>CM048917.1:44202514-44929811 GCA_026686955.1 Epinephelus cyanopodus | reverse complement strand
CTGTTTTTGCTCCATGTTCGCAGGTCGACAGGATGCACCTATCCATAGTTATTATCAACTCCATATATTAGGCCTGTTGGAAAAAATCGATTCGAGTTCGAATCGCGATTCTGACGTCGCGCGATTCAGAATCGATTCACATTTTCTAAAAATCGATTTTTTTCTCCCCCGGTCTCGACAACGTGTGTGCGCGTCGGTGCTGTCTGAACCTTCTTGGCTGCTGTAGTATTCTACAGCAACTCCAAGGGGCGTGTGCCGTGTAGTGTTGTGCTTCGCTAAAATGGAGGGGGGTGAAAATGAAACGGAGCTGCAGCCGCTAGCAACAGAACTTAGAGATGACGCTAAAAAAGAAATACAACCGCCTCCGCGTTCTTTGAAAGCACACGTTTGGAAACACTTTGGATTTTACCATCAACCGGGCAAGAAAGAGCTTGACATGACGTTTACAGTTTGCCGACATTGCCACACAAAAGTAAAGTATTTTGGAAATACTTCAAATACCCGTGCACACTTGAACAGATACCACCCAGAGTTATCAGAAGTAAAGGACGATACACCAACACCAGCTGCAGCTGACCAACGCACTCTCCACCAGTTTACAAAACTACCACCCAGTTCTGCACGGGCAAAGAAGCTAACGACAGCCATCGGCTGTTTCGTTGCAAAAGACATGCAACCATACAGATCAGTGGAGAAAGAGGGCTTTCGGTTCATGTGGAAAGTTGCAGAGCCACGGTATATTATACCATCACGCGCCGTATTCACAGACACTGTTGTGCCCCGTCTTTACAGAGAGACTAAGAAAAAAGTGGGAACGCTGTTATTAAAGCCGCCCGAGTAGCGCTTACATGTGACCACTGGACCTCTCGGGCAACCGAGTCGTACGCCACATTCACTGCCCATTACATCACAGATGAATGGGAGCTCAAGTCTCAAGTTTTGCAAACAAGGGCGATGCATGTAAGTCATACTGCTACTAACGTGAATGAAACATTTCACGCGGTCGCACGAGAATGGGGGCTGACGCTCAGTGACTTGGTGATTGTTACCGATAACGCAGCCAACATGATTGCTGCTATGCGGCTTGATGATGAGCTAACACACATAACGTGTTTTGCACACACACTCAACCTCGCAGCCCAGAAGGCTCTGAAGCTTCCTACTGTTGCCCGGCTGCTAGGGAGGATCAGACGAATAACCGGGTTCTTCCACGGGAGCGCCATGGCAGCTGACGCCCTAAAAGCGAGTCAGAATGAGAAGGGGATCTCGGATCACTCATTGATAACCGACGTCACAACCAGATGGAATAGCGCGCACGATATGGTGGAACGGTTTCTGGAGCAGCTACCTGCTGTATGTGCCGCTCTTGCCTCTCCTGATGTGAGAAGAAATAACAGCACTGACAGATGTAGAAATCAAACATGCTGAAGAAATAGTCATGACACTCAGACCATTGAAAGATGCCACCAACATTATGTCCGAGGATTCCTCTCCCACACTGTCAGTCATAGCTCCACTGACTGCACAGCTGATTCAAGACACAGAGTTGGACTTGGCTGACTCTCCAATGGTCCGTGACATCAAACGGGCGGTCCATGAGGACTTAGCACCAAGATACAGCAGTGTGAAAACTCAGAACCTTCTTCACATGGCCTCTGCACTCGACCCCCGGTTTAAAGCACTGCCTTTCCTCTCTGAAGAAGAACAGCAGGACATCCATGCCAGGATGATAGCAGAGGCTGTAGCACTCGAGGTAAAATGAACTTACTATTTATTAGTGTGTGTGTGTGTGTGTGTGTGTGTTGTACCCTGCTGTAAGTAGCCTATATTGTCATGCCAGCCTAAATGCCCATTGCCTAAGTTTTCATACAGTTTTATATATACATTTCATCAAACTAAGTGCTTTACTGCTTTACATACAGCCAATGTGAGGAAAATTAAAAAACAACAACATTGAATTAAGACAGCATGGAAAATAGACTTAAGAGAGTAGAAAACAAGAATAATTTGAAAATGAACAGACAAGTAAGAGAATAATATGTAATTTCCTTATGGACTTTTGTTTACAAAAAGTAAAACATGATAAATATTTTCCTGCAGGACCCAGGAGAGGCTGAAGGCAGTCCTGTGGAGCCAGAGACAGGCCAAGCTGAAGGCCCTGCCCCAAAAAGAAGATCAACATCTGCTGCACTGGTCAATCTGCTGGGGAAGACATTCACTGAGGTCAGAGCTGCCCCCAAATCAGTCAGTACCAGAGCTGAGGAGGAGATGAAAAAGTACTCGGAGCAACCTGCACTCCCTCTCACAGAAGACCCCCTTATGTGGTGGAAGTCCAAAGAGAAAGATCTCCCTCTACTAGCCAAATTAGCTAAACGCATTCTATGTATCCCTGGTACAAGTGTTGCAGCAGAGAGAGTATTCTCTACTGCTGGAGATGTAGTGACAGCTCAGCGGAGCTGTCTCTTATCAGAGCATCATATCATTTTCCTCCAAAAGAACCTACAGATTAGTGACTATGATAATTAATCCTCCTATTCTACACTGACATTTTTGTCAAGCACTTTGGGATTTGTTGTCAAGTTACAAAGTTTTATTGTACTGTTTTGTTAGGAAAAAAAGGGAAATGTAACTGTCTACTACAGTAGTTTGTGTAATTTTATTTTTGGAAGTGGAATGTTCTCAGGAATAAAGGCAGCTAGCCTAAGTCAAGTCAGCCAGGCTAACAGTTTACAGTAGTAAAGAAATTGTTGTAACAGTATTAATGTTTTTGTTAAGACGAAAATGAGAATATAACTACTGGTATTTATTTTAATTTTGTAATTATTTTGGAAGTGGCATATTCTCAGGAATATAAGATGGCTAGCCTATGCCCATTTTGATTTGTCTGTTGCTTTTTAAGAAGTAGTAAATGAACAACAGTTGTTGTTAATTGTTGCAGTATTGTGTTGTTTATAGTAATGTTGAGAAGTGGAACCAAGTTCTGGCACAGACTGGCAGCTAGCCTAACAGCACCTTATTGTTTTATTGTGTACTGCTGATAATTGAAGCAACTGAGTGACATTCATTCAGTCAGATGTTAGTTAAACTGTTTTTTTTCAGTTAAAAATATGTTCTGTCTGCAAGCATAAATAAATCAGAGAGACAACTTATTGTTGTCTTGGATTTACATTAATATGTGCTTACATTATTGCAGTTGATAAAACATTGTCCTTTACAATTATAAAAGTTAAAAAAATATATATACTATGCTATGTATTGAATGAATAGAGAATCGTTTTGAATCGGAAAAAAATCGTTTTTGAATTGAGAATCGAGCTGAATCGAAAAAATCGTTTTGTAATCGAATCGTGACCCCAAGAATCGATATTGAATCGAATCGTGAGACATTCAAAGATTCACAGGCCTACCATATATGGTGGTCACTGGCTATTCATGGGTGGGGATGTATGCTAATTGCTGACTAGTTACAGTATGCTGTCATTTTACACGTGCCTATGATCAAATCTGAGTTTTCCACAGCATTCATGAATCCAGTGTAGGTTTTTAGTACCATGGTTTTTTTTATGTGCATATCTACTCACAGATTTGCTAACATTTCATTACTGAGACCCAATGTGTTTTCGTTACCTTAGAATCAGCTATTTATATCTACAGAGGGAGCAGGTCCTCATCTACAGAGATCACCATGTTCTTGCAGTAGCCCAGATTGTTTGCTACAGGCTACCACATTATAACCCTTGATCTGGTCATGATTTGGTAGTCTAATCCAACATGCTCTTCCTCTCTCTTTGTAGACTCTGAAGGACCCCACTCTTGCAGCCAGGAAAGATTTCCAGCGTGAGGCTGAGTTGCTGACCAACCTCCAGCATGAGCACATAGTGAAGTTCTATGGAGTTTGTGTGGATGGAGACCCTCTCATCATGGTTTTTGAGTACATGAAGCACGGAGATCTCAATAAGTTTCTCAGGTGAGTTCAGCAGACAAGTAACAGATGTTGGAAGAGGCGTGGTGTGAGTGCATCTGCTGTGAGTGAAGATGATGATGACCTTTAATCACTAGAGGTTGTGGACTTTGGGTGTAGAGTTTCCAAGTGGGTAATAAAGGGATGAAAATGAAACTATTTAAAACAATTAGTATTGTCTTTGTACCAATACAGAATGTTCCATTTCCACTGTGGTGCTGCTTATCCTGGTTCAGGACTGGAAGGGGTGGGGAAGGGTGTGCAGCCTGTCTTAGTCTGCTGACCTGTCCATAGTGTTCCCACCTCTCGCCCAATGACAGCTATCACAGCCCTGATATATAAGCTCTTTTTACAAAGAGGTCTTCCCATAGAGCCGCTACATAGTCCCTTCTTTACGTCTCCTTTGCACCTTTACATAGACCCAAACAGCAGCAGCTTTACACCATTTCAGTCAACCGGGTCTCACTCTGAAGTTGTCAGATACCAGCATTTGGTCAGTGACTTCCAGCATCAGACACAGACACAGCCTTCCTTTTACATCGGCATGATACGCGGCTGGTTGCTGTAATTCTGTAACAGTGTCAGGGGAAAACACAGACCTCACACCAACGTAAGTTAAGGTGATGAATTTCCAAGTAAGAGGGGAGGGATTGGGAACAACAACCTTCAACTTCATCAGGTATTACGGTGTCCACTTCCTGTATGATTGTAAAGCCAAACCCTGTTCTTTTTTCTTAAACCCAACCACGTGTCTTTGCTGGCTAAACATAACTACATGCATTTGTTGTTGCACAAAAAGAAACAAAGAAAGAATTCACTGTGTTGTAGCAATGTAATGCATAAGAGACTGTATGCAAAGTGTACATTTCCTGTGAAAACGGAAATGTCTTTTGATATCAGACAATGCATGTATGAAGCTGACGTTGACATGGCTTCCCATCATGTCAACAACCAACACACCCAGATAAACACATCTGTAAAGCAGAAGAGCTTTACTGCTCTGCCATCTTTTGATGTGATCATCACAAAATGAACGCACTGCGGGTGTTTGCATTATGTCAGCCTCTAGATAAAGTATAGATCTGGATAAACTGCTGGCTTGTTTCCAATTTACTCTTATATATATATATATATATATATATATATATATATATATATATATATATATATATATATATATATATATATATATAATGTATGTATGTATTATGTATGTAGTCTTCTTACAGGACACCTTATTCTTACAAAATAAACAAAACCGAAATAGGTATTTAAATAAAGTTCAGTCTTTACGTTTTTAACAAAAGTCAGCTCCTCCCTGTGTGTCTCAGAGCTGTCTCTTTTCTCTCAAACACTGCTCACTGCGGTCTCTTCCTTTTCACTGGGGCAATCAGCTCATCCCCTTCAGCTGGGCATTGACCTTTGTCCTGATTGTCCTCAGGACTATGGTTCTTGTAGTCCTTCCCTGGATGTCATGATGGGTTGTCGTCCTTGTTGCAGCCATGACATCACAATATAGATATATTTCAGCTGAATGGAAATATTTTTTTGGATTTTTGTAGCTGTCCTTAACAGCTGCAATGCCGCCTTCTGGTAGTTCAACCCCATCGGTTCTGAATATCTTCCCTCTCTTTGACACCATCCCAACTATATTTATCTAGTCCAAATGATATTTCAGAATCAGAATCCAAGTAGGTTTTCACATACAAGGAATTTGACGTGGTGTATTGGTGCATAACAAAGAATGTAAAATATATAAAAAATATCAAGTAATTAGAAACATAAGTATAAAAGGGAAATACTATAAACAACTAGAAAATACATTTCCTGCAGAACATGTGTGTGGATGCTGAATGCTGAAATTAATTCAAGACCATGGCTTAAAATGCATGAAAGAAAATGCTGAAAGTGCAGAAATATCAAACAAATTGCTACAAACATCTGAAAATCCTCACAGAGCTGAACGTTTTGATTTTGAATGGTTTCTGTAGCTGAAAGTATGTAGAAGTAGTGATTAAACAAAACATGGACAGGATAAGTAGGAGAAGCAGTACTACTACAATTAGATGTAGAGTTAGCAGGAGTAGCAGTAGTTCAGACTTTAAAACAGCATAAAAAGTAGAAAAAAATAAAGCATGAATGTCCCTAAAGGACTAAATGTTTTGACATTTGAATGATTTCTCTAGCTGAAGGTAGGCAGTGAATAATCAGAAAATGTACAGAAATTGTTTTTTTGACTGTTTATTGCCTGAATACAGCATGAAAATCCACTGGTCAGTCACGTAGGCACAGCAATGTTAAGGCACAGTTCATGAGCACGATCCTCTCATACTGGCACTGTTCATTAATGCATTATAATAAATACATACACAACAAAAAGAATACCTGAATACAGTATGAAAATCTACACAGTCACAGTAATGTTAAGGCACAGCTCTATAGAAAAGTTAGCAAATGTTAGCTTAGTTTAGGAGCTAAGGAAGCTAACTACAGTATAAACACTGACAAAATATAGACAATTTGATGCATTAAAGTGAGCACAACGCAGTCGCCACTCCCTGCAATACAATCGGACAAAACATCATGATAGCTGCATTTCGACAGATTTAATATAACGCTGTGCTTTATATAACCTACCATGGGCAAGATCCTCTCATACTGGCACTGTGCCAACGTCATAGCCAGAATTTATGGACTGCGGAGAGGCCCACCAACCAATGGGAATTCACAATACAGGTACAAACTAAACAGAGAATACAAACAACAAAACCCTGTTACACCAGCAGTGCAGTGATCTCTAATTTTATTGTGTGGTTCTTTTTTGCATGGGCATTGTATGGTAGTTCATGGGCCTGATATAGTTTGTAGTAAAATAGGTCTGAACAGGTTTGGTGGCAATCTGACAAACATTCAACAGACTCCTGCCAGGAGATGAATCTGGAAGTTACATCAAGTCGATGGATGTTTTACAAATACCACAGGAGTTTTGTTTGCCTTTTTGCCATTTTGGGGGCTTGCTTGTTTTCCAAAAGTGGAGCATGGTGGTACTTTTAGATATAGTCATTGTAGTTTGATGTTGGATGTTCTCATTTGCTTGTGACATTCCCCCAGCATATACTCACAACATTGGCCTGAGGTTCAGTCCAGTCCAGTCCAGTCAACTCTTCTGCTCTTCTGGAGGCATTGGTGGTCGTCTTCACAGAACCATGCCATTAAAGCCAGAACTGTAATTATAATATTATTACTTTCATTTATGTTGTTGTAAGCTACTGTCATTACCGTCTGTCCTGCATCTCTCTCTCTCTCTCTCTTTCTGTCTCATTGTGTCATACGGATTACTGCTAATTTATTATGCTGATCTGTTCTGTATGACATCTATTGCACGTCTGTCAGTCCTGGAGGAGGGATCCCTCCTCCATTGCTCTTCCTGAGGTTTCTACTTTTTTTTCCCCCTGTTAGTGGGGTTTTTTGGGGAGTTTTTCCTTATCCGCTGTGAGGGTCCTAAGAACAGAGGGATGTCTTATGCTGTAAAGCCCTGTGAGGTGAATTGTGATTTGTGATATTGGGCTTTATAAATAAAATTGATTGATTGATTGATAAATATGTTTTTAGTATCTTAAATGTACTGTAATACACATTCACATCAGTCATATGCATCTTGAAATCTCATTGCCTAATGATACATACTCTTTGAAGATGTGGTGGGAAGCTGAAAATTGATGGCGTTACATCTTCCCGGAGCTGAGCAGTCTGCCCGGTCCTATCCAAATCCTCACTGCAGAGCATGGCCCTCTCAGATGCAACAAATCCCTCTTTCTTTAGGGCCAGCTCCCACTGCCTCCTCCTGTCTTAATTTTTAGGAAACCTTAAAAAATGTGAGGAAGTGGCCATAAATATAAATAATTGTCAAAATTGTCCACCCTCCATTCCCTTCTGACAGACTGGACCAAAAGTTGTAACATTCAGAGATTATCTAAGCAAATAGAAACAACAGGTTACTTGAAATATAATATTGCAGGTCCTTTTCCCACAGCACTGGCATAGCCAAGCTGGGGGGGGGGGGGGGGGGGGTAAATTATCTATAATGTCAATGTGATCCCACATTGTCTTGTTTTGCAGCTGCGCTCATTTGAGCAGCCATACGCTGCACAGAAGTCTAGCATCTTCGACCCAGCTTTTTCTATTGATATCGGACTTAACTCAAAACTCACTCAACTGCTGTGAACACAGCCGCCATGGCGCACAGTCTGAAAACGGCTATCTAACTAGCAACAGACTGGGACACGCCCATGCGCTGCATGCCTGGCGCTTTGCATTTTAGACCATCTAAATAGGGCCCTTAGACACGCACACACCATCATGTTTCTGTGAGTTTGTGTGTCACAGCAGTTGCCATGGTGATTAACCAAGCGCACCTGGGAGAGGAGCACAGAGAGAGAGACACACACACAGAATACAGAGAAGAGAGCTGATTTAGTGGAGATCTAACGCCTCGAACTAGTTCTTCCTATTCCCAGACCGTTGCTCCAGTCTTCAAAATAACATGATGGTGAGAGAGATACCCTTGTCTCGAATGCATAGATATAATATTGTGTTTGTGGAGTCAAAAATAATATAATTGTCCCAGGTAAGATAACTGGTATGAACTGCTGTCCTCCAGAGATTTCTGCTCTCTTTTAACATGGAGTTCAGTGTGTCAGTTGATGGCGTTGCTCTGGCTCTCAGGCTCACTGTGCCAAGGTCTGATTCAGTGGCGGCTCCTGCCAAATTTCTCAGGGGGGGCAATTGTTGTGATGATGGCAGAGGTGACCCATTCAGTGGGTAAATTTGAATTAATTTAGCTCTGCAATGACTGAACAATCACTGTGGTCATCAACAGACTAATTTTCATCAGTTTGCCCACACAAATACCTTTGAATGTAAACAGAGACCTGTTTTACCATTAATCAAATTGAGTAAGGTATTCACTGAGTCATTGTCAGTATTAATCAGAAAACATTTTATTATAGCTAAGTGGAAATTAATTTTGTGTTCTGATTAAAGAAATAACTGCAGGCATACCCTACAACTTAATACAATGCGCATCACATAGTATCACTGCTCTTTGACCTGGGCTGAACATTTTTTGTTGTTGTTTTTCAGTTTCCTTTATACATTGGGGGACATTTTGGGCATTGGGGGGGTCACATGCTGCCAGCATGCATAGGTGAAGTGGCTGGTCTTGTCATACAAAGTTTGAGGAGTGTCAACTGGACAATATGGAGATATTTGCATCTTGAAAGCTGGACTACAAATGTGGATAGACAGGGAGAAACACACACAAGCCGTAGACGGGGTAAGATACGATATTCCTCATTATATGAAGTGACTAATAACAAGATCTGTATAATGGATTGTAAAGAAATTTGTCAGGCTTTCATTTTGTTGACAGTGGTCTGTATGTGTAGTGTGATGGGATGACAGCACAATGATGTGTGTGGTATCACATGAAAGCTCTGGTCCTGTGCTTTGATGTGATATGCGTGGCATTTCTGTGCGAGCCTGCGTTTGCGAGTAATCCATCCAAGAGTAATGTGTGTGCAAAGCTGTATGAAAGCTCTGTTATACATAATTTTAGTGTAACTTTATCATTTTTTTTTTTGCTGTGAAAACATTGGACTACCGACAAGTGTCCGCCAAAGCTGCAGTTCCGCTGTTTCATGTGATTTGAGTGGCTTCTCACTAACGGTCACGGAGAAATCCATAGAGGAACGAACAGGTGTGAACTTGGGCGCACTATGTGTCATTCCTTTTTAACCTATGGTCAAGGTGGTCAAACCTATATGGTTAAAACGCCTCAGATCAGCTGGAAACGTTAGCCATGTTGATCTTGAATGTGACCACTGTGCAGTGGTGCTGCCTCATGTGATGTTGGAATTATCAGAAAAATTAGTTTCTGACTGTAAAGCAATATTTCAGTGAAAATGGTTGACGACGTGTTTTTTAAACATCTTGAGTGAAAAAATAAAACACATTTTCTTTGTGATGTCCATGATGTCTCCACATTACCACCTAAACGCTCACGAACACACAGAA
Source organism: Epinephelus cyanopodus (assembly GCA_026686955.1). Taxonomy (NCBI): domain Eukaryota; kingdom Metazoa; phylum Chordata; class Actinopteri; order Perciformes; family Serranidae; genus Epinephelus; species Epinephelus cyanopodus. The sequence goes on along the minus strand of CM048917.1, from coordinate 44,919,775 downwards.
CGACTTCCCAAAATGGGAAGAGGAGCGCATGAATGATAATTGGTGGTTTACGTATGACGAAAACACATTGGGGCAAGCCCTCCCGGAACCCATAGGGATTGCATTGGAGTGCCTGCAATTTGAAAAAAAGCATTTTACATCTATGAGGGTGAGTCGGGGCGATTTCCAGCCAGGCTGGTATCGCCCCAAAGGGCCGGAACGTGACTTCACACTGCATCTGATTGGATATTCAGAGGCAGGACGAGCTGTTTCAAGTGAAAATGATCAGAATAACTAATATATTATGTGTATATAACAATAATGATGATGATAGTCATACATTTATGATCATTTTTTTTTCTTTTGTGGCTCGAGGAGGGGCGGCGCCCTATCGCCCTCTATTGGCCAGCCGCCCCTCGTCTGATTGCTTCCAAAGTGACACTGCTGGAAAGAGGACAAATTTTACTCAATTTCTACCAAAAATGATGTATGTAGAGTGAAAATTGTAGTCTTGACAGCAAGTTTAAGAGAAATGTTTCAGAAACTCTCTGCACTCTGCCAGTTGAGTCCTCCACTCTAGCTCTGAAACATTCAGTCCGTAGGGACCCATAATAAACTCAGAAAATGTCTGAAAATGGTTAAAACAGTTGATTATGATAATTCAAAAATGGTAAAAGATATCACAAAAACCTGAATGCAAGTTTAATAGTTCAAAGTTTTGCGAACATTTCAAAGTTTAAATGAAGTCTCTAGCTTAAAGCAGCAGTAGAAGCAGTAGAAGTTCAAAGTGGAGTGGGTTTAAGAGGATTTAAATAATTTCTCCATTGTTTTGGATGGGGAAGAAAGAGTTAAGAAAAAGCTTAATATTGTTAAAAGTATAAATGTTATAAAAAAGAAAAATACAAGCATCCACGTCCCGAATGAGCTGAACGTTATGGTAGTTGAATGTTTCTGTAGCACCAAGTATGAAGAAGTAGTATAACGGCCAAAGAATGCAGAAAGGATGAAATAATAAGAAAAAGAAGAATAAAAATAAAGATTTCAATATCATAAGTGTGGCTGCTGAAGCATCCACTCTAGAGGATAGATCGGGCCCAAAAAATTCAGCCTGACCCGGCCCGAGTCTGTGCTCGTTATGTTCGGGCCCGGCCCGGCCCGTCCAATTAACTGTAATTAACGGCCCGAGCCCGATTTAAACCCTACATTTTTCAATAAGTTGGCTGTTATAATTAACACGAAGGACACACCGAGCGTGTTAGCGCCGCTCCACACAAGCAGCGCGTTTCTCCTGTTCTCTCCGTGCCGGTTAAACATCGACTCCACTCGTCTGTTCCCGTCAGTACTCGTTTTTTCACTTCAACAGGTCATTTTAAACATGAGTAAGTCCATATTTTCATCGTTTTTTATAACATAATAAGACAATTTGTCATTGCATGTCCATGTACTGAGCGTATTGGGTAAATACTGAATGAATAGGACATATTTTTTGTAGGCACGGAAAGCCGCTGTCCCTCCCTCTTATCTCTACTACCCCCCTCTCTCTCTCATGTCTGACTCTCTCTCTCTCTCTCTCTCTCTCTCTCTCTCTCTCTCTGTCTATCAGTCTATCATATCTGACCAGCCTGTCAGAGGGATGGGGGGTCCCGGCCCGGCTCGGGCTCGGGCAGAGAATCTAAGCTCTAATCCACACTAACTGAATATAAAATATGAATGCAAATAACAATAATAATAGCAATATAATAAGATATGTACACAGTAAATATGAATAGGGTTGTGTGCAAATAGCAGATGTGCAAAGTACGGATGTGCAAAATCAACAGAATGCAGTGTGTGACAGGTGAATGACCAAGGTGATGAAGAGATGTCCTACTATGTGTTAGTTACAGGGGGGTGGGGGCAGAGTAGGTGGTAGGTGTTGATGAGACCAGCTGCAGATCGAAAGAAACTGTTTTTATGGCGTGAGCTTTTGGTCCTGATGGGCTGCAGCCTCCTGCCAGAGGGGAGAGTCTCAAAGAGTTTGTGTCCAGGGTGGGAGGGATCAGCCACAATTTTTCCTGGAGGGAGGGCAGATTGCAGCCAATCACGTTCTGGGACTGATGTTCAGCTCCCACTTGAGGTCCTGGGTGATGGTGGTCCCCAGGAAGCGGAATGACTCCACAGTGTCGACTGGGGAGTCATACAGGATGATGGGGGTGGGCGGGGCTGGGTTCTTCCTGAGGTCTACAACCATCCCCACTGTCTTAAGAGTGTTGAGCTCCAGGTTGTTGATCCTGCACCAGGTCACCAGCTGGTCAATCTCCCACCTGTAGGCAGACTCATTCCCATCAGAGATGAGTCCGATGAGGGTGGTGTCGTCCGCAAACTTCAGGAGCTTGACGGACTGATGACTGGAGGTGCAGCTGTTGGTGTACAAGGAGAATTGTTGTTTGTTTATTGTTTAATTGAGATTGAGAAGAGCAGAGGAGAAAGAACACATCCTTGGGGGGGATGCAGTGTTGATAGTCCGGGTGTCAGAAACATGTCTCTCCAGCTTCATGTGCTGCCTCCTGTCAGACAGGGAGTCAGTGATCCACCTGCAGGTTGAGTCAGGCAAACTCAGCTGGGAAAGCTTGTCCTGTAGCAGAGCTGGGATGATTGTATTGAAGGCAGAGCTGAAGTCCACAAACAGGATCCTGGCGTAGGTTCCTGTGGAGTCCAGATGCTGGAAGGTTAAGTGGAGGGCCATGTTGACAGTGTTGTCTACAGACCTGTTGGCTCTATAGGCGAAATGCAGGGGGTCCAGGAGAGGGTCAGTGATGGCCTTGAGGTGTGTTAGCACAAGACGCTCAAAGGACTTCATTACCACAGAGGATAGGGCGATGGGTCTGTAGTCATTAAGTCCTGTGGTCCTTGGCTTTTTGGGGATGGGAATGATGGTGGAGGTCTTGAAGCAGTCTGGTACATGGCATGTCTCCAGTGAGGTGTTTAAGATGTAGGTGAACACCAGAGACAGCAGGTCAGCCAGTGCTTCAAGGTGGACGGAGAGACAGGGTGTGGTCCGGCTGCTTTGCAGGGGTTCTGCCTTTTAAAGAGCCTGGTGACATCCCTCTCCTGGATAGTGAGAGTGGTGGTGGGGGAGGAGGGGGCATAGATGCAGGTAGTTTAGGGGGGTGGCAGGCCCCTGCTGAGGTGGGGGAGGTGATGCTGGTGGGTTGGTGCTGGTGGTCACTAATTTCAGTGTCATTGCTGTAGATCCTGGTGAGGTGGATCAGTGAGTGGATGTCTTGCTCATCCCTGGCATACAGCTTGATGTCATCCATGAAGAGCAGGTGACTGATGGTTGCTCCACTTCAGAACCTGTATCATAGCCACTCTTTGTGATGAGGTGGCTGAAAGGGTTCAGGCCTATGCAGAACAGTAGCAGGGGCAGTGCATCACCTTGGTATATGCCACACTTGATAGTAAATTGATAGTAAAGTGCAGTTGGCTTTGAGTTGGCAAGAGTAATTTTCCAAAGCCATATATATATATATATGTATATATATATATATATATATATAAACCTGGGACTGTTCCATCATATCAATGTCTTACTGTGTATGCATCATATTTACTCAGCATATGAATTTTATGAACTTTAACCTCTCCCGAATTGATCATCTTGTTGATAGTGCTGGAGGCTCGCTGCGAACAACCCTTGACTCTGTCTCTTAAAAAGACGTTAACAAAGCAAAGAAAGTTCGCTCATTGGTATAACTCTCAAACCCGTAAGTTAAAACAAATATCGCAAAAATTTGAAAGGAATTGGCGATTAACCACACTGGAAGAATCTCATTTAATCTGGGCAGACAGTCTCAAAACGTATAAGAGGGGCCTCCACAATGCCAGAGCAAACTATTACTCAGGATTAATAGAAGAAAATAAGAATAACCCCATTTTTATTTTCAGCACTGTAGCCAGGCTGACTGAGAGTCAAAGCTCTATTGAGCCTTGTATTCCTTTAGCCCTTAGCAGTAATGATTTTATGAGCTTTTTTAATGACAAAATTCTAACTATTGGAGGCAAAATTCATGACCTCCCGTCCTCAGATAGTACCTATCTAACCTCAAACACAGCTGTAAGACCTAATACATATTTAGATTACTTCTCCCCAATTTCTCTTCAAGAATTGACCGCAGTGATTTCTTCAGCGAAATCATCAATGTGTCTCTTAGACCCCATCCCAACTAGGCTATTTAAGGAGGTCTTACCTTTAGTTAACACTCATTTATTAGACATGATCAATATATCCTTATTTACAGGCTATGTACCACAGTCTTTTAAGGTAACTTTAATTTAACCTCTCCTAAAAAAGCCCACCCTGGATCCAGAGGTGTGAGCCAACTATAGACCAATATCTAATCTTCCCTTTCTTTCAAAGATCCTTGAGAAAATAGTCGCAGACCAGCTGTGTGATTTTCTCCATAATAATTTATTTGAAGAATTTCAGTCAGGATTTAGAGTGCATCATAGCACTGAGACAGCACTAGTTAAAATTACAAATGACCTTTTGATTGCTTCAGACAAAGGACTCATCTCTGTACTTGTTTTATTAGATCTTAGTGCGGCGTTTGACACAAGTGACCATCAAATTCCGTGACAGAGATTGGAACACTTAATTGGCCTAAAAGGTTCTGCACTAAGCTGGTTTGAATCTTATTTATCTGATCGTTTTCAGTTTGTTCACGTTTATAATGAATCATCCTTACGTACTAAAGTTTCTTTTGGAGTTCTGCAAGGTTCTGAGTTCGGACCAATCCTATTTACTCTATATATGCTTCCTTTAGGTAACATCATTAGAAATCACTCTGTAAATTTCCATTGTTATGCGGATGATACACAGTTGTATTTATCTATGAAGCCAGAAGAAAGTAATCAATTAAATAAACTTCATAATTACCTTAAAAACATAAAAACCTGGATGAGCACCAACTTCCTGATGTTAAATTCAGACAAAACTGAAGTTATTGTTCTTGGCCCCAAACTCAGAGACTCTTTATCTGATGACATAGTTTCTCTAGATGCCATTGGTCTGACCTCTAGCACTACTGTAAGAAACCTCGGAGTAACATTTGATCAAAATCTGTCTTTTAATTCTCATTTAAAACAAACCTCACAGACTGCATTTTTTCATCTGCGTAATATTGCAAAAATTAGGTCTATCCTGACCCAAAAAGATGCAGAAAAATTGGTCCACGCTTTTGTTACCTCAAGGCTGGATTACTGTAACTCTCTATTGTCAGGTAGCTCTAGTAAGTCCTTAAAAACTCTCCAGCTAATTCAGAATGCAGCAGCACGTGTACTAACAGGAACTAAGAAACAAGATCATATTTCTCCTATTTTATCGTCTCTGCACTGGCTCCCTGTAAAATCCAGAAATGAATTTAAAATCCTACTGTTAACTTATAAAGCTCTAAATGGTCAAGCTCCATCATATCTTAGAGAGCTCATGGTGCCATATTATCCCACCAGAACTCTGCACTCGGAGAATGCAGAGCCTTCAGCTATCAGGGTCCTCTCCTGTGGAATCATCTTCCTACACCGTCTCCACATTTAATACTAGACTTAAGACTTTCCTCTTTGTTAAAGCTTATAGTTAGGGCTGGCTCAGGCATGCCTTGTACCAGCCCCTAGTTAGGTTGACTTAGGCCTAGTCTGCTGGAGGACCCCCTAATACACCGGGCACATTCTCTTTCTCTCTCTCTCTCTCTCTCTCTCTCTCTCTCTCTCTCATTGTGTCAGAGGGATTACTGTTCATTTATTATGCTGATCTGTTATGTATGACATCTATTGCACGTCTGTCCGCCCTGGAAGAGGGATCCCTCCTCAGTTGCTCTTCCTGAGGTTTCTATGTTTTTTTTCTCCCCGGTAAAGGTTTTTTTTGGGGGAGTTTTTCCTTATCCGCTGTGATGGTCTAAAGGACAGAGGGATGTCGTATGCTGTAAAGCCCTTTGAGGCAAATTGTGATTTGTGATATTGGGCTTTATAAATGAAATTGATTGATTGAAATTGATTCATTTACATTAAATCACCTTGTGGGGCACCATTCCTCAAAAGGGGAAATTATAGCTCATTAAAGATATCAGTCTCATAAAGTACACTAAACTATTGACAAAGAGACAGCGAGACAGAGACTGCAAGACTATGTTTGTGTAATGCATTTGCAAACTAACATCACTTAGGTTATAAATTACCAAAGCTTACTTTTAAAAATCATTTAAAAATAGTTGCACACTATATTCTTATATTTCCTGGACCACAACTTGCCCACGCTCAAGGCTGAGGCAAACCTGAACCAGAGAAGATAGACTTGCAAGCTATTCCAACTTTGTCCGTTCCCCAGTCCTACTTATCAGTGGTACCCACCCCGCTGCTACTCGCTGCCTACATGGTCCCACAGCAGTGTCTTCACCTTCCATGCAAAGGACCCAAGTTTGAATCCCACTCCAGCCTATAAGGATAACTCACTTGATTGTGAAGAATGAACCTTTTGAACTGAGCTCAGCTGTTGTCTGCATTTTGAGTCCACCTCGTTTAATCTAACAACTTTTCTCTACAGAAATATCCAATTCCAATAAATATTAATAGTTTAGGGTATTTTGTGATACTGATATCTTTAACTGGCTATCATTTTCCCTTTACGCGAATGGTGCCCCACAAGGTGATTTAATGTTAATCAAGTCACATTATTTAATATAATTATTAATTATTATTATTAATAATTATTAATTATTTTCGATAGCCAATCGACCCCAACATAATTTGGTGCCTCCATGTGATGCCCTAATATGTTGATTGATGTACATTGGGCGGGTAAGTCGTTTGGGGGGGTTCCATAACGTTTCGCCATCTTGAAAATACACTGGCCAGCAAGGGACATATAGCACTACCAGGGAATAGCCACAGCTTCTTTGTTTTCGTTGAGAGCCAGGCCAGCACTGCATGACTGAGAAGCTGAAGAAGAGGAGCAAGAGGCGCTTCGCAACTACCCCGGCAAATTTGAATGCCTAATAGCATAACAAAGTCCCAGGATGCTTATGCAGGATCATGCATATGCAGAATCAAAAAGGCAACGTGACCGGCGAATTCAAAAAACAACTATTAACACCTTTCCCAGGTGGACAGACCTGCTGAAGGGCCTGTTGACCTGCACCTGCACACACCCACTCTATTTTCTTTCAAAACTATGGAGTTTACTGTGTACTTCAGAAAATAAACTGAGAAGAGAAGTAGCCTGGAGAACAGTCCCTAACTGCGGGGAGAGGCGAGAGGGCTTCCCCGGAGGTCAGCCTCTTAACCTGGTCCGTCTCCTCTACACTTTGATTTATTTCCACCCTGCCAGCGATACTGTGTAGAACGGTCTTCTATGTGTACCATAGAAGATCAGCAACGCAACAAAAGTAGGCTACTGGTTGAGGTACAGGTGTCATAGAGAGGAGAGAATAAAACACCATAACCTCTTGTTATTAACTTTGGGGTCAGGGTTGTGTGGGGAGCTCTCTGCAGTGCTGAACGGCTCCCGGCGGACGTATTTCTGCCTTGATGGTGTGCCGTGACCGGCTCTGGGTCAACTGGGAAAGGCTTGAGGCGGAGCAGCCTCACGGCTTCTGTGATTGCCACTTTCTTTTTCATTTTAACCCACACCATGATCTTTTCCTAACCCTAACCAAGTGGTTTTTGTGCCTAAACCTAACCACACCTTAACCACAGGGCAACATGATGATTTCAGAACAATGGGACTTTGGAACAATGGGTTTGATATGGTCGGAACAATGGGATGTTGGAAAAATGGGCAGACCCCGTTTTATTTGTGAATAGAAGATTGTGAAAGGTGATTGGTTAGGGTAGTACGACGCAGTTTTTTGAGCGGAGTGGTGAGTGAGTGGAGTGGGATAAAATTTATGATGGAGCGGAGCGGAGCGAAGAATGCGCAGAACCAAGCGGACGAGTGGCGTAAAGTGACAGGTCTATGAGCGAGGAGCGGAAATTTTCACCCGCTCTGCTCCGCTCACATGCTCTGGTACGAGAAGAACACAGAGAAGTGTTTAGTACATCTCCCAGATGACTTATGACAATATTTCCTTGATCATAAGGGTGCCATTATTGTAGGAAAGGCCTTCTTCACATCTTTGATGTAAAAATTTGAAAATTTTGATTCCAATCACCATTCTCTTGATGACATCCTCTTCAGGATCTGTTTGCTTTTAAGGCTGGGTATTATATAGACTATAAACAATATGCCAGTATATTTTCAAACAACATACAGACTTATTGACCTAAGTATGTCCCACTCTGCCAGATGATGTCATTTCACCACGTTGTTACTGGCTTCTTGTTCTTCATTTAATACTATTCAACTTCCAGGTCAAAGCCTGGGGCAGACATTGTGAAGCATGCACAGAGCCCCTTGGCCAATTTGGGTCTGATTGACTTCATACATGCAGGAGGAATTCAACTCCCAATTGCATTACCTGTGTGTGTTAGTTCGACTTTAAGAAATTTGATTTCTTAACACAATAAATTGATTTTCTCTAATGTCATGTAAACTTACTGGATAGGTTACAACTTTGTCCTAGCTGGGTAACTAGCGAGGTAACTAGCCAGCCATGATTGAAATGACAGTTTTGGACCAGGTAAAGAGAAGGTCATATTGATTTCTTTGAGAAACAGCCGTGTCTGTATGACACAAGCCATAAATATTTTCAAATCTTATTGACTATTACATGTGACAATGTCAGTACAGGTACCATCACAATGACAAAAATACTCCTTTTGGTAATAAGTGATACGATATTTCAAAATCTACTGTTAAGGGCCAGTGGCTGAGTTTTATTTTTTGATTTCAGCCCAAACAGTTTTGGTTGGATGCCCAGTTTTGGCATTTCCAGATGCAGCCCTACCTGCTCAGTCACTGTGAGCTGCTGTGGATGAGAGCACAAACTAAATGCTTAAATTGCAAACTGCAGTTAGTAAACTAATGAGCTGCATTATGTCTGCTGTGATTCGATGTTGTTTGCTCCCAGGATACTTTGCCCTGCAGAATAGAACATTGGTACTTAGTCTGCTGCCGGGAGGTGAAGGCTGCCAGTTCTTATGTATGATTCTGAGTGTGTGTGTGTGTGTGTGTGTGTGTGTGTGTGTGTGTGTGTGTGTGCTTGTATGGGACAGTTTTTCAGTCTCTTTGTGCCTCTGATGCTAATTTAAGATCAGTAATTGTGTTCCCATTAATGTGTTCTTCAGGACACAAATTATTTAACCAGCACCCATTGCCCCACAAACTACTCTGCTCTTCTCACACACACACACACACACACACACACACACACACACACACACACACACACACACACAACAAGACACAAAACAAGGTTTCACTTTATTGGTATCACTTCTTTTATAAACATAATGGACTGTACTGGGGATTTATTCTCTTGTTTCAGCTATGAAGCTCTTTATTATGTATACTTAATATAACAGCTGAGTTGGGCCTACCTGAAAAAGACCATGAGGGTGATACCAGTATTAACATTTGAGAATTTAATAAATCTGGAAAAAAAACAAAAACATCTTGGCACATACATATACAAACATTTGATAAGGATCACTTATTTTTTGGTGATTTAAGTACTCTGACCGAAATATTTACAGAGCAAAACAGTAACCCACAACAGCAAATGTAACATCAAATTGAATCAGCAAGCAGTCCAGAAATTAGCATTAATAATGAATACAAGCAAAAATAATGCTTCATTTTGAGCAGGAGAGCCTTGTTTCATGTGTTACTTTGGAAAATATTTTAATTTAAAAGAATAACTTTTTCCATGGTGTTTTGTTCAAGAAAACTCAGACATCCAAGGTTTGCTCAACCAGCTGCTGAAAAGCACTGCTCTGATGAGGTATCAAAAAAAAATAAAACATGAATTATAAAAAAAAGGTATTTTCAATACCTGTGAGGCCACCTCTCAGTTCATGGCCAATAATGTTTTTGAATGAGCCAAACAATTGTTGTCCAATCCGCAATTGTAAATGTTTTAAGGGTCTGCAAGTTAGTCTACAAGTCTACAAGAGAGGAGATCTATGATGCGCCTGTGACCGCGAGATCCAAGATGGCAGCTCCTGTCTGCTAGACTGCAAACTTTCCTTCAAACTTTTCATTTTCCCTCCGCAAAATAAGTACTTTTCCACAACTTTTCATCTAAAACAATATTACCGACCGATCTGGAAGACCTAGAGGATTACATTGGCGCATGTTTCAACCGCATCTGCACCATGAACGAAGCAATAAAAGGCAGTGACACGGACAATAACATTCCAAGAGACCCCGACCATCCGACTCCGCTCCAAACACCCCAAACAAAGATGAGGTCAGTGACATTTTAATCGCAATAAACAATAACCTTACTGGACTAGATCCCAGAATAGCACTCGTTGAAATACTGCACAAAGAATTCCACCAGCTCCGCTACAGTCTTGAATTCAGCCAGGAACAAATCTCCACTTTGGTCAAAGAAAACAAATCCCTCCAACACTCTCTTAACTTCCTCACAAAATAATTCACTACTGTTGTCAAAGAAAACAAGGACATGAAAGAATCCCGACCTACAATCCCCCGGTATGAGAGACAACCTCATTTTTTCTGGCATCCCAGAGCAAACACCCAAGGACAAACCCAAACAGCTGATCAAGGATTTCATGTCAACTCACCTCAAAATCTCCCCGAACACAGTAAAGGACATTACATTCTACCAAGTACACCCCGTTGGAGCAAAAAATCCCGCAAAGAAATGCCCACGACCCATTGTAGCCAAATTTGAATACTTTAAACAGAAACAACTGGTACAGCGTCACGGCAGAAACTTGAAAGACACGGACTATGGACTAAATGATCAATTCCCCCGAGAAATCATGGACAGACGCAAAACATTATTCCCTATCAGAAAACAGGCAATAAAATCTGGGAAAAGGGCAGTCATCTCAGTCGACAAACTGTACATTGATGGTAAACTGTACTGTGACCGAGACACAACCCGCTGGCCATTCCCACGCACACACCCACCCACATGCACACATGTACACGCACAACCAAAGGTACGCGTATGAGGGGTGAAACGTATCAGCGAACATGCACACAATACATTCACCGCGTACTTGATACGTGTATATTACCTGTGCAACCATCAACGTGTACTTGTTTCGCGTGCATTGCGCGTGCAATGCCTGTACACGCCTAGACGTGTGGTTATTAGAAGTGCGTGCGTATACACAATGTGTGAGCGCAGGGGTCAAAAGTGTCCGCTCGTGAAGCAACAGCGCCTCGTGTTACTGACGTGTGACACGTAGCATCGCTATTGTGGGCCTATATATATACATATATACATATATATATATATATATATATGTATATATATATATACTTATTTTTCGTTTCATTATTATTTTTCTCCCGCCAGATTTCAGTGCGTAACTTGTGCCACAGCTCTGAGTGCACACAGGGTCTTCATTAAACATAGATTCAAGATCCAATATGCACAGTAAGGACACGCGTTTCCCTGCAGAATGAAATTCGTTCTTTTCTGTCGCCAATTAATGCCAAACAATATAAATCTGAAGTATAAAATAGGTCAAAATATATACGGTGCGCACTGTTGTCCTTGCTGAGTGTAATACTTCGTCATAATTTACAATATGTACACATTATAATAAAGATATGGGATATAGTCAAGATGGCACCACCCGAGTGGCAGCTGGTTACAGTAGTTCTGAACCCCCTTGGTGGATGTGTTGTATGTGGTTCTGAGCGAAGCAGTGGCCACAATGAAATTTTTCCTGATCTCATAATTACGAGATCAGGATCTCGTAATTATATAGGCTACGAGAAAGGAGGCGGCTTCCGTGTGGCCGGCATTATGAAGGCCGAGCCCCTCGCTCAACCAATCCGGCTGTAGCGACGTCACGATCGTTCAGCAAATCACCAGGGGTCCGTTTCACAAAAAATTCAGTCTGTTTCAAAAAGGGAGGTAACTCAAACCAGACTCCACCTTGTGGCAAGAACAGGCAACAACACACAGCACCCCAACTGCTGTGGAAATAGTATGTATAAGTAGGCATAATAAATAATATAACAATTTCATGAGACAATTTCTTCCCCTTGATATAAAGCTGCAAGTATCCTATTATTATAGGCTAACAAATGATCTGTTGTAGAAGTGTTGAAAATAGTGCCTGAACAAGGAAAGATATATATATATATACATACACACACATATATATGTATATTATTATTTATATACATATATATATATAATATATATATATATATATATATATATATATACATATATATATCCATATAATATTTGTTAATGCAGTAACTGACAGGAAGTGCACAGGGACCAAAGTTGTTGCCCTAGCAACAGAGCATCAGTGATACGTCACACATCCGTAACACGACGCGCTGTTGCTTCACAGCTGACACTTTTGACCCCTGCACTCACATGACATGTCTACGCATGCACGTCTGATTAGCATAGCAAGCTAGTTAGCATAGCGATGCTACGTGTCACACGTCTGTAACACGACGCGTTGTTGCTTCACACTCTGACACTTTTGACCCCTGCGCTCACATGACGTGTATACGCAGGCACGTCTGATTAGCATAGCAAGCTAGCTAGCATAGCGATGCTACGTGTCACACGTCGGTAACACAACGCGTTGTTGCTTCACACTCTGACACTTTTGACCCCTGCGCTCACATGACATGTATACGCACGCACGTCTGATTAGCATAGCAAGCTAGTTAGCATAGCGATGCTACGTGTCACACGTCGGTAACACGACGCGCTGTTGCTTCACAGCTGACACTTTTGACCCCTGCGCTCACATGACGTGTAAACATACGCACGTCTGATTAGCATAGCAAGCTAGTTAGCATAGCGATGCTACGTGTCACATGTCGGTAACACGACGCATTGTTGCTTCACACTCTGACACTTTTGACCCCTACGCTCACATGACGTGTATACGCACGCACGTCTGATTAGCATAGCAAGCTAGCTAGCATAACGATGCTACGTGTCACACGTCGGTAACACGACGCGTTGTTGCTTCACGCTCTGACACTTTTGACCCCTGCGCTCACATGACATGTATGCGCACGAACGTCTGATTAGCATAGCAAGCTAGTTAGCATAGCGATGCTACGTGTCACACGTCGGTAACACGACGCGCTGTTGCTCCACAGCTGACACTTTTGACCCCTGCGCTCACATGATGTGTAAACACACGCACGTCTGATTAGCATAGCAAGCTAGTTAGCATAGCGACGCACCCGTAAGTGTAGTGTATGTGTAGCGTTTGTAATGCGCTGTGCATGCATACTGATAAGCCGTGTTAGCGCGTCATGTGAGTGGAGCGAACAACGCCTACACCTCATGTAGCGGGTGTGTGTGTAACACTCGTGTCTCCATAGTAAACCTATGTAAAATGAAGGCGTGCGCTCACGCGGTTTGATCAGATCTGTCGTGTCCTAAGTAGGCGCAAGTGACGCGTTGTAGTGTGGTTGGGTGAAACGTTTGACCTCTCATAGTACGCGCGCACACACACACACACACACACACACACACACACACACACACACACACACAAATGTTTTCATAAACATTTTTTTCCGCATTTTGCCCTTTTGCGAATTTGACTGTTTATGGAAACAGCTTTTCAGACATCCTTAAATGGGTTTAAATGGGTTAAATTTACTTGGACTTTCGCTGCCAGGTTGAGAGTGGGGAACACTCAGCGCTGTTCATGCTGATGTCTTGTCAAGTCTTTCCTTACTTGTAAAATTTAGATTTATATTTTATTCCTGTTTGCTGTAAAAAGCCTATATGCCTGAGGGACATTCAGTTTTGGGATGACTTAAACAAGGCTAGAGATATTTGGGTCATTCAATTTTAATTATTAGGCTAATTAATAGCGGATAGGGTACGGGCGGATTAAAACCAGCAGACTTCTGTGTAATACTTTCCCAAACTATAGGCTTTATTGTGTGTAGAACCACTTTCTACAGGTGGCGCCGGGCCTGACTTGCAATAATGCGCTAAGAAAAATGTTTGACGTCCAAAAAAGTAATTTATTACAATAAAAGTCACACATCCATCACGCGATGCGTTGTTGCTTCAAGAGCTGACACTTTTGACCCCTGTGATCACATGATGTGTCTACACACACACGTCTGATTAGCAGAGTTAGCATAGCAAGCTAGTTAGCATAGCGATGATACATGTCACATAACACGAACAGTCCATAACACGAAGCGTTATTGCTTCAAGAGCATCATCATTTAATTACAAAAACAAAAAAAAAGGACTGAATGCTACTCCTCTGCGTACATACTCCCTCCCAAGGGTCAGGGAGTTGTGCAATACAGGGAGAGGCATAGAGGCTGGATCTACAACGGGCCAGCATCCACCTAAAGGTCTGGATGCAGCTCAAGGCAGGATCGCCCCTAAAATGAAAAGTAATTCAAACTAAACGAAGAGAAAAAGAAATAAAAAAGGAACATTGTAGTCTAGATGGATTTTTTTGTTGCACCTTATTTTTCTTAATCCTTTAAGTGTCTATTTTCAGATTTTGCCAGGTACCAAGCTGAAATAATGTCCCAAAGGCTTAATTTTTAACCCTTTATTGCACCTATCCCCAACCAGAATAAGAAAAACAAGATACAGAAAGTGGTGTAACTTTTGAACTAAACAACATACAGAGACAAAAAAAAAACCACACTTTTCCATACAACCCTGGAATTCAGTGGAATGATTATTTTTTTATATTATATTTTATTATGCATATTTTTTTATTTTCATGGACCTAGGGTGAAAAAAAATTCACCACCTGTTCTTTTTTTAATCATTTAAGTGTCTATTTTGAGATTATACTAGCTAGCAGACTGAAATAATGTCCCATGGGGTTTATTTTTAACAGTTTATTACACCTATACCGAATCCAAAGAAATTGAAAATAGCTTAGCTTTTAAAGTAAACAACACAGAGAGACAAATGAACACATTCTTCCATACAATTTTGACACAAGGACTTCAATGGAATGGTTATTCTGACAGTTGACAACTTTATTTCTGGACAAAAACAGGCAAAAAATGTACATCTGACAACTATATTTTCCTATTTTCATGCACATAGAGTGATTGGTTTTTCACTACCTGTTTTTCCTTAACTATTTAAGTGGCTATTTTAAAATTATACATAGCAGACTAAAATGTAGGCTAATGTCCCCTAGGGGTTATTTTTAACAGTTTATACTATCCTGAACCTGAAGAAATTGAAAATAGCTTTGCTTTTGAAGTAAACATGTTTCTATTCAATTCAGACTCAAGGAATTCAATAAAATGGGTAGGCCTAGCCTACTAATAACATTTCAAACCATACTGACTATTTTTGAGAGGGAGGGGGACAATCAAAAATACAGAAAAGGGCCAAATTCTGTGGGTGACTCAACATCAGCTGCCAACTTTAGTGTTGGTTGGAGCAGTGGGCCGGCACCTTGTGACTGTAAGATGGTTGTCTCCCACTGCTCTCTCTTTGGGAACAATTTCAAGAATAAGAAGATTAAAAAAATAGGCATTTGGCCCTTTTATTGAGATATTTAGTCATGGACGAGCCTACATGTAATTTTCCTATACAGTTTTATCATACAGAAATGGAGTCTGCATGGATTTTCTTGACTGGCTGGTGATGGTACATAGTTACCTGGCTAGTGCTAACGTTTTCTCTTTTTCAGGCTGATTGAATAGGCATATACTTACTAACCATGGGAAAAAAGACAAACTGTAATTGTACCATCAACCTGCCAGGGACTGCAGATGAAAATTAGCCTGTATGACTAAATCTGGCACATTTACGTGACTTAAGTGAACGTTAATTAATGTGCACTGTCCCTTCTTAAATAAAATAAACATAAACATAACACAGCTGAAGTGCCTCAAAAGAAGATTCGATCCATATCATAATAATAATAATCGTAATAATAATAATAATAATAATAATAATAATAATAATAATGATGACAATAATAATGATGATGATAACAATAATAATACATTTTACTTATATAGCGCTTTTACAGCTCTCAAAGACGCTTTACATTTAAAACAAAGAAAAGAAGTACATACACGAAAGGGCGTGGGGTGGGGGGGCAAATGTGCCCTCCTTTTCCCTGTATTCGGAGGATGCACTGCGACTATCCTTCGTGGCCTCCCATATCCCAAGATTCTTTGCGCGCCTCTGTTCAACACAGAGTTTTCTTACAACGGCGGCAAGCACCAGCACCGGTAGCAGCATCAAATACACCTTAAAATGTAAGTAACAGATTTTTACTTAATGCCAGAAGTTCGAGGGGCCTTAAAACCTCTAAATGGCTGTTTAAATATATGACATTAGTGATGGTAGCCAGCTCCGCGATGTAACATTAGCTTAAGGCTAACCTGTTGATATGAGGAGCTCAGTTAACATTAGCCTTTAAAAGTAACGTTAACGGTGAAGCCTAAAACCCCTTCACTTTCAATTGTTACAAGCTCGGAGGGTGACTTATATCTTATATCTAATTGTGGAGACGCCGTAGGCTGTTTATACCTCACATCAGGTGCATAAACGCACCGCAATGAACAAATATAAAGTTAATGAGAGGATAGGTTGTGAGCCCCGCTGTATTTCTAGGCTGTAAAACTGTAAACGTTTGGACTGAATAAAGAGCTAACTTCAGGAACATTATTGTTATTATAGAACAATCATTTTGCCTATTGACATAACAGAAAATATGTCTTACATTTCATTTTGTTGTAGGGAGCAAGGAGCAAACGGAGGAGTTTATTAAACTCCGTGGTGAAAACGACCACCTGTTCACAGGGGCCAGGAATAAAGCCACACTCAGATGGAGGTACCTGTTAAAGCAATAATAAATAGCCCATTTGTACTCTATACATATTTGTATGTAAAGGTTTCTTAAATTAACCCAAATCCTGTACAGAGACCAAAGTACAAATATAATCTTAAGATCACAGTAAGTGAATGTTGTTTTTGGGAGTTTTATCCTAATGTCACCTTTTGTGATCATGTTGTGTTTACCTTTTGTCATGCTTCTCTCTTGTTTAGAACAATCCTTCATAAAATGGTCCTGGAGGGAAGAGTGGAGCCTCAGCAGGCGAAAAAAGTGGGACAACTTAAAAAAAATAAAAATATATAAAGTATGTGCAGGTTTGGATAATGATATGGAAACTACATTTGTTTTACCCAAGTTAATACTTTGATAAAGAAACGTAGAAAAAACTCCAAGGCACTCTCCCATAGTAGTTACAGTGCCTTTATTCTTTATTCCTTGAATCTGTTTAACTTCTTCATGAAGGCTTGATGCTGAAACGTGTCAAAGGACTGTTTTCAAGGTTAATATGACCATGCCATAAGAATAAAGGCATTTAACTGCTTTGGGAGAAAAAACTCCAAGGCCTTGGAGTTTTTTCTTTGTTTCTTTATGACTACATGAATCCCATTCCAAACAGCACCTCAAACATACCTCTTTTTGAGTCCATGATGCACTTCTTTTTCAAGACTTTTTTAATAAATACTTTGCAGAAAATTGCTGCTGTTGTGATTGATTTCCTCTGCCTTAGGAATGCAAAGATCCAGGGACAGGTCAGTGGGTCGGCAGGAAGCCCACTGCTGCCACCTGGCCCTGGTTTGTCCTCATGGATAAGGGTTTAGGACAGAGGCCTTACATTGCCTCTCTTGTCCTAATTGCCCCCATCCCTGAGGACACACCAGGGCCAGGTGCTGCAGTGGGTGAGCAGCATGAGGAGGAGGATGACGAAAGGCAGCCAGGGCCAGCAACAGGAGGGATTATACATTCAGTTCATTTCAGTTCCATTTCTTATTTACAACTAGAATAAACTTTTGAACTACTTTTAAGTGACAACACAGTTTATTTTTTTCTTTGATAACCAAGTATTTACAAAGATACACTCTGAACATTTCTAACCATTTACAAGTTTACAAGTGGGCATTCTTGACATGTACAACTACAAAAGATCAGCAGAAATCACTATTTACAGAACAATTATAAAACGACATAAAACGTGTCCAGCAGCACCTCCAGGAACTCTGCTCGGTCTGAAATCTTGCTTTGTGTCACCATGATTAAAGAAGTTTTGCAGCACCAGAACAGCCAGGTTTATCCTGCAGCACAGGGGCCTGGTCTGGATGGGGAAAGGAGGGTAAGAATAGGAGTATATAAATGATCAAAGCAACAATAGCTATTTAATTTTAGTTAATAAGACAATTCTAGTTAAAGCTATAGCTTGGATAAATAATGCTGTCCATCTATCCACTTTGGCTTCTCAATATGGTTTTGATGTTTAATGACAAAACATTTTCAGGGCTTAGATTTTAAGCACCTGTATGAACCCTGTATCAAGTGTAACGGTTAAATGACATTAACCACATATAGCTAGCGTTGGTCACTTTATGGCATCGTTTATTAACAGGTATATTAACTACCAGGAACTATGCTAGCTATATGAACATTAATGTGGGTTCAAGTAACAGGTTTACCTTGCCACGGCTCTCTCCCAGCCGGAGATAAACGAGCCGCTGGTGTTGCTGGAGCCGCCTCTCCTCTTCCTCGATCAAAAAGTAAATTAAATAAACAAAATGACAAATTCTGGCCCCATTTTATCGCCAGTATGTCCGTTTGTCACTGCCGTCTGTTGTGTTTTTCCCGAGCTTGGGCGACAGGAATGACGGTTGACGACTCCTTCCAGCCTTCGGAGACTGCGTAGGCCCGGTCCTTCGACGGATGCAGACCCTGAATTGTGACACAGCTGATGTGTATAGGGAGGGTGTTCCAGGGGGAGGGGGCGGCTATGGAGAAGGCTCTGTTGCCCCAGGTTCGGTGCTTGGTCCTGTGTGGAGGTGAGAGGAGGTTTTTGTCGAATGATTGAAGGTTGGGAGTGTGGTGGTGGAGCATGTCCGTGAGGTAGGAGGGGGCCTGGCTGTGGAGGGCTTTGTGGGTGAGGAGGAGGATCTTGAAGTTGATTCTGTACAGGACAGGGAGCCAGTGCAGGTTTTGTTGGACAGGGGTTATATGATCACAGGAGTGGGTGTGGGTGAGGAGGCGGGCAGCAGAGTTCTGGATGTATTGGAGTTTGTTGAGGACTTTGGATGATGAGCCGTAGAGGATGCTGTTGCAGTAGTCGAGTCTTGAGGTGATGAAAGCATGGATGAGAGTTTCAGCGGCAGAGAAGGAGAGTAATGGACAGAGACGGGCAATATTTCTGAGGTGAAAGAAGGCAGTTTGGGCAAGGCGGCTGTTGTGATGTTCAAATGTGAAGTTATTGTTATGTTATTACATGGTAACAGACATTGGAACGGACACGACTATGACTTGGATCTGTGACTCAGTGAAGGATAGGGGCACGGACTTATCCTTCAAGGCTAGAATTAGCAGCACTCAGGGCAAGACGAGCGCATCTGTAGAGGATAAAAGTAGCACAGTTGAGAACAAGATGCTTCGGGTTTGTCCTTGTGGCTGGCAGAAAGTAACATCAGTGAAAGGCCTCAGAACTCATCAGGGAAAGAAGAAGTGTGTGGCAAAGAAGGGGCAGAGTAGCCGCATTGATCAGTACTTCCTAAGAAGTCAGTCGAGTCAGTCGGATGAAGTCCAGTGGCAGGTAGAAAACCACAGTTCGCAGGATATCAGTAACGCTGTCACTGAGGAGGAGGAGGAGGGGGTATTAAGAGAGGATGCAGGTGACACTGAGGCCAGTACGCCAGTCAGAGAGAGAACCATGGAGCAAAAGGTTAGAGTTAGATGGCCTAGAGCAAATGACAGGAAAGAATGGGAGATAGTTAATAGAGATTTATCAGTAATCTTGAGTAGGCTTAGAGGAAATGCAAAGGTTAGAAAAGATGGGAGATATAATGTATTCATATGGTGTAGAGAGGTTTGGGGTGCATGAGAGAAAGAGGAGTGGGAGGGTACAGGCAGGTAAATCTAGGCGGCAAAGAGAAATAGAGAGGTTAGTCAAGGAAAGGAGACAGATAAGAAAGCAGTGGAAAAAGGCTACAGAAGAAGAAAGGGAGGGAATTAAGGTGTTGCAAGAGGAGCTGAGAAGCAGGCTAGCGGTTCTTAGAAGGGCAGAGCATCTTAGGAAAAAGAGGAGGAAGAAGGAATATGCTAGGACAGGTTTTTTCAAGGACCCTTTTAAGTTTGTTAAAGGATTGTTCAGCCAGGAAAAGGGAGGGCAGCTTAAAGCAGAAAGGTTAGAGGTTGAAGAATATTTGAGAAACACATATTCAGATTTAGAGAAGAACAGGATAGTCGGTTTCCCACCCGATATCCCTCCATTAGGAGCAATAGAGCATGAGATGGACGTTAGGCCACCTAGGTGGAAGGAAGTTCAGGAGGTGGTCAGGCGTGCAAAGGCTTCCTCAGCCCCAGGGCCTAATGGAGTCCCCTACCGGGTTTATAAAAGTGCACCTGATACCCTTAAATTTTTGTGGAAACAGCTAAGAATAGTTTGGGAAAAACAAATTATACCAAGAGCATGGCGTAGGGCAGGAGGTGTCCTCATTCCTAAGGAGAAGAAGTCTGTGGACATTAGCCAGTTCCGGATGATTTCCCTCTTGAATGTGGAGGGGAAGATTTTCTTCAGTGTAGTTGCGCAGAGATTAGCTAGTTACTTAGAAAGGAATAGATTAATTGATACCATGGTGCAGAAGGCAGGAATACCAGGTTTTTCAGGGTGTTTAGAGCACACTAGCATGATCTGGCACCAGATTCAGGCAGCGAAGATTAACAAAAGGGACCTACATGTAGTATTCTTAGATCTTGCAAATGCGTTTGGTTCAGTACCCCACAGCCTAATTTGGAGTGCGTTTGATTACTTCAGAGTGCCACAGGTAGTTGTTAACTTAGTGAAAGCATACTTTCAGGATATTAGGTTGTGTCTAAGTACGGCAGATTCACAACAGGTTGGCAGAGGCTAGAAATAGGTATCATGGCAGGGTGTACAATTTCTCCATTAGCATTTACTATGGCGATGGAAGTAATCATCAGGGCTTCTAAGTGGGTGGTAGGTGGGGAGAGACGGCAGAACGGTTGCATCTTCCACCAGTTAGGGCTTACATGGATGATATGACACTGGTGACCACAACAATGCCATGTACAAAGAGGCTACTAGAGAAGGTAAATAAGAACCTGAAGTGGGCCAGCATGAAGATCAAGCCTAGTAAATCTAGAAGCATCTCGATATGTAGAGGGAAGTTAAGTGATAGGAAGTTTGTCATAGATGATGAGGACATCCCAACAATTAGGGAAAAGTCAGTGAAGAGTTTAGGTAGGTGGTACAATGTAGAGTTGAATGATAAGGAACAGGTGGTGAAATTTAGAAAAGAGGTGGCTGAAGGATTGGCTAGAATAGATAAATCAGAGCTTCCAGGAAAATTGAAGTTGTGGTGTTTACAATTTGGACTATATCCTAGGTTAATGTGGCCATTGTCAGTTTATGAAATCCCAATATCTGTTGTGGAGAGAATTGAAAGGTCGGTTAGCTCCTATATTAGGAAGTGGTTGGGTGTTCCTAGGTGCCTAAGTAGTGTTGCATTGTATGGAAAAGGGATACTTCAACTGCCAGTATCTAGTTTGACAGAGGAATTTAAATGTACTAAGGTCAGGACAGAGCTTTTGTTGTCTGGGAGTAAGGACGTAGTAGTTTGGAGTGTGGTTCCAAATCCAACCAAGGGGAGGAAGTGGAACCCAAGAACGGCAGTTCAGCAGGCAGAGGCAGCTCTTAGGCATGCGGAGATCGTAGGTAATGTTCAGTTTGGCCGGGGAGGCCTAGGGCTTGGCTCAGGCAAACCGGTTTGGAATACAGCAGGTCCCAAAGATAAAAGAAAGCTGGTTGTGGAACAGATACGTAGACAGGAGGAGATAGTAAGGGGTGCAAAGGTAGTGGCCCAGGCTAAACAGGGACAGTGGTTGAATTGGGAAAGTGTAGAGAAGAGGAGGCTTAGTTGGAGGGACCTGTGGAGTATGGAGGAGAATAGTATTAGATTCCTGGTAGGGGCTACATATGATGTGCTACCAACTCCCCAGAACCTAAAACTGTGGGTAAATGAGGACCCATCATGCCCATTGTGTTCAGGTACGGCAACCTTAAAGCATATTTTGTCAGGCTGTAAGGTTAGTTTGTCACAAGGCCGATATACATCAATCAATCAATCAATCAATTTTATTTATAAAGCCCAATATCACAAATACAATTTGCCTCACAGGGCTTTACAGCATACGACATCCCTCTGTCCTTTGGACCCTCACAGCGGATAAGGAAAAACTCCCCAAAAAAACCCCTTTACCGGGGAAAAAAAATGGTAGAAACCTCAGGAAGAGCAACTGAGGAGGGATCCCTCTTCCAGGACGGACAGACGTGCAATAGATGTCGTACAGAACAGATCACCATAACAAATTAACAGTAATCTGTATGACACAATACAATAATCTGTATGACATCCTCGATAATGACAGTAGCTTACAACAACATTCATGAAAGTAATAATATTGTCGTTATAGTTCTGGCTACTGTGGTACAATATGTTTGAAAGTATATATTAGTATCTGGCAGTATACATGTATGATAATAATCATATGTGTATAATAACAGTAGAAGTATGACTAATGATGGCAGCAGCAGCAGCAGGAGGCATCTGGCAGGACCACGGCAGCAGCACAACCACACACGTCACACTATCGAGGCACCGCTGCAATACGAGTTAACCTGAGAGACAGTGGAGCACAAAGGCTCCGGAGAAAAAGCCGAGTTAGTGACATCCAGAATGGCCGAGTAAACAAGATACAGTAATAGGATACGCAAGAGCGAGAGCGAGAGCGAGAGTGAGAGAGAGAGAGAGAGAAGGTGCCCGGTGCATTATAGGTGGTCCTCCGGCAGACTAGGCCTAAGTCAGCCTAACTAGGGGCTGGTACAGGGCAAGCCTGAGCCAGCCTTAACTATAAGCTTTATCAAAGAGGAAAGTCTTAAGTCTAGCCTTAAATGTGGAGACGGTGTCTGCCTCCCGGACCGTAACAGGAAGATGATTCCACAGGAGAGGAGCCTGATAGCTGAAGGCTCTGGCTCCTGATCTACTTTTGGAGACTTTAGGGACCACGAGTAACCCTGCGTTCTCAGAGCGCAGAGTTCTGGTGGGATAATATGGCACTATGAGCTCCCTAAGATATGATGGAGCTTGACCATTTACAGCTTTATAAGTTAACAGTAGGATTTTAAATTCAATTCTGGATTTTACAGGGAGCCAGTGCAGAGAAGCTAAAACAGGAGAAATATGATCTCGTTTCTTAGTTCTTGTTAGTACTCGTGCTGCTGCATTCTGAATTAGCTGGAGAGTTTTTAATGACTTACTAGAGCTACCTGATAATAGAGAGTTACAGTAATCCAGCCTTGAGGTAACAAAAGCGTGGACCAATTTTTCTGCATCTTTTTGGGTCAGGATAGGCCTAATTTTTGCAATATTACGCAGATGAAAAAATGCAGTCTGTGAGGTTTGTTTTAAATGAGAATTAAAAGACAAATCTTGATCAAATGTTACTCCGAGGTTTCTTACGGTAGTGGTAGAGGCCAGAGCAATGCCATCGAGAGAAACTATGTCATCAGATAAAGAGTCTCTGAGTTGTTTGGGGCCAAGAACAATAACTTCAGTTTTGTCTGAATTTAACATCAGGAAATTGGTGCTCATCCAAGTTTTTATGTCTTTAAGACAATTATGAAGTTTAGTTAATTGATCACTTTCTTCTGGCTTCATCGATAAATACAGCTGTGTATCATCCGCATAACAATGGAAATTTATAGAGTGATTTCTAATGATGTTGCCTAAAGGAATCATATATAGAATAAATAGGATTGGTCCAAGCACAGAACCTTGCGGAACTCCAAAACAAACTTTAGTACGTACGGATGATTCATTGTGAACGTCAACAAATTGAAAACGATCAGATAAATAAGATTTAAACCAGCTTAGTGCAGAACCTTTTAGGCCAATTAAGTGTTCCAGTCTCTGTAGCAGAATTTCATGGTCAACAGTGTCAAACGCTGCACTAAGATCTAATAAAACAAGTACAGAGACGAGTCCTTTGTCTGAAGCAATCAGAAGGTCATTTGTAATTTAACTAGTGCTGTCTCAGTGCTATGATGCGCTCTAAATCCTGACTGTAATCCTCAAATAAATTATTATCATGGAGAAAATCACACAGCTGGTCTGCGACTACTTTCTCAAGGATCTTTGACATAAAGGGAAGATTAGATATTGGTCTATAGTTGGCTAACACCTCTGGATCCAGGGTGGGCTTTTTTAGTAGAGGTTTAATTACAGCTACCTTAAAAGACTGTGGTACATAGCCTGTTAATAAGGATATATTGATCATATCTAATATATGAGTTAACTAAAGGTAAGACCTCCTTGAGTAGCCTAGTTGGGATGGGGTCTAAGAGACACGTTGATGATTTAGATGAAGAAATCACTGCGGTCAATTCTTGAAGAGAAATTGGGGAGAAGCAATCTAAATAAATATTAGGTGCTACAGCTGAGTTTGAGGTTAGATAGGTGCTATCTGAGGACAGGAGGTCATGAATTTTGCCTCTAATAGTTAGAATTTTGTCATTAAAGAAGCTCATAAAATCATTACTGCTAAGGGCTAAAGGAATACAAGGCTCAATAGAGCTTTGACTCTCAGTCAGCCTGGCTACAGTGCTGAAAAGAAACCTGGGGTTATTTTTGTTTTCTTCTATTAAAGCTGAGTAATAGTTTGCTCTGGCATTGCGGAGGCCCCTCTTATAAGTTTTGAGACTGTCTGCCCAGATTAAACGAGATTCTTCCAGTTTGGTTAATCGCCAATTCCTTTCAAACTTTCGCAATATTTGTTTTAATTTACGGGTTTCAGAGTTATACCAAGGAGCGAACTTTCTTTGTTTTGTTAACTTCTATTTAAGAGGAGCTACAGAGTCGAGTGCTGTTCGCAGCGAGCTTACGGCGCTATCAACAAATTGATCAATTCGGGAGAGGTTAAAGTCGGTACGGGAAACCTCTGTTACTAAAGGACTTGGTATTGAATTTAACGACGGAGTAATCATTTCCTTAAATTTTGCGACAGCACTATCTGATAAACATCTGGTATAGTAACTGTTGCTGAGTGGTGTGCAATCGAGTAAAAAGAAATCAAAAGTAATCAAATAATGATCCGATAGAGAGGGATTCTGTGGAAAGACTGTTAGGTTATCAATTTCAATTCCATATGTCAGAACTAAATCGAGGGTATGGTTAAAACAGTGAGTGGGTTCATGTACACCCTGACTGAAGCCAATGGAGTCTAATAATGTGATAAACGCGGTAGCCAGGGAGTCATTATCAACGTCGACATGAATGTTGAAATCGCCTACAATAATAACTTTATCTGATTTAAGAACTAAACTGGATAAAAACTCTGAGAATTCAGATATAAATTCAGAATACGGGCCAGGAGCACGGTACACTATAACAAATAAAAGTGGCTGCGAGTTTTTCCAGCCAGATGTAAAAGACTAAGAACGAGGCTTTCAAATGAATTATAATCTAGTTTTGGTTTAGGGCTGATTAACAGACTAGAGTTAAAAATGGCTGCAACTCCCCCTCCTCGGCCGCTGCCTCGAGGAATGTGGGTATTATTATGACTGGGAGGAGTGGATTCATTTAGACTGACATATTCATCTTGACACAGCCAGGTTTCAGTGAGACTAAGTAAATCAATATGATTATCTGATATTAATTTGTTTACTAACACTGCTTTAGACGAAAGAGACCTGATATTTAACAGTCCGCATTTAATTCTCCTGTTTTGTCTTTCTGTCACAGAAGAGGTTTTAATTTTTATGAGGTTGTTATGCACAATTCCTCTTTGTTTAATTTTAGATTTAAATAATTTAGGTGGTCGGGGGACAGACACCGTTGGTATAAAACTATGGAAACTATGGCTGGGTAAGTGAACTAGAAGCTCAGAGAGGCGTATAGGACTGTGACTCTCTGTCCTGGTCTCAACTCTGGGTTGTCAGGGATTTAATTTGCTAATAAAATTTTCCAGGTTCCTAGAAATGAGAGCAGCTCCATCCAAAGTGGGATGAATGCCGTCTCTCCTAATGAGACCAGGTTTTCCCCAGAAAGTTTGCCAATTATTAACGAAACCCACATTGTTTGCTGGACACCACCTACATGGAGACATAACCAGGTGTTGAAATGTTTAGCTGCAGGAATTGATGGGAAACGAAGAGAGGTCAATTCAGAAGGTTATAAAGATAGGAATTTAGCAATTCAGTTTGTCCGTGAGGGAGAGGAATACAGAAGGGATAAGTTAGTAAGGAGGCAGGGGTGTGGCCGCCTAGAAGGTGCTTGTGATTGGGAAATGCAGGTAGATTTAGGGGGAAAGCTTGTTGTTCCCCAGGAAATAGTTTGTACTAAGCAGAGGCCTGACATAGTGTTGTGGTCATTGAGTCAACGGATAGTTTATTTCATTGAACTGACAGTTTCTTTCGAAGACTCAGTGGAAGAAGCCTATGAAAGAAAAAAGCTTAGATATGCAGATTTAGGAGCAGAAGCTGAGCAGCGAGGATGGAAGACTAGGATTTGCCCAGTGGAAGTGGGGTGTAGGGGATTTATAGCAAGATCAGCTATCTCGCTCCTGGGGGAACTCGGAGTGCGGGGACAGAGTTTGAAGAAGACAGTGAAGGAAATGTCAGATGAAGCCATGAGAACCAGCAAGTTCATTTACTACAGAAGGAATAATGTTAGTTGGGGGTCAGCAGGGGAACTACTAAGCAGGGCACATAATCCTTGAGATCTGGTGGAGAGATCCACTTCCTCTTAGGAGGAAATCCAGGAAGAGGAAGGCTATTTAAGTGTAGGAGTGGCCTATTTGAATCCCTTTTGCTTGAGGCCATGCTGCAAGGTGAGTGTGTTTGCTGATCCTGTGAGTTCATTTATCTCCTCTAGCTTTAATTTATAGTGTAGTTATGTTATGTAGTGTGTGAATTAGAGTGTGAATTAGGGCTGTGAAAGCCATGTGTAAGTAAGGAGGAAGAGGAAGGTTATTTAAGTGTGGGAGTGGCCTAGTTGAATCCATTTTGTTTGAGGCCATGCAGCAGGGTGAGTGTGTTTGCTGATCCTGTGAGTTTATTTATCTCCTTTAACTTTAGCTTATGTTAAGTAGTGTGTGAATTAGAGTGTGAATTAGGGCTGTGAAAGCCGTGTGTTAGTAAGGAGGAAGAGGAAGGTTATTTAAGTGTGGGTGTGGCCTAGTCAAATCCATTTGGTGGCCATTTTGAGGCCATGTGGCAGGGTGAGTGTGTTTGCTGATCCTGTGAGTTCATTTATCTCCTTTAACTTTAGCTTACACTGTAGTTATGTTATGTAGTGTGTGAATTAGAGTATGGTAGGAAAGGTAGTATCAGCGCAGCCTCTACCTGGAGCTTGCTTGTACGGAGCCTGGGTTTGGTTGAAGGTGGCAGTGCTGTTTGGGCTGAGAAAGCCATGGGTAAGTAAGGTTAAGGAGGTTGTTGTGTTGGGGTGGAGAGCAGTGAGACCTGGCATTAGGGGAGTGTCTCTGGGACGCCAGAGATCACTGTCTAGCCTCCTGGAGGTGTCGTGGGACCAACTAGATGAAACACTGGTAAAAGGAGGTTCCCACCCGATGACCCCAAAGACATGTTAGTTATCACTGCTCATTGGTCTGTATAGTTAAGCCTTGCCATAATAGCGTATCATAGGGTTTAGGAGAGTATTCACTGAGTGTTGATCCTTTTCTAGAGCACAAACTTCTTGTGTTTATTTGAATATTGTCGAAGATGATACCAAGGTTGCAGATAAATGGGGAGGGAGAGAGGGTGGTATTGTCTATGCTGAGGGTGAAGTTTTGTGTTGATGTAGAGAGGGATTTTGGGGCGATGAGTTTTAATTCAGGTTTGTCACAGTTCAGTTTGAGGAAGTTGGTTTGCAGCCATGATTGGAGTTCAGTCAGACAGTTGGTGAGGGTAGAGCGGGTGGCCAGGGTGATGGATTTTGTGGAGATGTAGATTTGGATGTCGTCAGTGTAGCAGTGGAAATGGAGACCATGATGACAAATGATAGAACCAAGGGGGAGTAAGTAGATGATGAAGAGGAGAGGACCAAGCACCGAGCCCTGAGGGACACCTTGAAGCAGGGGGACGGTGGAGAAGGTGCAGTTGTTGACGTGGATGAACTGATGTCTGTCGGTGAGGTATGACTTGAGCCAGGACAGAGCAAAGCCAGTGATGTTGAGGGAAGTTTGTAGGCGGGATAGCAGAGTGGTGTGGTTGATGGTGTCGAAGGCAGCAGTGAGGTCAAGGAGGATGAGTATGCTGAGATGGCCAGAGTCGGCAGAGAGGAGGAGGTCATTAGTGATTTTGAGGAGAGTGGTTTCGGTGCTGTGTTGAGGGCGGAATCCGGATTGAAATGATTCATATACAGTCAGGTCCATAACTGTGTGGACATTGACACAATTTTCAGCATTCCAGCTCTGTACAACACCACAATGGATTTGAAATGAAACAATCAAGATGTGCTTTAAGTGCAGACTCTGAGCTTTAATTTGAGGGTATTTACATCCAAATCAGGTCAACGGTGTAGGAATTACAACACATTTTATATGTGCCTTCCACCTTTTTAAGGGACCAAAAGTAATTGGACAATTGGCTACTCAGCTGTTCCATGGCCAGGTGTGTGTTATTCCCTCGTTATTTCACTTACAAGGAGCAGATAAAAGGCCTAGAGTTCATTTCAAGTATGGTATATTCATTTGGAATCTGGTGAGGTCATCTCTCAATATGAAGTCCAAAGAGCTGTCACTATCAGTGAAGCAAGCCATCATTAGGCTGAAAAATCAAAACAAACCCATCAGAGAGATTGCAAAAACATTAAGTGTGGCCAAATCAACTGTTTGGTACATTCTTAAAAAGACAGAACGCACTGGTGAGCTCAGCAACACCAAAAGACCTGGAAGACCACGGAAAACAAGTGTGGTGGATGACAGACAAATCCTTTCCCTCATCAAGAAAAACCCCTTCACAACAGTTGGCCAGATCAAGAAAACTCTCCAGGAGGTGGGTGTATCTGTGTCCAAGTCAACAATTAAGAGACAACTTCACCAGAGGAAATACAGAGGTTTCACCACAAGGTGTAAACCATTGGTGGGCCTCAAAGACAGGAAGGCCAGATTAGAGTTTGCCGAGAAACATCTAAAAGAGCCTGTACAGTTCTGGAACAACATCTTATGGACAGATGAGACAAAAATCAACTTGTACCAGAATGATGGAAAGAGAAAAGTATGGAGAAGGGAAGGAACTGCTCAAGATCCAAAGCATACCACCTCATCACTGAAGCATGGTGGTGGTAGTGTAATGGTGTGGGCATGTATGGCTGCCAGTGGAACTGGATCTCTTATATTTATTGATGATGTGACTGCTGACAAAAGCAAGAATTCTGAAGTGTTTTGGGCAATATTATCTGCTCATATTCAGCCAAATGCTTCAAAACTCATTGGACGGTGCTTCACAATGCAGATGGACAATGAGTTGAGTGTAAATGGTTTCGATCTTTGATTTGGTTCTTTGGTTCTTGAAGTCCGCAGTGATGGCCAGGTGATCTGAGATGTGGAGGTTGGTACTGGAGAGTTGGTGGAGGGTGAAACTGGCAGAGCAGACAAGGTCCAGGTGGCCACGACAGTGGGTGGGGAAGTTGGATCATCAATGTGGATATTGAGGTCCCCAAGCAGGAGAATTTGCTCATTGTTCTCAGTCTCCAGCTGTTTTAATTATGATAGATTAATTTATTAAATGCTTTACAGGTGATCTGTAGTTTATGTTCATGGTTTATCCTCCATTTGATATGAATTCTCAAGTAAATCAGCATCATATCAGTTTGACCTGTCCCCTCAACTACACAGGCTGAATAAACTGTGTTTGACTATAAGGTTCATATTTTATACAAGACAACAGCTTTCATTAAGGCTCAGTCAGATACAGTCAGGGCTTCACATCTGATGTTATATTAAGAATCCTCACATCCCATTGACCACAAGTCTCTGTGTTGCTAAATACTTAAATAATTAAACTGTCCAATATTAATATAGTACAATAGACTCTGTATAGTTTATGATGAATGCATTTAGTCTCTGACAACTAAACTTCGTCATTAGTCACATGACATGTTTTCTGTTCACATAATTAACCTTCAGATGAGACAAATACAATCTTAATCTCTAAAATTCAACAAAAAATAGTTTATCTAAAATGTCATCTTGTTGAGTCGACATCTGAAGCAATCAGCTGTTAGATCAGGTGAGAGCCAGGCGGTGCAGTCGGTGGAGAGCGGTTTTATCGCCATCCACTTTTGTAATACGTCAGAGCAAGTTGGGATGAAGTCGGATACAAAACTAACCGGCATGCATTGTGCGCCGATCACCGGTGATTGAGGCCTGGCTCATCTCGAACAAACCTACTGTCAATGGCCTCTATATCTGGTGAATCATCATCATCATCATCATCATCATCATCATCAATAAAGGACTCCCTACGCTGGCTCAAATCTCTGTCAAATCAATCTGAAGGGACTTGGTGTTCCTTCTTGTTTCCAAATCAGTGCATTTTCTGTGACAAAATAAAAACCAAGGTTAAGGGCAAAACTGAAAAGCTTACAAAGTTTCAGAGTTGGAAACACAAGGAACCGGCCTGGAAAGTCATCGAACGTAGTCAGTGGTATGTGGTCACAAATATCCTTCATACGGTATGGTGAAGTGGCTGGTTCACAGAGTCTCATATCACGAATACTGTGGTAGATATGATAGCCTCTCGCTGTGTCCTCCCTTGCATGCGCTAAGTGTGGTTAAATGACCATACTCAGAAAGAGTTTTGACATGATACATGATAGGGATCGAATCTTCTTTTGAGGCACTTTAGCTGTGTTACAGTTTGTCCTTTTTCCCATGGTTAGTAAGTAAAGACCTATTCAATCAGCCTGAAAAAGAGAAAACGTTAGCACTAGCCTGTTAACTATGTACCATCACTAGCTAGTCAAAAAAATCCATGCAGACTCCATTTCTGTATGAAAAAACTGTATAGGAAAATTACATGTAGGCTCGTCCATGACTAAATATCTCAATAAAAGGGTCAAATGCTTACTTTTTATCTTCTTTTTCTTAAAATTGTTCCCAAAGAGAGAGCAGTGGGAGACAACCATCTTACAGTCACAAGGTGCAGGCCCGCTGCTCCAACCGACGCTAAAGTTGGCAGCTGATGTTGAGTCACCAACAGAATTTGGCCCTTTTCTGTATTTTGATTGTCCCTCTCCCTCCCAGAAACAAGGTGTTTTACCTACATTGTAAGTGTGTTTTGAAAAAGACTATGCATGTAATAAGCAGAAACTATACATTTCCCTTGAAAACAGAAATGTATAAGTTTAACTAAAGACACAATCAGTGCGTTTACATGGAGCCATGTATTCCTTTTGCATTAGGGTTGGAAGCCCAACCCAATTAGAAATGCTCCTTGTAAACACCTCAACCCGAATGAAAACAGCCAACCTGAAAGAAAATCTGATCAGGTGCACAGGGGTGGAATATTCCTTTTCAGAACCCGAATGGCAGTTTTTCTGTCTTATAAACACCTCTACCCGATTCCAGCCATTTCGTTCTTTCTGCGCATGCTCACTACTGTCTCGACGTAACGCGTAAGGCGTCATGACGCGCACTCTCGCAGTTCTGTTCTATGTTACTGTCGGGGCCCACAGTTTGCAGAACAAAGACGTATTTAACAGTGACACACGGCTAGCAGCACATCACATTTCCCAGTGTTACCTCGATCATTCGCCAGTTAAGGCAGGGGCAGACTGAAAGCAACACAACAATCAACTATTCCCCCATGTTACAGCGCGGCTATATAAATACATATATGTCCACACCCCCTCCTACTCGTAATACTCCGCTGCGCGTCAGGGTTCCATTCCCCTGAAGGGGATGTCACCGGCTCACTATACATTATCCCACTTAGAACATGGTTTTACTACTAAAACATTCAGTGATGTGAAACTAATGATTAAAGCACGTTTTATTGATTAAAAATTTGCAAAAAGAAATGTGTCTGTACTCTGTATTCATGGCAACGGCAGCCTAATGATAATTAATATTGAATTCGCCCCTCGCAAAGGCCGCCCCCTTTAGTTACTGTTGCTAAGTCCGACAAACTTTCAGTTTCGGAGCTAGACTGGCATGGCACTATCACTGTCGCTAACTGCACTCCCTGGAGAAATACTCTCAAATTTCTACAATATGCATTTAAAGGGTATATTCAGGATATCAGACTGACACAGCAACAAAATCAACGTAACACAGTGTGTGCAGATGAACAGGGGGGTGGGGGGCTGCGAAAGAAGTCAAACAACGTTCATCTGCGCACAATGCGTTGAGCACACAGCTGGTTGAATATGAGCAAAGTTTCCCTGCTTCCCTTCGCTGGTTCCTGTAGCCCTACAGCAGGGTCACCCTTTTTTTCACTGTTATAGCTTTATCATTAAAAAGCAAAAGCAGTATGTGTATACATTCAGTAGGTGCGTTTCTGTTTCCATTGGCCTGTGTGGACTAACGTTAACTGATTTTGATGCTCCTCATGCTATGGCGTTCCTAGCAACGGAGCAGGAGGGCAGCGGTGATACTAAACACTGCAGAATTTTGTTGATTGACTAATCAGAATCAAGTATTAAAGAGTGCCATGTTAACTATGCACTAAATACCTACCAACCTGATTACATACGCTGGCGCATGGAAACACCCATTCCAATAGAAGACTTCCCATGTACACAGGTTGGCCAATCAGAATGACTTCAATCGGGTTCACCCAACCCGATTGAAAAGTCCTCATGTAACCGCACCTACTGTATGTAACAGGCATAAAGAGACATGGCATCTTGAGCATCATTAACAGATGCAGTGCGTCCTTTGTAGACATGAAAGGCCCCTGACAAAGTAGCATTTGATGACTTGAGATAAGAATGCGTTGGTATTACTTTACAACAAAAAATGTCGAGCTACATTCCACTGAGTGATGTAATAGTGTGTCTCACACATATATTGTTTGATATAAAATATTTTCTGAGCTTCTAACTCACACTGTAACTTCCTACTCAGAGCCCACGGGCCAGACGCCATGATCCTAGTGGATGGACAGCCTTTGCAGACCAATGGGGAGCTGGGTCTCTCCCAGATGCTTCACATAGCAAGTCAAATCGCAGCTGGGATGATCTACTTGGCATCTCAACACTTTGTGCACCGTGATCTGGCAACCAGGAACTGCCTGGTGGGGAATGGCCATCTGGTGAAAATAGGAGACTTTGGCATGTCCAGGGACATTTACAGCACTGATTATTACAGGGTAAGAACAAGTCTGTTTGTTTCATGCATAACACACCTTTTTGTGACCCCCCCCCCCCCCCCCCCCCTTTGTTAGATACTGAACCTCAAATTGCTCCTGATGGTCTTGCCATTGGTATATGATATTCAAGCCTCAACCTCAGGAGCTGAAACATGAAGCCAACATGGAAGTGCTAAAAACTGCTGTTCCTTGAAATGCCACTTGCAGCTGGCTCCAAAAGTGAGTCAGTCCCAGTAGACACCTATTTTGAAAATGCCCAACTTTACATCAGAAATAAACATGTTTACAGCGTGGTGCAAAAATTAGTTTTGGTCTCAGTAGCTAATTCCCCCTTTCATGACAACTGTAAACTGCATTGGTTCGGGCTGGGGTAAGAATGTGGTCATATCTGGCTCAAAAGATCCAAGATGGTGATGGCTGAAATGCAGAACTTGAGAGCCCACAAACCAATGGGTGACTTCATGGTATTTGCATCCAATTTTTTGTACAGTCCATGGTGAGTGGATGTGAACGTTTAATACCAAGTGGCACCTTGTATGGTAGCCTCGGCCACTGGAGTGTGAATGTGTGTGTAAATGGCTGAATGTTTCATGTAAAAGTGCTTAAAGCTTCTTCTTTGCCCATCTTGAGAGAAGACTGGACAATGAAGTTTCACCCTGGCTGGACTCTGCTGAAAGCTCACAAGAGGTTAACTGGGTCCTGAGAGCTGTGAATGCCAAGAATGCAGCTGGACCAGATGGAATCCCAAGAGGAGCTCTCTGGGACTATGCACATGAGTTTTTTACGGACATCTTTAACCTCTCACTGGCACACACTACTGTACCAGCATGCTTGAAAACTACCACCATCATCCCAGTGCACAAGCAATCCATTATCACCTCCCTGAATGATTATAGACCAGTAGTGATGTGTCAGTCGTGAAACGAAACGGCTCTTAGAGCCAGCTCTTTGAAGTGAACATTGGGAGCCGGCTACTGATTGGGATCCCCTTTGTTTTTTGTTTGTTTGTTTGTTTTTCTGGGATTGGTCAATATGTGTGGTGTCGTCTGTGTGTCCGTGGTGAGCAGAAGGGGGAGGGGCGGGGTATATAGACAGACACACACAACGCAGTGCACAACAGGAAGGAGGGAGGCAGAAGCCCCTTTGACACTGCCAGATTTTCCGCGAATGTTGGGTTGTTTTGCCGTAAAGCTGTGAGCGTTTATACACACAGAGGTGGAATGCTGAGTTGACCAGGCGACCAATTTTCCGCCTCGTAGGGTAGTCATATTGGCGGAACCTTTTTAGTTTAAACAGACCGAGGCGGCCTTCCGCAACGGGAGCTGTTGAGGACCTGTGGGAGGAGCTGTTGATGACGCCGCACGTGCGAGCCACTGGCAGTGGATAAACAGGAAACAGCTGATAGCAGGAATTAGTGAGTAGCTAGTAGCAAGAGGGAAACACAAACCTGACAGACACTGTAAAGATGAGCAACTGGGGAGACAAGGAATTGTGCGCCCTCCTTGTCCTCGCAAACGAAGAGGCCATTAACTGTCAGGTGACAGGGACGGTAAAGAATGGGCCGATTTACGAGAGAATTGCCACCTGACAAGCCGTGGCTTCCCTCCCACGTTACTGTTTATGTCATGCTGAGCCACACATTTTGTTACTTGCTCCAAAAAGGTGCATTCTGTATAAACAAAAGTATGTAGGCGGCAATTTGCCACACTCCCCGATTTTGATTTTATACTGCCAATGCTGAAAAAAGACTGATTGGGCTTTCCTGCAAATTTGCACAATTCCTTTCTAAAAAGGGCTAGGGTGAGAAAGAGAGCAAGCACTACAGAGAGAGACAACATGCTGGAAAGGTAAAAAGTTGAGAAAATGAATACAGCAGGAAAAGTAGTAAAATTTGGAATAATTTAAATTATAGTGACAATACAAGGGCAGAGTGTAGAGTCTGCAAGATTAAAATCTCATATCTCAAAAAACCTGCACAGGCACATGAGAACTGTTCATTCATCAGTGCAGTTGGAAGAAAAAAGACAAGCAAGCAAACCTGCCATTAATGAAGGTGCCAGTGTGTCTACTGCAATTGCTGCTGCAGTTTTGGTTATTTTCTGTTGATTCTGTAAGCTTCTCTATGCTGTTTCACTGTAAATAGTTACAAGTTTAGTTAAGTGTTTAATAGTAAAAAGCTATTTTAAAAGTTTAAAATGGTTACTTTTTTGTACTTTTTAGCACTCTGTAGAGTATATAAAGCCATATGAATATTCGATATAATATATGTTGTTGTTTTTTACATTAGTAATTCATTTTACACATAATTTTACATTATTGTTGGTAATAAATTAATTTAAGCAACAAAAATCTGAGAAGCCACTTGGGAACTAAAAGAGCCAGCTGTTTTTATTGATCCAAGCCCCAAGGCTCTCTAAAAAGACCCAGAACTGCCATCACTATAGAGCAGTGGCACTCACACCCATTATACCCAAGTTCTTTGAAAGACTCGTCCTGGGACACATCAAGTGTGCACTCTCCCCCACCTTATACCAGATCAATATGCATACAGATCAAAGAGACAAAGACAACTTTAAATTCCTGGGCCAGCGTGCACGTCAGCATGCATTTTCAGTGAGGACCTCAAGTGTTCTGTCAACTCCGCTGCTCTGGTCAAGAGGGCCCAATAGAGACTTTACTTTCTCAGAACCATGAAGAAGGCCCACTCTCTACCAGACTGCTTAAGTCTTTCTACCATTGCAGGTTAAAAAGCATGCTGACATACTGCATGATGGTCTGGTATGGAAACTGCTTAGCAGCTGACAGAGCAGCACTGCAGCGGTTCATAAAAACTGCATAAAAGATCATTGGTCTTTTTTTTTAATGTGTATGTGTGTGTGTATGCGTGTGTGCATTCAAGAATACAGTTCTCCTTCAGGAGAGACAACACATTTCGTTGTATGCTATATGCAGTGACAATAAAGGCATTCTAAATTCTTATCACCCATTCATTATGAATATTTTCGATCAAAAAAAACTTCACGTCCGGTTCCGGTTCAATGAAGGTGGCAGCCTGATAACTCTGTGTCCTTAAGCCTAAATTAATGGGCAAAAAGACAGAATTAAGTTGAAACAAAGAAATAATGAAATAAGCTAAAACGTGTAGGGGATGACAACGAGATCGAAGACGAGACGGGAAAAAGAAAAAAAATCTGATTTGACGAAACGCCGACATCCACGCCGACGCCGCAGCCACAAACAATGGCGGAGATAAAGCAACTACTCGTGGAGTTGAAGGACTCCATCTCTGGGGAAATTAAATAATTCAGGGCGGAATTCAAAGACTTCCGAGCCGATACAGAACAGGACATTAAAAAAATAATGCAGCAAACGACGGAGTTGAAACGTGATGTGGAGTCAATAAACACGAGAGTTGCGGAGCTGGAAAACAGAGTGAGTGAGCTGGAAGATGAAAAATTGGAACAACAGAAAACAGTAAAACACCTGAATAGTCGCATCATGGAAATGGGAGATCAGATGGACTATATGGAAAATAAATCAAGACAAAATAACGTGTGTATCTATAACATAGCGGAGCAGAGTGAAGGGAGCGACATGAATACATTTATGCAGTTTTTTTTAAAGACGCTCTGCTGGTGAAAAAGGAGTTGCAAATTACTAGAGCGCACAGGATAGGCGCATTGAAGGAAGGGGGCCGCTTTGTGAGACCTATTATTGTTCACTTTGCAAATTATGACAATAAGAGGGAAGTTTTAAAGGCGGCCTGGACCAAGAAGGAGATCCGCTTCAAGGAGGCACGCATCTACTTGGATCATGACTTCACATTAAAAGTGAAACAACAGCGGGCCTCCTACAAACTGGTGCGGGAACAACTCCGAGAGCAACAGGTGAAATCACACATTCTGGCCCCTGCGAAGTTGAAAGTGTTCAACAAGGACGGCACAACAACTGTATACAGCAATGCAGAACAGGCAAGAAAGGATCTGGCACGAAAAGGCATCTACAAGTCGGTGTTAAATTCTGATGTTAGTTGCATATATGAGTAGGGTCTAGAGGTGCGCTGCTGGTATGATATGACGACATGTGTATGTATGTGCAGATATTTAGTATAGTATAGCAGTAGATATGGAAAGGGTGTATTAGTAATGCAGCAGCAAAGGGACGTCCAACTGCTGTGAAAATATAATTTATTTTGGAAGAAGTGTTTCTAAGTTAAATTTAGAATAAGTGTGTAAATGTATGTATGTAGGTGTATGTATGTATGTATGT
Source organism: Epinephelus cyanopodus (assembly GCA_026686955.1). Taxonomy (NCBI): domain Eukaryota; kingdom Metazoa; phylum Chordata; class Actinopteri; order Perciformes; family Serranidae; genus Epinephelus; species Epinephelus cyanopodus. The sequence continues at coordinate 44,881,980 of CM048917.1, read as the reverse complement.
ATGTATATGTATGTGTATGTGTATGTATGTATGTATGTATATATGTATGTGTATATATATATATATATATATATATATTAAGGGGACATGGGAAGAGTATAAACGAAATAAGATTTCTGTATTTTCTTAGTGTGTTTCATCTGTCACTTGATTGACGTAATGGATTAATAATAAGGGGTTAGAGGAACAGTGGTATCGTTGTCATTTATTAATTGACTGATTCCTTTTTGTACATAATTTTGAGGCGAGCAACGCTTACGCCTTAACAACCATAAGAGTGGAAATGGTTGAAGAAAACCAGACTTTCGAAGCCGTTAAGGTTTTTTTTTGTTTGTTTGTTTTTTTTTTTTCTCCTTCCTTTTTTTTTTTTTTTTCCCCCCTTCCTCCTTACCTTTCCCTCTCTTACCCCACCCCCCACCCAACCCCTTTACCTCTCCACCTCAAATCACACAGGCCTACATACTCTCTCTCCATTCATTATAGTTAACTTCAGGCAGAAAATACAAGAATTACAGTTACTGAGCTATTGCAGTTTTTCCATGGACTTGTCAACTGCCGCATGAGTGATTTGAATATATTATCATTGAATGTTAATGGGTTGAATAATGTAGTGAAAAGAAAGAAAATTCTGCTTCAGATGGAGAAAGATAAAGGGGATATAGTTTTTTTTTTACAGGAAACACATTTAAGAAGACGGGAACATGAGAGATTAAAGAGAACAGCAAACAGTCAGGTATACTATAGTTCATCGAACTCAGCTCGGGGAGGAGTAGCTATAATAATTAAATCACATGTAGGCTTTGAAAAAGAAAAGTGTAGCTCGGATAAAGAAGGGAGATATGTACTGGTAGTTGGTAAGATAGAGAACACAGACATTTCTTTTCTAAATGTTTACTATCCTCCAGATACAGGACCAGAGCTTATGTATGAATTGATTGAATTAATAACAACAAAGAGTAAGGGAGTCGTAATTTTGGGGGGAGATTTAAATTTGATCTTGAATCCAAAGTTAGACTCTTCTAATGGAAAGACACATAGAGCAGAAAAAAATGCGAGTATTTTGAGAAGACCATGCACAGAGATTGGCTTAGTAGACATCTTTAGAGCACTTCATCCACAGAAGAAGGAATACACATGTTACTCAAAGAGACACTCAGTATATAATAGATTAGACTTTTTTTTTTATGTTTAAAAACGATGTAGCATTGGTTAAAAGTTGTGTCATTGGTCCTATGAATATTTCAGACCATGCACTAATCTCACTGAAAATAACCCTAAAAAACAGGAAAGGTAAAACTCTCTGGAGACTAAATAACTCACTTTTACAGGACAAGAAATTTGTAGAAAAAATGCAAAAGAATTTGACTGAATATGTAGACATAAACAATACGGAAGATATAGATCCAATTATATTATGGGAAGGGGCCAAAGCAGTTATGAGAGGTCATATAATTTCATATTCATCAGCAAAAAGAAAGATTGAAGAAATGCAACAAAAACAGCTATTAGAACAAATTAAAATAATGGAGGACAGGTATAGGGAGACAGGTAGTACTGAAGATGAAAATAAATTAAAAGAAAGACGTGGTGAATTGGACAGGATCCAAACAAAAGAGGTAGAAAGATTAATGAGACTTACACAACAAGAAACTTATGAAGGTGGACCAAAATCCTTAAAAAATTTGGCCTACAAGCTTAAAAGACAAATGAAGAAAGCTCATATCATAAAATTATATACAGACCAGGCCGAAACAATAACAGATAAGGAAAACATTGCGGAGGAGTTCGCAAATTATTACTAAACCCTATACAGAAATGAAGTAAAAGTGGATAGGAACCAAATCAAAACTTATTTGAGTAATGTTAAATTACCACAAGTACTACAAGAAAAGAATGAAAAACTGACAAAAGCAATAACTGTACAGGAAATTGAAAAACAAATACAAGGACTAAAAGCAGGAAAATCTCCAGGGGATGACGGATTTACAAATGAATTTTATAAAAAATTTAAAGGGCAAATAATTCCATTGTTATTAAAAGCCTATAATTATGCATTAGACACAGGAATATGGGCACAGACATGGCAATCCTCTTTAATAACTCTCATACATAAAGAGGGGAAGGATGCTACAAAATGTTCCTCGTACAGGCCTATTTCACTGCTAAATACAGACTACAAAATAATATCAGCAATATTAGCCAGCAGACTAAAAGTTATCATTACGGATATAATCAATATAGATCAATGTGGTTTTATCCCAGGGAGGCTTTTGGCAGATAATATCAGGCGAACAATAAATTTAATCGACTATGCTCAGAGGCAAAATGAAGATCTTTTATTAATAACACTGGATGCAGAGAAAGCCTTTGATTTAGTGAGTTGGCCTTTTTTGTTTGAGATTCTGGACAATTTTGGCCTAGATGGGAAATTTAGGTCATGGTTACAAGCAATTTACAGTAATCCAAATGCCAGAGTAAAAACAAACGGTACCCTGTCAAGACAATTTAATATTCAAAGAGGAACCAGGCAGGGAGATCCCCTTTCTCCACTTTTATTTGCTATTTACATTGAAGTGCTGGCAGAAGTAAGTAGACAGACTGGAGATATAAAAGGTATACAGAACAAAAGAACATCACAAGCTGTCACTTTATGTGGATGACATAATAGTATACCTTACATCACCAGAGGAATCAATGCATAAACTAATGAAAACAATCGAAGATTACAGTAGAGTTTCAGGATATAAATTAAATAAAAATAAGTGTGAATCATTAACAATAGGAACAGAACTTAGCCAAGCCCTTAAAGATGAATATAAACTTAAATGGGACACAAAGAAAATTAAATATCTTGGCATTAATATCATATCACTCAGAACTTAAATGAACTGTTTGAGAATAATTATGGTGTTCTGGAGAGTAAGATAAGGCAGGATTTGAACAGATGGAGAATAATACCAGAGGGCATACTGAGTAGAGTGGAAACAGTAAAAATGATGGTACTTCCGCAATTTTTATTTTTATTCCAGGCATTATCAATACCAATATCAACAGCAGATTTTAAAAGATGGAACAAAATTATTTCAAACTTTATATGGAATTATAAAAGACAGCGAATCAAATTTAAAACCTTACTACAACAAAAGGAAGAGGGAGGATTAAGCGTTCCAAATTTGCAGAACTACTTTTATGCCGCACAAATCTTGACAATATTGAAGTGGATGAAAAGAGAAACTAAAGAGGAAGCTAAATGGACCATTATAGAAAAAGAAATGGCAAGGACATCACTGGGTACTTTACCATTTATAGGAAAAGGAGTTTGGAAAATGCTTACAGGGCAGAGTCAATGTATTTTAGATACGGTTAAAAATTGGAAGAACATTTGCAAAAGATTAAAAATAAATAGTGATTGTGTTTATCTCAGAGAAATGGGGCACGACCCGGAATTTATACCAAATAGAACTGATAAAATTTTAGATTGCTGGGCGAAAAAAGGGTTGGTAACCTACTTGCAGTTACTCACAAAAAGTACAATAGATTCATTTGAAATGGTCGCTTCAAAGTATGAGTTAGACTCAAAACATTTTTTTAAGTATTTACAGGTGAGAAGTTATCTCCTAAAACACTTAGAGGTGGATGATGTAACAAATGATTTAAATATATGATTCAAAATAGAAATAAAGCTAAAGAAAATCTTTCAAGTATTTATAAAATACTGCAAAAGCTTACTACTGTAGATAACAGCATAAAAGAAAAATGGGAAAAAGAATTAGAAATTGAAATACTAACAGATGACTGGAAAGACTCCTTAAATGGAAATCTTAAGACATCACAATCCAAATATTGGAGAGAATTTTCCTGGAAAGTAAGTATGAGGTACTTTATTACACCCTGTGTACATGGCAAATGCTACTTTTTAGCACGGTCCAGTTGCTGGAGAGAATGTGGAGAGCTAAATGCAAATTATACACATGTATTTTTTAAAAGTTTCTGGGAAGAGGTTGAGAAAACTATAATGAATATCTTTGAGTTAAGTGAATCCCTGAAACTAGAATATTATTTAGGTATAAACTTGCAAGAGACAATAAACACTACTGACATACATCTTTTCAACATACTACGTGTGACAGCCATGAAGCAGGTGACAAGGACATGGAAACAGAAAAATCCACCCAAACTAGAATTATGGGTAAAAACAATAGAACAGATCTTAGACACAGAAAAATTAACATATGCAATCAGAGATGACTTACAAAAAATGGATAAGATATACCCTAAAGACAGACTTGATAGGCTTTTTAATTATATTAATAGAATCCAAGATCTGAGGTAGATAACCAACCCCCACCCTCCCATCCCCACCTTGTCTCCCCTTCTTGATTGTATACTGAAAGTTTCAAAAAATGTTCAAAAATGAAGTCCAAACTGAAAAGTCCGAGGCACTACTACTACAGGATAATATTAAAAATCCTTTAATAAGCACAGGGATATCAATGCGTTTCAACACGAGTCTTCATCAGGATATGAGCCAGTCAAATTACAAACAGGTGTTTAAATCACATTAGGAGTGTGTGAAAAGATCATGTGACTGGATCATGTGACAGATCAATCAGCCTATGCTGAAAACAAAGAAAATAAATAAACGTATAAATTACATCGATTGCATGACCATGTGTGAATCACAGCAGTTGTCAGAATAATGAAAAATACAGACACAAAATTTATACACGTGTGACTGTCAGATTTCAACAACAATGGATGACAAGACCTTGATGCAGAAATGTATAAATAACAGTATCAAAGGAACATGTGACCAGCCATTCAGAATACGACCACAAGTAGGGACAGGCAGGAATAGCACAACAATAAAGTTTTAAACATTATAAAAGGGTTGTCAAGCAGAGTGTACATAGACAACTATCACAAGACAGTCAGCACACTACTGTGTAAAAGGCCATTGGTACGTCAAAAAAACCCACAAGATGTACGCAGTGCCAAAAAGGCTGTCCACAATAAGCAGAAGGACAGAGAGACTAAATTTAGAAAGACAAAATGACAGTCGTACTGCAAATCCAAAATAATGAAAATATTTAAACTGGATATTTTATAACAAAGACTACAGTGACTAAATGATCTGTGTGACCCTGCAAATAAACAAATAATTCCTGTCACTTTAAATATATTGAGTAGTCCATAGAGTTAAACATATAAATACCTGTAACAGAAAACAATTATTACCAGCAATATTACAAGAAGGGAGAAAAGTCTGTCTCTTCATTGAGACCAGGATGAGCAGTGGCCTTCAATGTGTAAATCCAAAAAGTCTCACGCGGTAGGAGGCGCTTCAGTCTGTCCCCTCCTGTCAGGCTACTGGGGACTACCTCAATGGCCATGCATTTTAAATTGTCACTGCTGGTGTGACCAGCAGTTTTGTAATGTTGGGTCATAGGGTAGTTTGGGTTTTGAGTTTGTATGGCGTATTTGTGTTCAGCCAGTCTTTCTTTGAGCTTTCTTTTTGTGCGGCCAACATAGAAGCAGCCACATTCACACTCCAGCCAATAGACAACATATGTTGTGTTACAATTAGCAAAACTGCGGCAATGAAATGACTTTTGACTGAAAACATCAAAGAAGACATTGTCTCTTTTCATGTTATGGCAGTGTTTGCATGCCCCACACCTAAAAGTGCCTTTAGGTTGGGGGAACCAGGACTTGGGTTTGGAGACTGGAAGGTGACTCCTAACCAAGGAATCCTTCAGAGTGGGGGCCCTTATAAAGCAGAAGCCCGGAGATTCACTGAAGGCAGAGCGGAGGGTGTCATCACTCAGCAGAATTTCCCAGTTTTTGTTAACAATGTTTTTTGATTTGGTGCGCCATGATGCTGTATTGAAGGGAGCAAAAGATCTTAGGAGGCTGCTGTTTTGTTTCAGGTCTTTTGTGTAAAAGAGCATTTCTGTTTTTAACTCTGGTCAGAGCATTGTTAAGGGTGTCTTTTTTGTAGCCCCTCTGTTCAAAACGGAGGTGCATATCAGCAGCCTGATGCTGGAAATCATCATCATTGTCACGCAATCTCCTCAATCTTTGAAATTGACTGAACGGAATATTAGAGATAATATGTTTGGGGTGAAAACTGTCTGCTTTTAGAATGGTATTTCTGTCAGTACTTTTTCTGTAGATTGAGGTGTGTAGACATCCATGGCCGTCGATAATGATTTTCAAATCAAGAAAATTGATCTCTTTCTTACTGTAGTCCAGGCTGAGCTTGATGTTAGGATTAATAGAATTTAAATATTGATGAAACTCGATGAGTTGCTGTTCAGTTCCAGTAAAGATAAAAAGATCATCAATGTATCTCCTAAGACTGCAGACTGAATGCAGTCTTTAAAGGTATTTGTGTGGCTGTAGATAAACCTCTCCTCCAACAGTCCGAGGTAAAGTCCTGCGTAGTTTGGAGCATAGGCCGCCCCCATGGCAGTGCCCTTGGTCAGTCTGTACAATTTGTCCTGAAAAAGAAAAATATTGTTCTTTAGAGTCCAGTTTGTTAACTCCACAATGAAACCAGTGGGAGGGCGGGGAGTCAGGACTTGGTCTCAAATGTAAAAAGTGCTGGAGAGCTTCAAGACACTGTGATGGTCTTGAAGCTCTCCAGCACTTTTTACATCATTGATCATTGTTCGTATAGAGGGACTCAACCTCCATGGTTACAAGGTGAGTGTTGTCCACCAATTCTATTTCTGTAAGTTTTTAAGGACATTTGTGGTGTCTTGGAGGTAAGCTTTCAAAGAACAGGTGAGGGGTTTAATGAAAAAATCAATATATTTGGAGACAGGTTCCGTAACACGGTCGATGCCACTAATGATGGGTTGACCAGGTGGGGAGTTGAGATTTGTATGAATTTTAGAAAGCAGGTAAAAAGTAGCAAGTCTGGGGTTCGGAGAGAACAGGAAGGATGGATCCATTGATTCTCACATGCATTATCTAAAATGAATTTGAGATCTTGTTTGATAGATGCAGTGGGATTTGAGGAGATTGGGGCATAATATTGTGTGTTGTTGAGTTGTCTGAAAGCTTCGTCAATGTAATCTTCCTTACCCCAAATCAGGGTAGCTCCTCCCTTGTCTGCTGCTTGTATTACATTGTCCTCATTATTGTTGAGCCACTGGATAGCTTGTCGCCACTGGATAGCTTGTCTCTCACCCTGGGTTAGGTTGGAGTATGACATTCTTCTGTTGGTGTGAAAAAGTTTCTCAACGTCATGGTCCACTTTTTTCATGAACGCATTCAGACATGCATTATTGTTTAGTGGAAAGAAAGTTGATTTGGGCCTGAAGGGGCTGTATGATTTGTTAACATTGTTAGCAGTTTGCACAACGGCAGCTGTGGTGTTAGCATTTCTGTTACAATACCAGGCCTTCAAATGTAAACTGCGATAAAAATTTAAACAAGGAGGAGAGAAGAAAGAGGAGGAAGAGAGAGAAGAGAGCTGCAACCACATCGGCTTCAAACGAGGGGACTGTAATCAACATCTGAGGTACACCTCTTTCCCCTGACTGCATGAAAGTTTTATATGATGGCCTCTCATTTGTCCCCACTCACAATACAAACCAATTTCACACTAAAGTCGACCTGTTTAAATTTTATCGCAATTTACATTTGAAGGCCTGCACTGCAAATGCTGGGTTGAAAACTACCCAGATTGGGTAGTTTTCAACCCAGCAGTTTTTTCCAAGCTACTGGGTAACTATTGGACCAAACCAACACTGGGTTAATTTAACCCAGCAAGATGGGTTTCTTATTTAACCCAGCAAGATGGGTTATATATTCAACCCAAATGCTGGGTCATTTTAACTGCAATGCTGGGTTAATTCTACCACATAAATTGGTTATATATTCAACCCAAATGCTGGGTCATTTTAACGGCAATGCTGGGTTAATTCTACCACATAAATTGGTTATATATTCAACCCAAATGCTGGGTCATTTTAACGGCAATGCTGGGTTAATTCTACCACATAAATTGGTTATTATTTTCATGTTTCTTTACAATAAAATCAGTTAAAATAAAAGTTCAATCAAAATAAGTTCAATAGAGAACACTTTTATACAGTTAAATGACTGGTATACTGGTCTAGTACAAAATACATTAAGATTAACATATATGCAATAAATGACGCACTTTTAAACAGTTGACAGTTTAGAAAAATATTTATTTTGAAAAAAATCTCATTCAAGAGATCAGCTGTCAGTGTATGAACATTGGCATATTTCAGTATGTTGGAAAAGCAGGACCTCTAGTATGGGTGTTCCAATAACTGTTAAAAACTATGTGAAAACACACAAAAACCAAACTGTTTTTGACTTTTAAATGGACATTATTAAGTGTAAATAACAAGAGATACATAGAATTAGTCTCAGCCAGGGGACAGCAGAGGGAAATGGATACAGCCCTCTAGTCTCTACTTGCAAAAACACACAAAAACTAAACTGTTTTTGACTTTTAAATGGACATTATTAAGTGTAAATAACAAGAGATATGTAGAACTAGTCTCAGCCAGGGGACAGCAGAAGGAAATGGATATAGTCCTCTAGTCTCTACTTGCAAAAACACACAAAAACCAAACTGTTCTTGACTTTTAAATGGACATTATTACATACCAATAACCAGAGATACATAGAACTAGTCTCAGCCAGGGGACAGCAGAAGGAAAACGATCGAATCCTCTAGTCCAGTGGTTCTCAACTGGTTCTCAACTCGTTCTGAATGGGTCGCGAACAGCTGGTGAAAAATCAGCTAAATAATGTGCATCTGTAGTTGGGCATGCCTTTTATTTTGAAAAATCTCTTATTTTGAAAGGCACGCGTCACACACGTGCAGCCGCCTCGGTTCGGTAACCATGGTAACTATCACACGGTTGTTGCAATGAGACAAGATGGCAAAGCGAAAATATGACCCGGCATATTTGAAATGTGGATTTTCGTTTATAGATGATGGTAAGGGACAGAAACCTCAATGTGTTATATGTGGCGAAGTGCTTGCAAATGAGAGCATGAAACCATCGAAACTCAAGCGTCATTTGGAAACTAAACATCCTGCATATAAAGACAAGCCGGTAGATTTTTTTCAAAGACAACTTCAAAAGCTGAGGACTTCACAGAAGTGTCTGACGGCGTCGTGCTCCAAGCAAGAGGAAGCTCTCCGTGCATCTTACCATGTAGCTCACCGTATTGCTAAAGCAAAGAAACCGCACACGATAGCTGAAGAGCTTATTTTACCTGCAGCCATGGATATGGTGAGGGAGGTGATGGATCAGTCAGCGGCAGATAGGCTGAAAACCATACCATTGTCCAATGACACTATAGCTCGACGTATTGAAGACATGTCGGGTTATATATCAAAGAACAGACCACAGCCCGCGTCCAAGCAAGCCCCTACTATGCCCTGCAGATGGATGAATCCACTGATATAGCAAACCATGCTATTTTGCTGGTTTATGTGAGACACGTGTGGGATGGTGATTTGCAGGAGCAATTTCTCTGTAGCAGAGATCTCCCCACAACTACAAAGGCAGATGACATTTTCAGTTTTCAGTACCCTGGACCTGTATCTGAGCTCTGTGGGCCTGAGCTGGGAATACTGCGTGGGGCTCACAACCGATGGTGCAGCTGCCATGACCGGTAAACATTCCGGTGTTGTGAAGAAAATTCTGGAGAGAGCACGTAATGCGACGTGGAACCACTGCTTTTTGCACCGGGAGGCCCTGGCAGCTAAGGATACGGTGCCGGTGCTAGACGATGCACTGAAAGATGTAATCAAAGTAGTGAACCACATAAAACGGAGCGCAAAAAACAGCCGCTGCTTCTCACAGCTGTGCAAAGATTTGGGCTCCGAACACATGCAAGTGTTATACCATTCAGAGGTCCGCTGGCTCTCGAGGGGTAAGGTGTTATCACGTTTTTACGAACTAAGATCAGAAATTGCCACCTTCCTCTCAGAGAATAACTCTCCATATGCTGAACTGTTTGACAACGAAATCTGGCTTGCACGAGTTGCATATCTTGCTGACGTGTTTGACCACCTCAACGCATTAAATGTGTCGTTGCAAGGAAGAAGACACAATATTTTTGAACAGTCCGACAAAATTGCTGCGTTCCAGAAAAAGATCACACTGTGGATTACTCATGTATCCAAAGACAGACTGGACATGTTTCCCAACACTTGCCATGAAGCACAGCAGCTGGACACTACGGCCGTAAATGACTTGAAAAAAACTGTGAGTGCGCACCTTACTAAACTTCAAGCACGGTTTGACAACTACTTCCCTGAGAAATACAAACATAATGAATGGATACGCGACCCCTTCCGCGTCAACATGGAAAGCGTCACGTTGCCAAGCAACGAAGAGCATCAGCTGGTGGAGCTGTCATGTGACCAAACACTGCAAAAGAGATTTGGCGAGGTAACCCTTTCCCACTTCTGGTGCAGCGATGTGATGGCTGAATATTCATCCCTTGCTACGCTTGCAGTGAAAGCGCTGTTACCATTCAGCACAACCTATCTGTGAGAAAGTGGCTTTTCCACATTGGTGCAGCTGAAATCAAAGCAGAGGAACAGACTGGACACTGAGCATGATCTGAGAGTAGCTCTGTCAACTGTCATCCCAGACTTTGAAACTCTCATAGAGAAAAAAGCACATCCCCAGCTTTCTCACTAACTTCCCCAAATGTAAGGTGAACAGATCTTGGTTTGTAGATCTTTAATTATCTTGTGTCTTTTGATATTGATATTTATCTTTTGTCCATGCAGTCATAGTTAAATGTCTCATTTTGTAATATCTGCATGCATTTTTGATAATTTTACTCACTTTTTTACCATGCTTTTGTCATGGTCCACTTTAGTTTCTTATTAATGTTGCCTGAAAGCTGTGAAAATCCCTTGTTTTGTGGGGCTTTATTGTGTGCAATATGATATTTACCCAGGTTTGTCCATGCTGTTGCATGGTCCTCAAGTTCGTCTTAATGTGTTCTGAATGCATGGATGCATATAAGTCAAATCTCTCATTGTTGTGGTTTTAATTAATGTTGTCTTGCACTCTGCTGAATAAAATGAATATGTTAAAAGAAGTGATTTTTCAAAGGCTTTTTTTTTTTAGAAAATTAATTTGATTGGTTTGAATTCTATGAGAGTGGGTCGCGACTTAATGACCACAGGAAAATGTGGGTCCCAGAGTGAGACCAGTTGAGAACCACTGCTCTAGTCTCTACTTGCAAGCAAGTATTGCTGTATGCAGAAACTTCACAGGGGTGGACTCACCTCCTCCCATTTCATAGACCACTTTCTCGAGAAATTCCCAAGCACAGGCACACTGCTTGGGGTAGCTGATGTCAAAGATATAAAATGCCTTGAAGCAGATGTCAACTGCCCCAAGCAGTGTGCTCTGCTCCAAAGCCTGACCTGCTAGAATAACGAATGACTGACAGGAGCACTGGCAGTCATCTCCCAGAGAGAGGACGTAGGGGTATGACCTCGAAACCTCTGCGTGCTGGAGGTACTCTACCATGTTTGTCCCGACCTAAGAAATAAGTAAAAGAAAGAAAGATTATATTCAACATTAAAGAGTAAGCAGGATAAAATGAGAAACATTTCCCTTTAAACATCCAAAATTGTACTTATAGGTTTACAGTCAATGAAGTCCAACCTGGATTCCTCAATCGTGTGTCTGAACACTTTACGGCCAAATACATGTAGTACTGCTCAGTTTCTCCACTGAAATTGACTAGGGTCTGGCTGTTGTTACATCAGGAAAGTATGCACAATTTTGAGGAAATGTTACACTGCAAAATTACAAGCTCCTTTATTTAATCACTACTTTAGTGTTTGTTAAAATCATTTTCTTTTATGATTTACTCTCCTTTAAAATTCTTGTTTTCTCCTGTGATATATATAAATATTTTTAGTGGTACTGTCACCACAGACCTTTGTTTTTTTTAAGTGACTCAGCTGGCCCTAAGGCGCTGGTCATAACAAAAAATTAATTATTTTGCAAGCAAACTAAATAATCACACGTGTGTCAAACAACAAAATACTTATCAATCACAGAAAACCAGAGAAAACGATACAATGCGCTGCTGCCAGGTACGAGAGTGGTCTCGCGGCTTCCATGTGTCCGGCATTATGAAGGCCGAGCCCCTTGCCCAACCAATCCGGCAGCTGTGACGTCACGCTCGTAATCCAATTGGCGACCATTGACACTGAAGGCCGAGCCCCTTGCTCAGCCAATCCAGCCGGAGCAGCATCACAATCGTCCAGCGAATCACCTGCACACCTGTTAAAACAACACATACGATCTTTGGAAGAAAAGGAGAGGTCTAACTCTCCACTAGAGATACAGGTAAATGTATATACATAGAAATATACACATACACATAATAAATACACAGGCGGCCGGGGGGCGTAACACCCCCCTCCCGAAATGAACAACATCCCCTAAGATGTTTGTTCACAGAACATAATTACACCCGCGAAAGGGCGTCAGCCAACACTCTCTGCTCTTCCCCTCTTGTCTTTTTGTCTTGCCTCTCGTTCTTAGTTTTTCTTCTCCCCTTTTTCGCTTCCTCTTTTTGGTCCCGTGTTGTGTTTATTTCTCTTAAGCTACGCGCTCTCAACTTTTAACTGTTACTGCAAATTTTCCCTCGTTTTTGTCTGCCGTAGCGTATTGGTTCACATTTTTATTTTTACCTGTCCAGTAGTGCATTGTTTTATTACGTTTTTAACACGTTTATGCTCACGGGCAAGTTATTTTAAACTTTGAAATTTCATTGATCCAGTTTTTCCATCTTCAGTGTTTTAAACATTTTTACGCGTAGTAGTAAATTTGACGTCAATATCGAATGGCCAGCGATATTGTTGTCACATTACGATAAACGAGTAATCAGAAGAAGCAGACCGGCACCTGTCGACCACTCTCCGCTCCAGATTCCTCGGAACCGGCTGTCCGCCACTTGCCACAGTGCTTCGTCATCCAGCCAAGGCCTCCTGCAGCATGGACCAACTACTGGGTACCCACAGGACATCGCAAACTCATCTGCTCCCTCGGCTGTGGAACTGCCGTATTATTCTGCTGGGAAAACCCGGAGCAGCTTGTGACAGTCCGGGACCCCGACTGAGAGATTCACTGGGATCTCCGCAAGTCATTTACGGAGTTATTAATTTAATTAGTTGCTTCCCTTCTACGGGTGGTGCCCCAAATTCATTATTACGAGTGCAATTATTCTAAAAACATGTATTTCCCCTACACTAGTGCCACCTTGTCGTCCACTGATCTGTCCGAGCGGTAGGCAAACTGGAGGGGGTCCACTGCATCTGGAACCACAGAGCTTATCTGCTTTAAACCAGTTTCTCCAGACACTTCATCGCAACTGAAGTTAGTGCAACAGGTTGGAAGTCATTCATTGTGGTGGTAGGTTTTTTGGGAACCAGCACAATAACAGAGGACTTAATGCTGTGTCGCCCGCCTTGGAGCACCATATTTTAATGAAAAGAGAGACCTATATCCTCACAACACAGAGGACTGCATGGTTTTGCAGCAGACAAGCTGTGAGTGTGGAGCTGACTTGAATCAGAATGGCTCAGTGTCCCAGTGTTCTAACAATTGCACAGCAGAACAGGACAATGGTTGGTACACTCACTAAACATCCACTGGGCTGTTTTTGTTTTTGCCCAGTGGATGCATAAGGGGAAGTTGCCATAATTGTAACTTTTTCACTCTGAGATTTTTTTTTTTTTACATACATTTGTTATATTTTCAGACAATCTACATGTGTCTGCTTTCATAAACCACTTTATTTTTTTGACAGAGAAAGCAAGTCATGAGAAATTGAACCAAAAGTGCACACTGTCCCATGTCGCAGATGAAGTGCATGTGAGTCTTAATTGTAACGGAATGAGTTACGATTATAATACGGCTACAAAACTGCATTAAAAAGTTTGGTAACACTTTACTTGAAGGTAGCTACATAAGGATGATATAACACTGTCATGAACTTGTCATAAACATTATGTACATGTCATAAACATTTATGACTGCTGTCATTCAGTGTCGCAAACTTGATATTGATTATCGTTTTCCAGTTGCAATACTGCGTTCAAGCAAGCAAGCAGTTCATGCAAGATGACAGTTTCCATTGAGTTATACAGCGATCAAGCAAGCAGGTGCGTGACTCTCTCTCTCTGCGTGACTTGTCTTCAAGTTCCACCAGTTTTTTTTATTGATGGATTGCAATTTCTTCTGACAGGCAGCTGTTGTCTTTTCATTGTCAGAGACGTGCTGTTTCAGTTTGTCCACATTCAAGCGAATTGTTTTTATTTCTTCAGTATTTGTTTGTCAGTTCTTTTAGCTTGAGCCTCTGCTCTTTCGTCAGCCTCTTTGAAATATTTTGCCAAGATGCCCTCAGATACTACCTCCATGGCTGTATGATCCTCACCCAACTCTGTGGGCATTTTTGCCATTTTGTTCTTCTGTGCAGCCGTTTTTTTCCTCGTTGTTGGCATATACTTTGTAGTTTGCAGGAATACTTCAGTAAGACAAAATGGAAGTGTCACAAGCTGTGACAAACAGTGTTTTAATATCCCCGGGCCACACCAACACAGACACAAAAGGAAGGTTCAAGTTCTGTAATTTATTTAAAAAGACAAGGTTTAAAACAAGGGGTTTAGTCACTAAAAGTCAGCAGAGGCAGAGGTTACTAAGTAACTAAGTTAACAAGAAATTAAAAGAGATTAAAAAGTACTGCAGTCCTTGAATGTCTCATTTCTTCCTGTTCAGTTCATCAAGAGTTTTTTTATACTCAGTCCGTTAGCAGTTCGGTGACAGGGGGCGTGGTCCGGCGTCTGCGTGTAGGCTGTCAGCTTTTCTTGTCTCTGCGCTGCTTCCGTCTCTCCGCTCGTCGTCGATCCGTATCGCTGCAACAATCAACAGTCACAATTACTGATGGGCACCATAACACTTAGCAGCCCACTCACACAAACTACACAGATCAGGCGGGTTTTCGTTCCTTACTTATCGAGATATCAGGCTCATCACAGTATCACAGCAGCAGCAGCGTCTCGTCACAGCATGGCACAGCAGACCTGATGATCCCCAGCTGTTTTATATCAGCTGTCTTAATTGACTGCCAGTCACAGGGAACGAAGGAGGTGACAAGGGGCGGAACTATGCAAGTCAATGTCCACAAGGATTAGTTCATGCAATGAGAAAAAACAACTGCTTCACCTCTACCAAAACAACACACATTAGAGGGGAGCGAAATACACACATCCCAACAAATATCAATACACACAAACCATAGCGGCTGTGACTAAAGCAGTTCATTTCACCCTGTGACAGAAGCACCCATATATTGGCAGTTCTTTAAAGTTCTTTAAACTTTAAAGTTTAGCGGAGGGTAGACATCGTGGCTGTCAAAACGTGTCCTCACATGACCTGGAAGTCCATCAGTACCATCAGTACCATTTTGATTTGTCATTAAGATATCATAATATCTTTATGTACCATTTTGATTTGTCATTAAGATATCATGATTTCTTAATGACAAATCAAAATGGTACCTCTTTACTTGAGGTCAAAGAATTTACCAAAAGAGGTTGTCCTTCCGACCATGTATTGCAAACATGAATTTGTTCAAAATAATATCAGTGAATAAAATAAGATACTGGCCTTCATCATCATATCAGACAATTAAAGGAAAACAACATTGCATATGAAATGTAATTTGAACTGTGCATCTAACAGGCCAAACACACTCAACTCACTGTAGCTCACTCACCAAACTAGGGCTTTACAGCACATTTTCCATCTTACTGGACATGCTTATCAGTTATACCTCATGAGTGGGTGTCTCTAAAATTGTTTGTCAGACAACCTGTTTCTCCTCAGAGTCAGCACAAGACTGCCCAGGCAAAAGAGCCTCTCCACCAGTGCACTAGATGGTGTCGCTGTGTTGAATTTCACACATATAGTCTTTATTGTGGGGAAACAGTTCAGAATCTCCATCTCAGACCTGGATTTCAAATAGTCAATGACTGCTGGAGGTGGGGATCTGTGGCATACATACATCCTGCTCATCGTGGGGGGAAGCATGACATTCGGTGGTCAGCAGTGTCCTTAAAGCATCTCTCCTCTCCTCTTCTTTTAGCCACCACATTTTAAACATTGGCAGTGTGACAGCTGCAAGGAGAACATCTTTGCTGTCCAACACCGACCCAAATTATGTCTTGATGGCCTGTGAATGCAATATAGAACAATTTGATGAGCTTGGATATGTACAGTGAGGTACAGTAACATATCTGTGGATTCGCAACAAAAAAAATAACAATAGATCAAAATAAATTTAAAAAATAAAACAATGTATTTGCTTTCAGATTCAAAATTATAAAACAGACCTTCCTGTATGGCATGAGGCAGACCCGCTGTCATCTGGGAAAGCCCATTTTGCAGTGCCAGTGTCTTTGACATCAAAATCTCCAGCGTTGGCAGGAGACTGCCAAAGCTGACACGTACTCTAAGCTCTAGCTCAGTTTCCATCTTCACATAATACTGGTCCAGGTAGCTTGCAAAAGTTTGTCTGTTGACGGCCGTCCTCTCCTCGTTACCCGTATTTTGCCCAGTGTGTTTCAGAAAGACAGCGATTCCACTGTTGAAACAGGCAACATTTCCTCCACGATGTATGCTGCTACAAGCCTATTTATCTCTGCTTTTGTTGATACCTTTTGTTGAAAGTCAAGCCTTAGCTGCTTGGTTGGTGTTGGCTTATCTTCAGCGTCACTCAGGGTCTGCGGGTCTTTAGCTACTAGCTTTATGTCAGCATGTTGCCTTTGCAGGTGCTTGGAAAGATTTGATGTTGTGCTCCAGAGCTGTTTATGGCCTAGGCACAGTTTACACTTTACTGTCACATTCTTGTCCTTTTGCGCAACAAATTCGAAGTAGTGTGCATATCTCCACCCCTCAAAAGACGTCTTAAGTGGCTCTGCAATTTTTCGCTCGGTCTCCTCCTCCATGAACTCCAGCCAAAGTCACAGTCAGGTCAAGTGAGTGAGGTCAGATGAGCGTTACATAAACACGCATAAAAGGGGATGTTTGTTTTGTTTTTCTGTCCTCCTGTTATGCAGATAGTTGAAGAATTTAAAGTAATGCAAGTAATGAGATAATTTTTTGATTAGAAACTGTAATGCAATTACTGAAGTTATCAACAGTAATGTGTCACATTACTGTATTACAGACAAATGTAATCTGATTACAGTAATGCATTACTTTGTAACTTTACTTTGCAACGTGTTACCCCCAACACTGGTCATGACAGCCAGTTTTGTGTCGTATCCTGCAAGTTATCAACAGTAATGCGTTACATTACTGCATTACAGACAAATGTAATCTGATTACAGTAAAGCGTTACTTTGTTACTTTGCTTTGTAATGAGTTACCCCCAACACTGGTCATGACAGCCAGTTCTGTGTCATATCCTGCCAGACATCTATCTAACCGATTGTTAGAATTGGTCTGTAACCTCAGACATCTAATTATAATAATCATTATGTTACCTTGTCATAAACACAAAAAGAGGTGCATTTTTCTGTTAATGTCAAGTTATTATGACAACGACATTCTCTGGTAATGTCATCCTGGTGTAATGTCAAGTTGTCAAAATAAGGACATTCAAACCAAATTTAATGTCGAATTGTCATGGCAAAGACAACTTCTGGTAATGTCACTTTAATTAATGTCAAGTTGTCATAATCAAGACAACCCAAACAATGTCAGCTTGTCATTACAAAAATCAAATGACACTTAATGACAGCAGTCATAACGTTTATGACATGTACATAATGTTTATGACAAGTTCATGACAGTGTCATGTCATAGTTATGACAGTGTCATGTCACCCTCATGTAGATACCTTCAAGTAAAGTTTTACCAAAAGTTTTCATAGCAAATCAGCAAAATTTCAGCCAAGCAACTGTTTTTACATTGCTTTCATAACATGTATGTGATCAGAAAACTTAATGATGTATGTGTAATGTAATGTATAAAACTTATGACTGACATCTGAACACAGAGTGCAGGTTGGGGTGTGTGTAAAAGCGCACTGACCCCTGGAGGGTCAATAAAGCAACACCCCAAGTCGCTAAGCTTTACAGTGTATGCTGAAGCCACACAGTCCATTTATATTTGCAAGTTTTATAGACGAAAAGCAGACCTACAAGTGTAAATGCATATAAAGCATGTAAAGTAATCAAACTGTGCTGGCTATCAATTCAATTCAATTCAAATGTATTCATAAAGCCCAATATCACAAATCACAATTTGCCTCAGAGAGCTTTACAGCATACAACATCCCTCGATCCAGGCATAGCTGCGATTATGATTCAGTACAGATACATGCAGACAACAGAAAATTTTTGTTTCAATGTTTTAAATCAGGGGTGGCCAACCAGAGACCAAGAGCCACAAAAATTACTGCAGTAGTACAAAGAGCCACATCATACATGTGTGCTTACAAACGCACTCCCTCTCTCACACAAACACGAAATGACATAAAATTAAATTCCAAGCATTTCCAATTTTCAAAGCCAGATTTATTTATCTCACACACAAATGAATAACCATGAATAGAGATACACACAAACACAGTCTCTCCCTTTCATACTGTTTATCTCCATTCCCCCTCCACATCCACAGTCTCTCCTACTCTCTCCAAATTAGTGTTGTCACGGTACCAAAATTAGGACCCACGGTACGATACCAGTGAAAGTATTACGGTTCTGAGTAGTATCAGGATACCACAGCAAAAATGAGGCAGATGTGCCTTTTGTCATTTATAAAAAGATAAATCATTTTTCTAGAATACATCAATGATATTTCAATGGAATAAATTGTCTTATTCATACTTCAAAAACAGCATCAGTAAGTGATTAAAATAGGGGGGATCAAAATATAATAAATAAATAAAATAAAAGTCAACCGGCCACACTCCTCCTCTGATAAGTAAAGAACAGTCCCTTCATAAGTAAAGAATAGTCCCTAAAGTGCGGTGAGGTTTGTGAACCATTACCTGGCACAAAAAAGAGAAATGTGAACGGCTCGTTTCTCCTCTAATACAGTCACATACCTGTGTGCCGCCACGGCTTGGCTGTCCAGGTAGATTTCTGGGCAGTCATGACGCCAATTTATTCACCTGGGGTCAGGCTTCTCGCCACAGAGCACTATGGCTGTTATTGGGCAGAGCATGAACACTCACCCTTCTTTGATTGGATTTTGAACTTCGCCCACAGTATTGGCACCATGTCATGTGCTGTGGTGTTTAAGTAGCAGCCCACTGCGGTCTACTGTTGATACCAGTATACCGTGCAGCACTACTCCACACACATCCACACACAGTCTCTCCCTCTCTCATACTCTCTCCACACACACACACACACAAAGACACGCATTTCTTCCCTGACATTTTTTGTTGTGCGATATCACCACCGCGCTGCAGTGCTGCATTCCTCCCGAACTCCACACCCTCTCATCTGGCCGTGGGAGGGTGTGCATGCGGCTCGCGAGCCGCGGGTTGGCCACCCCTGTTTTAAATGTTAGCGCAAACACACTCTTTGCAAAATACCCCTGGATCTTAACTTTTACTTAGAGATATTTACCACTGTACAGGTCACATGCCTTGATGCCTTGACTCCATGATGACATTCATGTAGCAATAGAAAATGTACGTGTTACAACTGTAACATGTTACATTTAAGGCAACTCTCTTTTACTCCATGAACACTATCCCATAGCTTTAAGCTATGATGATGCACTGTGGTAGTTGGCCTAGATCAGCCTCAGGTCAGCATTAGCAAAAAGCTAGCAGAAACCCTGGGCTTCAAACATGAGGCCTGAGAAGAAATGTGATTTTTGCAGAGCTTTTGAAATTATCTTGGAATTATATTTTAGAAACACAGGTAGAGGATTGACATTACAATCAGCTCACTAGCTATATTAGCAACTTGCTTCTCCGTCTTCAATTATACTAGCATATCTCTTGACTGATCAGACTTGAATTATGTCAGGTCAAATCAAAAGAGTTACAGGTTAAAGATATAATATTTCAAAATGAGGCACAAAGAGTTGCATTAAAATGTACGTGCATCAAGTCTTTAGCTTGCATGTAATCACTGTGGACATGGAGCAGCTGGTCATTAACAAACCTCAGTGAGATGAAGTGTTTACTATAAAGTCCGCAAGTCATAAATGATGCCAGAATAGGGCACAGCGAAGAGGTGGTTTAGTTCTTCTGCCAGCGAGGCATCCGTGCTGGCTGCTGCAGCTGGTAAATTGCCTTTATAGTTCGTCAGCTGCTGGATACCTTGCCACACCCGCCTTGAGTCGTTGTCCTCTAGATGTGACTCCACTATCCTCCTGTACTCCTCTTTGGCTGCTTTGATATCTCTCCTGAGATCAGATCTTGCCGCGCTGTACAGAGCTCTGCCACAAGACTTAAAGGCCGCATTTCTGGCCCTCAGCAGAGCCCTGGCAGGCAGCAGCAGCAGCAGGCATATCCAGATGGGGGAGGGGTACAGTTTTATATGCCTGTTTCAGGTTGGAGTAGACCTTGTCTAACGTGTCTTCCCCTATGGTGGGACAATGCACATACTGTACAAATCTGGGTAACACTTAGGCTCTATTTAAGTCTCCAGCGACAACGAAAGCTCCATCTGGGTGATCCCGCATCTGCCTGGTGATGATGTCATGCAGGAGCGAGAGGGCTATGCTAGCGTTAGCATCGGGTGGGATGTAAACAGCTGTTATGACTACCACTGTTAGCTCTCTCGGCAGATAGAAGGGCCTGCATACGACTGAGATAGCCTCCAAGTCTGGGCAGCAGTGGGTGTGAATAATTCTGCTGTTTGTGCACCAGCTGTTGTGTGTGTAGATACATTCTCCTTTACTCTTACCTGAGTCCGCGTTTCTGTCATGGCGGTGTAGGCTCCGGCCTGGTAGCTGAACAGCAGTATCAGGGATGAGCAGATGTAGCCACGATTCTGAGATAATAATCACACAGCAGTCCTGTCTTGGATCTGGCATTAGTCAGGAAGATGCTGAGATTTCCCCTCAGGCAGCTTTAAGAGTGTTAAAATGATCTAAGGTGAGCCTATTTCCTGCCTAAAATTGTTATGTATTCTGTGTGTTCTGAACTTGTTCCAGCTCTCCATTAAGTGTAGTTTCATGTTTACGCTAAGTGAAAAATTCAAACCCAGGACTGTGTTTAATGGCTGCACCATCCCATCATCAGTTTATACACATTTCCCAAATTCAGCTTGAAATATTTGTTACCATAATGTGTAGCTCATTTTGTGGGCTTGAACAGCATTAAAGTGTATATAATAGATTTTCAACGGTGTAAAAATAAACATAAATAAACCTCTTAATGTACTCCTGCAGCATAATCCACTTCTTTGCTGTCCATCTGCATGCTCTCTCCCCAATACATGGCTAAATCCACTACTTCTCTGCAAACGTCATAAGCACATTTTTGTTCTTTGGTCAGAAGAGACAACTGTCATCAATTCCATCTGGTGGAACCCTGGTTTGAGTCCACCTGGTCGCTTCCCATAGAATATTGATGCATTCATTTTGTTCTGTGTTGTGAGAAAGTACAAAAAATGCATTTATATCCCAGCATGCCACTTTTGTAATGTTTATAAAAATGAGCTAGAATGGCATTTCCCAAAGAAAACGCATGTGAGTGCTGAAATCCACCTAAATACAGCATTATTTCTATGCTACCGTTATGGCCAAATGTAACCGTTATGGCAGAATGTAGTGATTTCGTGACAAACATAAATCTTCAAATAACATAAAAAATATTCGCCACATCAGGTCTATTTCAATATGTCAGCTGTAGAAGTAAGCTGGGATGTATTTTTTATCTTAGCACAACTTACCTCATATTGGAAAATTTCTCCAAATTTGCAAACTCCACATGCTGTGGTTGTTAGCTGAAGCATTAGCTTCCATGAACTGAAGGTAGTTCTCACTCCGACTGGTCCTACAAGAAACCAGTGCTTGCAAAAGGTTCCTAGGTATATATTGAATATGCACAACCTGGCACTGGGGGAATACATACGCTGTCTCGGCTGCGGTCTGAATGGAAGCGGTATGATGCGAATTCGCGACAATCAGCATCATTCCAAAAGTGGTAAAGAAATCAAGGGAAGAACATTTAATAAAGCCCTGGAGGGTGGGAGTGGATGAACCCGGTTAAAGAGTACCCACCCAGACGGGACCCTCTAAAATTCAAGTGAGCGCACCCACAAGGAGGCAGGGATCATTTCACTGGTCAACAATAAACCTGGCGTTCTATTGGGATTCTGACAGGGTTGTTACACAAAATTTTGCAGTTTGCCGAAAAGCTGCTCACTTGAGCCGAAGCTCAAGCAGGAAATCTGTGCAAGCAACATAGTATCTGAGTGCGAGCAACATGGTATGTGAGAATGAGCAGAGCACACCGTTTGAGCAGAAACAATGCAACCAGAGGCTATTTGAGTACGAGGGCAGGGTTTTGAGGGACAATATTACAAACTGTGGATGTGAAATCAACAAATAATGCTCTCAAACTGATAGACCACTCTCTTGAATAAAGACAGGGATAAAGCTCCATACAAGGCATGTATAGTTGATCCATGCACTCTGGTGTCGATCAACCAATAGGCGAAAGTTCACCCCATGACACACTTTGGACATCCTCCTCATTCGCATTTACATTTCTTCATGTGACAGGGTAAGAAAAGTAAATGCAAATGAGGGGGCTGTCCAAAGTGTGCCACCCCCATGACACACTTTGGACAGCCCCCTCATTTGCATTTACATTTCTTCATGCCTTTCTGCATGCATGAAGAAATGTAAATGTGAAAAAAATTCAGGAAGGAATGTAAATATATAAACTGTATTAAATGTCTGAAGGAATGTAAGTGTAAAAAGAATGTGTGAAGGAGTGTAAATGTATGAACAAGTGTAAATGTATGTAGAATGAATGAAGGAATGTAAATGTTAAAATGCATGTAGGAATATAAATGTAAAAAGAATATGTGAGGGAATATAAATGTAAAAAGAGAAGACGCAGTTTATCAGTTAGGAGTGTGGTTCCAAATCCAACCAAGGGGAGGAAGTGGAACCCAAGAACGGCAGTTCAGGAGGCAGAGGCAGCTCTTAGGCAAGCAGGTCTCAAAGATAAACGAAAGCTGGTTGTGGAACAGATACGTAAACAGGAGGAGATAGTAAGGGGTGCAAAGGTAGTGGCCAAGGCTAAACAGGGACAGTGGTTGAATTGGGAAAGTGTAGAGAAGAGGAAGCTTAGTTGGAGGGACCTGTGGAGTATGGAGGAGAATAGTATTAGATTCCTGGTAGGGGCTACATACAATGTGCTACCAAACCCCAGAACCTAAAACTGTGGGTCAATGAGGACCCATCATGCCCATTGTGTTCAGGTACGGCAACCTTAAAGCATATTTTGTCAGGCTGTAAGGTTAGTTTGTCACAAGGCCGACATACATGGCGACATAACCAGGTGTTGAAACGTTTAGCTGCAGGAATCGAAGGGAAACGAAGAGAGGTCAATTCAGAAGGTTTTAAAGATAAGAATTTAGTAATTCAGTTTGTCCGTGAGGGAGAGAAATACAGAAGGGATAAGTTAGTAAGGAGGCAAAGGTGTGGCCGCCTAGTAGGTGCTTGTGATTGGGAAATGCAAGTAGATTTATGGGGAAAGCTTGTTGTTCCCCAGGAAATAGTTTGAGGCCTGACATAGTGTTGTGGTCATTGAGTCAATGGATAGTTTATTTCATTGAGCTGACAGTTCCTTTCGAAGACTCAGTGGAAGAAGCCTATGAAAGAAAATAGCTTAGATATGCAGATTTAGGAGCAGAAGCTGAGCAGCGAGGATGGAAGACTAGGATTTGTCCAGTGGAAGTGGGGTGTAGGGGATTTATAGCAAGATCAGCTATCTCGCTCCTGGGGGAACTCGGAGTGCGGGGACAGAGTTTGAAGAAGACAGTGAAGGAAACGTCAGATGAAGCCATAAGAACCAGCAAGTTCATTTACTACAGAAGAAATAATGTCAGTTGGGGGCCAGCACGGGGAACTACTGAGCAGGGTACATAACTCTTTGAGATCTGGTGGAGAGATCCACTTCCTCTCAGGAGGAAATCCAGGAAGAGGAAGGCTATTTAAGTGTGGGAGTGGCCTATTTGAATCCCTTTTACTTGAGACCATGCTGCAAGGTGAGTGTGTTTGCTGATCCTGTGAGTTCATTTATCTCCTTTAACTTTAGCTTATATTGTAGTTATGTTATGTAGTGTGTGAATTAGAGTATGGTGAATGTGCTAGGAAAGGTAGTATCAGCACAGCTTCTACCTGGAGCTTGCATGTACGGAGCTTGGGTTTGGTTGAAGGTGGCAGTGCTGTTTGGGCTGAGAAAGCCATGTGTAAGTAAGGTTAAGGAGGTTGTTGTGTTGGTGTGGAGAGCAGTGAGACCTGGCATTAGGGGAGTGTCTCTGGGACACCAGAGTTCACTGTCTAGCCTCCTGGAGGTGTCGTGGGACCAACTAGACTAGAAACACCGGTAAAAGGAGGTTCCCACCCGATGACCCCAAAGACATGTTAGTTATCACTGCTCATTGGTCTGTATAGTTAAGCCTTGCCATAATAGCGTATCATAGGGCTTAGGAGAATATTCACTGAGTGTTGATCCTTTTCTAGAGCACAAACTTCTTGTGTTTATTTGAATTAATGCCTTCATTTATTTTTCATGCATTTTTCGTGCAATTTAATGGCATATGAATTTATTTATTGACTCATTTATTTATTTATGTATTTATTTTTAATTTTGGCAGTTCTGGTCCTCCAAAGTCTATTGCGCGTAACATGTTAAAGTATATAATGTTGCAAAATAAAGTTCATTAAGTTTCCGCCAAAATAAAGTAATGTCTAAACTAAGAGACCCACCTTGCCTTCAACACGCCCACTCAACCTGGTCAGATAAACTAGTGAGCTTGGCGCATCTCCGCATTCTCCTTTACTTTCCTTTTACTTTACTTTTGCTTCTTTTTTTTTTCTCTTCTTTCTTTTGGTGTCCTTCCCTCTAGTTATAATCTTTATGCTTTAACCCATTATGCACTTATACTCAGTTCTTGCATAACCCTTCCTTTTCTTATGATCAAAATTATTTTAAACTTTTAAGTCTTGCTCGCCATGTCCAGGATTGTCTTGTCTGTCCTGAATTTTATTCTTTTTTTGTCTGTGCCTTCAGTAACATTATACCTGAAGCGACAAAGCCAGCTGATTGCAACATTTTTTTATACGCATTAATAATAACTTTGATAATAATATCGAACGGCCAATGAGATTGTTTTCAACTTATTAAGCAAGTAGCCACAGCTAAATAGATGAGCTACTATTCGACCTGCAACACAAAGTGTCCGCAAAGCAGTGGTTCTTTTGCCAAACCAAGAGACTTTCTGCAGCCTAAGATAACCGACATTTGAAGACCACCTGAAGGACGTCGCAGTCAGGCTTAACCATCCCTCCACCATTGTGTTACAGCCGGCTTTGTTCTGCTGGGAAGCCCGGGAGCCGCAAAGTGACAGTCTGGAGTCCTCTGAGAAACGTCAGCCTGAGTCAACGCTGCTAAAAGTAGGCAAAACTTCCCTCACCGGGTGCAGCCGCTGTGTTGTGAGTTGATGTTGAATAGGGAACTTAGTTATTCTAATCTTAATTAGGTTTCGTTAGGGAAATGGTTTTGCGCATCCCTGCGTCCCCAATTTATCTAGTCACATTACTCTCCCACTATTGCCAAACTGAATAACTGGCAAAAACGTTACCCCTTGCCTTAATCCATTTATACATACTGTTGATTTTGTGTCATTTCATATCATCCTCATTTACTATTCATTTACTCAATTGTTGAACATTTAGCCCTAAATAAATCTTCATTAATTGCCAAGTCGTTGTCTGTGAATATTTATTTTGGGCAGGAACTAAGATTACTGTATGGAGAATTCATAACCCAGGCATTGAGATTGATTCATGATTGAATAAGGTACTGATGATAATTGGTTAATAATTAATAATTGGTTGCTGGAGTTATTAATTTGATTAGTCACTTCCCTCCATCGGAGAGAAAATGACGTGTTATTGATCTGATTCACCGGCTTTCTTACTGTCACCGCTCCCTCTCTTCATTCATCCTCTGACAGTGGTTTGCGGCCAAGCTGACGTATTGCGGTAAGCGAGTTGTGTCATTTCCGGTGTTTCTGTGACAGCATCTCTGTGCTGCTCTAGTGAATTCTACTAGCCTGCTTTCTGCTTTCTCACTTCAGTTGCTTTAACATCTACTTCAAGTTAGAGGGCTGCGGGACCCAACTCAAATTTTGCGGGAGCAAAAAAAAACCACTGCGGGATCTTGGTGCACATGCATAAGCGTTTCCACTCTATATTTATGACATATGACATATGGCATATTTATGGACAAATATGCCCTGAACCAGCTTTCACAACAATTTGCCACTTGCTCCACCTGTCTGTCTGTCTGTCAGCTCCATCTATCATGAGACAAACATGAAAAAAGACGTGCAATTTATTGTGTTTCACCGACGACGAGCTGTCATTACGCGCGACAATTACGCATGGCTGTGCGCTCTTTATAACTCACTGTGTGAACCCACAGGTTAATAAAGTGGATAATAAAGTGTTGGATAATAAAGATTTGCCCCCTCATAATTTTTAAGCGCCCCCTCAGTAACTTCATCCTGGTACCGGGCTTACCTCAATCACTGCGTGATTACATAAAGGTAGAAAAATAAATAAATACAGAGGAGGAGAATAGAATATGAATCCGCCTTTATTTCATTAAAAACTAAATGAAAACAACGAAACAGGAGCGCTATTCCTGACCAGTGCGTCAAACAACATGCAGGCCAGGGTAACGAAACAAACCACCCCATGAATCTCTTTATTAATCTATTTATTAATGAAGCCTATAAAATGACATGTTTTCTCCTGCAGGACGGGAGAAGACACAAAATCATAGATCTCTATTATTGTGCAGACATAAATCCTCAGAGTATTGCGGGTGAGGGCGGGAGTGGACCTACACATTGTGGGAGCTGGCGGGAGTGTAATACACATGTTGCGGTTGCGGGCGGTAATGGTCAGAAATTCAGCGGAAGCGGGCAGGAGCAGGATGAAGAAAACAGTCCTGGGCAGGGCTTTACTTCAAGTCTTAACCCACACTAGTTCTGTTTAAACACTTATAGCTCTCCTCCTTTTTACGAGTTTCCTGCTAATCTCTTAGCTGTTGTTTGCACGTTACTAGCCTTGGTAGGTACATTGGCTTAACAATTAGCAATGGCTTCTCCTGCTCTTTCTTGCTTGGTGTGCCAAATGTTTAGCTATGCCTCTGCCTCCTTTAGCGATAGTGTAATTGTAGGTGTAGTTTATTTGCTGTGTTGGAAGCAAGGCTTAGTGAATTAAAAGCGCGGCTCCGCACCATAAAAAATCATTCAGTAGCTGCGGTAGTTAGCCAGTCCCCTGTAGCCGGTACAGTGCCACATAGCATAGCCTCCGCTAGCGGTCCTCCAGTAACACCTGTTCAGCCGGGAGGCTGGGTAACTGTTCGTGAGAGGCGCAGCTCCAAGCCAAAGCCCACGGTTCACCACCAGCCTGTTCACGTTTCCAACCGCTTTTCACCTCTCAGCAACACACCCACTGAGGATAAAACTGGTTATTGGCAGCTCTATTCTGAGGAACATTAAATCAGCAACACCAGCGACCATAGTCAAATGTATCCCTGGGGCCAGAGCGGGTGACACTGAGTCAAATTTAAAGCTGCTGGCTAAAGCTAGACGTAGATTCAGTAAGATTGTTATTCATGTCGGCGGCAATGACACCCGATTACACCAATCGGAGGTCACAAAAATTAATATTGCTTCGGTGTGTGAATATGCAAAAATGATGTCGGATTCTGTAGCTTTCTCTGAACCCCTCCCAAATCTGACCACTAATGACATGTTTAGCTGCATGTCATCATTTAATCGCTGGCTGTCCAGGTGGTGTCCAGCAAACAATGTGGGTTTTGTTAATAATTGGCAAACTTTCTGGGGAAAACCTGGTCTTATTAGGAGAGACGGCATTCATCCCACTTTGGATGGAGCTGCTCTCATTTCGAGGAACCTGGCAAATTTTATTAGTAATTCAAATCCCTGACAACCCAGAGTTGAGATCAGGACTCAGAGTCGCAGTCCTATACGCTTCTCTGAGCTCCTAGTGCAATTACCCACCCATAGTTTTCATAGTTTTATACAAACGGTGTCTGTCCTCGACTACCTAAATTATTTAAATCTAAAATTAAACATAGAGAAGATGTGCATTACAACCTCATAAAAATTAAAACCTCTTCTGTGACAGAAAGACAGAACAGAAGAATTAAATGCAGACTGTTAAATATCAGGTCTCTATCATCTAAAGCAGTGTTTATAAACGAATTAATATCAGATGAACATATTGATTTACTCAGTCTCACTGAAACCTGGCTGTGTCAAGATTAATATGTTAGTCTAAATGAATCCGAGGAGGGGAGTTGCAGCCATTTTTAACTCTAGTCTGATAGCCCTAAACCTAAACTAGATTATAATTCATTTGAAAGCCTTGTTCTTTGTCTTTTACCTCTGACCTGGAAAACCTCGCAGCCACTTTTATTTGTTATAGTGTACCGTGCTCCTGGCCCATATTCTGAATTTGAATTTGAATTCTCAGAGTTTTTATCCAGTTTAAAGTTATTATTGTAGGTGATTTTAACATTCATTTCAACATTGATAATGACTCCCTGGCTACTGCGTTTATCTCAGTATTAGACTCCATTGGCTTCAGTCAGTGTGTACATGAACCCACTCACTGTTTTAACCATACCCTCGATCTAGTTCTGACGTATGGAATTGAAATTGATAACCTAACAGTCTTTCTACAGAATCCCTCGCTATCGGATTATTATTTGATTACTTCTGATTTCTTTTTACTCGATTACACGCCACTCAGCAACAGTTACTATACTAGATGTTTATCAGATAGCTGTCGCAAAATTTAAGGAAATGATTACTCCATCGTTAAATTCAATACCATGTCCTTCAGTAACAGAGGTTTCCCATACCAACTTTACCTTCTCCTGAATTGATCATCTTGTCGATAGCGCTGTAGGCTCGCTGCAAACAACACTCGACTCTGTAGCTCCTCTTAAAAAGAAGTTAACAAAACAAAGAAAGTTCGCTCCTTGGTATAACCCGTAAGTTAAAACAAATATCACAAAAATTTGAAAGGAATTGGCGATTAACCAAACTGGAACAATCTCGTTTAATCTGGGCAGACAGTCTCAAAATGTATAAGAGGGGCCTCCGCAATGCCAGAGCAAACTATTACTCAGCATTAATAGAAGAAAACAAGAATAATTCCAGGTTTCTTTTCAGCGCTGTAGCCAGGCTGACTGAGAATCAAAGCTCTATTGAGCCTTGTATTCCTTTAGCCCTTAGCAGTAATGATTTTATGAAATTTTTTAATGACAAATTCCTAACTATTAAAGGGAAGATTCATGACCTCCTGTCCTCAGATAGTACCTATCTAACCTCAAACACAGCTGTAATATATATTTAGATTGAAAAGTCCGAGACACTCCGGGGTAATAATATTACCCTTGCTTATTAAAGGATTTTTAATATTATTAAAAATCCTTTAATAAGCACAGGGATATCAACGTGATATCGTTCCGCCACTGGATAGCTTGTCTCTCACCCTGGGTTAGGTTGGAGTATGACATTCTTCTGCTGGTGTGAAAAAGTTTCTCATCGTCATGGTCCACTTTTTTCATGAATGCATTCAGACATGCATTATTATTTAGTGGAAAGAAAGTTGATTTGGGCCTGAAGGGGCTGTGTGATTCGTTAACATTGTTAGCAGTTTGCACAGCAGCAGTTGTAGTGTTAGCATTTCTGTTATAGTACCAGGCCTATAGTACCAGACTGAAGGGCCTCCTACAGCATGAGACTTTTTGGATTTACACATTGAAGGCCACTGCTCATCCTGGTCTCAATAAAGAGATAGACTTTGCTCCCTTCTTGTAATATTGCTGATAATAACTGTTTTCTGTTACAGGTATTTATATGTTTAACTATATGGACTACTCAATATATTTAAAGTGACAGGAATTATTTGTTTATTTGCAGGGTCACACGATCATTGAGTCATTGTAGTCTTTATTATGAAATGTTCAGTCTAAATATTTTCATCATTTTGAATTTGCAGTACAACTGCCATTTAGTCTCTCTGCCCTTCTGCT
Organism: Epinephelus cyanopodus; assembly: GCA_026686955.1. NCBI lineage: Eukaryota > Metazoa > Chordata > Actinopteri > Perciformes > Serranidae > Epinephelus > Epinephelus cyanopodus. The sequence continues at coordinate 44,851,575 of CM048917.1, read as the reverse complement.
TAGTGGAGACAGCCAATTTTGGCACTGAGTTTCTTTTGTGGGTTTTCTTGATGTAACAATGGTCTTCTATATATGAAGTGTGCTGACTGTCTTGTAATAGTTGTCTATGTATATTCTGCTTGACAACCCTTTTACGATGTTTCAAATATGTTAGGTAAGGTAAAGGTAAAGTTCCACTGATTGTCACACACCCGAGTGTGTGAAATTTGTTCTCTGCATTTGACCCATCCCCTGAGGGAGCAGCGAGCAGCAGCGCTGCCGCGCTCGGGACTCATGTGGTGATCTAACCCCCCAATTCCAACCCTTGATGCTGAGTGCCAAGCAGGGAGGCAATGGGTCCCATTTTTATAGTCTTTGGGGGATCGAACCCACAACCTCCCAGTCTCAGGGCGGACACTCTACCACTAGGCCACTGAGCTGGTCTGTTGCTGTTCTATTCCTGCCTGTTCCTACTTGTGGCCATATTTTGAACAGTTGGTCACAAGTTCTTTATGATGCTGTTATTTATACATTTCTGCATCAGTGCCTTGTCATCCTTTGATGTTGTAACCTGACAGTCACATGTGTATGCATTTGTATTTGTATTTTTCATTATTCGGATGACTACTGTGATTCACACATAGTCATGCAATTGTTGTCATTTATACATTTATTCACTTATTTTCTTTCTGTCTTCAGCATAGGCTGATTGGTCTGTCACATGATCCAGTCACATGATCTTTCACACATTCCGAAAGTGATTTAAACACCTGTTTGTAATTCGACTGGCTCACATCCTGATGAAGACTCGTTGAGGCGAAACACGTTGATATTGAGGTGTAAAAAAAGGTGAGGAGCCTTGAAGGGCCAGATGGCTCCCAACATCTTTCCCTCTGCCTCACTTCAACTTGTACACTGAATAGACTGTAAGATCTTTGATTCAGCAGACAGAAAGATACACTGGAGACACAAAGAATCAGGTGCAACTGAGTTTTAATGTGTCCACAAGCAACAACACATCAACTCATGAGTCAAACCCCGGGGCAAGATTGAAGACTCCACAGAACACTCTCTTTTAAGCTGATTCAGTAATCCCGAATCCCCCCCCCCCCCCCCACTTTCCTTATGCCTTCCCATTGTGGCCGATTTCTATTGGTAGAAAACATTTTCTTTTTTGTCCAATTCTGCCCTTAGCATGGGCTAATCGCAGCAACTGGACTGGCCTTTGTCCAAGGCTGACCTCAGGGCCCTGGAAAGTCCCGAACTTTTCACCAATAGCTTCGAGCTGCTTCACACTTTATTTTTTAAAAAGCATGTGAACTCTGGGGACCTTTCTTTAATATGATCCCCTGAGCTCACATATAATACAGACCTTAGAGTGTGTGTGTCTATTGTTACATTTTCAGGTGGTGTATAATGTTTTATGTGTGTGTGCTGTAAACCATACAAAATATGATGTTTTAATCAGCTGTGTGGTTACAACAATGATTCACTTTTCATGGTTACACAAGATATCACACAACTTGATCATTAGACATAATCAACTTATGCAGGATAAAATATTTATCTAATCATTAAATGATTTCGTTCAAACTTAATCAATTTATGCAGAGTAGAGACCTTTACCTGATTAGTCATAAAACTTTACACTACATTCCCCCATTTGGGGCTGCATAGTCCCATATAATGTTTTAAAATCAGAGGGGGAGAAAAAATATATATATATTTCCCTCCTCTGGGACTTATAAGTCCCATACTACATAATTAGTTTTCACACGATACAGGTTTAATATTAACTCTGGCACACATCCCTTTTCAGCAGGTCTTTGTCATTTACACTTATCAGTAGGTGTCACACAAATCAACGGAGGAAAAAATATATATTCCCTCCTCTGAGACTGAAAAGTCTCATACTACAATTAATTGGATCAGTAGTCGTCACACAGAAGTAGTTCCAGTAGTAAGTCTTAAAATCACAGTTTAGCTTAAATGCCCTGTACGTCAGCAGTGCAGTATAGATTTGAGAGTGCCAAGGTTGCAACAGGTAGGGTACATTACTTAGCCACTGATATTGTCCTGGGATTGTCCTCCCGACACACTGGCTGACGTGCCCGTCATCCGCAGGCGCCTGTAGGACGCCACCTGCTCTTTTAACATCTCAGTCTCTCGTTGCAGGGCTTGGAGCGTATTTTGCTCTTGCAGCAGGGTGTTTTTGCACATCACCAGCTCCAGGTGGAGGTTGGTCTTGTCTTCCATTGACACCTGCCCAATCTGACACCTGCCTGCGCAGGCTCCATCTGGAGCCTATGTTCATCAACAGTCTATTTTCTCCTTTCCTAATTTGAGAGGTTTGAGACCGAATTCTGCGGATCTTTTTCCGCTGCTCCTGGGAGAAATGGCACACAAGGCGACGGAAGGGGCCTTGGGGAACTACATGAAGCAGGTCGCGCAATTGTGCTGCCATTTCCTTCTCGTGCTCAGTTGTTAGCTCTATATCTTCAGCCAGGAAGCTGAGATGATGTTCTACCTCCCACAGGTGCACTCCATACTCTGTGTAGAGTTCGTCTCGTGCCATTGGAGACATTGCCTGTACTGGCAAGTCTTTCCGGGGGGCTGGCTCCGGTGGTTCTGCCGGTGGCTCTGGAGGGGTGGTGGGTGAATAAGAGAGGTTGGCAGGGCATTCACCAGTGCTTTCTGGTGATGAAGATCATTGGGGGAGTGCAGTGGCAGCAGCTCACTGTTGGAACTATCTTCTGTGTCCTCCTGCTGTGGTTGTGGCTGCGTGGCTTGTGAGCTGCCCTGCACCCCGTACTGTGAACCAGTCGGGCCAGCATCTGCCTCTCCAGGGGATTTCCTTGCCAACTGGGACCTGCCTGAGCCCAGTCGCCTAGGTCAGTGCTATCAGGGGCCATGTTAGGTGTTTCTTTGCGGGGCGGGCATGGTGTTCCCGTGGCTTCTTCCCATATTGCTTTTGCCACCTCATAGTCAGTGGGGCCTGGGTTTGTGAGCATGCAGCGGAGTCTGCTGAAAGGGGGCTGCTGCTGGGGTGGGGGCTGGACAATCAACTGGGCTGGTGGCTGGATCAGGGGCTGGAGGGATGGTCGGGGCTGGCTGCCGGGCATCGAGACCGTCATCTGAACAAGATATCCTGGAGCCTGAGATGGGGTGCCTCCTCCTGGGGTGTGGACTGGTGGGGGATAGTTTAACATCGGGAAGGTTGTCCTTGGACGGTATGGTGGGGGTGGTTGGTACTGCATGGGCGATCCCTGCTGTGGATACTGGAACCCAGGTCGGTCCCCTGAATTCTGCTGCTGGTATGGATATGGGGTTCTCCAGTTCTCAGCCATGCTCTGTACCTATCTTCAGGTTGTAAAGGACATCTTTTAATACAGTTCATTCTCATAAATGGTCTTTTCCCCTTAACCCTCTAATTTTCTGCTTAAGCCATGCAATTAAGTTAGTAAGTGGGTTGATTGTTAGCGTAGGTCTGGTGACAGCAGAGGCGTGGGGTTAGTGGCCTGAGCCATCCTTGCCCTACATCATATCCTCATATAATCCCTCAGTGTGCCCATACATCTGCTCATATAAGGTTGGTTTTTCTGCCATGTTTTTGAATTTTATCTCATACTGATTGCCACCATTTTGGCTTATAATTTGGTTTTGGTATTCAGGAGTCTTTTTCTGAGAGACATTCTCATAATTTGGTGATTCTACATTTTCAGGGAGCCTCAGACCTTGATCTATCACGACAAACTGTCCAGTGAAGCTCGCCATGGTTCTTTTAATTACAAGTCGCACTAGGGGAAGAATTCAGCACGCTACTACAAGGAGGGTCAGTACCAGAAGTCCCAATATTATTCCTATCATTTGTACAATCTTTCTAGGGGATAAGTTTGTTAACCACTTCAACAATGAGGGTACCTTAGTGTTCCAGTTAGAGTGCTGGACATGTTGATCTCTTAGCTGGTGCATGCTTTCTAAAGCCCATGTTAAATTGCCCTCGGGTCCTGTATGCATTGGGATGACAGTACAACAAGTTTCTCCCGTCACATCTATCACATCACAAATTCCTTGATCTTTTGCAAGCATTGTTTCAATGATTAGTTTGTTTTGCATCGTCATCAGGGATGTAGCATGCAGTTGCTCTTTTACTCCCTCTAGAGCCTCTATGGTCCAGTTTATGAATCTCTGTTGGTTGTACCATAAATAATTTACCCACCGGCTATTCCGGACTATGTAATTAGCGTTTGATATGTGTCCATAGAATGGTATCATCCCCAATAATCTTCCTGACTCTATCCAGGCATCTGATATGGCCTGGTGGTCGTCAGGAACCCCTACTGGTATTTGTTCCCATGAAATGTACACGTTATCCTCCTTGTTCCACCCTGTTGGTTGATTCTCAGTTGATCTACGAGATCTGCTGATAGTATGATTAGTTAGGGTCAGTATTGTAATTGGTCCATTAACATTACTGGGGTACAAATTCCAGTCCAATTGGCTGGTAACACAGCCTTCACTTGAAGTTCATTTTTACACACCCAAAATATATCTGCTAAGGGAGCTGTACCATTAGTTAAATTAAATACTAAAATTGAGGTGACATTACTGTAATCCCGTCCTAGGACCCATAAAGTGTTTCCCCCATTAACCATCTGGTTACATTGGATCTTAGCTTCTTTAGTTGTATTACATATTTTCTGGACCCCTGTGAGTTGCATCTCACCTGCTGTTCAGGACACATTCCCTATAATATCTTCATATCTGCATTGGAGCAGTTTCTCTGCTTCCTGGGAAGTGTTACTTGCGGTGGCATTACTCAACCACTGTTCTATATCATCACCTCACGCCACACAGAATGGAAACACAAGATTTGGTTCCGGATGCACTGCTGGGGGTACGTGGAATTCCTGCTGAATTTGGTCAGAAGCATTTTTATTTTTTAGATTTTCTGGACAGATTGTGGTAGTATTGTTCCATTTTTCTTGTCCTGCTGCCATCCACATGGTGCATGCAGCAAAACATGTAGTGTGATTCTGGCAATTGTCTATGTCTGGGAGAGGCCTGATCCTGGGTAGGCCCTTCCTCCTGTGACATGCTATACATGAGCTGTTGGTTACTTGTTTAGCAGAATACTCTAGCCATTGATAAAACATATTGGATCTCCAAGTGGTGGTTCTTATTAACTCTGTTTTATACATCAGCACATCGCTTGGTTTTCTCTGAGACATTGGACCTAATTGGAGCCACTGGCAGCCTACCTTTGCGGATATGGTGCGCCCTGTAGTTGTGTGGGTGTATCCTTTCACAGTACACATAACCCTTGCTGTCACCCTTCCCTCTGCATTACATTGTTGTCCTATAGACCAGCCATGCAAGCTAATGTCTCCTGTGCCCTCCACCAAGATGTCATTGTAGGCATGCGATTTGTAATAGGTTAGTTGTATGATCTCCCTGTAAGGTATCTTGCCCTGTTTTGCAGCTATGGTTCCTAGCGCTACTGCACACTCACCTAATTGTATCTGGTTTTGGCTATCTGGTTCTGCCCCTTCACTCTGTTTACTCCCGCTAGGATAAGGAATATGGTTAGTAGCATTACTATTCCCGTTTTAACTCCTCCCCCCATGCTGCCTGTGTTTTCACCCTTTGTGTTGGTCTATTAAGGGGCTGTTCCCTGGGCTGTTCCTTCTCTGGAGTCTGAGTCTCCTGGGTCTGTGCTGCCTCTGTCTGAGTCCCCTGGGTCTGCATCTGACCTTTCTGAGCTGCTAGCTTCGCCTGTCTCTGGACTGCTGCTTTCTGCTCTCTGCTCTCTTTCTGCCTCTGCTCTCTCTGCTGTTCATCGTCAGCCACTGAGGTTGGGGTGCTCCCCTCTGAGGTGCTCTCTGTCGACGCCCTCTCTGGTAGAGACCCGCTGCTGTCGCTCTGGACTCTGCCCTGGTCCCGCTGGCGCACCAAGCGCTCCGACCTCCTGGCCCCCTGTTCCTGTGGGGAGGCATCGCCTTCCCCTTGTGGTGCAGCTCTCTGTCTGGCTCTAGGCCGAGGTATTGGCCTGTCTGGGTTGTTAGCTCTGCAGCAGTGTGGAACCAAACATCCTTACCTTCAACTTTCAAGGCAGTTGGTGTAGCTACTAAGACCTTGTATGGACCTTCCCTTCATGACTGGTCCCACTTTCTTTTGAACACTTTGACGTACACCCACTCTCCAGGAAGTATGCGTTGAAGGTCTTCTGGGATCTCCACCCATCTGTCCTCGGTGGCACCTTTCACCTGCTCGAACACAGCCCTGTGGATGCGAGTCAGACTTCGTAAGTAATCAAACATTTCACCTTGCAACTGCTCCAATGAGGGTCCCTCATGGGGCCCTCTCAAATACGATAGTGGCAGAGGCCAGCCTGTAAGCATTTCATGTGGTGTTAGATGCGTGACTCTGCTGGCTTGTGAGCGCATTGACATTAACACAAGCACTAAAGCATCCACCCCGTTAAGCTTATCTCCACTGTCTGCCACTATTTTGGCTATTTTGGCCTTCAAGATACCATTTGCTCTTTCTACCACTCCCTGTGACTGAGGATGGTAGACGCAGCCAAACTTTTGTTTGATTCCCAATTGCTTTAGTGTCTCCTGTATGACATTGGACACAAAATGGCTGCCGTTGTCTGATGATATGGTATCTGGCATCCCAAATCTTGGGAACCTGGGACGTCTTGACACAAAATTTTGCAACTGTTCTGTGATCTGAATTTTGCGGTGGCTTTTGCTTCCACCCATCTGCTGTATCTGCATATGACCACCAAGATATATCTCATTCCTCTTGCTCTTGACTGTGGTCCCATGTCTATGTAGTCTAGCATGAGGTGTCTGAGGGGACCGTCTGGAGGTGGTATATATGCTATTGGAGCTGTGAAAACTTTCCTGATGTTGTATCTCGCGTAAGTTTCGCATTCGCTTAGTACTCTATCTACTGTGGCTGCCATGAATGGTGACCACCATACTGCTTGTAGTTTCCTTAGTATCTCCCCCCTTGCGCAATGGTCATTCCCATGCGCCAAAAGGATTGCACGTCTTAACAATAGGGTTGGTAGTACAAAATGACCGTGAGCGCCGCTCAGGTCGTGGACCAAACGGTAGTCTGATGATTGTGGTTTCTTAATGGGAAAAATGGGTGTGTTGCAGGGACTGCTAGTTTTAACCAACACTCCTGCTTCAACTAACCCCTTGATCGTTGGCCTGATACCGTCAATCGCATGCTGTTTGAGAGGATACTGTTTTTCATATGGTAGATTAGCATTTGGCTTTAGCTTAATGTGAACTGGTTGAGCTGACTTTATCAGTCCTACATCTGTCTTATGAGCTGTCCACAACTGAGGTGGAACTTGATTTAGCATGTTTTCATGTTCTGCAGTGAGCAACATTTGTGTGGGTGTGTGGTCCTCAACCAATACTTTGTGCGTTACTCCCTGTTCAGGTATACTGCATGAGATCCTGATAAACTGCTTGTCTTTTGAGACGTGAATGTCATCGTTGTCTGTGGGCACCCACTCTTGCACCTGCAGGGCACGCTTGACCATGGGACCAAGATGATGAGACTCATAACCCTCAGCCACTAACAGTGTTATGTGTGGCGTGGAATTTGGTACCTGAAACCACCCAGCTAATTCTTTTGGAAGGCGGACAGCCGTTGCTACGCTTTCTGGCCCCAAAAACATGTCTTCACATCTAATTGTGCATAATTTCTGATCAAGTACTGTGTCCCAGCATTCCTGGTAATCTACATGAGTCTGATTTTTGTCATACATAAGCGTGCAGTGCAGTGGCAGAGTGGGGGTGCGTGCTGCATGATAGTGACGCCGAATCCGAACCTTTCCCTGTCCTGCCATTCTTGTTTGATATAGGTCTCTGGTGGTACCAGCTGGAGCCAGTAGACAAGTGCCTGTTTTGTTTTAGGTGAGTCTAGGGAGCTGTGACATCATGATGTGTGGGGGGTCATCAGGGAAATCCAAATACAGTCCATCTTGGGTACACATGATTTTTGCTTTTAGTAGGCACAGAATGTCTCTTCCCAGTAGGTTCACTGGAGTGTGTGCTGAATATAGCAGGGGTGCAGATGTGGTTTTACCTGCAATCAGCATTGGAACTGGTTCTGTTAATGGTATGACTTGTGATTTCCCAGAGAAGCCTATTGTCTTTATGGATGACGTGGAGAGGGGGAACCTAAAACCTTCTTTTCCAATGCATGAGTATGTAGCCCGTGTCTACCATGAAAGGATACTCATGCTCGTGGATGACTGGCTCATCATGTGACTGCAGTGATATGGCTGGTGATATCAGTTCCCCCTCAGGCTCCTCTGGGCACCCCTACCAGGGTTGCCCTGGCACAGTATTAGGCGAGTTCTGTGCTGGACCCTCCCATGGGTTAATGGAACATTGGCACCGTATATGGCCTGGCTGACCACACCCCCAGCACAAGTTGTCAGGTGGAGCTGGATTAGTTCCTGGGTAACCTGAGCCCAAGTCTGGTGGCCTGGTTGCTGATTGGGTGCGGTTTGTTGGTATGCTTACTGGTTTCCTGGTGTATAGTTTCTGCCTCGGGACCCACCTCTACCTCAGCCCCCTGGGGGCCGGTTGCCACCTCCTCTTGGTGCTGGCTGCTGGTAATAATAGTAATTGTGTGTAGCATTAGCAGAGCTGCCATTACCTGCTGTATTGGGGTCTGCTGGGGTTGGCTGCGGTGGCGGTTGGGGCTGATTAGTTTGGGGAGGTGCTTGGTTTGTGATTATCACAGGGGCTTGTACTTTATTCTTTTTCTTCTCCTTTTTTTACCATTTTGCTCAGCTCTCCCAATTGCAGCTGTGTTAGCTTGTTGGCTAGCTGTTTGTTTTCCTCTTCTGTCTTCTGTTTGTCTTTTCTGTAGAGCTCCACATGATGGATGATGTGTTCTGAAAATAGGGGCCAGTCCATTTTCATCAGTCCTACCACTCCCTCTAGGCGTGTCTGTACTTCTTCTGGCATGGCTTTTTTTACCATCAGTCAGTCCCTCCAGGAATTTGCGATGTTGCGATCGCAACAATTAACGCAAATTCAACCAATCCCCGTGAATTCTGCGCGACCTTGCAATTTTGTCCAATCACCGCAACTTTTCCGCAATTTTGGCCAGCCTCCCGTGAGTTCCACCAATCATAGCAGTCTCCAGCGCAAACGTAATGCACATACGTCACCAAATGCACTTCCTTGTTTATGGTTTGAAGATGTCGACATGTGCGCCTCCAATGTCTCACATTTACCAACTAAAATTACTGCTAAAGACCGTGCAAAACAATTCCCCGATGTTCTTCATGAAAGCGGAGGTAAACTGTTTTGCACCCCGTGCAATATTGTGGTGGAACACAAACGAAAATCACCGTGATGGAAGCTGTTGCATCTAGATCTGTTGCGAGCACTGAAAGAATGAAGGTAAGTTAGCTTAATTAATTGACGTGACAAGCTGTGAGCGTGTGTGTGTGTGTGTGTAAATACGTGTGTGCCAGGATGAGAAATGAACTTTTTAAGCCACTGACAGATATGTCCAAATATGATTAATTCAATAATAAATTATCATTTTGTGCCTTGAATCTACCAACCACTTCATGTTAAACCAGTATTTGGCTGGTGCTAGTTTCCCACCGTGGTGTGTTTGCTTGTGTAAATGGGTTGGAGCGTGTTTAAGATTAGTTTAGGAATAAATATAGTCAATTAAAATGTTGAAACATGTTCTAAAAGCTGTTTTTAATTTATTTAGTTGGATGTGTAGTGAAATCAGAGAGTGCAAGCATGAGTGTGTGAGAGATGTCACCGAGGCAGAGGAAAGAGAGGAAATAGTCAAACACAAATAAGTTAAAATAATATCTTATAAAATGTAAGCTACTGTGTTGTGGAAATTTTTTTTCACCAATTCTGATCAGGGTAAGAATTTAACACCAACCACCAGCCAAATACTGATAAAATATGGTAGTGTCTCATAGATTTCAGACCCAAAAGAATGATGTACTATTGAGTGGCTGATAAATTTGAACCTTTATCCACCAGTGGCTGGTAGATGTGCACATTTAAAAAAATACATTTCCTATCCTGTTCCCAGATTTGTGAAGATTGGGTTGCCACTTGCACTGCTGTCAACATTCCACTGTCCAAAAGTGACCACCCTGCAATGAGAAGATTCTTGAAGGAAAAGGTAGTCAATGGAGGAGCCATTCCTGGTTTTCACCAACTTCAAGAGAAGTATTTAGGAGCAGTATATGAGAAGGAAAAGAAGCTCTCAAGACACATCTTGCTAAAAAGCCTGTTGCAGTTATATTTGATGAGACTCCAGATGTTGAGGGAAGATGTGTACTGAACATCCTCATCGCACCCCTGGAGAAGGATGACTCTGGGAGGATCCTGGCCTATCTGGCAGACACTGTTTTCCTGGAGGAGTGCAATCATTCTACAGTATCAGTGTCTGTGGTAAAGTGTCTGCAAGAATACTGCATAGCCAATGAGGATGTCATCGTGTTTGACACAGACAATGCAGCATACATGAAGAAAGCATATAAAGCTGCACTGCAGTCTTTATTCCCCAACTCACTGCATGTAACATGCATGGCACACATAATGAACCTCATTGGTGGTGCCTTCCGCAGGCCTTTTGATCAGCTGAATACATTCATGCTGAGTTTCTCACAGATGTTCTACCACAGTGGATCCCGCAAAAGAAGGTATCTTCAGTTCATGACAAAAAAGCTGCCACAAGGAAGAAAGGCAACAATGCCTCCAAATCCATGTGCAACAAGGTGGAACTCCTGGTTTGCTGCAGTACAGTACCATTCGGAGCACTTTGGACTGTACAAGGAGTTCATAGAGATGGAAATAAACGTAAGACACACACAGAGCAAACATTTAATCAAAGGTAACAGAGCTGTAAAAAATAATCAAATAATCAATTGGCAGCTATTCTGATAATCAATTAGTCAGTTTTGAGTCAATTTATTAGAAAAAAGGTCAAAATTCTCTGATTCTTGCTTTTTAAATATGAATATTTTCTGGTTTCATTGCTCCTCTATGACGGTTATCTGAATATTTTTGGGTTGTGGACAAAACAAGACATTTGAGGAAGTCATCTTTAGCTTTAAGAAACATTGATTTTGACTTTTCATAATTTTCTGTCATTTTTTGCAGCCCTAAAAGATAACGTACACCAGTGCTTCTGTGATAAGTATTATTTTGATAGTACTGACACAATTATGATTAATTTTTTATTTTATTTATATATCTGAGGCAGAAGCACACCACAGTCTGTGGAGAGACTCCATGAAATGCTGCAAAATCCAGATACAGCTCAAAGTCTGCAGGTCCAGATCAGCATCATGGCAGACAAGTGCAAAGTCATCATTCAACTCCTGGACATCTTCCAGAGCAGACGCCCTGTGACCACCAAGATTTTCGACTACCTGGAGGATCTGCAGATGAACATTAATGCAAATAAAGAGCTACAGTATGAAGCATGTGCCCAGTACTTCGAGGGACTTGACATAACCTTTTCCATCAAGACACACATCCTCAACACAGTGCAACAGGCATACAACAATGCCGAGGAGAAACTCAACAACTACATGTCAGATGGACAGCCTGCCATTAACTTTCTTCAGGAGGTCAGGGTGTTTAATCCTCGTCATACTGCATTTATGAATGATGATGTGTCCAGCTACAAATACATCCCAGGATTCAGTGCTGTCCCTAAAGAGGAACTAAATGCTTACTTTATCCGCCTTGGTCCAGCAGCAGTCAGAGCTTCAGCATCTGGACTGGTGGATTTGGATGTGTTCTGGGATGGACTGCAGGACAGACTTCCTGTGCTGAGCGTCTTGGCCAAACGATACAAAGATGTCATTATAAACTCAGCAGATGCTGAACGAAGCAACAGCATCTACAAGCTGGTGTTGTCCAGCCGAAGGAGATCCATTACAAACAGTAACCTCAAAGCCTTGGTCTTCTTATACCACAACCAACGACTCACGAGTGGGGCTTTTGAAAGGGATGAAGTGGAAGAAGATTCTGAAGAGGACATGGAGGAAAGTGAGGTCTAGTCAGTTGTCAGGATTGTTGACTGATTCTACATTTGATTTTTTTTGACACATCTGTGTTATTTGCTTTCAGTTATGGATACTAAGAAGAAAACATCCTTTAGCATTATTTGTTATGGATTTCTGTGAATCTGGATGTTTGGTTTCATGACCAGATGTAGATGTACGTGCTGAAATAATTGGGATTCAGACTTCAGTTTACTTTTCACACGGTGTAGAGTACAAGTATAAGGCAAAGCAAAGTACAGTAGTTCTTTGTGCTATGCTTACTTTGAATGTCTGTGTAACTACATTTTCTTGATCCAGTTATTATGTGGGTAAGAAAGCTTGGGTTTGCACTGTTTTGTTATTAACATCTTTCAACATAGATTATGCTTAATGCACTTCAAAATTCAACTGCAGGATTTTAATTGTTTCAGCATAAATGATGCTGAATGTTTACAGAGAGGTTCTGTGCACTTTAATTTTTAATCCTGCAGAATTTTAGTTTTTTCAATAGAAATTATGCTGAATGTTTACAGAGAGGCTCTGTGCACTTTAACATTCAACTGTAGGATTTTAATTGTTTCAGCATCAGTGATACTAAATGTTTTCTGAGAGGTTATGTACAGTTTAACTTTTAACCCTGCAGAATCTGAGGTCAGTAAGGCATTCAGTAATTGTTATGAGAGGAAAACAGTTTTACATTGTTGTGGATGTTTATGAACATGAGTTCAATTAAGCTATTCAGTCTTGTGCTCAAGGTTTTTACTGAGTTTGACTTCCAAAAAAGCTTTGCTTTTGTGAAAGAAGGAGTACTTTTGTGGGGCCTTCCAAAAATAAAGCATATTTTGTTAGACATTTGTAATCCTGAGCCTTTTTGGGAACACTTAAACCAGAGTACAGTTTTATTCCTGCTGCAACAAGTTACCTTTGATTTTTTTTAATGAATTATACAAAACAAAACAAACAAAAAAAAAACACAACTTTTTTGCAATTTTCACTGTCTCCCGCAATTTCATTGCAACAAATATGCTTAAAACATCGCAACTTACATCGCAATTTTTTAGAAAAGCTGCCGCAAATTCAGGCATTTTAGGCCGCAACAATCTTGAAAAAAGCCCGCGAAATCCTGGAGGGACTGATCAGTTTGAACAGACTCTGTGTTGTTTTGTTGGCGTTCCACGCTTCTCCTGTTTCCTCTTTCCACCTTTTCTGGAAGCTGTGTAGGAACTTGGTTTATGATGGGAGGCTCCATCCTGTCGCATATGCTCCTCCAGTTTTTCTATTTCCTCAGTCATGTGTTTTACCTTTTCCACAGTTCTTTGAGCAAGTTCTTCCATTTGCTGAAGTAGCTCGCTGTCCTGGGCGCGAGTCGGCGTTGCTCCCTTTGAGGCGCCTTCTGTGAGTCCGTGGCTGCCCCTCTCGGGTGTTGCATTTCTTATCTGCTGGTCTGGCCAGGGTGGGGGGTCAGTGGTGATTTCCCTCCGATATTCTTCTTCCTGGCGTCTCCTTTCCTCCTCTCGGCATCTGCGCCAGTCCAGCATTTCTTCTTCTCGCCATCTGGGCCAGCCTGGTTCTTCCCCCTCGCTTAGGAGCCAGTGTCGGGTTTCCAGCCTCTCTTCTTTGTGTGAGATTTGGGTTTTGCTCGGGGACGCTTGAGTAGCCAGTGGGATGGGCGGGCTCTTTCATGAGGAGGTCCGAGCAGCTTCCATGATGGGACTTGTATGCTTTCTCTTTAATCAGCCTGTCTCTGCCCCTCCCCCTGCATCTCAGGAGTGGGGCTCGCCTTCTGGGAGGGGCATCCTCTGCTTCAGTGTATTCAGCTGCCTCCATGTCAGTTGATTGCCTGGTATCTTTTTTTCCCCTCACCTTGAAGGTCTGCTGAGCGAAGTTCACTGAAATCCTCCTTGTCATCGTCATCTGACGATCCCTCAGTGCTTTCTGCCTCTGAGGATGACACCTCTTCCAGCTGTATCTTTTTCCTCGACCCCTGTTGTTTCTTTTTGTTACTTTGTTTGTCATTCTTAGATAGAGTTACAGTGAATTTTGGTGTTCTTTCTCTTTTTCCTCCAGCTGCACCATCTGCTTTCTGCCCCCTGCTTGTCTGAACCAGTCCAGCACCTCTCTCTCCTGAGCACGTTTATTCTTTTTCTTGTAGCTGGCTTTGGTGTCTCTGGCTTCAATGAGTCTCAGCTCTGACTGTACTTCATCACAGCACACTGGATTAAAGGTACCTTCCATGGGCCAACGGTATTTTCCAGATTTTCTTTTGTGCCACTTGTTCACACAGCGTTGAATGCGTTTTACTCGATTTGGGTGTTGTCTCATCACTTCTTCTACTGGGGTTAACACCCCTTTTTCCATCTTTCCCTGTTTGGTCCACATAAAGCCTTGTTTGGCTTCACTAGCTCTTGGGATCTCTGGTTGCTCGTCTGTTTCTGTGGTTCGTATTAACACTATGATTTTCCCTACTGTTATAGCAGTTGTATATTTCTTTTCTCTGTAAGGATTGTACTCTAATTTATGTGATCCGTCTCCTTGAGGAATTTGGGTTAAGCAGCCAAATTTCCCTGTCTCCCACTCAACTTTTCTGGGCACAATGACAATCTGCAGCCGTGGATGATATATCACTCTGTCCGCTTGACCTCTTATTCTTATTTGTTGTAAAGGGAGTCTAGCCACTGGGGCGTTTTTATAGTTGTCACACAACGCCTGTAGTAAAGGATTTAGTGAATAGGGAACCCACAATCCACGCAAGATCGCTTCCCACGGAGCACCCGGATATGTTTCTTTTACTTTTTTCAAATTAGTAAATTTAGTGATTTGCCAGAGTTTCTGTTTAACTTCTTGCTTGTCCTGCCTGTGCTCAGCCCCCTCATTATCTAGGTATGTTCTCTCTAACCAGAAGTGTATGCATATTCCTTTCTATTCTACAGGACCCTCTGTAAGGCAATGCTCTTCCTCAATGATCTGGTCTGGTCTTCTCCTCCTCTCTGTGTCTGTAAGAGTCAGCAGTCTATCGTGTTGTTGGTCTTTTTTACATTTCACCCCTATTTACCACTTTTTACTGTATGTACAACAACTGTTTATGCTCTATTTGATACTTCTTTCTACATTTACAAAGACATTACATACCACATTTAGTTATATTACAATTTTTTACACTATGATCGATCTGTTTAACTTATTCTTTTGTTTGTTTGTTTTGTTTTTTTCCTCTTTTCTCTTTGGATCCTTCTATCTCTTTTTAGTATTCTGTCTAAGCAAACCTATTTCCCCGGCGCACCATCCTGCCCCCATGCGTGGCAAAAAGGAATGTTGGCAAGATGAAATATCACAGAAATACTTTGTTTCTTTTGCTTCTTATTACTTCTTTATCTGCTTTTGGCATTCCGCCCACGCAAACCTGCTGTCCGGTGTCAACACGCCCGCCTCTTACAGGCTGAAGGGAATGTTGGCAGGATCAGGCAGTGGTAACCACGGAAATGCTCTATTCTCCTTTTACCTGTGTATTTCTCTTGTGCACGTTTTACTTTAAATACCTTAGATACTTTTACTCACTACACTTGTTATCAGACACACAACACACACACATTCACACTTTCTGCTCCATGATCACAACTATTGCACCAAATTCAACCATCTCTAGTAGAGCTTAGATTCTCTGCCCGAGCCCCAGCCCGGCCCGACCCGGCCCGCGAGCCCAAGCCGGGTCGGGCCGGGAACCCCCACCCCTCTGACGGGTCCAGGCCGGGCCCATCAGAGAGAGAGAGAGAGAGAGAGAGAGAGAGAGAGAGAGAGAGAGACAGAGAGAGCGTCTTTCTGTGCCTCTAAAAAAATATGTCCTATTCAATACATGGACATGCAATGACAAGTTGTCATTAACTTAATACGTTATAAAAAACGATGAAATTAAACGAGTACTGACGGGAACAGACAAGTGGAGTCGATGTTGCGGAGAGCCCAGGAGAAATGCGCTGCCTGTGTGGACAGTCAAGCGCCTGCTGCGAGCACACTCGCAGGATTTCCACGGCACCAACGTGCTCGGTGTGTCCTTAGCGTTAAGTATAACAGCCAACTTATTGAAAAATGTTGGGTTTAAATCGGGCTCGGGTTGTTAATTATAGTTAATTGGACGGACCGGGCCCGTCCCGGGTCACATCATAACTAGGTTCTTTTAGGGAGGGAAATGACAAATACCTTTGACCTGGGCGGCCCCAGCACTGCACTCCAGACACACAAAGAGAAAAGAAAAACTCTTTCTTTACCTTTTTAGGTGGCCACCTTTATGTCTGTGTGGGGTGCAGTCCGGTGCCCCGCTCTCAGGCTTCGACTCCCTCTTCCTCTCCTGGCTGGCGACGCCACGTGAGGTGTAAAAAAAGGTTAGGAGCCTTGAAGGGCCAGATGGCTCCCAACTTCTTTTCCTCTGCCTTTTCCTCTGCCTCACTTCAACTTGTTCACTGAATAGACTGTAAGATCTTAGATTCAGCAGACAGGAACTCAAAGATACAGTGGAGACACAAAGAATCAGGTGCAACTGAGTTTTAATGTGTCCACAAGCAACAACACATCAACTCATGAGTCAAACCCTGGGGCAAGACTGAAGACTCTCCACAGAACACTCTCTTTTAAGCTGGGGGGGGGGGGGGGGGAATCCCCACCTCTTTTCCTTATGCCTTCCCATTGCGGCCGATTTCTATTGGTAGAAAACATTTCCTTTTTTGACCAATTCTGCCTTTAGCATGAGCTAATCATAGCAACCGGTCTGGCCTTTGTCCAAGGCTGACCTCAGGGCCCTGGAAAGTCCCGAACTTTTCACCAATAGCTTCGAGCTGCTTCACACTTTATTTTTTAAAAAGCATGTGAACTCTGGGGACCTTTCTTTAATATGATCCCCTGAGCTCACATATAATACAGACCTTAGAGTGTGTGTGTCTATTGTTACATTTTCAGGTGGTGCATAATGTTTTATGTGTGTGTGCTGTAAACCATACAAAATATGATGTGTTTTAATCAGGTGTGTGGTTACAACAATGATTCACTTTTCTTGGTTACACAAGATATCACACAACTTCATCATTACGTCATTAGACGTAATCAGCTTATACAGGATAAAATATTTATCTAATCATTAAATGATTTCGTTCAAACTTAATCAATTTATGCAGAGTAGAGACCTTTACCTGATTAGTCATAAAACTTTACACTACAATATCCCTGTGCTTATTAAAGGATTTTTAATATTACCCCAGAGTGCCTCGGACTTTTCAGTTTGGACTGCATCTTTGAACATCTTTTGAAACTTTCAGTTTACAACCAGGACAGTCCTACTGTTTCTATTACTATTTCCTTCCCTGTCTTTGAAGAGCACCTTAGCGGTTTTCTGTCTTTTGACAATTTTGACCTAGTGCAGCACTCACTTTTTTTCTATTTTGCTTGTATATTTAGATTGCTTCTCCCCAATTTATCTTCAAGAACTGACCGCAGTGATTTCTTCATCTAAATCATCAACTAGGCTACTTAAGGAGGTCTTACCTTTAGTTAACACTCATTTATTAGACATGACCAATATATCCTTATTAACAGGCTATGTACCACAGTCTTTTAAGGTAGCTGTAATTAAACCTCTCCTAAAAAAGCCCACCCTGGATCCAGAGGTGTGAGCCAACTATAGACCAATATCTAATCTTCCCTTTCTTTCAGAGATCCTTGAGAAAGTAGTCACAGACCAGCTGTGTGATTTTCTCCATGATAATAATTTATTTGAGGAATTTCAGTCAGGATTAAGAGTGCATCATAGCACTGAGACAGCACTAGTTAAAATTACAAAAGACGTTCTGACTGCTTCAGACAAAGGACTCGTCTCTGTACTTTTTTTTATATTTGACATTATTGACCATCAAATTCTGCTACAGAGACTGGAACACTTAATTGGCCTAAAAGGTCCTGCTGGTTTGAATCTTATTTATCTGATCGTTTTCAGTTTGTTCACGTTCATAATTAATCATCCTTACGTCCTAAAGTTTCTTTTGGAGTTCTATATATGCTTTCTTTAGGTAACATCATTAGAAATCACTCTGTAAATTTCCATTGTTATGCGGATGATACACAGTTGTATTTATCTATGAAGCTGGAAGAAAGTAATCAATTAACTAAACTTCATAATTGCCTTAAAGATATAAAAACCTGGATGAGCACCAATTTCCTGATGTTAAATTCAGACAAAACTGAAGTTATTGTTCTTGGCCCCAAACAACTCAGAGACTCTATCTGATGACATAGTTTCTCTAGATGGCATTGGTCTGGCCTCTAGCACTACCATAAGAAACCTCGGAGTAACATTTGATCAAGATTTGTTTTTTAATTCTCATTTAAAACAAACCTCACGGACTGCATTTTTTCATCTGTGTAATATTGCAAAAATTAGGCCTATCCTGACCCGAAAAGATGCAGAAAAATTGGTCCACGCTTTTGTTGGTCCATCCTCCGTCATATCTTTGAGAGCTCATAGTGCCATATTATCCCACCAGAACTCTGCGCTTGGAGAATGCAGTGTTACTAAAGTCTCCAAAAGTCGATCAGGAGCCAGAACCTTCGGCTATCAGGCTCCTCTCCTGTGGAATCATCTTCCTGTTACGGTCTGGGAGGCAGACACCATCTCCACATTTAAGACTAGACTTAAGACTTTGCTCTTTGATAAAGCTTATAGTTAGGGCTGGCTCAGGCTTGCCTTGTACCAGCCCCTAGTTAGGCTGACTTAGGCCTAGTCTGCCAGAGGACACCCCTATAATACACTGGGCATGTTATCTCTCTCTCTCTCTCTCTCTCTCTCTCTCTCATGTCCTATTACTGCATCTTGCTAACTCTGCCATTCTGGATGTGACTAACTCAGCTTCTTCTACGGAGCCTTTGTGCTCCACTGTCTCTCAGGTTAACTCGTATTGCAGCGGTGCCTGGATAGTGTGATGTGTGTGGTTGTGCTGCTGTTGTGGTCCTGCCAGATGCCTCCTGCTGCTGCTGCTGCATCATTAGTCATACTTCTACTGTTATTACATACACATGATTATTGTCACATATGTATACTATCAGATATTAATATATACTGTCAACATATTGTACCAAAGTAGCCAGAACTATATTTATAATATTACTTTCAGTAATGCTGTTGTAAGCTACTGTCATTACCATCTGTCCTTTGTCTCTGTCTCTCTCTGTTTCTTTCTGTCTCATTGTGTTATACGGATTATTCATTCATTCATTCATCTTCTAACCGCTTCATCCTCTTGAGGGTCGCGGGGGGGCTGGAGCCTATCCCAGCTGACATCAGGCAACTATCCCAGCTGACATCAGGCAAGAGGCAGGGTACACCATGGACAGGTGGCCAGACTATTGCAGGGCTGACATGTAGAGACACATTTACACATTTACACCTACGGACAATTTAGAGTTATCAATTAACCGAGGGAGGAAGCCGGAGTGCCCATGCTGACACAGGGAGAACATCCGCACAGAAGGGCTCCCACACCCGGGATCGAACCGGCAACCCTCTTGCTGTGAGGTGACAGTGCTAACCACCACACCACCGTGCCACCCGTCATATGGATTACTGTTAATTTATTGTGTTGATCTGTTCTGTCAGATATCTATTGCACGTCTGTCCATCCTGGGAGAGGGAAATTGACTCTCCACTCTGTACCAGCGTCAGTGGATCCAGTGTTTCGGTTTAAGTGGTGACCGTGTTATCTAGTGACTTTCTCACATTGCAAGATACATTACAAGAGGTGAATGAGTCTTCTGAACACAATTCAACTTTAGCGTAACTTAGATATTAAACACAGATGTGTATGTATTTAAAAATTATTAAACTACTAAAGGCTTATGAGAACGCCTATATGAAGTCACCATATAACACGGTCACCACTTAAACCAAAACACCGGCTCTGTGTCTACCTGTGTAGTCGCTTAATGACGGAGCAACTCTGTCCCCCATTCAGTGTCCGGACCTTTTATATAAATAAATAAAGTAGCAACCGGAGAGAAATGACAGTAAACTGCAACAGAGGCTAATAATAATGACATAATGTTAGCCTCTGTCTCAGAGGGCGGAACTGAGTCTCCGAGTTCATCAGAGACAGAGACACAAGAGGATTACACAGAATGTGGGCCACCACAGTCTATATAAGTAATGGAAAACATTGATAATTCATTTATTTTTATGGGTGCTTATATCAATTTTAGGGGTGCTGGAGCACTGGAGCACCCCTAAAATGGGTCTAACAACGCCCCTGTGCTCATAGCAGGGAGGAGGGTTAGCAAAACAGAGGAAGAGTGACAGGATGCTAAATTTCTCAGCTTTGTATCAGAGTTTATTTATTAATGTGGTTAAAAATACAACCTACCTTGAATGAATGAATGAATTGAAAGTCGTTGTTTCTGCTGCTGTTTGTTTCAATCCAATCCACCACCGGCAGGAAATCTTCTCCTTCTCACTCCGCAATGTAGACAAAAGCCCCCCTATTTGATTGGCTGTGGGACAAAAGCCCCTCTCCTCTGATTGGCTGTGGAATCAGTCGATCTCAGATCAGCACCTGCCTTTTTCTCCAAGACTGAATGCACAGATAGTTTTTCACCAAATATCTCAGTGGAGGCGCGATTTGTGATTTGTACTTGAAGGAAACAGAATGTGTGACTCGTATTTGTGTTTTAAAGGAATACAAATAATTTCCTGAGAAAGCATTTTACATACATTTAACATTTTTTGCACAAGTTCACATTCAGATTTGCACATATTCAAATTTTGTCCACAGCTTCACATTGTTTGATACAGGTGCACAAATATGTTTTGCACCAAATATACTGCAACAATAGGAGCAAAATGTGAGCCTGTCAGTTTTTTAATCTGTGACTTGTAAAATAGGATTTGTGCACCTGTAATTAAGAGTTTGTGAATGTGTAAGTGTTGTGTTGTATTTGTGGAGAGAAAAAAAATCTACAAGTACACAACTCATACTGACACACATACAAATCACTGTACACAACTACAAATTCTACTGTTAGAGGCGCTCAAACCTTTTTCACCAATAATACCTTCATAATTTCCCACCTACATTCTCCAGTCTTACAGCATAACTCGCAGCCACTTACCATGTAATTCGCAGAACTTAAGGTAACTTCCGAATCATTTTAAGTATGTTGAATGAAATAGTCTACTGTACAATATAAACAAATGCTTTTGCTCTTTGCTCATGGCAGTTGTGATAGTCATTTTTTTGTAAGTGTCAGCAGGCAAGCCTCACTCATATTTCAGGAATTTATTATGTTTTGTCTTGTAGCCTACTTAATTGTATGATTTGGAAGAATATGTTGAGAAATGGGTACATAGTATGGAAATTGGCTCATAACAGGCCGGCTGGTATACAAAGCAAACTTACCTCTCTCAAATGCACATCTGTGGAAGTCATGTATTGTCATCCCAGGATGAAACACAAACAATACAGTAATGTAAAAATATACATATATTTTTAAATGCATAATGAGTCATTCAGAGAGTTACAAAATGTTTTTAATATTTAATTACACAGAAACCACATGACAGGTGCTATTCTCTCATCCATACTCTGTAAGTACAGTAACGTAATTAGTGTGTAAGTACAACCTACTTTCCCTGGAAGTACAGACTAACGTTGGGGAACCGGGCTGGATTTATGAAGTTTGCACTGTTCTCCCCTCCTTAGTGTGTAAGTACAACCTATTTTTCCCTGGAAGTACAGACGTGAGGGAAGCGAGCGGAAGTTACACTGTATGTCTGTGGAAGTTGGGGTAAAGTAGGTGGTAGATGAACGGGAGGAACGCTCTAAGAAGCAGCCTAGTTATATTGTAAGACAGAGAAATACGTGTGGGAAGTGAGCGGAAGTTACACTGAACGTCTGTGGAAGTTGGGGTAAAGTAGGTTGTAAGTGAACGGGAGGTATGCACTAAGGATGCGGGCCGTATTATGGAGTACAGCATGTAGCAGCACTGTGACCCACTGTCACAGGTGACATCATCAGCCAACTTGAGTAAAGCTCACACCAGCCTGTTCACACTGCTGCAGCTTGTCTCTGCAATACAAATTTCAGAAATGGATTTGTCTCGTTGTGAATCTTTGGTGTGAACTGGACTTAAAAACTGGACTTGAATATTGAAAATAGCTTTTACCACTTCCTGTTTGAGTCTGGTATCCTTTGATCATGGTCCAGTATAATTGTAATCTTTACTAACTTATTATTTATTACTACATTACTGACAAGCCGTGATCAGAGCTGTGTGCTATAATTAGAATATCTTATTGTCATCATGAGTCCCATGTCCAATGCAAAAGACAAACTTTTTACAGCCTTCTGTCAAGTTTATTCACAACTTTAACAACTTTGATGTCGAGTGAAAATGTAGTTAAGCTAAATCATTTTTAGATAGTGCACGAAAATATCATGTGGTAAGGCCACCACATGACGATACAGTTGATTTTGTTTTGTCTTTTTAGAAAACTGAAATACTGCAGAAGCTTTATCGCAGGATTGAATGAGCTGTAAAGTCTTCCACAAAACGAATTTCAGTTTTTGAAGGAACTGAGAGAAATTAAGGTTCAGCTTTACCCTCACCTTTCATTGAATTATCATATCTGCAACAATTTTTAAAGGTATTCTTGATATCGATAAGACGAAAGGCTGGAACAGATTACGCATAAAGATGATCACTGATAAGAAATGACTAAATGACTAAATAACAGACAGAAAGGATGGGAGGATAGAAGTGCAAGCAGGATGATTTGTATGTGGCACCCTGAAGGTTATTCATTACGTGAGTCTTGATTAGGAGGCCTTCTTTATGATTTCATAGCAGTCAGAAAGCAGGCAAGAGCAGATGAATAATGATTCACTAAGTGTCTGATCTACAAACTGTCAAGTTTAGTTAGAGAATACATAGTGGGTAAAAAAAATCCACCCAATGACAGAATCCACTAAACTGTGTGTAAGATTATGCTTAAACTCTTTTAATTATAAAGTTCTGCCCGTGCATGGCTCTGAATGAGCAGAATGTGGCACAAATGCAATGAAGTTCTATCTTGTCGCCTCACAACTCAGCATCCACCTCACCTCCAATAACCTGTTCGAATCTTTCCAGTCCGGTTTCCGTTCAAAACATAGCACTGAAACAGCCCTCCTGAAAGTCACCAGTGACCTCTTCCTGTCCTCAGACTGCAGACACCTCAATATTCTCATCCTCCTTGACCTCACAGCAGCCTTTAACACCATCATTCACTCCATCCTGCTCTCCCGACTGGAGTCATCTCTCCATATCACCGGCACAGGACTCTCCTGGATTCACTCTTACCTCACCAACCGACATCAGTTCATCAGTATAAACAACTGCACTTCCCCCACCACTCCCCTGTCCCAAGGTGTCCCCCAGGGATCGGTGCTTGGTCCCCTCCTCTTCATCCTCTATATGCTCCCCCTTGACAAGATCATCCATCGCCATGGCCTCCAGTTCCACTGCTACGCCTACGACATCCAACTGTACATCTCCACCAAAGCCATCACCAGTACCCTCCACTCCACACTCACCAACTGTCTCACTGAAATAAAATCACGGATGCAAACAAACTATCTCCAGGTGAACAGTGACAGATCAGACATAATCTTCATTAACCCCACATCCCACACCCAAGCCACCCACAACCTCTGCCTCACCTTCGATAACTGCACTCTGTCTCCGTCACCACACACCCGTAACCTAGGAATCATCTTCAACAGCCTGCTAAGTTTTGACCACCACAGCAATCACATCACCAGGACTGCCTTCTTCCACCACAAGAACATCACCCGTCTCCACCCCTCACTCACCTTCTTTGCTGCAGAAACCCTCATCCATGCATTTATCACATCCAGACTGGACTATTGCAATAGCATCCTATACGGCTCATCATTCAAACTCCCTAATAAGCCTCAATATATCCAGAACTCCGCTGCCCGCCTGCTCACCCACACCCGCTCCTGAGACCACAACATCCCGTCCTCCAAAACCTACACTGGTTCCCCATCACACTTCACAGTTCAAAATCCTCCTCCTCACACACACAAAGCACTCAACAACCAGACCCCATCCTACCTCACACATCTACTCCACCACCACACCCCCTCCCACGATCTCCGCTCATCCAAAGGAAAAAACTGTCAAAAAACAGAGCACAAATTCAAGGCTTGAGCGTAACACTAACTATGTAGAGATTACGATCTGGCAGGGTGGAGATGGCAGAGCTGAGTATAAGAAGAGGTCTTGATTATGGCAACAAGGTTCACCTGGTGGTTCTGCCCTGACTCTGGCACACCTGCAGGCACACACACACACAGACAGAGAGAGAGAGAGAGAGAGAGAGAGAGAGAGAGAGAGAGAGAGAGAGAGATAGAAAGAGAGAAGGGAGGGGGAGGAGGACTGCTACTGAGACGTTGTTCCAGGGGCCGATGTAACACCAAGCACCGAACCTGGGGGGACAGGGCCTTCTCCATCGCTGCCCCCTCCCTCTGGAACTCACTCACCAAACCCATCCGTATCTGCACACACCTCCCAACATTCAAGACCATGCTCAAAACTGACCTTTTTAAATTAGCTTTTAATGTATAAGTTTGCGTGTTTTATCCTGTTTTATTGCTGTTTTTTTTTTTCTGACTAAGCTTGATTTTTGTGATTTTTAAAAAACTGTAAAGTGTCTTTGAACATTTGTTAAAAGTGCTTACAAATAAAATGTATTAATATTATTATTATTATCTCAGACAGACTCTATTATCTGCTGGACTCTCAGTTATAAGCATGCATTCGCACATTGAGATTTGCATGCCCATAGCCAGCCAATCAGGGTGTGCCTACTTTGGAACCCACAGTATAAAGGAGGTGAACAATGGTGTCAGCAGTCTTCTTTGTTCTTTTCAGCTATGGCTATTTGCCCAATGATCAGCTTTGTCTATGGATAGAATGGAATGTAGGAACCAGCCAGCGAGGCCTGCAAGGCACTGCTCAAGGGAAGGCAGAGGGAAGGGAGGCATTGCGGAGAGATTTAGGGTGGCAGTAGCTCAGCCCATAGGGACTTGTTTCGACCCATTTTGGAATTCTGCATCCTAAACCAATGTATTGCCCATAAGATATTTTTATGCTAACCTTCAAGTGGTGACCACCAACAACTGCACTACATTGGCCTACATCAACAAGCAGGGAGGAGTTTGGTCCACTGCCCTGTTGAGGATGGCAGAGAGCCTGTGGTTGTGGGCCTTGGAGCACCTGGGGGTGGACCGCTACCAAATCAATGGAGGTTTAATCCTGAGATCTGGACCCAGTTTTTCACCAGCCATTGCAACACTCACTGCCCACCATGGTTCTACCTGGTGCCATCAGATAATCCACCCCCAGGGGAGAACATGTTTGCACACCCACCATTGCCAAGAAAGCAGCTTTATGCCTTTTAGCCCCTCTATATCATTCTCCCCTGTTGGTGAGGATGAGTCAGGAGCAGTTTTCAGTCATTCTGAGGGCCCCAGGTTGCTGCTCAGTGCTGTGGTATGTAAAAATTACTCACATGGTGGTGGCCCATCCCTGGACCATCCTTCAGTTCTGGGGGCTCTGTCTGAGGAGGCGGATATGATTTGTGCATTGCCATGTTTGGGTCAACCTCTCCATGCCAAGCTTCTGACACGGACAGGCTGCAGAAGGCTGGTCTGTCTGTTCAGGTTGTGCAGACCATCCAGGCATCAGATGCAGGATCCACCACTGCTTGTCACAAGGCAAAGTGGTAGGGGTTCCAACACGGTGTGATAAAAGGAGGCTAGGTCCCCTGTCATGCGCAGGTGACTTTATTCTTTCCTTTTGGCAGTGTCTGATGGATAGAGACTGTCACTTTACACTATTAAAGTGGATGCAGCAACAATTTCTTCCTGACATAAGAGTTTGGTGACAGACCAGCCTTTGCCCACCCTCTTGTGAAGCGGCCATTGGTGCTCAAGGCCTTGGTGAAGAATCCAGTTGAGCCCTATGGAGCACTCTCCTCTGCAGACATTGTCATTCAAGACAGCTTTGCTGCTTCCGCTGACCTTAGCTAAGACAGAGTATGAACTTAATGCCCTGTCGGTGCACCCCAGTTGCTTGTTGCTTCATGATGACCACAGTGGTGCTACTCTTAGGCCAAATGCCTCCTTTGTTCCCAATAACTTAGGAGTTCATTCAGGTCAAGAGTTATACAGTTTATTGTGTTTTTTTTTTTTTTTTCCCTTCCTTTTTTTTTTCTTGCCACCCTGCCCACCATGAGCCCACAATGAGGTGGGCAGGGAGGCAAAATTGCATCTGTGCAGTTCATGCATTGGCATGTTATGCTGAATGTATGCCCCCCATCAGATACACTGAATAGCCGTTTGTGTGCTTTGGTGATGGTGTGGCCGATATGGTCCTATTCAAGAAATGCATTGTGAGATGGCTTTGTGAGTGCATCTCCTCCCATCTCTAAGCCTGCAGACATGTGGGAAGAGACCCTCCCAATGTGGTCTGCGCGCACTCTACATGTGATGTGGCCTTCTTTGTTGGGGTGATTGTCAAAGAGATATGTATGGCGGCATTGTGGTCTACATCTTCCAGTTCACACGGTTCTATTTCTTGGACATGTCAGGCCTTGTTTCAGGGTCTGTGCTCACTGGACACAGGACTGATGAAAAAGGTTGGGTGTTAAGTGTAATGTGACCAGGCTGCACCATCTGTTGGTAACACTAACAGCAAGGCACTGCTGAGGTGCCCCTGAGCAAGGCACCTAACCCCCCAACCAATGCACTCGGAGCTCCTGTCATGGGCAGCCCACTCTGACATCTCTCCACTCATGTATAGGTCCAGTTTGTGCATGTGTGTGTTCGGACCTGTGTGTATTTGACAAACAGAGTAAAAATTTGAATTTCCCCATGGGGATTAATAAAGTATATATAACAATAAATAAATAAATAAATAAAAGCTCCCCACCTTTATGCTCGTGGTGTATTCCCTGTTGACTCCTAAAATGCAGATGTGCACGCATGTCCCTTCAGATGGTGAAAGCCTAATTCAGTGGTAGAAAATCCTGCAAAGATAGTCACTATTCCAGCATTGGCGACACCTGCATACACTCCAAAGCAACCCAAAATAGGAAGATGGACTTATCAGTCTGTAAGAGAGTCAGTGTCAACACAGCACTTCAAAGATGGAGTGAAAATGTTGCATGTCACATACTTCTAATGTTCATCTTTAAGACTTCTTCCTCCAAAGCGTTTGTATGTGTGTGCACAGGTGGGAGGTCACACCATGCTGCCTATCCGCTGGATGCCTCCAGAAAGCATCATGTACAGGAAGTTCACCACAGAGAGTGATGTTTGGAGCTTTGGAGTCATCCTATGGGAGATCTTCACTTATGGCAAACAGCCGTGGTTCCAGCTTGCCAATAATGAGGTACATTATCACTTGCTTATTTTTATTCATAGAGGTGCTACTACGGAAATGATTATTGGTGAAACTTCTGGTGAGATAGTACAAGTAGCAGTGAGCCAGTTAGTCCAATAAACTGTCTACGTTTAGTCCAGGTGTTTAATCTTGGTGGATCACCACACTATGTTTTTTTTTGGGTTTTTTTTCCAAAAGTATTTAGCCTTCAGTTTAATAAATATTGCTCTGTTTTTAACAGATATTAAACTACCGTTAAAATTACATTTTATTTAAATATCCTTGCAGAGCCTTAGTATCTGTTGCACTGTCCATGTCTGTAACATTACTAACAACCAGACTAAGCTAAATTTGTGGCTTCAACGATAGTGTTGAAAATACACCCAGACGGATGACCTTGTCTAAGAATAGGTTTCCACCCATCCCGCTTAATACCGGATTGACCCATATTAAAACATAAAATGCATTGTCTCTTATTGAATAGATATGACAGGACTTGTCCCATGATTTTGTGCACACCTTACTCTAATGCATACACAGTGTGCTCACATGCTTGGGATGACATGAAAAATAATAAAACCAAAAGAGTGAGAGTGGAGAAGTGTTGAATCAGAATTTACAGAAGAGAATGAGAGGTCTGTTACTCAGCATCAGTACATGATATCCCTGTCTTTCCCTGTCTGACCACATTCTTAACCTGCATTAGAAAATTGCCTACTACAAAATAAACTCAGCATCATCATCATCATCATCACCTCGAATCATGTGTTAAGTCATTTACCATACTCCTTTAATATCATATAAAAATGAAAGCCTTAAAATGTGTTACTACATTACATTACTGAGGTCTGCTGCTAAATTAAAAATCAGCAGTCATAAAAGATGTGTATTATTAAGGCAGACTTGCAAAACATTAGCCTGGAAATGTCATATTAATTAACTTGAAATGTAGCTAAAACTAATACTGAATTATTTTAAATGTTTGTTTATGAGTTGTAGGAAAATATATTGTCTTTTAGAAAATGTACAGGAGATGTTTACTGCAAGCTGTCTAAGGCTCTGCTAAATTTACGAAGTAAGGCAAGCTAATTGCGAACACCCATGGTGAAAAAGGAAATCAATCAATCAATCAATCAATCAATTTTATTTATAAAGCCCAATATCACAAATCACAATTTGCCTCACAGGGCTTTACAGCATACGACATCCCTCTGTCTTTTGGACCCTTGCAGCAGATAAGGAAAAACTCCCCAAAAAAAACTTTAACGGGGGAAAAAACTCAGGAAGAGCAACTGAGGAGGTATCCCTCTTCCAGGACAGACAGACATGCAAATGTCGTACAGAACAGATCAACATAATAAATTAACAGTAACCAATGCCTCACAGACACTTTTTGCCAGCTTGTTTATCACCACTCATGCAATATTCTGGAGCACTCTTTTCTGGACTGGTGTCCTGTTGGAAACCCTGGCTGCCTCTGACCTACCTGTCTTGTCTGATTCCTTGTTAATGCACTAGCCTCTTGTGAAAGATCTTAAGATCTGTTTCTGCATCCTTGGTTCCTGCTTGCCTGTGGCTGCTTGGCATTTCCGTCCAATGATGACGCTAAATGTGAGTGTTCTCATCTGCTTATCTGTGGGTTTCTGTTATGCAGAGACTTTAACCTTGTTGCCACACCTGCTGGCTTCTTACCCCTCCGCCTGGCCTTCACCTACCTTTCACCTGTCCTCTACTGGTTTGTCTGCTTGGACGGTATACTTACCTGATTCTGGATGAACTCCTGCCTGCTCCTACACACTACTGTTGCCTGTTATTGAATTGATTTGCTCAGTGCGCATGCACCCCTGTGTGCAGCCTGTTGCAGTCACTCCTGCTTGTTTTCTTAGTTTTCCTACTTTTTTTTGCTGTATTAAGTTAGGTGTTACTTGTGCTTCTATTTTATGACTGACATTTTGAAACTGCACCCTCTCCAAACATGCTGATAGAGAGAGTTGTGCTCCGTTTCCTAACTCTGGAATTATTACTTCTTTCATTCTGACCCGGCACCATTGCGCAACAACTTCATGG
The DNA here is from genome assembly GCA_026686955.1 of Epinephelus cyanopodus. Lineage (NCBI taxonomy): Eukaryota > Metazoa > Chordata > Actinopteri > Perciformes > Serranidae > Epinephelus > Epinephelus cyanopodus. Next base: position 44,821,970 of record CM048917.1, on the reverse strand, counting down.
CCGCATTGTTTACTCCAGAGATCAGTTGATCGTGCTGAGGCCAGCTGGCTTGGTGGCCAGAACATCAGAGATCCCAGCTGAAATGTGGGGGAAAACACGATGCAGGGGAGGAATTAAACAGCGGAGAAAAAAAGCAGGGTTGAGACAATGTAGGCTTATGGAGAAGAGGAAAGATAAGCCCCGTCTCCCCTCTCTCATCATGGGCAATAAGAGGTCGCTGGCAAATAAGTCAGGAGTCAGAAGGAGTACTGGGAATGTAGTCTGATGTGCTTTACTGAGACATGGCTTCACCAGGACATTCCCGACAACAACGTCTCCATCAGCGGCTTTCAGATTGTTCGGGCCAAACGGGACTGCACCGAGAGCAGTAAGCACAAAGGAGGGGGGCTTGCCGTTCTCGTCAACAACCGATGGTGCAGTCCTGACCATATTTCTATGAGGACGAATCTGTTGCCTGGACATTGAACTGTTTGCTGTTGGACTCAGGCCGTATTATTTGCCCAGGGAGTTTTCACATGCTATTACTGTGACTGTTTATTACTTATTGACTTATTCATACTTCAAAAACGGCATCAATAAGTGATTAACATAGGGGAGATCAAAATAAAATAAATAAATGATATAAAAATCAACCAGCCACCCTCCTCCCCTGAAAGGTAAAGAACAGTCCCTTCATAAGTAAAGAACAATCCCTTAAGTGCACTGAGGTTTGTGGACCGTTACCCGCCACAAAGAGAGAAATGTGAACGGCTCGTTTCTCCTCTGACATATCACATACCTGTGTGCCACCACGGCTCGGTTGTCCAGGTACTACTGGGCAGTCATGACGCCAACGAGGAAAGGAGGAAATTAGGCTACTGGACCTGGAGTCAGACTTCTCCGTCGCTGGTAAGCCGTTATCTTGCGCTGCGAAACTGCCGTAGGCTATTTGACCACCGTATTCCTGTCTGTGACCCCGTTCAACCCACAACCATCAGGATTCGCCTTTCGTTTCTGCTGCTGGTTGAAATCTGTACTCGCACAGCGTGCTGAATGATTTATCTTGCTTGCACAAAACTATTTTTAGTCACAAATGCGAGTAAAATGCTCGCACGTAAAGCTCTGTGGAAAACAAATCACTGCCAACAAGTAAAAAGAAATAAATAATAACTTTCACTGCTCAAACATACTCACGTCTGGAAAACAAACCACTACAGCAACATATTGAGTGCCAGGTGGCCAACGTGCCGTTATTGACCAGCACACGCCGTTATTGGATGGTGCATGGACACTCACCCTCTTGCGATTGGTCTTTGAACTTCCCACAGTGGTGGTACGTGAGGCACCATAGTACTACGTTACTCTACCCTGCAACACTAGTGACATCAGCCAATACTGTACGTAGTTTTTAGATGTGAAAAGTTCTAGACCCATGCAAATTAGTTCCGGAACGCACCAGGGCCTTCTCTGAAAAGATCCTGGTATGCGTTCCAGTACGTTCTGGTTCAAATTAAGCACTGCCACCTGCAGACTAAACACCCGAGTGCCTTAATAGCTATCTCAGATGACTTCAACCACGTCACCATGGCAACAACATTGCCCACCATTACACAGTTATGTGAGCTGTCCTACCAGAGAAGAGAGAACACTGGACTTGCTGTATGCAAACACCAAGGATGCATTCAGATGAATATCTGGGCACACTCTACAGATGCTGATGTTACCGTCATATCAGAAACATGGCTAAGCAAATCTATTTCAGATAAAGATATCATGATTAGGGGGTATAATGTTTTTAGGACTGACCGCCCTAAAGAGGTGGGGGTGTAGCAATCTACATCAAAAATAAGTTTCAAGTTAATGTTCTGCTCTCAAAATCTGTAGTTAAACAATTTGAATTTTTAGCCTTGGAGCTTGAAGTCTCTAAATCCATTCCTATAACTGTTGTTGGTTGTTATAGGACACCTTCAGCTGATAGTGGGGCTCTGCCCTCTAACTCCTTTCAGATTTGATCTCCAAGGAATTGGTAGCTCTGGGAGATTTAAATTTGAACTGGTTGCAACCAGTTTCTGATGATTTCAGGGCTTACTGTGATTCAATTAACTTATTCCAGATTGCTGATAGTCCCACACGGCCAAACGTAAAAAATCCAGAAAAATCATCTTTAGTAGATGTTATTTTAACAAATGTTCCCCACAAGTATGCCACTGCTTCCATATTTGCAAACGACATCAGTGACCACTGTGTTGTTGCAACAGTTAGAAATGTCAAAATACCAAAAACTAAACCTAAATTTTAGTCAAAAGAGATTTGAAACACTTCTCAGAACAGGAATTCTTTCACAATTTATTTTACTTTGACTGGGAGAAAATTAGTCTAATTGAAGCTGTTGATCATGCTTGGGATTTATTTTATGAGGGTTTAAACAATATAATCAACAAGCATGCTCCACTAAAAAAGTACAGAGTGAAAGGCGGCAACAATGCTTGGTTCACACCAGACTTATCAGATCTCCTGCATAAACAGAACTCAGCATGGGCAAAAACCAGAAAATCTAAACAGAACTCTGACTGGCTGGTTTTCAGACAACTGCGCAATGCATGAACAGTTAAAATTAGAAAGGCCAAATAATCTGAACAACCATGACATTTTAGAAAATTATCAAATCGTTATCAGAAAATAATAATAAAGGTTTGGAGCTTCCCCCATGCATTGTGAAAAATGAAGGGAAAATTACAGAGGCCAAAATGCTTGATTGTTTTAATGAACATTTTATAGCCTCTGGGTTTTTATTTGAGTCCTCCTGTCCTCACCATGACTGTTCTTCTACAGAGGAGTCTGTTGGTCAGGATCCATCAAATCAGACTTTTACTTTCAGTCCTGTTACAGTTTCTGAGGTACATAAAGCCCTCATGTTTTTGGTCACAACTAAAGCTGCAGGCCCTGAAACTGGACCCTTACTTTTAAAGTTAGCAGCAAATTTTATTGCCACTCCTTTAACACACATTTTTGATCTTTGCTTGAACACAAATGTAATTCCTCGTATCTGGAAGTCAGCCTTTGTTGTTCCCCTGCTTAAAGGGGGTGACCCCACTAGTTTAAATAACTACAGGCCCATCTCAAAACTGTCTGTCCTGGCAAAGGTTTTGGAATCCTTTGTTAGTGATCAACTACAGGATTTTTTAAACAGTAATAATGTTTTATCTGACTTTCAGTCCGGTTTTAGAAAAATGCATAGCACAACAGCAGCTCTTAAAGTTTTAAATGATTTTATTGAATCTATGGATAACAAGCAGCATTGTGCAGCCCTCTTTATTGATCTCTCTAAGGTGTTTGACACAGTGGACTACTTTGTGCTTAAGCACAGACTATCTAAAGCCGGACTGTCTCAGAAAACTGTTAGTTGTTTTTTTAATTATCTTACAGACAGGACACAGCGTGTGCAGGCAGAGGGTGGCACCTCTAGCTCTCTCATTGTAAGTAAAGGTGTACCCCAGGGGTCAGTCCTGGGGCCACTCCTATTCATTTTGTACATCAATGACATTGATCTAAACGTGTCAAATGTGAAATCTCACTTTTATGCTGATGATACTGTACTCTACAGTTCAGCACCCACCCCAGAAGGGGCCCTCTCCCAGTTACAACTTGCTTTTAACACGGTTCAAGAACAGTTGTGTGATTTAAAACTTGTTTTAAATTCTGACAAAACTAAAGTCATGCTGTTCTCTAATACAAAATCAAAACCACACAACCACCTCTTCTCAGGGTTTGAAGATTGAGTCTGTTTACAATTACATATATCTTGGTATATTATTTGATAAATCCCTCTCTTTCGCAAATCATATTCAGCAGCTGGTAAAAAGATTGAAACTGAAACTGGCTTTTTATTTTAGGATCAAATCCTGCCTTTCTTTTAACTCAAAAAAGAGACAGTGATGTTGTGTATATGTAAGCCTCGTCTCAAAGCTTGCATGCTCTTGACACTGTGTATCATGGGGCTTTGAGGTTCATCACTGGTTTGAAAGCGGTTACTCATCACTGTACACTGTATGAATGGGTTGGATGGTCCTCCTTATCAATACATAGACTGAGACACCTGCATATTCTCATTTACAAGGCAATCTTAGGTTTTCTTCCGTCTTACCTTTTGTCCTACATTAACCGAAGTAATGCTGGGACTCACAATCTTCGGTCTCAGGATTTGTTCTTGCTGTCTGTCCCAAAAGTCAGAACTGAACTGGGAAAGAAAGCATTTAGATTTGCTGCTCCCTCTGCCTGGAACATGTTACAGAAATCTTTGAAATAAAACGAGTTGGTCTCATTTAACACTTTTAAGGGGAAATTTGATGACCTTGAGGCAGAAACATCTGGTTGTAGATGTTTTGCCTGAGGCTTTTATTATTGTAGCTGACCTTGAATTGTTGCTGTTTTGGATGTGTTTTTAATGTTTGTGTCCACCTTGTGTTTGTGTGTAAGTATGATTATGCTGCTGCCTGTCTTGGCCAGGACACTCTTGCAAAAGAGATTTTTAATCTCAGTGAGTCTTTTCCTGGTTAAATAAAGGTTAAAATTAAAAAAAAAAATTAAAAAAATTTGTCATATGGAATATGAGTAACATTGCAAGTTAATGTTCTACCTTAAGAATCCCACCAGTTGGCCCAGTGAATTAGGTTATTTTTTTCTCCGACCCCGGCTGCTGTGAGAGGCAGCAAAACATCCTTATATTTCATAGTTATTTCATAATTTGCTAATTAAACCATGACATGATATGAACAGTGACTTCTGCCTCAAAACCAGCCACAACTCAGCCCTGAGCAGAGTAACCATCTGCTACTTACCAATCAACTGACTGCAGTGTTCACAACTTCACCATTTAGTACCAGATCTGTGTGCTAGGTACCCCAACAGAAGGTACAATCTGGAACATTCCCAAAGGCCTTGAAAACTACGGTCATAAAGCCTCTCCTAAAGAAGAGCAGTCTTGATGCCACAGCACTGAACTACCGGCCCATTTCAAATCTGCCGTTTTTAGGCAAAGTCCTTAAGAAAGTTGTTTACCAACAGCTTACTGACTTTCTCCTAATAAACTCCTTTGATGTTTTCCAGTCAGGTTTTAGACCCCATCACAGCACTGAGACCGCTCTTATTAAGGTGACAAATGACATCCGCCTGAACACTGACACAGGCAAAGTCTCAGTTTTAGTCCTGCTAGATCTGAGTGCTGCTTTTGACACTGTCTCTCAAAAAGGCATAAAATATGGCAACTGGACTAACCTCGTGTGAGTAAAAGACGTTTCGCCTCTCATCCAAGAGGTAACGACCGCCCATCAAGGCCAACGACTCACATTAACACCTAACGAGTCTATTGGTTTCGGGTCACATGACCCTTTTTTGCCACTAGCCTCCTGGTAGATAAATATCTGGTACTCCCCACCAGACTCTTTTAGAACTGAGGAAGCCTCTTGGATGAGAGGCGAAACGTCTTCTACTCACACGAGGTTAGTCCAGTTGCCATATTTTATGCCTTTTTGAGATTTATCATGACCTGGATGACTGAGAATATTCACAGATTTATTTTGACACTGTCGATCATGAGATCCTTTTACAGAGACTAGAGGACTGGGTGGGCATCTCTGGCACTGCCCTAAATTGGTTGAAGTCCTATCTAGAAGACAGGAAGTACTTTGCTGAAGTTGGTAACTGTGTCTCAGACCACATGGCCTTGACCTGTGTGGTGCCCCAAGGGTCAATCCTGGGACCCCTTCTGTTCAATCTCTACATGCTACCTTTAGGCCAGTTGATACAAAGTAATAATGTGTCCTACCACAATTATGCAGACGACACTCAGATCTATGTCTCACTGACAGCAGGTGAATATGGACCAGTGGATTCACTCTGTCACTGCATCCAACAGGTCAGTGTGTGGATGCAAAACAACTTTCTCCAGCTAAATTCAGACAAGACTGAAGTCATCATATTTGGTCTACAGAAACAAAGAGAAAGTGTCAGCAGTCACCTCCAGTCTCTCTCTCTAAAACCTATAAATCAGGTTAAAAATCTCAGGGTAATAATGGACTCAGACTTGAACTTTAACAGCCACATCAAATCAATAACATCAACAGCTTTTTACCATCTAAAAAACATTGCCAAAATCAAAGGTATAGTGTCTAAATCTGACTTGGAGAGACTTATCCATGTATTTGTCTCCAGTAAGTTAGGCTTGCTCACTGGCCTCTCCAAATGGGCCATAAGACAGCTGCAGTACATCCAGAATGCTGCTGCTCGGGTCTTGACCAGAACCAGGAAGTACGAACACATTAGTCCTGTGCTCAGGTCTCTACACTGGCTTCCTGTGGCTAAGAGAATAGGCTTTAAAGCAGCTCTGCTTGTGTACAAGTCTCTCCACGGCCTAGCACCAAAGTACATCTCTGACATGTTAGTGCCATATGAACCATCTTGGACTCTGAGGACCTCAGGGACCGGCCTCCTGCTGGTGCCCAGAGTCAGGACTAAACACAGGGAATCAGGGTTCCAATTTTGTGCAGCTAAAATCTGGAACAGTCTTTCTGAAGATGTGAGACAGGCCTCTACTCTGACAATGTTCAAATCTAGGCTCAAAATAGCTCTGTTTAACTGTGCATATGACTGAAAGGATCTTATCTGCACTCTTCTCTTTTAAAGTTCATTTTATAATGATTATTTATGTTTTTATCTTGTATTGTGATTTTAATGCATTTTCTTGTTCTGTAAAGCACTTTGAATTACTTTGTGTACGAATTGTGCTCTACAAATAAACTTGCCTTGCCTTGCCTTGCCTATGGAGTAGTTCCATTGGTACCATCCACAACTTTTTGCAGTAGAAATGGTAAAAAAGCATACAGAACAGAACTGAACTGTACCATATTGCTCGGTGGAAGCAGAGCTCTAGTTACATTAATACTCAGGTGAGTAAACTGGTGAGTAATTTAGAAAGGAAGTGAGGCAAAGGGAAATTTACAAGCTGCGTCATTGTCGGGAGAGTACTGATTGTAGTTGAAACGCTAAACGGACCGAGGGTATAGGTACCATATTTGAGGGGTTACTCTTGGTTCCAAAGCTACTGTACCAAAAATGTTTGGTGGGAACGGGGCTATAGTGTACATAATGCCAGGTTAAGACCCCGGCACCTCCCTACTGATAACATTATGCAGGTCTTGACTGATGGCAACTGATGATTGATCAGAGTCCAATGTTTAGTTTGTCATATCTCAAGTCACAGCAAGAATTTATGATTCATAACTGTCTCATCTGATACAGTGGCCATTTTGAAAAATGCCATAGATGCATAGATCTGCCCATATGTCAGTGTGTTTGGATAAGCTGACAAAATGATATGGCATACAGCAATGCAGCTAGTATGTATTTACTCTACATTTGACATGCACTTGAGTAGCCTTTTGTGAACAATTTCATTTGTCAGGTCTTAACAATATGTCTCTCTGTCTTCCCAGGTGATAGAGTGTATTACTCAGGGCAGGGTACTGGAGCGTCCCAGGCTCTGTCCCAAAGAAGTCTACGATATGATGCTGGGCTGCTGGCAGAGGGAGCCACAACAGCGCCTCAACATTAAAGACATTCAGAAGATGCTGTTCACTCTGATGAAAGCCACACCAGTCTACCTGGACATACTGGGATAGGAATGGATATGAGAGGAAAGGAAGGTTGAAATAAATGATACAAAGAATACACTGAATGAGAAGAAGGAGATTGATTGCTTTGAAGCAGAACTGCCCTAGACTTACAGCATAGTGTGTGATGGAACTATGTGAAGTAGGACTAGGAATGGACTCTACCTTGCATCCAGCTGCCTGCCATATATGGTTTGGAATGAATAATGTGAAGTAATAATAATGTTAAGTAGTTTGCATTTAACTGGATTGGAATTAACTGGATTGGATTGAATTGCATTGCATCACATTATAATCAAAGGCAATGTCTTGGACATGACCTAAATGGTTGGGTCTGGGCTTGTTTGGTCCAGTCTTAATCCTTTTTTAATAAACTCATGACAAAATAAACTTGACTGTGAAGGATGGATTACAACAAACTGGACTGAACTAGATTAACCTAATTATGCTGGTCTGGTATGGTTTGGTTTTCTTACTCCTAATAATTTAGGTATCATCATTTGCTAGCCTATGTATCCCCAGCCTTAATCAGTGCACCTTTAGTTCTGTCTTAATGAAACTTGACCTAAACCGGTAGAATCTGGCTCAGCTTGGCTATATTTCAAATGTCCTGTCCTAGATTACAGTTTTGCTCAATTTAATTACTTTAACAACAAACCCTAAATTAGAGCTGTCTTAATTACCAGACATTTTTTGTCAAAGTGGTTTTGCTGGTCCTTACACAGTAAACCATCCTCGGCTTCCACTGTGAAATGTATTAATTCAGAAGGAGGATCTGCACAGATCTGTGATTCTTAAACATTTGGATGCCTGCGTGTTCCAGGGTATCTTACCCATACCTGTCTGCCTATTCATTTACATGCCTAGGATTTGCCATTATCTCTCGACCAGACTCAGTGCCCTTAATGTATAACTTGAACATGTTTATGACAAATGTTTTGGAAGATTTTTATGACTCTTCACAGTTTTTAAGTACTAAACATGTCTATTAATTAAATCTGTTAGGGTTAGCATTCTATTTAATGACCCACTTATAGGGTGTAAGACTTACTTCTGATGGATTATTTATTGCAAAGTGATGAACATTATCTTTGGTAAATGGTCCTTAGCAAAAACACGAGGAGAAGAAGCTGCATCATTTCATTTTGGAACCTTTATTGGCATGGATACACCTGGAACCAGCAGCATCCTTAGGCTGCAACCATAATTGTTCTGATACAAACATCTAAGAGACTAGATTGTGGTGGTTTAATTTGTCAGCATTTTAGACAGTAATCAGTAAAAGACAGACCAGACAGTTCTGTCTTAACGTTAAGGGAATGCATTGTTCACATTACCATCTGTAGGACAGATAAAATTGTTCAATTCTGTTCACTGAAACTTCAAGCAAGTGGGTCAACAAGAAAGGACAACTTACATCAAACATGTCACATGCAGAAGCTACTGTGTTCTTAAGTGCTAATCCAATGTTTTCATCTGCAAAGCCTTCATAGATACATCTTATGATGCCCGACTCATATTACCCCACTAAGCTGTTCACCTTTGCAAGCACCCAACCAGACCTTTCAATTTTGAGCCTGGAAGTGTGGCCTGAGTGACTGTCTGTCACCATAGAGATGGACCTAAGTGCCTCCTACGTCTTTCTAAACACTGGGAACTCAAAAATGAAAAAAACAAACAAATAAACAAAAAAAAAATCAAAATAAAAGCACTTTTACAATTTGTTTACATTTTGCTTAAAAATGTACACTAGCTGTAAACCTACCTACTTTAGGCACTATATGTATTGCAAAAAAAAAAAAACTAACTAAAAAACAGGAATAAAAAGAATGATGTATAAAAAACAACCCCTGGAGAAAAGCAAAGCAAAAGTGGACCAAAAAAAGTTTTTTTATACCTTTTGCAGCTTAACCCGAATGTTGAACTACCCAAGGTGAAGTTATATTTTCTGTTCTTTTAAGAATGATAAAAAACATATTCTATATATTTTTTATTTATTTTTATTTTAGATCAAAGAGTGGACCCCTGCCATGCTCTAAAGCCATTGCCACTGGATTGGAAGGAACTGATCACCACTAAAAAACAACAATTGGCTGGGCAGAAGCCTTCAAGTATTACTTTAGTATAGTGTTTCATACCTGGATCCACTCTGTCAGATCCTGGACATGATCTAGCAATATCAGCTGTATAGTAACTAGAAATTACAATTACAATTAAAACTGAGAGGATAACCAGTCAAATAACAAAATATTTCTCAAAAGAATGTATATACTGTAAAACTCTACGTCTTGAGACATGTTAAAGGATAACTTTGGTATTTTTAAACCTGGGCCCTATTGCCATGTGTATGTGTGCATGTGATTCATAGGTGTAACTCGTTTTAAAATTGGTTCAGTATTGAGGGAGGCGGATGCAGCCGGCAGCCGCGAGGTAGATATGGGGGCAAATGCATCCTGTATAAGTTTGTGCATTAAAAGTGCTTTTTTTCGCCACTTAGTTCAGTTCAGATTGCCAGTGCTATCTCTGTAAATAGCATACTAAGCATTTCCCCGACCCTTCACCTCTGTGAAGCTGTGTGTGACGTCATCTCGCGAGAGCTTTGCTTGTTGCCGGAAGAAAACAGAGGAGCCATGCTGAGCGCCACTCAGAGTGGCGCTGGTTGTCCCGGAGTGCAGTTGAGAGTTTTACTGCATCTGTATCATGGCTGCATATTTACCCGATTTAGAGAATGAGGATGAGCCCTTTTATTATGATGGCCGCTCGTACTTATTTGAGCCTGAGTATATGGACGAGGAACTCCTACAAATTGAAGAGCAGAAGAGGATAGAGAGAGAGGGCCAACGAGTGGACGAGGGTGAAGCAGCGGCTGCACGAACGCGAATCTCTGAGGACTGGTGGTGCTCCTGTGGTTGCTGTGACTCCATGCCCACAGAGGAAGAATGTCTGTGTTGCAAGGAGTGGGACCTGTTGCCCAATTATCATGGTCTCAATGTGTCCTGGGATGATACAGAAACTACCAAACGCTGTGTAACTACGTTAGAAGATTTCTCCCCTCTGATCAACAGGGCAGTGCTGGATACCTTTTTTCATGTGCCCAAAATAAATTGGAGGAGGCGGCCAAAACCACAGGGACCAAATGGTCAACTATCCATCAAACTAAGTATAACTAATATGTCTTTATGCATGTAATACTAATATAGAATTGTCTCTGAGATGCACATTTACTGTTGCATACTTTGCCCTTGTATATATCGTACCCTGTTTTCTTCTGGCAACAAGCAAAGCTCTCGCGAGAAGACATCACACACAGCCGGGCGGAGTAGGTGAAGGGTCAGGGAAAGGCTTAGTATGCTATTTACAGAGATAGCACTGGCGATGTGAACTGGTCAGTGGCAGAAAAAAGCACTTTTAATGTGCAAACTTATATAGGACGCATTTAATCTACTTCACGGCTGCCGGCTGCATCCACCTCCCTCAATACTGAACCAATTTTAAAATGAGTTGTACCTATGAATCATACGCACACATAAACATGGGGAAAAAGGGCCCAGATTGAAAAATACCGAAGTTATCCTTTAACTTATCTCCTTTTCTCCAGTTTGATTATTCTTGGCTTTCACTGAACCATATACCAACACAGCAAGAAGCTAATAGATATTTTGATAATATTTTTTTCTGGTTGTAATGATTACGGTTATTATTTATTTTGTCTAGTGACACTATGTCTCTTCAAAACTTTAAGAAAATAATCTGCATTAAATCAATTTCAGTCATTTTTCTTGATCATTTGTTGGTAATATATGAGTCAAGATAATAGAGGAAAGTTATAAGGTCAGTGTTTTATTGACCTGCTCTAAGGGAAAGTATTAAGCTAGGATCAGAAACATTCTACAGGCTTAAAGGAATGGTTTAACATTTTGCAAAACGCTTTAATTTGCCTTTTTCCACTCCGAGACAGAACATATCTGTGTGTCCACTAATGATAGCCTATCAGGACAAAGAGTGGAACCAGGGGGAAAACTGCTTTTTATTTTGAGCATTTTGGGATCCTTTAATTCTAACTTTTTTTTATTGTATTCCTCTATGCATTGTTCACGTTGAAATGTATTACCCACCCCAAACAGGTAAAGACTGAGGTTAACATTAGGTCACTGCGCCCATGGCTCAAATCTGTCAGCTGACAGCTTGAAACAATTAGCAGGCAGTAGTCATGACTCAATGGCACAAACTATAGCAACCAAAAGACAGAGCTCTGTCCATTAGCTTGACAAACGAAAACCATACTAAACTGTAGGGAAGTCACGTTAACAGCAAAATGACAAACATTTGCTCAACTTTGGTCCTGCATTATAACCATAAGTGTATGAATTAGTCATCTGTCTAAAGGTAAAGAATGGGTCCCAAGGCCACAGTGTGGGAAGACTGAGAAAGATTTAGCATGGTCTAATTGCTGTTAGATACCTTCATATAAACCACTGTCATACTATTTAGTGTACTTGTTCGGATCTTTCAATTCTTAGCCTTCCAAACAGGCTTGACAGGCAGCACACAAATGTTATGACTCGTGTTTGTCTTTTGTCTTCTTTATTTTTAATGGCAAAATGACCACAGGTCATAAACCTGAAGAAAAAAAAAAAAAAAAAAAAACAGAATCAGATGCAAAAGGTTACATGTAATGTCATATCAGAAAACTGTGTCTACAAAATAGCTGCTTTCAAATTTTCAATAAACAGTATGTAAACTTCTTAAAGCTGGTACATTATTTTTTCCATTAACTAGCATTCTGCATCTCTTCAGGAAAATAAATAAAAGTATGACATCTGTTCTTTTACATACACAAGCAAACAAGAATATTGTTATACATATTACATGAATTTACTGACATTCTTTTCATAAGTAACAATGTCTTAAACATAACACAGCAGACTCAAAGTAACCATAGCGACTACATCTCCCAGAAAGCTTAGCGCTCTAGGAGCATGCGCGTGGCAGTCCCTAGACAGCATTGCGGACTCATTAAGATACAGCCCGTGTTTACTTACTGCACGTGCTGCTTATAAGACATAACAGTCACGAAATACAACACAACGCAATGTTCTGCAACAGATGATAAAGTTAAAGTTGCCGTTTACCACGCTATCGTTGACATTAGCTTACCGAGCATTTAACTACCGGTATGTCTCGGCTAATATCAATGGCCAAGAATGCTATCGAGAGCTAGCCGAGTGCTAGCCGAGAGTGCTGCGCAACACTTACATTAGAGGCTGAACACTTATGAACCACAAATTACGAGTTTACTAAGCACATCAGGATAGCATGACAAACGTCAAAACACAACCATTTATTTGTAAGTCACACATTGTTAGCAGGCTGTTTGCAGCTAGAAGTGTCAACATACCAACGGGCTGTGCGCTCCTGTCGAGGGTCTGAATATAATGAGTTGTCGCCGTGAACACAAGAATGCCTGTGATACGCACCCACAATTAACCCCTTAAAGGCTCTCAGACATTTACCAAAAGTCTTGACACCTCCCACTTGGCCGACTGATCATAGATCCAGGGAGGCCACAATTATCACAACAGTCACTTGAGTCTCTCAGTGGGTATCTCAAACGTAAAGCCCTGTTTTTACAGGTATCCAACATGGAAACTGAAGCGGTTTTTGTAATAACACAAAGGCTAACTAAGGAGGTAGGCACCACCACCGTTCCCCCTACTGAGTGTAGGTTTGCCCTTTAATCACTCAGTTGCCTCCCAGGGTTACCTGCTAACTAAAGCAATCAGAGTTCACTCAGAGTCACAAAGACTTTTGGGTACCCTTGGTGAGGACTTATCTTACTTCTGTTGGTTGTCAACTGGAATCAAGACCACCAGCCTCCGCACATCCCTGCGAAGGACAGTGGGTCTAGGAGAAGTCAGAGTTTTTCCTCCTGGCCCCTGACACAAGAGGGGTAGGAAGACCCATGCAGGTTGTCACGTCCACATCCCTAACCACCCCCTTCTTGTCAGGATACGTAGCAACGACCCGGCCGAGCCGGGACTGTCCTCTCAGAGCATTTTGGTCTGCTATCCAGACCACATCCCCAACCTTGACACTACTCTCCACCCGGTGCCACTTGTGCCGGATGAACAAGTTTGGGCCCGCCAGCTCACTCCACTTCGACCAGAACTTGTCTACTCCAGCCTGGACAGCCCTCAGCCTGCGCCAAGGGTGGGTTTCTACATTGATTCCGTGCATTTCTCCTCCCTGTCCGGTGCGCCCCAGGATAAGGGAGTTAGGAGTCAAGTACTCCACTGCGTCCTCCTGCTCCTGTGCCTTGGCGTCAATGGGTCGCTCGTTGGTCAAGTTAGCTGCGAAGTGGTCTGGAACTCCCCCCAGGTGTAGCAGCCGGTTGTTCCACCAAGACTGTGAAGAGCTCTTTTAATGAGCTTAACTGCTGCCTCGGCTGCTCCGTTCCTGTGGGGCGCATCCACAGGATGGAAGTCCCACTGCCAGTCAGTACCATTCTTGGCAGCCACATTCTCAACAGATGCCTTATGCAAACAGGCCAGGTGTCTATGTAGTTCTGTCATTGCAGGTCTAGTGCCCATGAAATTTGAGCCTCTGTCCGACCATAGCTTCTTTGGATGCCCCCTCATAGCAGTGAACCGAGTGTAGACCTGAAAAAAGCTTTCAGAAGAGGGTTAGGTTAAGATAGAAACGCAGTGCTTCTAGGAGAAGCACTCCAGAAGGCACGGGCTTTCGGGGGCTATATATATCTTAATAAGATATTAAAAGTATTATTTGTATTAAAAACAAGGCAAGTGCTTAAAAAGCCTTGTTAAAAAATTTTTTAAAAATTGCAAAGTGGATTGGACCCAAGGCAGTTTAGCAGTGGGAAAATGGTCTTCAACAAAGACCTCCGACTTACCAGGGTCTCTGAGTGTAATCTTAAAGTGGCTAAAATTATGAATATAAAATTAAAAAAGAGCAAGAGGATTAGGGTTAGGGTTACGAGGTCGGCATGGACAGCTCTGGAAGCCAAGCAGCAATACACTACTCCCCAGACCTTTTTCTTAGTCCTTTTCTTAAAAGCATCCCTCACCTCGAAAGGGCCGAAGAGGTCCAGTGTGGTGTACTCAAATGAGTTTGCTCTTCTCGTACGTTCCTGAGGGAGGTTGCTCATCAATTGCTGGCACAATCTGGCTCTTTGCTTCCTGCAAATGATGCATTCATTGACCACTTTCTTGACTGTCCTCCGACCTTGCACCACCCAGGCCTTTCTTCTTGTGCGCAGCAGTGTGGCAGCAACACCTTCATGATTCGATTCATGAGCTTCTCTTGCTAGCAAAGTCCCCAGTCACGACTGGAAAGGGATTAATGGTACAGCCGTTCCATCTTCGTTCCAAGATTGGACTCTACCGCCACACAGCAAGAGTCCTGTGTTGTCATCTTTTGTCACAACTAAGCGGTTCAGGGTCGTGTCATGAAATATTGCTGGACCCAAGGCTTGCTGTTTTCTATTTAGCCAGGATTACGCTGCTCGTCGAGTCCAGGCGACAGTCCCACACAGTTTTGACAAGGTACTAAATCGCTCAGGCTCGACAAGGTGCACGAGATCTACACTCCAGGGTTTCCTCTTTGGCCTCTCTGCTGCTGGATGTGGACCCTGGCCTCTTGGCAATGGCTGCAGTGCGGATCGATCATCTTTATCCGTGGAGTCTTTCAAGTCCTTGCCGACATCGGTTCTGCTGAGGCCAGATATCTTCTGCGACTGAGCCCTAGTGACCGCAGCTGAGAAAGCTTTTCTCTTAAGCCTTTTCACATCATCAGCCACGGTGATCACTATCTCGCTGGCCATCTTCACCGGCCACTCATATTAGGAATTCAGGGCCTTTTTGCCACTCTGACTCTTCATCGAGCTCCTCAGGAGACGCCCCCCCTTGTAATGATGTCTGATATGTTGAGGTTGCCCTCAACCCACCTCCAGTCGTCTGTTGGTCCAGCCTTCTGGATTTCTCCGATGCAGTTAGCAAAGAATGTCTGATAGCCATAACTATCCTTTTGGATCGCTCCTAAGATTGTTTGGCTATCTGTGAAGTGGATCCAGTGCACAACTTCGATGCGGCAGTGCTTCTTGAAGTACCTTTTGAAACGGGTTGCGAAGACAGCGCCGCACAACTCTGCCTTGATCACGTCCCCTTTTTGGTCAAGGGGAGTAAGTTTGGCCTTTGACTCAACCAACCTTACCACGACCCCGTTCTGCGTCTCCCACCGGAGGTAGAGCACGGCATCATAGGAAGCCTCACTCCCATCTGAAAACGTGACTCCCACTGGACGGCCTATGGCTCCTGGTGGCGTGAGGCTTCTGTCGAACCTGATCTGGCCAAGTCTCACATACTCCTCAAAGAGTCTTATGGACGCCTCCCGGAGTTTTGGCGAGAGAGGGTCATCCCAAGTTTCTTTCGTCGGGTTGTCTTTCCCTGCTTCTTGGTAGGATTCCCTCACGAGCATCACCCCTTTCTGCTTAGCAGGTGTGGCTAGACCAATAGGGTCGTAGAATGCAGCAATCTGACTTAGCAGCACTCGACGCATCAAGGGATTTGGAATGTTACCTCTGACTTCATCTTCGCGCAAGTCAAGTCCTGTCCTCATTTTGCCTTGCTTTTTCGAGAAGTTGATGGACGTCATCACGCGAAGTTTGTCTGTCTCTGGTTCGTAGCCGACTCTCAGTGCTTTGCTCTCTTCGTCCCGCATTTCATTGGGTAACACCAGAGTTTTGGGCACAGACATGAATCTTCCATTGTCACTGGAGTTGGCTGTGTCTCCTGACCTCCCACTTTGGCCAGACAAGACCCACGGTTTAAGGGAGAAGCCCCCCACCTGTAAGATCGTTTCCACTCCTTTGGTGATCTTTTCCAAACGTCTTCAGGTTGTCATGGGACGTCAAGATGTCGTCTACATAGCTATCTTCTACCAGAACCCGGCGCTCTTCAACCATGGCAGCGAACTGGGGCAGGTTTGCCGTTTCCCTCATGGCGACCTGAACGATGCAGCCAGCAGGCTTATCGCCGATGTTGACCCTGACGACAACGAAGACCTCGATCTCATCCTCTGGGCTGTCTCTCCAGAGGAAGCGGCGAAGCTGGACTTCTTTGTCTTTCAGCCAAATGGAATTGTACATTTTTCTTACATCACCTAAGGCGGCATACAACCCGCTCCTGAACCTCAGAAGGACTCCTCTAATTGGATTGAGGAGGTCTGGACCTTTGTGCAGGAGATCGTTTAAACTTACCCCCAGGAACTCTCGGCTACTGTTCCAAACAATTCTAACAGGGGTAGTGGTTGAGTGAGGATTTGGCACTTCTAGATGACTGATGTACCACATCGGTCCCTTCCAACTGTCGATTTCCTCTTTAGTGAGTTTAGTGGCAGCTCCCCTCGAGACCATCTCATGGATTTATTCTCTGTACGGAGCCTTCCACTCCCGCTCCCTCTCAAGACGTTTCTCTGTGTTTAGGAAGGTTGCTTCCACTGCACGTTGGTTGTCAGGCAGCGTTGCAGGGTCTCCTTTCCATGGGTATGCTGCTTCCCAGTGAGGGGTCTCGCTGTGCTTGTCTGCTTGCACGTAGGTGAGGCATTCTTTGATTTTTTCAAGGTCCCTTTCTTCCCCTAGGGTCATTTCTTTGCCTCCAGGGGGACACCTACCGCATTTGCAGCCACCACATTGAGGGTCGCAGGCCGCACTGACACTATCCCACTTTAACCACTCAAAGACTTCTTTGTTGGTAGTTGCAGAACTCCGGGTAATTGTTTCTCCATTTTCTACCTGGGCTTCACTAGGTCTTGCCGGGTCCACAAGGATCTCTCTGTACACCATTGAAGCTGTTCTCATTGACCTTGCAAAGTGAGTTTCGGACCTATGCACTGCAAGGTCCACCACTTCGAAGAGGTCAGGATGAGTTCCGCCGATGGTCTTACTCAGGGGACCGTCCCAGAGGACGAGGTCTCAATCCACTTTGATTGGCTGTGGGACCAGGCGACCTTCCCTGTGGCTAATTAGCAGGTCAGTGTTCTCGGGGCGAACTAAATCCTTGGCTGCAACATCAGGGAAGAACTTCTGTAGTTGCTGCGGTGTGACTGCCTGGTTCACCTTTGCAGTATTTTCCAAGCTGTAACAAAGGAGTTTGTGCTCCATTACCGTGCCCTTTGGGGTTTTTACTCTCAGCCTCAGGGTATACCTTCTGGTAGCTACTGTCCTCTCCATCCCTCCAACTCCTTGGACAATCATCATGATGTTCTCACCGTTCAGCTTGAGACGCTTGGCTGCATCATTCAAGATGTAATTAGTATCTGATGCAAGGTCAATCAAAGCTCCGACTAGCTGGCCCGAGTCTGTCGTCACTTCCAGTAGCATCATGACAACTGGGTACTCAGTCGGCTCACTACTGGTGCTGGTGCATACTGTTGATGAAACTTTATTTGAGAAAGCTTCCTTGAA
The DNA here is from genome assembly GCA_026686955.1 of Epinephelus cyanopodus. Taxonomy (NCBI): domain Eukaryota; kingdom Metazoa; phylum Chordata; class Actinopteri; order Perciformes; family Serranidae; genus Epinephelus; species Epinephelus cyanopodus. The sequence goes on along the minus strand of CM048917.1, from coordinate 44,803,844 downwards.
CTCTGCTTTCAGCTCAGGAGAGAGCTTGGCAAGGAGCTCCTCCTGTTTGTCGGTCAGACCAAGTCCTCTTTTCTCCGTCTTTGGGTCTCTCTGCTCTCTATTTGTTTTATCCTTCTTCTTGATCTGTGGCTTTGGACAGAGCAAGTAGTTGTGGTCTGAGGACCCTCCTTTCTGGCAGTCGTCCTTCGAGCAGAGATACTTTTGAGTGCAATTGCCGTCTTCGCCATGGTGGGACAAGCACTTGAAGCATGCTCCTGCTTTCTTCAGCTGAGCCTTCTTACTTGACAGGTTGAGCTTCTTGAAGACTTTGCAGGCACATTGTCTCCACACGCGGTGCATGAACCCGATTGAGAGGTCTTCTGAGCGTTCCCTGATGTGGCTTTGGTGAATGCCTTCTTTTCCTTCAACCTCTCAGGTTTGTCCGCTGAGCTGGGCTGCAGCTGATGTAACTCCTCGAGAATGTCCCCCTGCTTCTTGAGGTACTGCAGAAGACACTCAAAGTGGTTTCGCGATGAAAAGCCGCTTGCAGGGTCATTCTTGTGCATTAGCCATTTTTCTTTTAGGGAGTCAGGGAGCTTACTCTCAATTCACTGCGTCACCACCCGATTTTTCACAGCATCTTCCTCCCCCAGGACTTGGAGATCACAAAGTGCTCTCTCCACTGCTTGAATCAGATCAATTGTCTTTCTAGGGTGGTTTCCCTTTACAGGGGAAGTCCTTGCACTTCTTTCGAGATCAGCAGCACTATCTTTGGCTTGTTTCCATACTTATTGTCCAGGAGCCTGAACACATCATCCGCGGTTCCGCAGCTGGACAGCACGAAGTCCCTCTTGACTTTGTCATCTAGGCTGCCAAGAAGGTGGAATTTCCTCACGTTCTCCAATCCATGTGGGTTTCCCAGCCGCTGCAGGTCTTCCCATTCAGCTTTCCAACGGTAGTAATCCCTCATGTCACCGGAGAACATGGGCAGGCGTGCCGTCTACAGGGGGTTGCATGCTTACAGGGTAGAACGGGTCAGGGTCACGTTGAGCACCAACAGAGGCTGCTTCTCCACCGGTCTTGCTCTGCTCTTCGTCTTGGTTTTGCTCTACCTCTTCATTTGGCCCCTCCTCTTCGACGCCAGACAGGTCCCAGCCTTGAGTGCTGCCTTGCCACACCCACTCATCCCACAGTTTCTCACGTTGTTTCTTTAGCTTCCTAATTCTGTCTCTTGACTCCGTTATTCTGGGTCTAGGAATCAAGTTTATCCACTCATTCAACTCTTTGTCAAGCTCAAAGACCTCCTGTTCCAGGCCCCTAGTCATCAGTTCGCGCTTGCTCCTGGTCATCTGCCGGTAGTGGGTTACCTCAGCCTGGTCCATAGCTGATTCAGCCTTCTCGGCGAGGGTGGTAAATGCCTCCTCAGCGAATCTAGTCCAGAAGCTTGTTAGGACGATCTGTTGAGTTTCATCAAACTTACGGTCGCACTCCGCTGTTTTCTCATCGATGTGCTCCGCCTTCTCTTTGGCCAGTTCATCGTCCGCTTCTCTCAGGGCTGTGGCATACTCAAACCCAGCATCTCTGACTCTGGAGTGCTCTGTTTTGAAATTCCTCCACTCACCTCTCATTTCACTTTCTCCCAGTGCGCTAGCCCTGGAAGTGAGATGGTTAGCTCTTCTGGGGAACGCGGTCTGGGCTGCTGAATGCTTCTGCTTAAGCCTCTTCAGCTCCTCCTTTGTTGTTCCCATCTTGATAACTGTTCTTACGTTAGCCGAAAGTACAAGCTTTTAACGCCACCTGGGCTCAAATAGTCGTTTGCCTCTCCTGGGCTTGTAGACACTGTCCCTTCTTCTTGGCTTTAGCTAATTTAGTCCTTGGCTAGCAGGTTAGCAGATGAGCAGACAGCATTTATGGGTGGGCTGTTAGCTCACAGTCAGATTGGTTGAATAGTCTTTTGATGATAATTCTGGTCTTTGGGCTTTGTCTGTACTTCAAGGTTATCCAGCCTACTCTTCTCCAGAACTGGGGCCCTGGTCTATGACTGTTCGGATCTTTCAATTTTTAGCCTTCTGAAGAGGCTTGACAGGCAGCACATAAATGTTATGACTGAACAAACACCGCGGAGATGAAATTACGCCTCTGTGGCGACTTCCGTATGTGGGCGGGTGTATTCTACTGCACTGGGTCGACCCAAAGCCGATGTAACAGAGACGTATGAAGAGCTGGGACAAAAGAGTATTACATTTAAAGATATCCGCCCTGCGGCCGACGCTTGTCAGACGTTATAAATTCAGGGCCGATGTGTCGACCTATGTGTGCTGTCTGGGTCAATATTGAAAAGATGGGAAACGCCTGTGCTGCCTATACAAACAATGGCTAAATCTGATTTCAGTGCTTTTGTGTGCAGCCTCAGGTTTTCAGCTAAATTAAAAATTGATTCACAAATGATGACCACCATGCCAGGTTAAAATCAGGCCAGAGTATCTCACAGCTTGTGTAAAACCCTACCCAATGTGTGGACTTTGCCAACCTTTTTCTTTCTAAGCTCTCTCAAGAACTACTGTATGATACCATTACTAATTATATGTGGTTATTTTCTTATTTTACCATAACCACATTAAACAGCTGTATTCCCCATGTATACATATGAAGTTTTAGCAGGCACAAGAACGTCATGTAAGCTACAGTAGCTCTTCAGTTGTACGTGCAACAAGTCACAGCCGCTTGTCTTTACACTACTAAAAAAGTCTGTTGTGCATGCTAGTTGAGAGCGAATGTAAAAATATGATGCTGTGAGTCAGTGGCATATGATACATTGCATTTTTCTCTCACTGTGAATGTTGTTTTCTGAATGCCCTCCAGGAAGTCAGGTTTTACCAATGAGATCTACTAGATGCAGCTTTATTGGAATGGTCATGGGTTTATGACTTCGTGTGTAGCACTTTCTATGGACATGGCTTGGGAAAAGTTTATGGACTGTGTTTGTAGAGCCCTAAGAGCCTTGCACAGTGGCAGTTCAATGTATGCTCACACCCCTGGGGTCAGTTGCATAAAGATATGTTAGAGATACTGTATGTTAGACCAGCCTTCATTTTACTCTCAACATGCACTCACACTGTACATGATGCAACAGTATGCCTTGGATTTTTCATTATAATTTGACAGCTGAGGTGTTTTGCCAATTATATTTACAGATGTATTTACAGATAATCCTACAGGGGTTACCATGGAAATTCTCATTTTATTTCATGGTCTCCAAGTGTTTGACATGAAGGCTGAACATACAACGTCATATCAAAGTTGTAATATCAGCCTCAGTCACACTGTGATGCTGCAAAAGGGAGGAGTGCCTCATCTTCACTAAGTTAGAAGCAGCAAACCTTTATCAAGTTAAATGATCTGTCAGTACTGTGGTGGAATATCTTCTCTATAGGCAGGAAGTGACTGGAAATTACAGGGGTAAATCTATTCTGAGGACCTCAACTGCTCAGACTCACCATTATTGTTGTCTGTTATCCCTGTAATATTCTTTGGTATAGTAAAAACCTGACAAACCTCAGGGTTGGTAAACATGGCTTGCTAGATACTGGTCAGTGACCTCACCTACTTCTGGGTACGGCTTTTCACAGTGCTTACACATAAGAAGTTTGGGTCTACTCAAACTGATTCAACACATTCTCACTCCGACCTCGTCACAGATCAATGTTTGGTCATAGACTTTCCACATCATGTCTCGATATGATGTGCAAGGTACCGTGGGTGTGTTGGTTGTTGATGTTCTGGGATGCCGTGTAAACTTAAGCCCATTACATGCTTTGTCTGTTTTCAAAATATATTTTACAAATAGTATCTTTCAAAATAAATGCAGTACGTCAGCTAATTGATTTTTTTTTCTTTCAGTAACAAACACGTGGAAATGTTTAGCCAACACATTCAGGTAGTTGAATTTAGGGAAAAAAAAGAACATGGTTTAGTATAACAATCTTATGGGAAGTGAACACCGGCCTCCCGGGTTAAAATCAGTGGTTGCTGGACCCATCCACCACCCCTACAGCCCATCCAACTCTGACTTCCACTGTCTTAACTTTAATTGTTGTCCCAATTTGTTTACCCCTGACATCACAGGGCGCCATTAAACAATAACAGCAACTGGCTGTGGATCATGCTAATGTGACAGGATGACTTTTTTGGTGATGTCTTATGATGGAAATCATTGACTGGTTTTCAATGACTTTGGAGTGAGACCGGGTTGGCTTTGTAGACTTAGAAAAGCCAGCTACACTGCTTTACTGTCATTTTGAGAAGCCATGACACAACAAAGTGCTAAAAGCATCCTTTCAGTTAGTCAAGTAGCCTAGCTGATGATTAGAAAAGTCATTAGGAAAGGAAACAAGAATGGGGTCACGTTCTTCAAAATCAAATTTAAGACCAGGTACATATAATTGGGTCAATAGTGGTGTCCCAATATAAAAGCCCCCTGACATGCACAGCATCATATTGGTTAATTCTCAAGGCCAGTACCAACATTTTAGGCCAGTACAGGAAGCAGTGGCCTTACTGTGCGTTCACACCAAATGCGAATGAAGCAAATTACTCGCACGTAATGCGCTGCCCGTAACGCCCGAGTTTCGACGCCTGACCATTTAGTTAATTCGCGTTATTGCGTCATTTGCGCGAGTAGCGGGGAAGCCGGCGGCTGTGCTAACTGGAGCTAAGCTAGTGCTAACGTTCATAGTACAACCATTCTGCAAACGAATTAAAGACACATATTTACAGAACTTACCAAGTAGACCAGTCTCCTTGACGTCTTTCACCCAAGCCTGCTCCTTTTTGTTGCGGTCTCTGTAGAGTAGACACGTACTATCATATAGCTCTGGGTAGCCACTGACGACCACGGCTGAGATTACCACCATCGCTGCTTTGTACCTGCTCTGGAAGTCCCAAATGCGTCGGAGGGCCAAACGCCGTCGTTTTTGGGTTCACCCAATCCTGCAGAAGCACATCCAACTCGGCGAGTTTCACCACCTCCTCCAGGAACTCCGTCTGGATGATAGTCGCTTACAGCGGTACTTCGGGTTGACTGGGGCCCAGTTTGAGGACCTGTTGGCAAGGGCTGGCACCAGGATCTCCCAGCAGGACACCAACTACAAGCGCTCCATTTCAGCTGCGGAGTGCCTGTCCATCTGTCTCTGGTGTGTGGCAGTTTATTGTTGTGTCAATAACTGGATGTCAACCATGACGTCGGGAGAATCTCAACACTGATTGGCTTTCGCGTCTCAGAGTCACGCTATTTCGCCTCAAAAGTTCAATATTTTCAACTCGAGCGATGAGGTGTTGGACGCGAATTTGCGTCTAATCGCATCTTTGCATTGACTTTGTATGTAATCTTAACGCGCAAATTTGCTAATTCGCGTTTGGTGTGAACGCACAGTTAGTGTGCCCTTCCTCATAGTGCATCAGAGTCAGTGTTTGAAGGAAGGGGTGGGAGATCAGCATGTAGCACACCTGACTTTCTAGCAGGGGACCAAAACTGTGTCCCATCACCTGTAATTTTTTTTTTTTTTGTATTTTTGTTTGTTTTGTTGTTTGTTTGTTTTTGTTTTTTAACCATTACCAAGATTTTCTGCTAACCAAAGCAGGTGTTTGTTTTGCCTAACTTCAACAACAGTCATGATCTTTCCCTAACCTTAACCTAATTAATGTTGCCACGTGCAGGTATAGTCATTTCAAAAACATTGCAAAATGTTGTCATTAAAAGGAATCCAAGGTAATTGCACAATTATTCAATATTAATGTCCTGTCTGGCGGTAGAGTTCATTTTCTCCTGACATTTTGGACTTTTTTTTGGCCTAAATGGAAGGATGGAGTCAATGCATCACCATGCCAAAATTTACAGTTCACTAATGTAAACTCTGTGAGGCCAAACCCTATTGATGAATTTGTAAGCCTTTAGGATTCCAAATCCAACTCCAGTTTGCTGATTCTCCTGTTTTCAGTCGACATGACACATTTGGCCCCTCAGGACAATTTTCTAAAGCACTGTAAGCATACTGCATTAGTACAAGCAAGCTTCCTGGAGGACAGAATCAGTGTGCAAGGCACCTCCAGTTCTCAAATATTCCAAACATTTCACGCTGCCAAATGTGTCCTGTATGATTATAGCCTTAATCTTTCATTGACACTCTAGGTTGTATAATGTACTACTTCTAAAGACATTAAAGTGAGAGAAAAAATGTTGTTTTCCCATCTGTTGGCTCATGACATCACATTTATACAGCTTTTCTTGTTTTTAGCTTCATTGTGCTCTCTCTCTCTCTCTCTCTCTCTCTCTCTCTCTCTCTCTCTCTCTCTCTGTCCCTAACTCTCTCTCTTCCAGTTTATTCAATCTGCCTTGCTCATGGACTCTTTGATCCCCCTTACTCTCTAGTGTTTTCCCGCATCATGTTTCCCCAAACAGAGTATTAAAGCTGAATATGTTAAAGCCATCATTACTCACTAAATGTCTTTCCCTTCCTCACTCTCTCTGGGTAAAGTGTTGTGTATCTGTCTCCATACTACCATTTATAACTATGTATTAGAATAATTTGGCAACTTGTATAATGTCTTTTTAAAATGCTGAGATGTGGTGAACTTTTAAGGTGGCTCTGTGTATGATTCTGACTCATTAAAAGTTACTTCATCCTTGAGTGGTTATGGCCTCAGTTCAGTTCAGTTCAGTTAAGTTCAATTCAAATAGCTTAATTGGTATGAACAAAGTTATTGCCAAAGCATTTCGTAAACGAACAAAAACTACAGAAAGAAAAAAAAACAACTTTCTTTCTTTGTCTCTCACTCACCACCTCTCCAGGAAATAAATACTGATTATCCACTTTTAACTAGATCTAAGGAGTATTACTCTTTTAAAGGATATCGAACAGATAATTGGCATCTTTGACAAATATTTCACAGCATTATTATAGCTGCTTTCACATTTACACACATCAGGGGAATTGGTAAATGCTGTGCATTTCTGTGAAAGTTAGACACTGTGTGCAGGAGTTAAATGATATTTCCTACAGGTCATTGCAAGCACTGAAACTAATTTTGTATCACTTTCTGTGTCCACTGTGTGGCCCTGAAAAACAAACACTAATGTCATGTTGCTGTAAATCAATTGTAGAACGTGCCATGTAAAAATGTCATGCAAATGATACTGATATTGTCACACAAGGCTTACTTCCTGTTGACAGCAGGTGGCACAGTGATTATGACAACTGACTAGCGGCAACATCATTACAATGAAACTCAATTGTTTGATACATTTTCATTGTGGAGGTCTTAAAATAGTAATGGCCAAATCTGAAGTTGATCCAAACAATTCTCTAAGAGAAGTTTGTTTAATTACAGTGCCTGCAAATGACAACAACAAAAAAATACCTTACAATTGCATAGTGAAATCAAAATAGGTGATTTTGCGTTGGGTTTAGGGTATACCCTCAAGAGGCTTTTTGTCCATCTGCAGATGTTGCATGCACCTAATCACAAATTCAAATTCCAATTCCATGCATCTATGTGAAATTTAATGGTGGAGGCTTTTACTTTGAAAACTGTTTGGGGGTGGTATTGAGCCAATTTGCCATAGCCAAAACTGAAATCAGATATCACTTCTAACAAGTCAGCAAAATTTTGTGTGATTTTGAGCATTGCAAACACTCCAACAACGCATGACAGCTGCGTAAAATGAAAATTCACAACCTTCACAAAAAACATTATCAAGATATGATTGCTTTTCTGACCACATTTGAGATAGAACTGGTCAAACTGCTAAGAGGAGTAAGTATAAAACATTTCCTGTTGCCAGTAGGTGGTGTACGACTATACTTTATACTTTAAAACTTCAAAGGCTACATTTGAAGACAGATTGTGTCACATCGTCACAACCAAAGCTGTCCCATTTCGAAGGCTCCTTCAAATGTGGCCGAGAAATGCAGCCTTCTTTCCCAGAATTTGGAGGACGCAATGGATGAATCCTTTGTTGCCTGGCCTATCCTAAGATCCATTGCGTGCTTTGTCATGGCGTCTGACACACCACTGGCAGCCTCGGCAGCAGAATATTACACTTTTACATGTAAGTACTGGGTTATAACTAACTTGAATAAATGTTATAAAACCTAAGAGGCCTTCAAACCTAAATTTTTTGTTCAAATAACACTAACATTACGTATGTCAGTCTGTTACTAACTAGCTTTCTAACACTCGCTACTTGATGCCTCTGCAATCAACTGGAGTTTCAACTGTTCACTGTAAAGCCTTCACTTTCAAACTTAAAATATTATGAGTTGACTCATATTTGACATTACCATGATTGTGAGGATTTAATAGATTAACTATGCTTCATATAACGGACATAAATGTATCAAGGTGAATAAATTTAGACCTGGCTGTTAACCCTGCTTGGTTTTCAGACAGTTGAAAAAAATCCAGTAACCGTTATAAACATTGCAATTGATTACACAGCTAACCAGAACTTGGTCATTTTGCTAACAATACTTTTGTTTGTTGGTGTGAAGCAAATCTTAATATTACTCTGACATTTCTTTTCATTTTAGGAAGCAAGGAGCACACCGCCCAATTCATCAAACTGATGGGGGAGGCTGACCTTTACTTGGAGGTCAGGAACAATATTTAATATTTAGTGTCTGAATTTGTCCATCTAAACGGGATAGTTTACTTAGCCATCATCCCATACAAAGCCCATAATAACAGGACAGCCAGTATATGGGGCAATTTACAAATTGCTATGCTATAAGTCTCTGTTTACCTCGGGTCACAATGTCACCAACCCCAAGGCAGATGTGGAGTACGGCACATGCTATTATGACCTGAAGTGAGACATTAATTGTCTGCAAGTATGAAGTGCCTTGAAGGAGGGTAGAGTAAGTGCTGGTATATTGGGTAATGGCATAGCACTCTTGAGTTGAGGACTGACCCAGGTCACCCGACGTAGGGTCTGAAGGGTCTGTGTTTTGCCAGCTCTGCAAATCCTCGAGGTGGATGACCTGGTGGCATATGGCCACCACCTCCTAAGTAACTCTATGGATGATGCGATGGGCAGTGGATCGAAGCATCCCAAACACTCTGTAGACCACCCTGTATGATGCCCCCCTTCCCAGCCAGAAGAGAAACACCAGGGTCTCAACTGTGGCACCCCACCCACGTCTCCTTTCCTGGCTGAGAAGGTCCAGCAGCACTGCCAAGGCCTCCCTACTCAGCCAAAAGTCAGGCCTTGTATCTTGGCCATTAATGAACCTGTCCAGCACAGAAACACTCAGATTCAACCTGCAGTACAGGGGTCTGGGCTGGTTTAGGAAATGAAAAAGAAAAACTGCTAAATAAACTAATGTTACTGTCAGTGTGCTGTAGGGGAAATACCTCTTGGAGAATATTTGCACTCGTAATAAAATTTTGGGGCACCACCCTCCTCATGAGGGAAGTGACTAATCAAATTAATAACTCTTAAAGTCACTTATTAATTCGTCAGCACACTTATCAACAATGAATCAATCTCAATATCTGGATTATGAATTCTCTATACAGTGATCTTGGCTCCTGTCCAAAAGATATATACACAGACAACGACTTGGTGATAAATGAAGATTTATTTAAAGCAGTTGTGCGCAACTTTTTACCATTAATAAAACTGTCCCTAGTTCGTATCACCCCCCCCCCCCTTGAAGATCCGCATATTTATTTGAACCCAACAGTGACAAAAAAGCCTTTCTCTATACGGCTATTTAGCGTAGCCTAGCTTGGGTCGGACACACAGCGGAAGTCAGAAACCCAGAATACGGCACCCGAGGCGGAAGTGATTATGCTTGCCCGCAACGGCCCGCAGCGATTAAACCACAGAAGAAGAAGGAGCCGTGTTTACAGTTCTTTGAGGAAGCAGTACGCAGGGCATTGCTGAACACATAACACCTAACAGTTTTACCAGAGATGTATCTATGAGGACTTGGTTGTACTTTTGATGTCATGGCGGATAACAAAGGAGCATCATCTAAAATTATCTGTGACTGTGACCATGAACACAAATATACAGCAGGCAGTTGTCCTCAGTTTGTAAGAAATTCAGAGCTACACCAGAACATTTATGAATAGGTCTTACTTTACCACTAATTTGTGTGTTAGCATGTTAGCATGTTTCCACTAATTACTTGAACTGACCTAACATTAGTAGCGTTAGCTTTGCAAGCGAAGGCTGCAGGTAACAGCTTTGCAGCGTTAGGATTATGTTATGTCTTCACTGTGTATCTTCACATAAAAGAATACCCTGATGATTTGGGAGTTATGCCCTTGCTCTATCATTTTCATATTGAGACAACATGATCAATATCTTTTTTGTGTCTGTACGTCCAGTGGCTGGGTCTCAGCGTTTGAGCAGGCACAGACGTAGCTTGTAAACAAAACTCAGCTGTTTATTTAGCCTAGCGATATCTCCGGATTTTAGAAGCTGCAATAGACGACTTTGAACGCGATTTTGAAGAGTTTCTTGTAGCGGCACACAGATCCAGAGCCATACCTGTTTGAGCCGGAGCATATAGATGAGGAATTCAATGTGTTGAATGCTGAGCAGAGATGGGAGAGGCTGAATCCTCCGCTGCTATTTTCCTGCACATAGTGGGATTCGGTGCTGCCATCGTTGGGGAGATATATCATCAGGAGGAAAACCGCCACAGAGAGTGCATCACAAGGAATGAAAACTTTGCAGCAATCACTAATCCTGGCGTGATTGAAACTTTTCTTCATGTTCCTAAGATGAACTGGAAAAAATGCTCCAGGCCTGCAGGAGCTGATGGACAGCTTTCAGTTGGGTGAGTAATATCGCCCGTGTCGTCTCTTTGTTTGCCATTTACCGAGTGACCTGGCGTACCTGTCCCAGAGCTAGCTGCAGCTGTTGCTCACCGGTGTATCTCTCCGCGCAAGATGTACCGACAGTGCCATGCTAACCGCTGTCTCAATATGAAAATGATAGAGAAAGGGCATAACTCCCAAATCGTCGGAGTATTCTTTTCACATAATAATGCGGACTCAGCAGATGACTTGTTAACTGTTTATTCCTCCTTACACCGAACGTACACGGCTGCGTCTCATTGTTTCTCAGTAGCTCAACAACAGTTACTACATTGCCCAGAATAACTTGAGGCTCACACTACTACGGTAGCCTTAGTAGCTCAAAATACACAACAGATTAGATTAGATCAGAACAGAAACACGACAGGAGAATTTACTGAGTAATTTTTCTGTTTACACTATTTACTTGGACTGACCTGACGTTAGTTAATCCTCTCGCTCTCCAAAACAAATGCATGCAGTAATTGCCAGCTTTACCACACCAGGCCGTGGGTGTCATACCGCTTCGACCAAAGGGGCGCTATAATCAATGAAAGCGAAAAGTTCCACACAGCTGCTTTAAGATAAATATGAAACAACTGAATAAATGAATTGCAAATGATTTTGATTATATGACACCACACAAAATCAACAGTATATCAATGGAATGAAATGAGAGGTAATACTCTTGTGAGTTATTTACTTTGGCGATAGTGGGACAGAGTATGTTAAGATATATATATATATATATATATATATATGTTAAGATATGTATGTATGTATATATATATTATATATATATATATATATATATACATATCTTAACATACTCTGTTAAGATATATATACATATATCTATCTATCTATCTATCTATCTATATACATATATATATATATATATATATATTATATATATATATATATATATATATATATATATATATATATATACATATATATATATATACATATATATATAATATATATATATATATATATATATATATATATACAGTGCAGGCCAAAAGTTTGGACACACCTTCTCATTCAATGCGTTTTCTTTATTTTCATGACTATTTACATTGTAGATTCTCACTGAAGGCATCAAAACTATGAATGAACACCTGGAGTTACGTATGTACCTAACAAAAAAGGTGAAATAACTGAAAACATGTTTTATATTCTAGTTTCTTGAAAATAGCCACCCTTTGCTCTGATTACTGCTTTGCACACTCTTGGCATTCTCTCGATGAGCTTCAAGAGGTAGTCACCTAAAATGGTTTTCCAACAGTCTTGAAGGAGTTCCCAGAGGTGTTTAGCACTTGTTGGCCCCTTTGCCTTCACTCTGCGGTCCAGCTCACCCCAAACCATCTCGATTGGGTTCAGGTCCGGTGACTGTGGAGGCCAGGTCATCAGCCGCAGCACTCCATCACTCTCCTTCTTGGTCAAATAGCCCTTACACAGCCTGGAGGTGTGTTTGGGGTCATTGTCCTGTTGAAAAATAAATGATCGTCCAACTAAACGCAAACCGGATGGGATGGCATGTCGCTGCAGGATGCTGTGGTAGCCATGCTGGTTCAGTGTGCCTTCAATTTTGAATAAATCCCCAACAGTGTCACCAGCAAAACACCCCCACACCATCACACCTCCTCCTCCATGCTTCACAGTGGGAACCAGGCATGTGGAATCCATCCGTTCACCTTTTCTGCGTCTCACAAAGACACGGCGGTTGGAACCAAAGATCTCAGATTTGGACTCATCAGACCAAAGCACAGATTTCCACTGGTCTAATGACCATTCCTTCGCGCAGTCTCCTCTTAACAGTTGTTCTAGAGATGGGTCTGCTGCTAGAACTCTGTGTGGCATTCATCTGGTCTCTGATCTGAGCTGCTGTTAACTTGCGATTTCTGAGGCTGGTAACTCGGATGAACTTATCCTCAGAAGCAGAGGTGACTCTTGGTCTTCCTTTCCTGGGTCGGTCCTCATGTGTGCCAGTTTCGTTGTAGCGCTTGATAGTTTTTGCGACTCCACTTGGGGACACATTTAAATTTTTTGCAATTTTCCGGACTGACTGACCTCAATTTCTTAAAGTAATGATGGCCACTCGTTTTTCTTTAGTTAGCTGATTGGTTCTTGCCATAATATGAATTTTAACAGTTGTCCAATAGGGCTGTCGGCTGTGTATTAACCTGACTTCTGCACAATACAACTGACGGTCCCAACCCCATTGATAAAGCAAGGAATTCCACTAATTAACCCTGATAAGGCACACCTGTGAAGTGAAAACCATTTCAGGTGACTACCTCTTGAAGCTCATCGAGAGAATGCCAAGAGTGTGCAAAGCAGTAATCAGAGTAAAGGGTGGCTATTTTGAAGAAACTAGAATATAAAACATGTTTTCAGTTATTTCATTTTTTTTTGTTAAGTACATAACTCCACATGTGTTCATTCATAGTTTTGATGCCTTCAGTGAGAATCTACAATGTAATTAGTCATGAAAATAAAGAAAACACATTGAATGAGAAGGTGTGTCCAAACTTTTGGCCTGTACTGTATATACAGTGGTGGAAAAAAGTTTTCGGACACCCTTAAAATCTTACACAATCTCAAATATTATCATGAAATATTTGTGGAAAAATCTTCTTTGTGTTTCAAAAGGTGTGGCTGCATTAGACAGATGCAAACGAATACGAATTATATTCTTTTGTTTATTGTTTACAAGAAAAACTAACAAAACTAAATTCTTGACAGTTTCAATATGTCAGTTCTCAACATTGTTGGTATCAAAGTCAACAAATAACAGAGAATGTGTTCAAAACTGAACAAAAAATAAATAAACCATCACATCATCAAATTAATATTTAGTAGTCCTGCCACTGGCACGTAATAGAGCTCTAATCCTGGCTGGCATGTTCCCCACGAGCCTTTCACACTGCTGAGGGGTAATCTTGTCCCATTCATCTTGAATTACTGCTTTTAATTCTTCTAAATTCTTTGGTTTATGCTTTGAAATAGACCTTTTAATAATCCACCACAGATTTTCAATGGGGCTCATGTCCGGGGATTGAGCTGGCCACTCTAAGACCTGGATACTGTGCTCCTGCAGCCAGGTTCTACTGGCCTTGGATGTGTGGCAAGGGGCATTATCTTGTTGAAACATCCAGTTTTTACCTCGACGGAACAGTGCACGCGCAGAAGGGAGCATGTGGGACTAGAATGGTACAATACTTGGTAGAGTTCAATGTGCCATCACAGACGGTGAGATGACCAACACCAGCAGCACTCATGCATCCCCAAACCATGATACTGCCTCCACCATGCTTGACAGTAGGTACTGTACATGCTGGAGATAATGCTTCGTCTGGCCTTCTGCGTACCCTCACATTAGTAGGAGGAAGATAAAGCTGGAAACTGGACTCATCTGACCACAAAATCCTCTTCCAATTCCTGGCTGTCCAGTTCTTGTGTGCCTGGGCCCAACGACGCCGGGCTAACCTCTGTCTCTCATTGATCAGGGGCTTCTTGATAGCCTTGTAGGACCTTAAGCCATGATCTAAAAGTCGGCCACGTACAGTGCGGGTGGAACACTGGACACCAGTTTGGTTTGACCACTGCTGCTGAAGCTCCTGTGATGTCATTCGGCGGTTTTGCCTGCACATGTGGATCAGGATGCGGTCATTTCTTGCTGAAGAAACTCTTGGACGCCCAGATCTTGGTTTGTCTTCCGAGCTGTTGGTTCGTCTGTATTTCTGCAGAGTGTATCCAACTGCTGAAGGACTGCATCTGCACTTCCTGGCTATCTGGTGGCAGCTGTACCCTTCCTGGCTGAGAATCTTTATCTTCAGGCGTGTTTCCTGTGTTAGGTTCCTTGTTTTAGCCATTTTAGTGTCTGAAGAACTTTCAAATGTGCTGCCTTTATGTAGACACGAAGCTTGGCAACAAAAATTGTGTCTTTTAATAAAAAGAACGACCTTTATCACTGGTACCAAAATGATCCAATACTCAAAATTTCTTATGTATTTTTATGGAACCAATCAATTTTATGTTTTTAATGGCTTTTTTAGGATTTATTTCATATTTCGGCTGTGACTGTACTAAAAGAAATTGCACTTGAAGACCTAAGAGTGATTCTTAATGCAATATTTCACAAATGCATGGGGTGTCCGAAAACTTTTTTCCACCACTGTATATATATATATAGTGGGGCAAAAAATTATTTAGTCAGCCACCAATTGTGCAAGTTCTCCCACTTAAAAAGATGAGAGAGGCCTGTAATTTTCAATAAAGGTACACTTCAAATATGAGAGACAGAATAGGGGGAAAGAATCCAGGAAATCACATTGTAGGATTTTTAATGAATTAGTTGGTAAATTCCTCTATAAAATAAGTATTTGGTCACCTACAAACAAGCAAGATTTCTGGCTCTCACAGACCTGTAACTTCTTCTTTAAGAGGCTCCTCTGTCCTCCACTCGTTACCTGTATTAATGGCACTTGTGTGAACTCGTTATCAGTATAAAAGACACCTGTCCACAACCTCAAACAGTCACACTCCAAACTCCACTATGGCCAAGACCAAAGAGCTGTCAAAGGACACCAGAAACAAAATTGTAGACCTGCACCAGGCTGGGAAGACTGAATGTGCAATGGGTAAGCAGCTTGGTGTGAAGAAATCAACTGTGGGAGCAATTATTAGAATATGGAAGACATACAAGACCACTGATAATCTCCCTTGATCTGGGGCTCCACGCAAGATCTCACCCTGTGGGGTCGAAATGATCACAAGAACGGTGAGCAAAAATCCCAAAACCACATGGGGGGACCTAGTGAATGACCTGCAGAAAGCTGGGACCAAAGTAACAAAGGCTACCATCAGTAACACACTACGCCGCCAGGGACTCAAATCCTGCAGTGCCAGACGTGTCCCAATGCTTAAACCAGTACATGTCCAGGCCCGTCTGAAGTTTGCTAGAGAGCATTTGGATGATCCAGAAGAGGATTGGGAGACTGTCATATGGTCAGATGAAACCAAAATAGAACGTTTTGGTAAAAACTCAACTTGTGTTTGGAGGAGAAAGAATGCTGAGTTGCATCCAAAGAACACCATACCTACTGTGAAGCATGGGGGTGGAAACATCATGCTTTGGGGCTGTTTTTCTCAAAGGGACCAGGACGGCTGATCCGTGTAAAGGAAAGAATGAATGGGGCCATGTATCGTGAGATTTTGAGTGAAAACCTCCTTCCATCAGCAAGGGCATTGAAGATGAAATGTGGCTGGGTCTTTCAGCATGACAATGATCCCAAACACACCGCCTGGGCAACGAAGGAGTGGCTTCGTAAGAAGCATTTCAAGGTCCTGGAGTGGCCTAGCCAGTCTCCAGATCTCAAACCCATAGAAAATCTTTGGAGGGAGTTGAAAGTCCGTGTTGCCCATCGACAGCCCCAAAACATCACTGCTCTAGAGAAGATCTGCATGGAGGAATGGGCCAAAATACCAGCAACAGTGTGTGAAAACCTTGTGAAGACTTACCTGTGAAGACTTTGACCTCTGTCATTGCCAACAAAGGGTATAAAACAAAATATTGAGATGAACTTTTGTTATTGACCAAATACTTATTTTCCGCCATACTTTGCAAATAAATTCTTTAAAAATCAAACAATGTGATTTTCTGGATTTTTTTTTCTCATTTTGTCTCTCATAGTTGAAGTGTACCTATGATGAAAATTACAGGCCTCTCTCATCTTTTTAAAAGGGAGAACTTGCACAATTGGTGGCTGACTAAATACTTTTTTGCCCCACTGTGTGTGTGTATATATATATATATATATATATATATGTGTATGTGTGTGTGTGTGTGTGTGTGTGTGTGTGTGTGTTCCCAACATTTGTATAAGGATAATTAACAAAAAAACACTGTGGCAAGTTGCTGGCAGCTGGTTCCGATGAATCTGGGGCGAAGAGGTCTACTTTGTTCTGATTACTTGCTTATAATAATGGCGAAAACAATATTGTTGGCTGTTCGTTATTGTTGTCAAGTTATTATTAAGGCGCAGCAATGTTGAAAACACTGGAGATTGGAGACAGAGTGGGGAAGATGGCGCAGAGGTAGGAGGAGGTGCGTGGAGCAGCGCTGAAAACAATTTGACAAACAAAACCCAATAACATGAAAATCACAAATCTTTAAGCCCGTGGATTAAAGAGAAGAATAGGCTGCTAGACCGTTACTATTTTGTGTAAAATCAAGCATTCTGGAGCCAATTTCGGTCGATTACAGCATTGATTCCTTTGTTGGCTCGTTTCTACACCTGCCGGCCAGCAATACGAGCTCCCCCAACGCCAAGACAGATGCCAGTGCTCCGGCCTGCGGCCTGGGATGGGATACACCTGCGGAGGCGATCGCCATGGAGTCAGTTTATGCAAGTGAGGATTGCCGAGTCATTCGGAAAAGAAAACGGCTATCTAGCAGTGAGTTACTTCAAAGGCCTGAACACACAGACACGGAATATAGTCTCATTGTACTGATTGAAGAAAAGATGTGCCTGTTGGATAAGCTTAACAAGCTGGATATTTTGGACACACTGCAAGCGGAGATAAAGGAGTTGAAGGACGCAATCTGCGCTGTAAAAAGTGATAGTGAGAAGCTGAGAGGTGGATATCAGCGCATGGAGCAAGAAATATTACTGCTCAAAAAGGAAAATGAATCACTGATTGAGACTGTAACGGATTTACAGGTCAGATCGATGAGTGATAATTTAATTATCACCGGTGTAGCTGAAACTCGTTGAAGAGCAGGTACGGACCTTTTTCCAAAAGCAGCTGGAGCTGAAGAAAGAAGAGGCAGAGGAGATAACCTTCGTCTGGGTGCATTGGATGGGGAAAAGAAAAACTTTTGGAGAAGCGGCCGCTCCCACAACAAGCTCAGAGAGGCCGATCGTAATTAAGTTTAATAGGTTTGAACATCGCCAGCAGACAAAATACCTTGGTCCAAAGCTAAGAGGTAAGCCTTTTGGTATCCCTGAACAGTATCCAAAAGTGGTGATGGAGAGGCGCAAAACACTTCTGCCACTGTATCACCAGGAGAAAACTAAGGATAGTAAAGTGAAGCTGGTTGCTGACAGACTCTATGTGAATAATAAACTGTTTGTGGATCCAAAGATGACCCCCTGGCTTACTAAAACACGCTAAATGTCATGCGCACCGATCAATATCATTTCATGAGAATAATGAACTAAATAGGCTTTAGCCCACTGGACTTTATAGGTCTTTATTGGACTAGAGGTTTATTTTTTATTTTTTTTTTCTCTTTTTTATGTTAAAGAAGCTTTGGATACTATTAGATGCTGCCCAAATACTCAACGTGTTTTTTTTTTTTTTTTTTTTTTTTCCTTTTTGTTTTATTCTGATCATTTATCTTTTTAATTATTTTCATATTTAGACTATATTTGTCATTAGAACCTTGTGTTATGATTTTTAGTATGTGTTTTTCTTTAGATGTTTTTTGTTTTGTTGCTGAGTTTTTTCTTTCTCGCTTATTTTCCGTCTATCTTTCTCAAAATGATATTATTGTTGCCTGTGCTTTGCCCTTATCTCACTCCCAAAAATCCGGAATCAAAATTGTTAATTAACATATCACTACATCTGAGTTATTGATATCAAGTTTAAATTGTAACGAATTGGCTGAAAAAAAAGAAAAGAGGTGATGTCTTCATGTGGCTTGCAGATAAAAATTATGATATATTTTGTTTACAAGCGACCCATTCTACTCAATTAGATGAGATTAAGTGGAAAGGAGAATGGGGGGGGGGGAGATTTACTTTTCTCATGGGTGCTCCAGTTCTAGAGGTGTGATGATAATGTATAAAAAGAAAGGGAATATTATGGTCAAAGAAACAGTGGCACATCACACAGGGAGATATATTATACAACATATTTTGGTAGATAGTATAGATTTTGTTTTGATAAATTTGTATGCACCCGACTCGGATGATCCACTTTTTTTTGAAAACATTATTATTACATTACAAGAAAAAGAGCTACATGGTAAGAGGCTGATAATGGTTGGTGATTATAATACTGTTTTAGATGTGGATTTAAATCGAAAAGGCACACAAAATAGGAATTACCATGCCAAATCTTTCAACGCTATTTCCGACATTATGTCCTCATTGGATTTAATAGATATATGGAGGCTGCAGAATCCTAAACAAACAAGATATACTACATGGAGACGAGGAAATCAGGCAAGCAGAATAGATTATTTTTTAACCTCTTTTTCTTTGGTACCATTAATTAAGAAAGTTGAAATTAAAGAGAGATTTAAGTCTGATCACCATTTTATATCCTTGACTGTCTGTACACCAACATTTCACGGAGGACCTGGATATTGGAAGCTGAATCAGCAGTTGCTGAAAGATTTTATTTTATAGAACGGTAACGGTCTAGCAGCCTATTCTTTTTAGAAAAAACAAGCGGATTTATAAATGATTTTTTTCAAATAAATAATGGCACTGCTGACCCTTTGGTTATATGGGATGCTTTTAAATGCACGCTAAGGGGTCACTGTATACAGTTCAGTTCTAGAAAAGCCAAAAATCAATTGGAGAAGGAAAAAACATTGATAGTTGAAATAGAAGCATTAACACAACAAATTGATAATAATACAAATGAGTTAGAAGTAGGCCAACTAAAGGTCAATCTGGAGCACAAGACAAAGGAGCTAGAACGACTATATACAGAGAAAGCTAATATAACTTACCTAGGTAATAGAATAGGAAAAAGGAGAGAGATCAACAAAGTATTTTTTAAATATGCAGCATAAAAACACGGTCAAGAAAAATATAATGAAGCTCACAACAGGAAATAAAATAATTGAGGAACCACAAGAAATTTTGATGGAACACACAAATACTTCTCTAAACTTTTTTCATTCCAAAGCCCCCCAATGGAGGTAATAATTCAGCACATTGGTCCTACAGAAAATAATGTCAAGTTAACTTTAGAGGAGAAGGAATCTTGTGAGGGTCTCATTATGCAACACGAGTTACAGGAAGCCATAAGCTCCTTTGAAAAGGGAAAAAGTCCAGGAGCTGATGGCATCCCTGTAGATTTTTATCAAACTTTTTATGATTCCATTAAAATACCTCTGCTTAATACTTTCAACTGGTCATACAGCATGAAAAAGCTGTCAGAAACTCAACAGCAAGGGTTAATTCCCTTGCCATTAAAACAGGATCCAAATGGACAGTACAAGGATCCAACTATATTGCAGAATTGGAAGCCAATAACTTTGCAATGTAATGATGCAAAGATATTGGCCAAATGCCTTGCAAATAGATTAAAAGAGTATTACCAAATGTCATACACCTAGATCAATGTGGATTCCTGCAAGGTAGATCTATTACCGATAATATTAGACAAGTAAATGAAGTAATTGAATATTATGACCAAAAAAACATTCCTGCCTTGATTTTTTCTGTCGATTTTGAGAAAGCTTTTGATACAGTATGTTTGGATTTCATTTATAAATGTTTAGAATATTTTAATTTTGGACCCTCTTTGATTAACTGGATTAAAGTAATTTATAGTAATTCTAACTGTAAAGTCCTAAATAACGGATTTTTTTCAGAAACAGTTAAGTTACACAGAGGACTGAAACAGGGTTGTCCAATTTCGGCATACTTATTTAGTCTAGCCATAGAAATTTTAGCCCAAAAAGTGAGAGCAAATAGTAAAATTGAAGGTTTGAGAATATTTACTTTAGAATCAAAAGTTTAAATGTATGCGGATGATGTAAATTTTCAAATACAACCAAATATAACAACTTTTACTGCACTAGTTGATGAGTTAAATGATTTTTCTAGTATTTCTGGTTTGAAGCCTAATTATGAAAAATGTACAGTACTGTGTATAGGGTCCTTAAGAGGCTCCAACTTTGAGTTTTGTTGTGACCTGCCAGTTTAATGGTCTGATGGTCCTATACATGTCTTAGGTATACATGTGCTTAGAAATATGGAACATATAACAAAAGAAAACTTTGAAAGAAAGCTTCTTAAAAGTGACAGATTATTAACAGCCTTTAGAACAGCTAGTCTGACTGTTTATGGGAAAATAATAGTGTTAAATGATTTAGTGATCCCTCAGTTTGTTTACATCCTTATGGCATTACCATCACCAAAGGAGGATCTTTTTAAAAAATATGAAAGAATGTTTTTTGTTTTTTTATGGAGCAGCAAGCAAGCCTTATATAATGATTACAGCCATGGTGGGCTTAATCTATTGAGCCTCAGATCACTTAACTTTGCATTGAAGGCATCCCTTGTGCCTAAATTTAACTCAAATCCCCAATAGTTTTCAGCAAAGCTATTAACAACCTTTCATCCTCTTTTTCATAAACAACTTTATCCTTACTTTCAGTTAACTGCCTCTCAATTTGCTCTGTTGAAGAGAAAAGCTTTTCCTTATTTATCAGGTTTCTTGGAATAAGTTATAGTCAGTTGGCTTCAATACCAATACCATCAAAAAGAATTATCTCATGAAATTCGAAGTCAATTGTTATGGTACAACAGTAATATTATGATTAACAATATGTCCTTTTTTATTGAATCAATGTTTACAGTGGGTTTATTATTTGTAAATGACCTTTCAAATAGTAAAAGTGAAATTATGACTTACAGTGCATTGACAGCTATATACGGTAATGTTTGTGACTCCTTGACATATAATCAACTTTGGGCAGCTATTCCACAGACTTGGAAGAGGAAATTATTATTAAGCTCAAAACAACTAGTATGTTGCCCTGCTATCAAGGATAGAACATGGGTAAATAAGAGGAAGATAAATAAAAAAATAGATTATTTCTGTATGTATAAAAGAAAAATTGCAGTGGCACCTGTTGCTGTATGTTCAAAATGGGAGGATCTCTTTGATTTATGTATTCCATGGAAAAGTTTTTACAAACATACAACCACTTGTGACATCTCTATTAGAATTATACAGTTAAAAATAATTTATTGTTATTTGCCCACCAAAAAAAGACTCAAAAAATGGGGCATTCAACAATGTGACTTATGCAGATTTTGTGAAGAGAAAGAGGAGTCAGATCTTCATTTATTTTGGTATTGTAAGGAAGTTGCACTTTTTTGAATTAGAGTAGGTCAATGGATTTCTGTTTATAGCCCAAGCTTCTACAGCTGCCCTCTAACTATTATGTTTGGTGATTTAAGGGATGAAATAGAAGCAAAAGACTTGAATAATATTATTACTATGATGGGAAAAGTCTTTATATTTAAAGTCACAAAAAAACAGTTAAAAATTGAGTGTTTCAAAATGTTTTTGAAATTTCAGTGGACTATAGAAAAAGATATTAATACAAACAAAGAACTGTGTAATTTTTGAACTTGGATGGAAAATTTTGAGTTTGAGTGAAGGCTGGTCTTAATAACAGAAATTGTGGTGACGGAAGGCCTTTGTTTATTTTTGTTTATTTTTGTTTGTTTATCCTTTTTGTGATTTATTTATTTATTTATTATAATTATTATTATTATTTTCCTTCTTGAAATCTAATCTCCTTAAAAACTACATTAGGAAGCCAATTTATCTTTGTTCTCTTTTTGATCATTAAGTCTTTAGGCTGCTGTTTGTCCTGTTGATGGTGGTTTCTGTTTTTTGTGTGTTTTTGTGAAGTTGTATGTTTTGTTGTTTTAATGCCTTGGTTTTGTAAACTGTGTGCTATGTGTTGTATATTTTTAGATCTGTTGGTCTTGTCCCTGTATTTTGTTGTTGTTGTTTTGTGTTTAATTAATAAAAAATGAAAAAAAAAACACTGGAGATTAAAGAAAACTGGATCAGTAAAATTTTTAAACTTTGATAGTGAGCACAAAAGAGTTAAACAGAAGCAAGTAGATAAAGTAAAAACAAAAGAGCGTAGGCAAACATAAAAGCAAGAGACTTAAAATGAAGAAGAGCACAACATGAGAGTATACAAAAAGCAAAATTACAAAAGGACAAAAAAGAGAAAGAAGCAAGAGAGTAACAAGAAGAATTAAAGCTGCAAGCAGCTGTTATTGGGTCCTTGCTCTCCTGCGCCACTGCGGGGGGCCAGCAGCACGCATCACTGAAACGGTTATGTGAAATCTCAGAGTAAGTTAACCCTGACGTGCAGGGGCGGACTGGCCATCTGGAGGTTCTGGAGAATCACAGAACGGCCGGTACTGCAGGACAGCCGGTGGCCGCCACGCAGTCATCACTGTTTTCTCTTTTTTTGATAATCTACTGTTCCACATCCAGTCCGCTAGGTGGCAGCCTTTAAATTGGATGCCAGCCGGCCCATAGATATCTATGAGCTGGCCAGCCGCCAATCAAATTGAAGAAGAATGAAGCATATGTCACGCAAATCGAGCGGCTGTGTGCAGCAGGTGCAGATGGGAGGGACCGCGTGTAAGATAACAATATGGATACTGGTATTAATCCAAAAAAAAGGAAAGAAAAGGGTGGGGCTGAGAAGGTGAGGGGAAAAACAAAGGCGATTAGAGAGTGAAGCCTCTATGAGTTATGATAAATCACAGTGTTAAGAGGCTGTAATTATACAGTTTAACTTGAATACTCGCTGAGAAATAAACGACACAGTCCAGATGTCTCTCTGCTGAACAATACAATGCAAGTGACTGCCTGAAACACAAGACATGGTATGAGACTCATACCATGTCTTGTTGTGTGTTTCAGGTTGTTTATTTCTCAGTGAGTATTCTACACTCTACTCTGTCCCCCTCAATGTATATGGTGACTACAGCCCTGTCAGGCATGCATAATTAGGCCTCAGTTGTCTGGGTGCGCAAAGATGAAGTGGCTGGTCTTGTCATACAAAGTTTGATGGAGTGTCAACTGGACAATATGGATATTAATATCAATATTTGCATCTTGAAAGCCGGACTACAAATGTGGATAGACAGGGAGAAACACAGGCAAGCCGTAGACATGGTAAGATATGATATTCCTCACTATATGAAGTGACTGATAACAAGATCTGTATAATGGGTTGTAAAGAAATTCATCAGGTTTTTATTTTGTAGACAATTAATCTGTATTTATAGCATGATGGGATGACAGCACAATGATGTGTGGTATCATTGGAAAGCTCTGCACCTGCGCTTTCATGTGATATGTGTGGTATTTCTATGTGATGCTGCATTCGCAAGTAATACATCCAAGAGTAATGTGTGTGCAAAGCTGTATGAAAGCTCTGTTATACATAATTTTAGTGTAAATTTATAATTTTTTTCACTGTGAAAACACTGGACTACCAAGAAGTGCTTGGTCTTGTTGGAAAGCTATGATTCCACTGTTTCACGTGATATGCGTGGCTTCTCGCTATGATACAAGGTCACAGAGAAAATCCACAGAGAAGAACAGGTGTGAATTTGGACGCACTATGCGTTGTTCGGGCCCATAGGGTTAAAGAGCATGTAACCATAACAACTGTGTGGCACAAACTCAGTGCTTTGGTCATTAAATAATGTCGGGCTCGGTTTTGGGTTTGAACAGAAATATGCGGCCCGTGCCGCACTCTAACACACACACACACACACACACACACACACACACACACACACACAAACACATGGAAAACCGGACATTACACGCCCCGGAGGGGATGTGAAAAGTGGACATGTCCGGGAAAAAGAGGACAATTGGTCAGCCTAACACTGTTAACGTTACCTAACACAAAGAGAAATGGGTTAACTAGTCATTTGTCCTCTGACACGCCACTTACCTGTGTGCCCCACGGCTCGGCTGTCCAGGTACTACTGAGCAGTCATGACACCAACAAAAGAGGAAATTACTGGACCTAGAGTGTGACTTTTCTGTCGCCTGTAAGTTGTTTTCTTGTGGTTGTCAACTGCTCCCATGTTCCCTCCTTTTGTGAAGGTCTTGTTGCCATCCTCTGTATACCTCTGTCACCATCTTATCTGTTTACAATCAGCTGAGAGTGTGCAACTGCGCATGTGTGGATGACGATGAATGTGTGTGTGTTTTGAAGAGGATTTGAAGATTTTCCAATTTACTTCCATTCACACGAATAAGACTGCCACCAGAGCACCAGCAATTGGCCGATTTACACCGAATTTGGTGCAATCATCGGGCCACGGAACACAGTTAGGGAAAGTGTTGTGGTAATCCGACTGTATTTGGTTAAGATATGAAAGACTGTCTGTTTTGAAAACAATGTGCAAAAATTTGTTGTTTTATATTTTGGGCATTTTTGGACTATCAAAATTCTTTTAATAACTTTTTGTCAGGAGGGTCCACAGATGATTCATGCAAAATTTGGTGCAAATCAGTCAAATCGCCTAGGAGGAGTTCGAAATAGTAAGTTTTTTATTTTTTGCGATTTTGCAAATGGAAATTTAATGCAAAAGTGGGCTTGCCTTACAGTCAGGTCCATAAATATTTGGACATTGACACAATTTTCAGCATTCCAGCTCTGTACAACACCACAATGGATCTGAAATGAAACAATCAAGATGTGCTTTAAGTGCAGACTCCGAGCTTTAATTTGAGGGTATTTACATCCAAATCAGATCAACGGTGTAGGAAATACAATATATTTTATATGTGCCTTCCACCTTTTTAAGGGACCAAAAGTAATTGGACAAACTAACATAATCATAAATCAGATTGTCACTTTTTAATACTTTGTTGCAAATCCTTTGCAGTCAATGACAGCCTGAAGTCTCGAACCCATGGAGATCACCAGACGCTGGGTTTCATCTCTGGTGATGCTCTGCCAGGCCTCTGCTGCAGCTGTCTTCAGTTCCTGCTTGTTCTTTGGGCATTTTCCTTTCAGTTTTGTATTCAGCAAGTGAAATGCATGTTCAGTCGGATTCAGGTCAGGTGACTGACTTGGCCATTGCAGAACATTCCACTTCTTTGCCTTTAAAAACTCTTTGGTTGCTTTCGCAGTATGCTTCGGGTCACTGTCCATCTGCATTGTGAAGCGCCGTCCAATGAGTTTTGAAGCATTTGGCTGAATATGAGCAAATAATATTGCCTGAAACACTTCAGAATTCATTCAGTCACACTAAAGTTCAGCCAAATTTATGAACTCTTAGATAGTAGCCCTTGACGTCACTCAGGTGCCTGTCAGAGATGAGACAGACCCCATGCCGCTTCTTAAACATACCGGCGATCTTAAATAGCCGGTGGCATGGTCAAACACATCTTGAAATTGAAAAGTATCAGCCAGAGTCATCTCCAAGGTCTGTCATTCCTGTTTTGACTAGCATTAGGAAAAACAATGTGTACCCAAAGTGCACAGCTACTCTATCTAATCTGACTCCAGTTATGTGTCAGCCACAGACTGTGTCAGACAATGTTAGTACACTACACTTAGCTTTATTAAAGATCAGATCACTGGCTGGCAAGTCACTATTAATTAACGACTTTATTATCAAGAGAAACCTTGATTTTATGTTTTTAACTGAAACTTGGTTAAATGAAAACAACAGTGCAGCAGCACTTATTGAATCAGCCCCCCCAAACTTTCCATTTTATCAGTTCAGTTAGAGAACTTAGGAAAGGAGGTGGAGTAGCCACTTTATTTAAGAATGTTTACCAGTGCAAACAGTTGTCATATGGGAAGTTTGAGTCTTTTGAATATGTTGCACTGCAGATGAGATCCTCCTGTCAAGCAGTATTAGTAACCATCTACAGGCCTCCAAAATGTAGTGCACACTTTGTTGATGACTTTTCTAATCTATTGTCTGTTGTTTGCATTGATTTTGACTGTGTTGTTATAGTGGGTGATTTTAATATTCATATTGATAATCCCAAAGATGGCAGTGCGAAAGAACTTTTCTACATCCTGGAGAACTTTGAACTTCCCCAGCATGTAACAGAGGCAACACACAATAAGGGACATATTTTAGATCTAATTATCTCCAAAGGGCTCAACATTTCTGACGTTGTGGTGACTGATGTTGCCTTTTCTGATCATTACTGTGTTTTCTTTAAAATGGCCATCTCCGCTGACACCAGTAAAATTTCAACAGAGGTAATCAGAAAACGCTATATCAACGAAAACACCTGTACACTGTTCACCCAGGATTTTACACCCACACCAGTTCTGCCCTCAGTCTCTGTCAATGATCTGGTTCATAGTTTCAGCTCTAAAGCTTTGAATATTATGGACAATATTGCCCCCATGAAGGTCAAAGTTGTCTCTGGTAAGAAAAAACCACCATGGAGGAACGCCACACGGGTAAAAGTGCAAAAAAGAGAATGTAGAAAAGCAGAACGCAGGTGGCGAAAAACCAAACTCCAGGTTCATTATGACATCTATAAAGAAAGTCTGCGCATCTATAACTTGGAGCTAAAAAAGGCGCGATTTTCAACAAAAATAACAACAATGCACGGACATTATTTACTGTTGTTGACAGACTGACAAACCCATCAGCGTCAGTCCCTCCTGAACTGCAATCCACCAAGGCATGCAATGACTTTGCTTCTTTTTTCACAGACAAGGTTTTAAAGGTAAGACAGACAGTCTGTAACTCCAACACAGTGGCTATTTCACCTGTGCCACATAAGACTACTCCAGTTAATTTGGCACTTTTTTACCCATTAAATTATGCTACTTTGACAGACATAGTTAGAAACCTTAGTTCCACTACCTGCTGCCTTGACACTCTGCCAACAAGCTCTTGCTCAGATTATGGAATATCATAACATCTCCTACCATACTTATGCAGATGACACACAACTTTACATAACAGTGTCACCAGATGACTACAGTCCCCTACATCTGCTAAATAAGTGCATTGACGAAATCAATACGTGGATGTGCCAGAATTTTCTACAACTAAACACAGACAAAACTGAGATAGTTGTTTTTGGCCCCAAAGAACAAAGATCAATAGTCAGTGCTCACCTTGATGCCTTGACACTAAAACCTACAAATCAAGCCAGAAATCTTGGTGTAGTTCTGGACTCAGACCTAAATTTCAATAGTCACATTAAGACAATTACTAAATCAGCCTACTACCACCTTAAAAACATAGCAAGAATAAAATAATTTCTGTCTAAACCAGATACAGAAAAACTTGTTCATGCTTTCATTTTCAGCAGGCTGGACTATTGTAACGGTGTCCTCACAGGCCTGAGTAAAAAATCAATCAGACAACTGCAGCTTGTCCAGAACGCTGCTGCCAGAGTCCTCACCAACAACAAGAGAGTGGAGCACATTACACCAGTGCTTAAGTCACTGCACTGGCTTCCTGTGTGTCAAAGGATAGACTTTAAAATCTTGTTACTTGCCTATAAAGCACTAAATGGTCTCAGGCCTAAATACATATCTGATTTACTTGTACGTTATGAAGCATCCAGACCCCTCAGAACATCTGGAACTGTCATGAACTTAGCACAGGTGACAACAGGACTCAAATGCACGACTCAGATACGGTGAGCAAAGAAACAAGGTTTATTACCAGGCAGGGTTCGTTACACAAAAAGGCAGTCAGATCAGGCGAGGGTATCCAAGACGAGAGACAAAAGGCAAGGTCAAAAAACAGGCAAGGTTCTACACAAAGAAGGCTATGACTATGACTGTGAAAGAATGCTGGTACGTGAGCTAGAAACATCGACGAACTAGCAACAAGACAAGACACAAAGGGGAAATATAAGCGGGACTAATGGGGAGTGATTGGACACAGGTGTGGGAGACACAATCAGGAATCAGGTGCACACAGACAGGGAGGGGGCAGGGCAGACAGGAACCTGGAACAGAGACAAGGGTGAGTGATCACAAAATAAAACAGGAAGACAAGACATGAAACATGAGGGAGAAAATGAAATAAAATACTTAACAAGGGAACCATGACAGTACCCCCCCCCCCCCCCCCCCCTCAAGGGCCGGCCCCTGAAGGCCCAGGCGCCTCAGGGTGGGCAGCGTGGAAGTCCTGGATGAGGGAGGGGTCCATGACAAATCTGGACAGGATCCAGGAGCGCTCCTCAGGCCCATAGCCCTCCCAGTCGACGAGGTACTGGACCCCCCGGCCCCGACGGCGAGCAGACAAGAGCTTCCGGATGGTGAACACCGGGTCGCCAGTAACGTACCGGGTGGGCAGAGGGGGTCTGGCCGGAGGGACGAGTGGACTGGTTCTGACAGGTTTGACGTGGCTGACATGAAACGTGGGGTGGACCTGCATTGACCATGGGAGCTTAAGCTGGACTGTCACCAGATTGATGACCTTGGCAATGGGGAATGGACCGACAAACCTGGGAGCGAGCTTCTTGGATTCCACCCGAAGCAGCAGGTTCCTAGTGGATAACCACACTCTCTGGCCGTTTCTGTAGTGGGGGGAAGGTGTCCTCTTATGGTCCGCTGCTGCCTTGTAGAGGTTGGATTGTCGCTGGAGGTTCTGGCGGGCCCGCTCCCAGGTCCTTTTACAGCGTCTCACCAAGGCCAATGCGGACGGCACCGAGGATTCAGAGTGTGTGGCGGGGAACAGAGAGGGTTGATGACCATGAACAATATGGAATGGAGACAAACCAGTGGAAGCAGATGGGAGAGTGTTGTGAGCAAACTCGACCCAAACCAGTTTCTGAGACCAAGTATCAGGGTTCTGGGACGCAGTGATGCGAAGGCCCGTCTCCAACTCCTGGTTAAGGCGCTCGGACTGACCATTGGTCTGCGGGTGGAAGCCAGAGGAAAGGCTGACGGTGGCACCCAACAGGCTGCAGAACTCTTTCCAGAACCGCGAGACAAACTGAGGGCCTCGGTCGGAGACAATGTCCTTAGGAAACCCATGAATCCGGAAAACATTAGACATCATGACCTCGGCCGTTTCTTTGGCTGAGGGAAGCTTGGGAAGGGCAATGAAATGAACCATCTTATACAGTTTGTCAACCACCGTCAAAACCACAGTGTTACCGTTAGAGGGGGGTAACCCCGTGACGAAGTCCATGGAGATGTGGGACCAGGGGCGTTGAGGGATGGGTAAGGGCCTGAGTTCTCCTGAGGGCTTCTGGTGAGAAACTTTGTTACTGGCACACACAGAGCAAGCATTGACATATTCAGTGACGTCTTGTGCCATTTTAGGCCACCAAAACCGTTGTTGCAGCACAAACAATGTCTTGCTAATACCTGGGTGACATACAGTCCTATTTGTGTGAGCCCAATGAATCACATCCCCTCTGAGAGCCTGTACAACAAAAAGTCTCCCTTCAGGACACTCAGGGGGAATGGCGATTCCTTCGGCGGCCGCTTTAACCTTAGTCTCCACCTCCCAAGAGAGCACAGCAACAAAACATGTGTCAGGTAGAATTGTCTTAGGTTCAGGGTCAACATGGTCATAAGCAAACATACGGGACAGAGAATCAGGTTTAACATTCTTGGAACCAGGTCGGTAGGAGAGCGTGAAGTTAAAGCGGCTAAAGAAAATAGCCCATCTAGCCTGCCTCGCATTGAGCCTCTTAGCAGTTTTCAAATATTCGAGATTTTTGTGATCAGTCCAAACCTGAAATGGCTGGGAAGCCCCCTCCAGCCAGTGTCTCCATTCCTCCAGGGCCACCTTGACAGCCAGCAGTTCGCGGTCCCCAATATCATAATTTTTTGGACAAATATGCACAAGGGTGCAACTTACTGTCCTTGGGATTGACTTGTGAGAGGACCGCCCCGACACCGACGTCAGAGGCGTCTACCTCCACCACGAACTGCTGGCTGGGGTCCGGGAGGATGAGAACAGGGGCAGAGGTGAAACTTCTTTTCAGACCCTGAAATGCAGCCTCACATTCCGGGCTCCAGACAAATGGTCTGTGAGGAGAGGAAAGCTCATGCAGAGGTGAGGCAACAGTGCTATAGTGGCGAATGAACTTTCTATAAAAGTTGGCAAAACCCAGAAACCTCTGAACCTCTTTACGTGAACTGGGAGTGGCCCAATCCGCCACAGCGGAGACCTTCTCGGGGTCCATCCTGATCTCCCCCTCAGCAAGCACAAACCCAAGGAAAGAGACCGAGGGCTTGTGGAACTCGCATTTCTCCGCTTTCACAAACAGCTGGTTCTGGAGCAACCGCTGAAGCACAGAGCGAACATGACGAGTGTGAGTCTCTTCATCAGGGGAGAAAATCAGGATGTTGTCTAAATAGACAAAGACAAAAACATTAAGCATATCATGGAGTACATCATTGACGAGGTTCTGAAATACTGCAGGAGCATTAGTGAGACCAAACGGCATGACCAGATATTCATAGTGACCCGTGGGAGTGTTAAAGGCCGTTTTCCATTCGTCCCCTTCCCTGATCCTGACTAAATAATATGCATTGCGGAGGTCGAGTTTGGTGAAGACTGTGGCCCCCTCCAATAACTCAAATGCTGTGGAAATGAGAGGGAGAGGGTACCTGTTCTTAATGGTAATGTCATTGAGGCCACGAAAGTCAATGCAGGGTCTGAGGGTCTTATCCTTTTTCTCTACAAAGAAAAACCCTGCACCAGCAGGCGATGAGGATGAACGGATGATTCCCGCGGTGAGGGAATCTCTCACATAGTCCTCCATGGCATGACGTTCTGGAGCGGAAAGAGAGTACAACCTACCCCTGGGGGGGGGGTGCTACCTGGTAATAGGTCAATGGCACAGTCGTAGGGACGGTGGGGCGGCAGGGATGTGGCTTTAGCCTTACTGAACACCTCCGCTAAATCATGGTAACAGGATGGCACATTTAATAAATCAGGATTCATGGGATCAGAAACTGCCGCCGTGACGCTGGGCTTAGGAAGGCAGGAGTCTACACACCCGGGTCCCCAGGAGGTAATCTTCCCACTAACCCAGTCAAAGTCAGGATTATGAGTTTTAAGCCAGGGGTGTCCTAAAATCACTGGGTGAGCCACAGCATCAAAAACATGAAAGCTTAGCATTTCAGAATGGGAGTCAGGGAAAATTAGCTTAACTGATTGTGCCCGGTGAGTTACCATGCCCAAGGGAGTGCCATCTACTGCTTTAACTTCAAGGGGGCGTTGGAGAGTAAACCTCCTCAGCCCCAGTCTTCTGACGAGAGAGGAGTTCAAAAGATTAGCGTCAGCACCAGAGTCAATGAACACAGAAACCAACAGTGAATTAGATATTAAATTGACTTGAGGCTGGAATTGGGCAGGATTCCCGATGACAAAGCTTCTACTCACCCTGAGCTGCTTATTAGCCTGAGCCCCGGCTCCCTTGACATGACAGGCACTCACTAAATGTCCCAACTGCCCGCAGTAGTAGCACCTCCCGTCCCTTTGTCGGCGGAGGCGTTCCTCCGCGGGGAGGTGAGTCCGGCCCAGCTGCATGGGCTCCTCCGTGGGGTGGTTGATGGGCACCAGGCTGGCAGCGGGAGGGCGGACGCGGTTCGGCCGATCCTGGGAGTCATTGTGGCGATGAACGAGTCCGGAGCCGTCCCCGCTCCTGGTAACGCTCGGTGAGTCTCTTGTCGATCTTAATGGCGAGAGAGATGAGTGAATCCAGATCTCCAGGTAGATCTATGGAAACAAGCTGGTCCTTCACAGATTCAGAAAGTCCTTGAAAAAATGCATCATTCAAGGCCGCAGAATTCCACTCGCTTTCTGCGGCGAGGGTGCAGAAATCAATGGCGTAATCAGAAACCTTGCGTTTACCTTGCCTTAATTTCAACAGTGACCTGGCGGCTTCCCTGCCTGGCGTGGTGTGCTGGAAAACCTGCTCGAGGGCTCGGGTGAATCCGGCAAGGGTAGAGCAGGCTGTCGACCTGCGGCTCCACTCGACTGTAGCCCACGCCTCCGCTCGGCCCGTGAGATGGGAGATGATGAAAGCCACCTTAGCCCGGTCCGTGGGGAAAGCCGCAGCTTGTAATTCAAAGTGCAGTTCACATTGAGTCAGGAAAGGTCTCAAGTCACCTGTTTCTCCGGAGAATCGCTCCGGACGAGAGAGCTGGAGGCAGGATGACACGGCGCTGGTTGGTGGCAGCGAGTCCGAGGGAGACTCTGGATGAGCGGCTGGATTACACGGCGCCGCCGCAGGTGCGTCTCGTGGCAGGTGAACGAGTAATTCATTAATCTGTGAGCCCAACGATGTCATCATTGAGTCCTGGCGAGCCGCCAGTTCTCTCAGATCTGTGCAAAGGGACGTTAGCTGTTCTTGCTGTAGAGCCAGCTTGTGTCCCTGCACCCGAAGGGCGTGGCGAACCGGGTCCGAGTCTGCTGAGTCCATTCTGGCCAGTTCGTTCTGTCATGAACTTAGCACAGGTGACAACAGGACTCAAATGCACGACTCAGATACGGTGAGCAAAGAAACAAGGTTTATTACCAGGCAGGGTTCGTTACACAAAAAGGCAGTCAGATCAGGCGAGGGTATCCAAGACGAGAGACAAAAGGCAAGGTCAAAAAACAGGCAAGGTTCTACACAAAAAAGGCTATGACTATGACTGTGAAAGAATGCTGGTACGTGAGCTAGAAACATCGACGAACTGGCAACAAGACAAGACACAAAGGGGAAATATAAGCGGGACTAATGGGGAGTGATTGGACACAGGTGTGGGAGACACAATCAGGAATCAGGTGCACACAGACAGGGAGGGGGCAGGGCAGACAGGGACAAACAGAGACAAGGGTGAGTGATCACAAAATAAAAACAGGAAGACAAGACATGAAACATGAGGGAGAAAATGAAATAAAATACTTAACAGGGGAACCATGACAGGAACAGGTTTACTCAGTGTTCCCAGGATCAAAACCAAACACGGTGAAGCAGCCTTTAGTTTTTATGCTCCTCGCCTGTGGAACAAACTTCCAGAATATCTGAGGTCGGCTGAAACTGTCAGCTCAGGACTTAAAACATTACTATTTACTGCAGCTTACCAGTGAACTAGATATATGACTTATTGTTAGGATAATCTGTAGGTATTGTTTTTATATTTGTCTGCTGTTGCTTTGGCTTTATGTTTGCTTTTTAAATGCATTTTCTGCACTGCTTTTAACTATTTATTGTCTTGCTTTTAGCTTTTGTTTTTAATGATTTATTGTTCCTTTAATGTTTTCTCCTGAGGATGTGTATGAATGGTGCTATATAAATAAAATTGCCTTGCCTTGCCTTGCCTTTTAATTACTTTTTGTCAGAAGAGTCCACAGATGTTGTATGCAAAGTTTCGTGCAAATCGGTGAAATTGCTGAGGAGGAGTTTGAAAAAGTAGGTTTGCATCATTGTGCAAATTTGCGGAAAAAAAAGCTGAGACAGAAATGGGCATGGTCTATATCATGAGATTCAGCACAATTCACTCGAACGCATGGATAATGGGTTTTTGAATGTGCCACAAAGTATATGGGAGTTATGACCCAAAACGCACTTTCCTTGATTATAGTGCCACCTAGTGGTGGAAATTCAGGACAACAATAGAATATAAAATTTTTCGCCAGACCAATTTTGGTGAATTTTTGAATTTGGGAAAGGGGCCAAATTGGGGATTAAATGTTCGTAATGATAACAAAAATAATTCAAGCTGCAAGCAGCT
The DNA here is from genome assembly GCA_026686955.1 of Epinephelus cyanopodus. NCBI lineage: Eukaryota > Metazoa > Chordata > Actinopteri > Perciformes > Serranidae > Epinephelus > Epinephelus cyanopodus. The sequence goes on along the minus strand of CM048917.1, from coordinate 44,769,487 downwards.
GTGATTGGGCCCTCACTCCCCCATGCAACCGTCGGGACCTACAGCATGTGGTAGCTGTCGCACAAAGCGAGAAGGGACAAAAAAACCTGTCAGGAGCGAAAAAACACAATGTTTCGTTCATCCACCGGGTGGCGCTACGAGCATAACCAGATGTGGCCAGGTGTGTGGACCCTGATTACACATGTGAAATTTTGAGCAAATCGGACAATGCATGAAGGATTTATACCAAGTTGCAAAGGATGAAAAGTCACCACCGCTGCCGCAGCAGCCTGCAACATGACAGGACACGTGTGTCGCTGTGAAGATTCATCCATTTGATTGTCATGTGGCCACAAAATGTAGTTGATCAGGTCAGGACCTTGAGGTTGGTGTTTGTCAGTGTAAAAGATGACATTTCCTGTTTCTACAAGGGGGTGCCATGAGCGAGATTGCCCTACGAGCAATCTCACTCATGGCGCAGGGCTCTTATTATGTACAGAAATTTTTAAGCAGTTTTGATGAATTATGTGGGAGAGAGCTGCTTGAATATGCATGGTGATGGATCAAAAATGGCAGCGCCATAGCAGCCACGCCCTTTGACCTACAGACATGCAGAGCAAAACTTTTGATCCGCATGGTCTCTGGATGATCTGTAAAAAATTTGAAATCGATTGGATGAAATCCCTAGGACTAGTTCGTTAAAATACATGTGGAAATCACGCCAAAATGACAAGTCAAAATCAAAATGGCCGACTTCCTGTTTGGAGTAGACCATTGGTGCCAGAGACTTTCATGTGCATCTGAACAACATACACATGTGTACCAATTTTCATGTTCCAACTCTAAAAAAAATCCCTAGGAGGAGTTTGTTCAAATTTAACTTGCGGAAATCGCTGTAATGAAAAAATTCAAAACAAAATGGCCGACTTCCTGTTGGGATTTTACCATGAGGTTAAGAGACTTTTTTGTGCGTCTGGGTATGATACATGTGTGTACCAAATTTCATTTGCCTACGACAAACTAACCCCAATGGGGAGGCGTTTTAGAAAATTTGTAGGGGGCGCTATTTCAGCATTTTGCGTCAACCATGTACAACCACCCAAAAATATCGAATTTCGGATGTGGCTAGACGAATGTGGAAAGTTAGAAGCATTTTGAAATTTGGGAAAGGGGTAAAATTGGGGCACAAAGTCGGGTAAAGAATAATAATAATAATAATAATAATAACTAGCGCCCCGTGGGGCACTGACGGGCCCGAGCTGTGCGCACCGCCTTCCCTCCGCACCGCGCAGTTGCGGCGCAACGCGCCCCCGAGCGTCCGCCGACACCCGCCATCAGCCGCTCCCGCGAGTGATGTGCGGGGCGACACAGTGTCACGTACTGATAATGTAATGAGTAGCAGTAAAGGTTATGAAGCAATCAGCAAGAAAATTGACATGTCAAAAATTCTCTTTTGTTGTATGTATGTGATGAAGCATGTGTAGTTTTCTTCAGTTGGATTTTTTGGTGTGGACCTCAAAGAGATATGATAGGAAATGAGATGGATTAATTGCATATTCGTAATTAAGTAGCTGCAATTAGGTCATTGGCTGCAACTGTAGTACATCATTCAGTGTAATTAATAATTAATGACACGAATCGAGCTGATAAACAATTAGCAGCACACACAAGTAGTCGGAATACTCCTTAAGCAATTGCAGGAGATTTGATTAGATGAAGTAACAGTGGCAGCAGCAGGTGCTATAGATTCACCTCTCATTGTCTCACCACTTGCACACAGCAATTCTGAAGAGAATGCTCCTCCTGATATGTGCAGCAAATTAAAGCTTTGATCAACTTTTGTAGGTCATTAGTGTGGGTACAGCAGGACAGCAGTTTTAGCTGTCTAGCATTGCATCTTGAGGAGGAGTGCATTTTTGAAAATACCCTAAAAATGACCCGAAAATGGAAAAATGAACTTTCAAATGAAAATGGCCGACTTCCTGTAGGGCATGGCCCATGGGTCCAAGAGGCTTTTTTGTAAGTCTTGGGGTCTTTGATAATCCTCCCGAATTTCATAGCTGTGGGTCGTACGCAGGGGCGGGGCTTAATTTCTGAAAATGTCTAGATGGCGCTCTTGAGCCATTTTTGGGTGTGTCTCCATTTTTACTTTAGAATCATCAAGAGGGTGCCACAACTGACTTGTGTACCAATTTTCATGTGGCTGTGACATTCCTAGGCCATGTGGCAGAAGGCGATTTTTTTGAAATGTGAAATAGCGCCACCATGGTGCAGTTGCATGAAACGTCTTTCAGACTTTTTTCTACATTCAGCTGTGCATCAGGCACGCTGTGACCAAATTTCAGTCTGATCACATCAATTTCGAAGGACTTATAAGCCAAAATTAGCAAAATGTGTACATGCTTGTTTGAACCACCACTCTGGGTTTGAGGGGCTGCCATTTCTAAACTAATCATATTTGGGCAAAGCTTTGATCAACTTTTGTAGGTCATTAGTGTGGGTACAGCAGGACAGCAGATTTAGCTGTCTAGCATTAAATCCCGAGGAGGAGAAGATTTTTGAAAATGCCCTAAAAATGAGCGGAAAAATGGAAACACGAACTTTCCAAAAAAAATGGCCGACTTGCTGTAGGGCGTGGCCCATGGGTCCAAGAGGCTTTTTTGTAGGTCTTGGGGTCTTTCATAATCCTACCCAATTTCATAGCTGTGGGTTGCACACCGGGGCGGGGCTTAATTTGTGAAAATGTCTAGATGGCACTATTGAGCCATTTTTGGGCGTGTCTCCATTTTTACTGTAGAATCATCAAGAGGACGCCACAACTGACCTGTGTACCAATTTTCATGTGGCTGTGACATTCCTAGGCCATGTGGCAGAAGGCTACTTTTTTGAAATGTGAAATGGCGCCACCAAGGTGCAGTTGCATGAAACGTCTTTTTGATGTTTTTCTACATTCAGCTGTGCACCAGGCACGCCGTCACATAATTTCAGTGTGATCGCATCAATGTGGAGGGACTTATAAGCCAAAATTTGCAAGAAAATGTCGTCTTTACCACTAGTTGGCGCTCCAACATATGACGGTAAGTTTGGTGTCAATGCGTGCGGGGCTGAACCGTTAATAAACCACTAAAATCTAGTGGAGGTGGGACCACGTATGACAGAGTTATGCCCACTTGTATGGTCTCCGAGACACGCCCAACTTTGCGGCACCCTGATGGCCACGCCCTTTGGCGAGGAGCAATGATATGCAATTGGCCATCAAGTACAAGGTGTTTGTGATTTTTTGAGCTACTTTGGACATCTCTACTGCAAAGTCCGTAGGAGCTGTGCATGAACAGAAAAAAGTGGGTTTTTTGGGATGTCCTAGATGGCGCTGTTAAGCACAGAAATGAATCACTGTCTATACGTTGAAGACCAAGAGGCCCATCATCCCAGAAATGTTCAGATTTTTTAAAGCAACAATGACTGAGTTCTGGCACCGTAATCGTTTTCCAAATTACCTCTAACTTCGGCGCCCCCTAGGGTTCAGAGCACATGGCGTCAATTTGGACAGGCTATTTTTAAAAAATCCGCTGTGTCGCTATGATCACACTGACACCAAGTTTGGCAGAAACAACCCTATAATGACTGGAGGCAAAATTGAATCATAAACCATAAATCATCATATTTTGCTCATAAAAAAATTCATAACTCCTTCCCTGTGCATTTTAGAGAAAAGTCCAAGGAGGCAAAATGGAAGGTCTTGAGCAGCTCTACGCACCTGCAAAATTTCATAGCCCAACGAAAAACTCGCCGGGTGTGACAACCTATAGGGGGCGCTGGCGAGCCGTTTTTTTTTTTGGACATGTCCGCAAGCATTACAATACGTCAATTTTCGCCGGAATCAAGGCATACGCCGAATTTAAGCATTTTCCGTCCATGGCAAAGCACTGAAATATGCGCTCAAGTTTCAAGACTAATCCGAGGAAAAGCAATAGGGCTCTCGCCCGCTGTCAGCGGCTCGGGCCCTAATAATAATAATAATAATAATAATAATAAACCGCGCGATTTAAATAGGGTCCTCGGACGACTTTTTCATCGCTCGGGCCCTAATAAACCTTACAGGAACAAGAGGGTCCTCGCCCTTCAGCCGAGGTCCCGAATTAAAGCTGCGGGCAGCGTTGGGCGGGACCTCACACTCGCGTCCATTTCGGCTCCCAGCTTATGTTGTCATTGTGAATTATTTAGAAATATCAAACATATTGCCACAAACATCAGAAAATCCTTACAGAGCTTAACGTTTTGATGTTTGAATGCTTTCTGTAGCTGTAGGTATGTATAAATGATGTCAAAATATGCAAATTAGACGAGTGACTTTATTCCCATCAGATTCCTCTTCCTTTATTTGAAGGATGAGATGACAAAAACAACACAAAACAAAATAAATCTACTGTGTAAATATGTTCAAAATGTTGTTTTACTGAGATTGATTAAATCCAATATGGCTGCCGCCTACTGATGCCACAATATGCAAATGAGATGAGTTAATTTACTCCCATCAGATTCCCCTCCCTTTTTTTTGAGGATGAGATGACAAAAACAACACAAAAGAAATCTACTGTGTAAATATATTAAAAATGTTGTTTTACTGAGATTTTTGAAATCCAATATGGCCACCACCTGATGACGCCACAATATGCAAATAGATGAGTTAATTTACTCCCATGACAAACTTTGGGTCATGATGAATAGTTTTCTCATTTACAGTATGCCTTGTCTCACCACTTTCAAGCCACAGTCTTTTGAAATTTTGAAATGAAAATGGAATCTTTTCCTCAAGAAACTCTGGCACCTAAAGGGTTGAAATGGAGATGCTGCCACTGTCATGTCATCAGGTAAGCTTTAGAATCACGCACACATCATGTTTCTGTGAGTTTGTGACAGTGGTTGCCATGATAACTAAGTAGGTGCAGCTAAGGTCAGAGTGAGACAGACAGAACACAGAGAAGAGACGTCTTTTTTATTTAACTGCTTGAACAAGGTCACTTCCTGTTGGATTTAGGACATGCCAGTTTTGGTTTGATCTGTCTACGACATGCCTACAGGCCACAGTGGCGCTAGAGAGCCCATTTTGGCACTTTAGTGGTTAATAATGTGAATTTGTTGTTTCAAATGAAGATTCTGCTGCTGTAATCTGTCCTTGAAAGATTGTGAGACACACAGACTGACAGATGTGTGTGCGTGTCGGTGCCTGCAGCCGTTGTCATGGCGATTAACGACCTGCCTGCACCTGAGGGGCACACATACAGCTCATGATCAGCACAGGCTGTTTAACATGGGTTTGAAGTGTCTCGAACAACTTCTTCTCCTTTCCAAACCGTTGCTTTTCGGGTTATTCAGGGTGAACATTACTGTTTCCGGTTGTAGTGGAGAAGCGAGAAGAAGTGGATAGATAGCAAACATGAGTGTATTTAAGATTAAGGAGAAACGATTGACATATCAACGGCAAGAGAAGAAAACGTCCCTGCATTGTTGTGTGCCTCAATGTGCTAATTTGTCAAGGTACAACTCAGAAATTAGTTTTCGTCGGTTTCCAGTTCATCCAGAGATACGGGCTCAGTGGCTCATTAAGATCCGAAGAGACAAATTCAGTCCCACCCAAAATACACGCCTCTGTAGTCGGCATTTCCAGACTGGTGACTTCGCTGTGACAGCTGGGAGACAGAGAAGACTAAACAAAGGAGCCGTACCTTCTCTGTTTGCCTGGAATGATTACACCATACCTGCACTGAGGCTTAATGTTTGGGTCCGCCGGCCGAGATGCCCTTCCCTGGACTTAGCAGCGTCTGACTCCGACTCCGAGATGGATGTGCAGGTGGCGCTGAGCATGATTACTGTGTTACTCCGATGACCTCAGTAATGTCAGATGAGTTGGCAAGCGAAAACGAAGCACTGAAGAGAAAGGTGCAGGAGCTACAAAACCAGCTTGAAACTTTACAGCTGCGGTCTGGTTTTGGGCTGCAACGCCTTGCAGGATCAGACGAGGATATTCGTTTTTACACAAGGTTGGTCATTGTTTGTTTTTTTTAATAGCATTAAATTAACTTGTGTGAGTGAGTGCACCTGTCTGTGGGCCTGCCTCTCAGAGATCTTGCCAACCGTTTTGGTATTCATCGCACCACAGTCAGCAGAATCATTGCTACCTGGACACATTTTCTGTACCATCTACTTGGTTCCATCTGGGACAGTTGTGTCCCTTGCTTACAGTCAAGTGTAGCGGCAGCAGCATCATGGTTTGGGGCGACATGATGCTGCCGCCGCTATACTTGACTGTAGGCAAGGGACAGTTGTGTCCGTTGCCTACAGTCAAGTGTAGCGGCAGCAGCATCATGGTATGGGGCTGCATGATGCTGCCGCCACTATACTTGTCTGTAGGCAACGGACACAACTTGACTGTAGGCAAGGGACAGTTGTGTCCCTTGCCTACAGTCAAGGCGGCAGCATCATGGTTTGAGGCTGCATGAGTGCTGCTGGTTCTGGGGAGCTCGGTTCATTTAGGGAAACATGAATTCCAAGCAGAGCATGATTGCCCCTCTTCAGAAACTGAGCTGCAATGCAGTTTTCCAACATGATAATGACCCAAAACACACCTAGTAGATGACATCTGCCTTGCTAAAGAAGTTGAAGGTGAAGGTGATGGACTGGCCAAGCATGTATCCAGCCCTAAACTCACCTGTGCACCTGTGGGGCATCCTCAAGCTGAAGGTGGAGGAGCGCAAGGTGTCTTCACATCCATCTGCTCCATGATGTCATCATGGAGGAGTGGGAGAGGACTCCTGAAGCAACCTGTGAGCTCTGGTGAATTCCAGGCCCAAAAGGGTTAAGGCAGTGCTGGATAATAATGGTTGGCACACAAAATATTGACACTTGGGCACAATTTGGACATGTTCACTGTGGAGTGTATTCACTTATGTGAGATACTGTATTTAACTGTTAGCTTTTAAGTTTAGCACAAGGTCCCTTTAATTATGTCAAACTTAATAATAAACACAAAAAAGATGATACTTCATTGAAAATTAAATTTTTAATCAACTTTGCTGCTGATATTTTGCTGCTACTGATTCAAAAAGTAAATAAAAACAATCAATGTGTTCGGCTTTTGGTCTATAAAATAGTGAAAAATGTTGATCACTGTTCCCCAAAGCCCAAAAGGACATCCTCAAACCAACAGTCCACAACCCAAAGATCTTCACTTAACTGTCACAGACAAGAGAAACCAGAAAATATTCATATATAAGGAGCTGGAATCAGAGAATTTGGACTTTTTCTTCTTTAACCCGTTGACATTCCGACGGCCCGCCCACGGGCCGTGAGGGTATTTAAACACAAAAGATGTAATTTACACTACCTGTATGTCAAGTGAGCTACTCATGCCTCATACCCCTGGAAAGCTAAGATTCTTGTGATTAAATTGATACCAACCATTTCAAAATACAATCACCACAGCAGGTACAATCAATACCTTTGTCAAACTACAAACACGTAAACAAACAATTACGAAGCTGACGTGACTCACCGATGAAGCCTCATAGTCATCCTCCGGTCAAAAGTATTTCCACAAACATGGTCTTGCTACATTCACAAAGGTCCAGTCTATTGAATCCAGTAAAGTATTTAGTCCAAAACACATTATAGGTCCGGTAGATATCCACATAATGGTCCTTCATTGTTTGAAATGCGCCGGTCAATATCAAAAAACTCCACCGTATTTCTCTTTTTACTCGTGTTTACATTTATTTTTGCCGGTGATCCGGCTCTCAACCTACGGCCGGCACTCTAAGCTTTCGATTGACACCTCACTTGACCACTTAGGAGCTTCCCTGACCCCTCCAGAGCCTGAAACAGCCAACGAGAGCCTGTGTTGACACGAAGCTCCTGCCTCTCTTCTAGCATGTATAACTTGAACCAATTGGATCCAAATGATCGGATGACTGACGGATCGTGTAGCCAATGAAATTCTGAAAACTACGATATGCCGCATGCCGTCACACCATCAACACCGGGAGCGCAGAACCATGCGTAACGCCGAAATAGAGAATGTCCATCCTGCTCAAAGAGCGCATGGAGAGAGAGAGACTGCCTGTAGACGGAGTTTGACGGTGTTTTACAGAGTTTTTCAGTTAGAAATGGCAAAAAGGATGCCACACAGTAAACATACTGCAGGAGAAAGCTGCAGATTTGTGAACATGTTTCTTTTGGAGTGTCCAAACGGCACAGTTTTGGAAATGCCTAGACATAACCTCAGAAAAACATGTGTAAAATACCTGGATTGTTATCACATTTGAACTGGGACTAGTTAAGGCTAAATGTGGTGGCCCCACAGTGTGTTTTAGCTAAAAACTCCCAGCCACACTCATCTGCAGGCATCTTTTTGCACAAAAATTCAGGCGAGAATAAAAAACCTTATATTTTAGTGTGTTCAAACTTATATTACTCAATGACAGTAGCACTTACAGTGATTCTTACAGTTTGGGAAAAAACTTTAGAGTGTTTCCTTTCAAAAGAGACCAAAACCATCCATATACTCCAAACGGTTCAAGAACAGTGTTCAATTTACTTTGGGTACGCCTTGGACAGGCATTTTAGGCGAAATTTACAGGAATGGCAAGGGGTTTAAAAAAAAAAGACCCAAAACGATTATCAAAATAGTTGTCAATTAATTCAGTTGTTAATTATCGATTAATCGTTGCAGCCCTAGATATAGATATAGATATAGATATATATATGTATGTATGTATATATATAGATAGATAGATAGATATTCTATATACTATCTATAGCCAAGTTTTAATTTATGTTGTAGAAAGTACATTTATTTTGTGATACACTGCATGAAAAGTGGGATTTTCGGCAATCATTGGCACTGTACTGGGTGTCTGTGCTGTGGGTACAGGTACACAAAACTTAGAAATTTATTCCAATCATGGTGATTTAAAAGTAAATTTAAATTATTTTATAAGCACATACACCAAAATGTTCAGACTCTCAAAAGCCTTAATCTTAACACTTAAATTGTTCAAATAAATTTAATTGTGAAAAGTAATGAATCGATTTATACTCACAGCAATGACATGTATCAACATTTTGTTCATTTTTACCAATAGGCGGTGGGCCGAAGCTGCGATTCCTTGTACTTAAACGATCCCTATCGGGGGAGGACCCAGATTTTTGTTGACAACTTCTTAGGTTTTCAATAAATCAAAAGAAATTTGTTGCCACCGGTACTTATTGCGCATTTGTGTAGATCTGTAACTTTATCACGTTACCTTTTTTCCGGCAAACAGACCAGACAGCTACGTTCGGGGTCCGACATGCATGACGTGTTTGTAGTTATCATCCAATAGGACGCTTGGAAAAAGGGAAAAAAAAAAAAACTTGGAAAAATGGCACTGTATGTAGAGCCATACATAAGTTACATAGCCTAATAAGTCTCTTATGTCTTCAATACATAACTTGGTCTTTACACGTTACGGGCTTTTTTAAACAGTCTGTTTAGATACCATGTATATTTTCTCAGTGAGCTTTATACAAAATAAACATATCTGATTTCACAAATTTGAGGTCTGTTATCTTGCTTGGGAACTTCACCTGTCATTTATCTGTCAAAATGATGAAACGTCATAAAAAACGACCCTTCTCCCGCCACTACATTAATCTTTGTTGCTATTTTTTTATTTGTTTGCTAGCATCACATTAGCAGAAGAAATGGAGTGCTGTATGCATTTAATTCAGAGAGATGGACCAATCACTCCTTTTACAGACACAGGATGGCAAAAAATTGTTAAATCAGTGTTTGACTGGAAAGATTTAGGCACTGAGTGTTATAGCTGAAGAGGCAGTGCGCAGATTTAACCTTCACAGCCAGGAACCTGCTGAATATGCCATACCAGCTAATGCTGGCTATCACAGGGACTGCTACATCCATTTTACTAACATAACAAAAATAAAACGAGCCCAGAAGAGAAGAGAAAAGGAAGCTTTGATTCAAAAGGAAAAGGCAACAGAAGGTTGGTATCAAGCATGCAGTGTGAAACTGTAAATGTGGATCTTGAACTTCAAATCTTAATCTTGAATGCTGAATCTGTGAACAAAGAAAAGAAATTAGGAGCTACAATGACATCCTCTCACAAGACCAGGTTCTGACAACTCAAGTTTATTGTGCATAATTCACTGTTCAGACATAAACTTTGTATTTCATTCTACTCAAATGAGCAAAACCCTAGTCAAAATCTATTTAATAAATCAGATTACTGCATTCTCACCCACTTGATTCCATCACATGAGGGAGTCAGCTACCCATCTAGCTGCAGTGAACACTGTTGAGGTGAAGAAAAGTGCAACTTAAATTAAGCCCCTCACTCATTCACATTACTTCTGAAGTCCAATAAACTGCTCAGTAACATTCAAAAACTACATTAATTAAAAACAGCCAGGGAAAATATGTCTTCATCCTGTGTGATGACTCCTGCAGGAGGGAAGAAAATGATGTAACGTTAACTTTCTATATAATGTATATGTTATGCTTTGTTTCTTTGTTACAAATTCCCTAATGTTACATATGTGATTTACAATCAGTTAAAGCTCTTTTCAAAACCTTACTTTTTTTCGTTTAGCTGTTAGCTCTCTTTTGCTGTTTCCATAGAGGTTATGTGAGGAAACAATGATTGAATGACAACATTGTTTACATCATCATAGCTTGTTTGCTTGGTTTATGAGACTCAGTGATGTTGGTCAGCAGATACTCTAATAAACATGCAACAATCCCGGTTATTTCTGCCACAAGGACTTAACAGACATAATGTAACCCAATAAGAAATAAGATGCAAATCACTTCAACTTCACTTTTCCCGTAAAGTGTGTGAAGCTGTTAGCTAGCGCCTTTTGCAAAAGCTAACACTAACGTTACTTTTACACTTGCAAAACGTCACCATAAGTTTGAACTCAATACTGTACAAAACAATCAAGCTGCAAACATTTTTTAATAATAAAATAACGCTACTTATTTGTCTCCGTTGTGTCCATCTGCTGATTCCTCCATTGAACAGCTGTGCTTAGTAGCTAAATCTGATAGGCTAACGACGGCCCTCCCTCGAAATCTTAGCATTCTATTGGTCAAACTGTTATAGTAGACTGCAGCGTTTGCCTGAATAATAAACAAACTTTAAATTATAATTGTGGAAAAATGTGCAAGAATATCGAGTGGCAACAACCCGGATCTGATGAGGAATAAAATAATCTTCACAGTTTTACAAATCCAGGTTGTCCCTGCACGGGGATCATTACTTTGTTAAACTAACGCAGATACGCGGCTTCGGCCCACTGCCTACAACTGTTTTTACCAACATTGGTTGTATGATTAACGCTTGCTAAATTCCACTATGGTAGATAAGGGAACACAAGAAAATAACTTCTCTTTTTTAACCTTTAATAAGTTTAAAACAGTTTACATAGAACAGAAAGTACAGTAGTATCTGTATCAAACAACAAAAAATGTTAAATGAACAAAGGGTTCAGATTATCTTAGAAGAATATTTACATCAAAAAATATTTACATATTTACATTTAAGAAAGCTTAGTGCTTATGGCAACGCACTTCTTTTACTTTTTGATTTTGGGGTAGGATCAACTCTGCACAAACAAATATAGGACTGGGACACAAAGCTTAGAACTGAATGTCCTAAATTTCAGCCAGCGTGCAGAGTGGCATGCCTACAGTTACCCTTTCTCTAGTGTGGCTTAACTGCACAGTGGATGTGTTTACCACACATCTTCCAGCAATGCGTTCAACAGGGAGAAATGATGCTGGGTGGGAGGTGTCTGTTCCCTACAAACTCCAAACTTCTACTGGCTTTCCATAAAAATGTCTGTCCGGATGGGGATGAAGCCAAGACACTTTTGCAACGACATGTTTGAATGCAGTACCTTTTGACATGACATTAACAACCAAGAACTGCTTAATAATGGCTGGTCTTGGTTCAGATATAGAGGTCAATGATGGGAGTGGCTACAGAAAGACAGCCTCCACCAAGTCCCACCACAGACCTTGAGAAGAAACTGCTGGGTGCCATCAGTGGGCTGTCTCACCAGTTAAATCAACACATGACAGTTCACGCAGTTTGCAGTTGAGGTGAGGCAGCAAATGGCTGACATCAATGCCAGACTGATTTCCCTGGAGGAGCACAGCCAAAACTGTTCTTCAGGAGAAGAGCCCACCAGAAAAAAAAAGACGAGTGCACAATCCAAAAATTGCGGTAAGTAGATATTAAATTGTCTGCTATTTTTAAGAGAATTTCCACTTTGCACAACTCTTGAGTAAATTAAAATTGATTGTGGAAAAATATTTAAGCCTGGATATATTTGTTCACCAAAAGGACTTTTATTTTGTCTTATTTATTTATACAATACTTATTTTGTATTTTATAGGAAATGGTCCGGCGCCTTCACAACAGTGAAGGAAATAACAGGCGTTATGAACTGGAGCAAGGGTAAGATTTAAAGAAAAAACCTGGATGTATTCTGTTGAATGTCAGTAAATGTATACCTTCTCTTACCTGTTAATTTTGTTTTCACAGACTGAGCTCTCCCCACAATGAGGCAGTGACCTCACATTTGGTGGCAGCCTTGACTGCAAGTCCAGACATGGAAGGCGTGGACAGGGGAGTCCTTTTATGTAAGTAACATGTAGGTTTTATGTGTTTTGTTTGTTGTTTTTATTTAATTTCCTGTGGCTAGCTTTTATTCTTTCTAACATATATATTTTTTCTCCCAGCAGCCTGTAAGACATACTATGAGACTGTCCGGAGGAACTTCGGGTACAATCAACCAGACCTTGCGGACCAGGCAGCAGCCTTCAGCCCGCAGCAGACAGAGAAGGAAGAGGGTAAGATTTATAAGAATTTTACTATATTGTCATTGCACAGAGGACTTGTGTGTGTATGTGTCACACACATACACACACAAGTCCAATTGAGGGACCAGTCCAAAAAATGTATATGGGTCAATGACAAATAAAGCTTCTTAACAGGTATTTTTAAAAAGTCTTTTCAAAATTGACGAAATGCATTTTATATATACAATTATTTTGCACATAAACATTAACACAAACATTTACAGAAAAATAATCATACAAATATGTAAATAAATGCATTAATCAAAAACTGGATAGAAGCAACTGGAATAGGCCGCAATGCAATAGACTGATAGGATTCACTGTAATGTAACTGAAAATATATTCAAACTGAACAGGTTTTATAGTATATGGCATATATAGTTATATGTTAGGTGCCGCGAGGCAAAAAGCGAGGCCAGGACCCAGAGTGCAGAGAACAAGAGCACAAGTTTATTCAAGCACAAAAGTTACAACACAGAAAACAGAAAATCACCACAATGGGAAAAAGGCTTTGGAGGCTGGATGGGAACAAAAACAAAACAAAAGTTAAAGCTCAAAAATTTAATAATTAGAAAAACACAAAATCACCGTTACGGGAAAAAGGCAACAAGGGAAAAAACAAAGTATCAACAGAAAATCACCTTAACAGGGAGATACTTGAGAGAACAAAGTAACAACATAAAATCACCTTACTCAGTGAGTTTCTCGTGACGGGAGAACAACAGGATCACAGGCAAAAACTCGAGACTGAACGCGTGGCAGGAGAAAAGGGCAGAAGCGTGGCGAGACACAGTGCAAGACAAAGGATCTTCTGGCAACGAACCAGGGGAAAAGCCGGCTTAAAAAGCTACATGATAATCAGCCTGATGAGGCTCAGGTGCGGTGAATGAGGCTCAGCCAGCGAGTTCAGCCCCGCCCCCCTGCCATGATCCAGCTCTGCAGAGGGAGAGTGAGAGGAGAGCAGAGAGGGGGGGAGAAAGAAGCAACCGCAGGCAGCAAACAACAAAACAATAATATTGGTCACAACAAAACCATGACAGTCATATATGCCATGAATTGATTTAATTGTTTTAAAAGGAAATATTGCACTCAGACACAAAAATATGCATGTCATGTCATTGACCCATATATCAGCAGAAATGTCTATTGTTATTGTGACTACAGAGCAGTACTAATAGCACTACTTGTGCTTACAGCTGCTTGAAGCGAGAAGGAGTGTCTTGGCCACCACAGAGGAAGTGGACTTCTGGAGGGGCATCACCATAGACATGATGTCTGATGAAGAGGATCACTCCGTTGACGGGGAAGTTGGATGGATTGTCAGGCCTCCATCCTTCAGGAGCCACAAGCTCTCCGACCTATGTGAAAGACTTCAGGAGAGACTGGAGATGAACCCCAAATATGTGGCGACACACTACAAAAGACTTCATATTGGGTCACCTTCAGATAGACTGGCACCGACCCAATATGACCCCGATGCAGCAAAGCGACATTTGATGAGGCCTGAAGCATAGCCCTCGACCTGCGGGCCAAACGCTCCTCTGCTGTTGTCAACATGGGCCCAGTGTGTGACCCAGACCAGGGACCACTGGTTGTTGAAAGTGTTGAGACTGAGTGTTTTCTGTTTTTTTGTCATGTTTTTTTAATAAACCATTACTTTTTTTCAACATGTTCCTGGCAAATGTATTTTTTCTCAGTTAATATTGGTTCCAGTGTAGTTTTCAGCAACATCATTATTAGCCTGCTATTATTATTATTATTATAATTATTTATATAATACAAATATAGTGTGTGTGTGTGTGTGTATAATAAATAAATAAATATAGCATATAATAGCATATAATATTATAATGACCCACATGTGACCAGTAGCAACAGATTTACTGTCCAATCACAAGTGATCTTTCCTTTCAAATGTCTTTGGTGTCATCCAATGGGTGTCTGTGTAAGGCCAGCCAGGCCAGACAGCAGTAACATTCAAATGCTAATTACAGCCATTCATGAGGGTGTGACCCCCACATCCTCATCATCTGACTTCAGATTTCCAAGCAACATGCCATGTAAAAGTAAAAAAAGATGTAATCTCCCTTCTCCCTAATGACTGCAGCAACCTCTGAATCTTTGTAGATATTCTGGATTACCATGTCCTCTTCTGCAAACACAACAAAGTCACACCACTCCATTCCCGTAATCAGGAGCTGGCCTTGTACCTGCCAGTAGTAGCTGTGCTGCTTTTTTAATTTCATGGTGTCACTTTGCAATTTTAAGTATGTACAGTCAACATATCTTTTGGCATTTGGGCATTTGATCTCCAGCAGGCCAAAGGGTGGATTTTCAGTTGGATCAAACACAACCCCGTCAGGAGATGACCCTAACCAGGGAGCATCCGGGTGAATGACAAAGCCACAAGGCCAGTAACTGGTGTTCTTTACCCGACAATACTCCTGAATGGCAACAGGCTCCAATGCAAGGCCCCTCTTCATCAATGCTGTTTGAGCCACACCCTTTTTTATTCACTCAGCAAGGTATTTTGCTGAGCTCTGACCACGGACATGGCAAATCTCCCTAAAGCGGGAGGATGTGATCCTATTCCTCCTGACTCGGTGCCACTCTACAGAGACACTCTGCTCCCTTGTAGCAACCTCTATTTTCCTGGCCATTTCCAAATGAGTTTCTAGAGACTGCAGATGTAGCTGTTGCTGGAGACTGCACACAAACTGCCAGCTAGTAGGCTCCAACCTGTAACCATCTAGAGGTAGAGGTGGTGGTGGAGGGGCATCTGGGTGGAATAACACAGTACGGCTCACAGCCACTGGGTGCTGGTAGGAGATGGGACTGCCTTCATGAACTTTCCCTAATGCTGACTCAACCATTGGGACATCAGCACTGATTGCCATGGTGGTGATGAGTGGTGCAATGTCTGCTGAAAAGTCCTTATAAACCTCAGCCACTTTCAGGACATCAGGACCAGGCAGCTCCCCCCTCACTGCTTTGTAAAGTGTGCTCCTGTGTGGAATTTCATTTCATAATTCAAATAAGAAAGAATAATTTTACACTGGAAGACAATCACAGTTTTGTATAACAGGTTATAATGTAAGACATAATTACCTCACACCATCAGCAACAGTCCTCTGCTTTGGCTTGGTAGACATCACCACCATGTCACTGACCCGGCCTGGCTTCACACCCTATTAATAATAACATTTGTTGAAATGGTCTTTAAAAAAAACTATTGGATCTTCTTTGTAGTTAGTCTGGTGGAGGGTGTGTTAGTGACAGAACATAAAAAATATAAAGTTGGCTATTTTTACAGAAAAAAAAATCTGTGTAAAATAAGTTTGTAGGAAGAAAGTCATGAAAATCAATTCATTTACACAATTCAGCTCTGACCGACAAAGATGTACTGTAAATTCACATAGCAAATCCTTGCTTAAATGTGGTTTTATAGTGCTCACAGACTTACCATAATTCTTGGCTTGTGCCAGCGTTGCTCTGTCTCTGTACAACTCAGGACTGGGAGAACAGCAGCGATGTTCAGCTGAGAGTAGTGTGCGGTCTGGTACAGCAGTGCAACATTATGGTTGCACAGTGCTGTTCCAGCCACACATGAACACTCTGCATCATTCATCTGCACAGGGGAGGAGTTCTCAAGGACAATCTTGGGAAAAAAGCATTATCATGTTACAATCATAAAGCAGATACTAACACGTCAGCTTAAATATTACACAGAAAAAGACAAATGAGAAACCTGATCATATTGTTTTGAGTAATTGTGGTAGTAGGCTTATCAAATTATCAATGTCATCACAAAAAGAGAATAAAAATAGTCTATTTCTCTTTTGTTTTTGGAACATTGTAAAGTAAAGAAATTAAAATAGATATGTGTGAATAGTCTATAATGTTACTGTCTTAAGTTACTCAAGCCTACGTTCAAATATAGTTTGTACAACAGTACTGAACAGCATGAAGATAAATGAAACTGAACATACACTAAAGAAAAACAGCCACCACAACCAGTTTCTGGGGTTTTAATGAAGGCTAACTTAGATATCTGAATGCTACCCTTACAAGACAGGTACCCATCTTATCTTACCTACTTCGGACGTTAATATTATAGAGTTACAGAACCTATCCTAGCCACATCAAATCCCCAGAAAATAGTTGGAGCCGAACTGACGAACATCTGAACTATCTTCTATCCTACTCTGAGGTTGTGAGGTTTCTCATGTTTCCTCATAGATCTGTGGCAGGTAGCTCGGACGCTCACTCTCCCTGTCCGTTGATCTTTATTTGATACTGGGGACAACACACTTAAAACTGGGTCATATTAGTCACATTGTTTTCAAAATGTCCAGCGTTTAATAACAGAGTTAACTGGTTAGAAAAATAACTAATCCTCTGTGGCTGTTTGTGTTACGTTAGCTAGTAAGTTAGCTTACCTTCGTAATTATCAATGTAACTGGAGACGTACATCTTGAAGCCCTTCTCTTGCTTACTCCTTGGTGCTGATGTCGAAGTTTGAATGATGCGGTGAACATCATTGATTTTTATTTTCGGTAGATCTTGAAGACACCGCATGTAAAAAGTCATTTTCCTCTCTAGTAAGACTAGCTTCTGCCTGAGTCCTTTCAAAATAAAACCCAGCTTATTACAATATGTAATACCTTAGGTGGAAAATGCTTTAGCTTACCCATTTCATGCAGCCTGCAGCCTCTTGGCTCGGCAAATGTCCGTCGTCGGAAACCGGAAGTGCGTGTGCCCACCGTCGTCACACCGGAAGTTGAAGACCGTCATCTTACGCAACTAGCCAATACACACCCATTATAAACTGACAATTTCTCCACTTTTGCTCATGGTACTTTGAGAGGCACAGATTAAAAACGGTAAAAGATATGAAAAAGATGAAAACAGGTGTGAATAGATGAGATCTGTGGCAACATTTGAGAGTTGGAATGGAGTCTATAGCTCAAAGTATGGAGATGCTGTAAAGGCTAGAAAAAGCCCAAAGATTGGTCTCTTTCTCCCCCCTGCTGCCATTCATTTCCTATGGGACAGCTTTCGAAGATTGTCAGGACGTTTTTCTGACATGTCACCTTTAGGAGCCCATAAAATCCAAACTAATCGAGTAATGAAAAAGTTATAAATAAGATCTGATTAGAAGGAGTTGATCTGTCATGTGTGCAAGTTTGAAGCCCATAGGATAAACAGTGTATGAGAAGATTTTTTAGGAAAGGCAGTTTTAAGGCAAAATCTTACTTTGAAAGGGCAATAGCTCACGTCCTGTTGGATTTAGGTCAGGGGTGTGAGCACAAGAATTGTAGGGCTTGATGAGACGAACGCGTCAGTTTTGGTTTGATGTCTCTACGACATTCCTGCAGGCCACAGCGGCCATTTTAGTGTGCCTAGGTGGTGCTAGAGAGCCTATTTTGGCACTTTAGGGGTTAATTTCATGATTTTCTAAAATTGTCCACCGGTTCTGATATGTGTGCCAATTTTGGTGAGTTTTTGAACATGTTTAGGGGGTCAAATGCCAGTTCAAAGAGGCGGCGGGAGAAAGAATGAAAGAAAGAACGAAAGAAAGAAAGAAATAATAATAAACACACCAAAAACAATAGTGACCTCGCCAACTCCTCTGTGAGGAGTCCTCTGCCTCTTAGCTTGGTCCCTAATTAAAGTTGCGAGCAGCATTAGACAATATTAGGAAATTATTTAAATATCAACACATTGCCACAGTCATCAAAAATCCTTACAGAGCTGAATGTTTTGATGTTTGAATGCTTTCTGTGGCTGTAGGTATGTAGAAGTCATGTCACAATATACAAATTAGATGAGTTAATTTACTCCCATCCTCTTCCTTAATTTTGAGGATGAGATGACAAAACAACACAAAACAAAATAAATCTACTGTGTGTGTAAATATGTTCAAAATGATGTTTTACTGAGATGTATGAAATCCAATATGGCTGCCGCCTAGTGACCCCACAATACGCAAATGAGGTGAGTTAATTTACTCCCATCACAAACTTTGGGTCATGATGACTAGTTTTCTCATTTACAGTATGCCTTTATCTCTCACCACTTTCAAGCGACAGCCTTTTGAAATTTTGAAATGAAAATGGAATATTTTCCTCAATAAACTGGCACCTGAAAGGTTAAAATGGAGATGCTGCCCCTGTCATGTCAGCATGTAAGATGTAGACACGCACACACATCATGTTTCTGTGAGTTTGTGTGTGACAGCAGTTGCCATGGTAATGAAGTAGATGCACCTGGCAGAAGAGCAGAGAGAGACAGACAGAACACAGAGAAGAGACTTCTTTTAGTGGAGATTTAACTCCTCGAAAAAGTTGTTCCCATTCCCAATTAATTAGCATAACAGTGGGTTCACTCTGACAGATACGTGTGTGTGTGTGTGTGTGTGTGTGTGTGTGTGTGTGTGTGTGTTTGTCTGTCTGTGCATGTGCACTTACATTTCTATCTTCACGGGGTCCCATCGAAGGGAGCCCACCAACTGCAGGGGGGTCCAAAACCGATGTGGGGCCCAAAATGATGGGCCCCACAACGAAAATGAGTTCAGGAGCTCCCACTGATGGTGCCAGTGCTTTTTTAATTTTTTTTTTTTTTGGGCCCACAAGGTAGCAAAAACTGGGTAGGTGTGTAAAAGTGTGTGTGCTCACTAGCGCCCCTGTAGTTGGTAAGCGGTATAGGACCGATACACACTTTCCGGAAGTCATCACACACACTCCAGAAGTGTGAATGTTTTGGCCAATCAAATTGCTGTGCTGTGCGATCTGCCGCGAAATTGACAGAGAACAATGGAGGAAGAATCAAGACAGAAGAAAAATTCCTGAGACGGAGTATATGATTGAAAATCTGTGAGTATTTTACTACATTTACCCACAACATGTGCATGCAACAGGTAGACATGGTTTTGATCAATCGTGTATATCTTGACGTTATATCGTGACGTTACCTAATTTATTACAATAACTGTTGGCTGCCACCGTTAACTACATATGGTTAGCGGCTAACGTTAGTGACATAATATTACTGTTAGCAGTTGCCAGCTAATAGCATGTCACCACGGACATGGGAGCGGAGGAGAGGGGGTTGCAGTGAAGTCGTGTCATTAAAAGTGGAGTCAGTAACATTAGTGTTGGGAGCAAGACAGAGCAGGAGTCGCAGATGGAGTTAATGCAGAAGCTAATGCAGGCCTGGCGCTAGCCGGCTTGAAGCGCTAGCAGGGGGAAGAGGGAAGGGGCTTCAGACACTCGACGGCCGGGCTCGACCGGCTGCGTCACATCAGAGTAGTGTCGTGGCCTATTCATTTGGGCTCCACTGACGGCGTAAGGAAGCGACACATAGAAAATTTCAGCCGGGTTGTTTGCCGAGCCAAGAGGCTGCAGGCTGCATGAAATGGGTAAGCTAAAGCATTTTCCACCTAAGGTATTACATATTGTAATAAGCTGGGTTTTATTTTGAAAGGACTCAGGCAGAAGCTAGTCTTACTCTTTTACAGCAACTCCTGTGCCCCATACCCCACACGACTACGGGAAGTGCTCTTTATTATCATTTACAGCTTCAACTTTACAAAGCACACACTGGAGGAAGTTAGCTCATCGTGAGGTAACCTAGGCTCATGGTGTGAAGTACATTTTCCACAAGAACAGCAGTAACTACTTAAAACACTGTAGCATTAATATAAGGAACAGTAACATCAATAACTGTGTACTAGATAACACTTAAATTGGTTTAGAACACAAAATAATCCTAAATTTATGTCTGTAACCCAAAGCATGCTGGGAAACTCCGCCCACCTACCCCCAGCATGCTACACAGCCCCCACCTAAGTGGTTAGCTGTCCTCAGCAACCCATGAGCTCATGACAAAGTCCCTGAGGTGTTGGGGAAGCCGACGCTGTCGTCGGCCCATCTTGGAGGATCTGTCAGTGGCCTTTGGGGATGGGTCGGGAGTCTGGGGCTGGTCCTCGTTCCCTGACTCCCCCTCAGACGGAGCCATGTGACGGTAGGGTGCGAGCCGGTCACGGTGGAGCACCACCACCCGATTTCTTTTGACCAGCTGCACCCTGTACACAACATCCGATAGTCTCTTAAGCACAGTACAGGGTCCCACCCACTGGCTCATCAGTTTGGGGGAGAGGCCCCTCTTCCGCTCAGGGCTGTAGACCCCCACTTGCATCCCGGGGGTGAAGTCCTCCCCTCTGCAGCGAGAGTCGTAGGCCCGCTTCTGTCGAGCCCCAGCATCTGAAAGGGCTTGCCTGGTCAGCTCGTGCACCAGCCGGAGCCGTTCTCAGAGGTTGTAGAGATAGTCCAGGCCAGGTCCGCCCTCCAACTCTGGCTCATGGGGGGGCCCAAACACCAAGTCCACTGGAGTGCGGAGCTCCTGCCCAAACATGAGAGCTGCAGGGGTGCACTTTGTGGATTCCTGGACTGCCGTCCGGTACGCCCACAGGACCAAAGGCAGGTGACAGTCCCAATCACGCTGGTGCCGGCTGGTCAGGATTGCAAGCTGGGTGGCCAGGGTGCGGTTGAAATGCTCAACCAGCCCATCGCTCTGGGGATGTAGTGGTGCTGTCCGGGTCTTCTTGATGCCCAGCCGCCGGCAGACCTCGCCGAACACTGCAGCCTCAAAGTTCCGCCCCTGGTCACTGTGCAGTTCCTCGGGCACACCAAAGCGGCAGAACATCTCACTGACCAAGCTCTCGGAGGTGGTGGCTGCACTCTGGTCAGGAACCGCATACGCCTCAGGCCACTTGGTGAAATAATCCATGGCCACGAGGACATAGCGGTTCCCTTGGTTAGTGGCAGGAAAGGGGCCTAGGATGTTGACACCCACCCGCTCCATCGGGGCCCCCACCTGGTAGTGCTGCAGAGGAGCATGTGAGCGCCTGGTGGGTCCCTTTCGAGCAGTGCAGGAGTCACACCAATGCACGTAGAGCTCCACATCTTGGCGACACCCTGGCCAGTAGAACCGTGACCGGAGCCGGTGTAGGGTCTTAGTCACTCCGAAATGGCCTGCCCCCACCGAGCCATGGAAAAGCTGGAGGACCCTGGGGCGTAGTTGACGGGGCACCAGGAACTGGAAGACATCATGGAGGACAGGGTCTTGGTTCTGGTCCTGTCGGAGCTGCTGGGTGTCGATGGTTTCCAAGCTGTTGTCGTCATCAGATGGAGCTTGGGGGCCATTGATGTCGTCAACTGGGGTGGTGTTGTCATCGTTTGAGGGGGTGGTCCGCAGGGCCGCCACCACTGGGGTCGCCACCTCCCAGTCCTCAAAGCGCTGGCAATGCCGGCACTCCCTTGCCTCACAAGGGCGGTGAGACAGAGCGTCTGCGTTTGTGTGGAGTCGGCCAGCCCGTTGGTGGTGGTTGTAGTCCTGTAGTGTCTCCAACCACCTTGCCAGCTGCTCCTCTGGCTCCTTAAAGTTTAAGAGCCCGGTGAGGGAGGCATGGTCGGTGCACAGGAGGAACCTTTTCCCATAGAGGTAGGGCCAGAAGTGCCGAACTCCCAGGACAACAGCCAGCAATTCTCGGTGAGTGACATAATAGTTCCTCTCTGGACGGCTGAGGGAGCGGCTGTAGTAAACCTACTCACCGTTCTCTCCCTCCTGGGATAGCACCGCGCCAAGACCCACATTGCTGGCGTCGGTGTCCACAATGAATGGTCGCTGGGGGTCTGGGTAGGACAGCACAGGGGCCTTGACAAGTGCTGACCGGAGCTGTACAAAGGCATTGGAGCAGTCCTCACCCCACTGAAACACTTGGCCTTTCTGGGTCAACCGGTGTAGTGGGCTGGCAATGGTGGCGAAGTCCTTGACGAACCGCCGGTAATAAGAGGCCAGGCCAAGGAAGCTCCGCAGTTCTCCAACATCTCGGGGAACAGGCCAGTCCTTCACTGCTGCGACCTTTGCTGGGTCAGTGGACACCCCTGCTGCACTGACCACATGACCCAAGAAGGATGTTTCTCGCTGGAACAGGTGACATTTCTTTGGATGAAGGTGCAGACAGGCCTGGCGGATGGCATGGAAGATGTCTCTCAGGTTGGACAGAGCACTCTGGAAGTCTGCAGCATGGGCGAGGAGGTCGTCTAAGTAGACGACGCAGCGACTGCGGGGAATGTCAGCCAGGACCCTCTCCATAAGGCGCTCGAAGGTGGCTGGGGCGTTGCAGAGGCCAAAGTGCATAACTTTAAACTGCCACAACCCTTGGCCGATGGAGAAGGTGGTCTTGGGGCGTGCCTCCGGTGTCAACTCCACCTGCCAGTAGCCGCTGCGAAGGTCAAGGGAGCTGAACTAGCAGGACCCAGCAATGTAGTAGAGGGCATCATCAACGCGGGGCAGCGGATAGGAGTCCTTGCGAGTGATTTCATTGAGAAGGCGGTAGTCAACACAGAAACGCCAGGTGCCATCCTTCTTCTTGACCAGGACGGCGGGAGCTGCTCAAGGGCTATTGGAGGGCTCGATGATGCCTGCTGCTGCCATCTCCCTAATCTTCTGTTTGCCCGCAGCCCGCTTGGCAAAGGGAAGGTGACGAGGGCGGAGGCGGATGGGCCGTGCATCACCGATGTCAATGTCGTGCTGTACCAGACTGGTGTGTGTACAGTCCTCATCCCTGACCACAAAGATGTAAGCATACAGCTCTAGTAGCTCCCACAGTTTGCGTCTCTGTTCTGCATCAAGGCCCTCACAACTCCTCTGGTACAGATTGTCAACAGCTTCCTTGGTCTCGGTTGATGGCAGTTGGGGTGACGGGGATGATGTAGAGACTCCCTTGGCCGGTGGTGGTGACACCGCAGGCTCTTCAGATGGTGGTGATGACACAGATGATCTCCTGGCTGGTGGCGGTGGAGTCGAGGACCCCCTGCCTGGTGGCAATGGGGTGGAGGACCCCTTGGCTGGTGGAAGTGGCACAGCGGACCCTCTGGCTGGTGGCGTAGGAGTGGAAGGCTCTCTGGCTGGTGGCGGTGGCATGGAGGACCCTCTGGCTGGTGGCAGTGACACAGAGGCGTGTCTCAGTCCCTCTTCACTGGTGGGTTGGAGTGCCACAGCCTCAACACCCAGGTAGAGTGTAGCTCTGAGTATGTCTACAGTGGCTTCCCACTTTGCCGGCAGATCTAGCCCAATGATGCAGGGGTCTTGAATGTTGGCTAACCAGAACTTGTGGTTAGCAATGTGGCGGCCGACGATCACCCGGAGAGATCCTTTCCCTAGCATCCTGGTGCATTCGCCCGTGACCGTGGTTATACGAAGCTTAGTGGGTCTCCAACCTCGTGGTTTTGGGCCGCCTGGTAGGGTTCTGGGGTGGACCAGAGAAATGGTGGAGCCTGTGTCCACCAGGGCTCTGCATGGGGTGCCATTAAGGTTGCAGTTCACGTACAGTCCATTTATCCGGCCTAGACAGCCGAGCCGTAGTTGCAATTTGGCGGAGGAAGGGTTGGTCGTGGGTGACAGTTCCCCCATTGTGCCACCCTGCTCTAGTTTAACGGTGGCTGGGGTGCTGGACTTCGTGGTGATGGTGCTGGGCAGTAGCGTGCGATGTGGCCCTGTTCTCCGCACCGGTAACATCCCTCCGCGGGCTGCCAGGTTGTTCTCCTAGTTCCTCGTTGACGTTGTTGTGGTGGTGCAGTGGTGGCTTGGCGAGTAACCTCTTCATCGTCGCTCCCTTCGTAGTCTGCCTGGCGCACTCGGTGCTTTGTGCTGGAGGGATGGTCTCCTGCACACAGTACGTGTTCAACCCGCTCCACTTCGGTTAAGGCTGCTGTCAACGTCCGTGGTGCATACAGGCAGATGTGTTCTCGTAGTCGTTCCGGCTGCAGGCCTCAGACAAAAGCTTGGAGTGCCAGCTCCTCCTGCGTCGTAGGCTGGAAGGTCGGGTACCCACGCCGTGCGTAAAAACGGAGGTCCGCAGCATAGGCACCCAGACTCTCTCCTTCTCTTCTTCGGCGGTTGACAAGCTTGTCTTGGGCGTCATCAGCATAAGCCCGGTGGCCGAAACATGCTACCATATATTTGAGTTATCTACAAGTTTACTGTACTGGTTTTCATCTACTCGCTTTTTTCATTTACATGAAAAAAAATCATCACATATCACCTCTGATAATGGTTTATTCATTTAAAAAACGTTGTGTTCGTTTAGCACACTATTTCATGTAGTTTTTATCTGCTGGAGGGTCGCGTTGGGGAGCGCAGCGCGACAAACTGGGGTTGTCACGCCGTTGCCGGTGGAGCCACTGTAATTGATTAACGGGGAGGGCAAGCTGCTACGGGACTCGCGCTGCTGACGTGCCCTGTGGAGCCCGGCCGTAACAAGCTACCGCACCTTGGACTCGCCAACCCTGCCGGTCTGCTGGCTGCTAGCTAAATGTTAACTCACTCAAAGTTTATTGATGAGCGTGTAACTTAGGCTACTTAAGTTTTACTGAATGTTTACAAAATGTGTACTGGGAGTCGGTTGTTCCAGATCAAAGATGGACTATATGGACGTCGTTGTGGCTGCATTTTGTTAAAATGGATTACCAAAAAATGGCGAGTGTAAGCTTCAAACCACAGTTTGTGCATCACAAATATCCAACGTGGTTATCATCTAACAACGGTAAGCTAACTTTTCGGCTTCAACATGCTCCACCAGCTTTCAGTCTGCACATTTCAGAATTGGCATATTTCAGTAGCCTATGTTTGATGTTAAACAATGTGCGTCCTGAAATAGCAAAGCTCAGCGCACAGCTGCAGCATCTGTATGTTTATCTCTGTCTATCTGGATCTAGAAAAAATATTTATGGGGTGGCAAGAGGGGGGCAGGAATTTTTGTGGGGTGGCAACATATGGCAGACGTGTATATATACTGAATTTAATCACAGTTATCACAGTTTGATGAGAAATAGTATGTTCACATTACATAAGGGCATGAGCTGCCATTTACAAACTCATACAGACAAACTTAATCTCATCTTAATCTCAGAGGTTTCATGTGAAACAGTTCATATTAGGAATAAGTGTTGAAGGAGGTTCAACAAACCCTGACTCTAACCCTGAACTCTGAGTTGATTTACCCTGAGATGGGAAACTCTGAGTTAGCGGTTCCAGAACAGCTGATTTGAGTTAAGGGCCGTCCACACCAAGATATAATGATGACAATGGCAGCATCCACACTAATGAATGATACTGTTGTGTTGCTAGGTTGCTAGGTTACGCCAAACACACACTGCGCGGTGCAGTCGGCAGGGGAGCAGAGTGATGGATAAAATGGATATTGATGACCTGTTATTGCTGTATGTTGCGAGAAAGAAAAAGAAAACCAATTTGCCACTTGCTCCACCTGTCTGTCTGTAAGCTCCATCTGTCATGAGACAAACATGAATGAAGACGTGCAGTTTATTGTGTTTCACTGGCGACGAGCTGTCATTACGCGCGACAATTATGCATGGCTGCGCGCTCTTTATAACTCACTGTGTGAACCTATGTTGCATAATAAAGATTTGCCCCCCTCAGTAACTTCATCCTGGCTCCTGAACTTTATGAACGGAGGGGAAAAGACGAGACTCATTCCCCTGCAAAATGTATTTTATTGCAGTTATTTACCCGGTATTTGCAAAACAAAATTGCTTAAGTTAAGGTTCTATCACAAAACTATATTGTTACGGATCTTTGCACATTTTTAAGTGGGTATCCTGGAGCTTTCTTAGGTTAAGACGTTTATCACGTCACGTATACCCACTGTCATTTCGGATGGATTTTGATTGGCTGTCAGTGTTTCTATCGTTCATCAAATCGCTCTGAAAGTGATCCAAACGATATCGTCCACCACTATTGTTATCGTTATAGTTGTAGTGTGGACGGTGCCGAACACTTGAGTTTAGAACGATTTTTAAAACTGTATATTTATAGTTATATTTACAGTTATAGTTCTTGGTGTGGACGGCCCTTGTTTCGTCAACTCTGAGTATATTCACTCTGAGTTAAGCTGACAATAAAAAGCCATCATCAATGGAGCTCCGACTCCATGATTCACCATGGCAACAGGTAAATAAAAGACAGCGCCTCCATTTTAATCCAGTGGATGTAGAGATATTAATGCATGTGTTTAAAAGAAGAGCCTGAGTCAGAGCGAGAAAAGTGTAAATAAGTTAACCATATAGTTAATAAAAAAGTTTTATTCAGTGTTGTCCATTTATTCATCATTTATCAGACTTACATTTCCTTAATGAAGATAAAGTGGTGGAATCTGACTGTGTATCAGGCTGTCGATACATTACATTATATTAATAACATATAATAATATATTTGTTCAGATTTAATCTGATGGGGAAAAACACAGGAGGCAGCAACTGAAAAATAGGAAGCTTCAAAGACATTAAGACATGACTGTAAACTCACAGTCTGACCCAGTAATAATATGTTTGGTGATTTGCACTTGAAAAGACGTTGAGGTTAAAATACAGTAGATTTTAAATTGTTGGACATCTATTTGTATCTTGACTCAGCAGCATTCAGTGACTTTAAATTTACTACATTTGTAGCTGAAATAAAGACCGTGAAATGCTGCACCATTGCTCACTCAGAAATATGAACATATAATCCCCAATATTAGGCTATAGGAATTATGTTCCATCAGTGCGAAAAATGACATCAGTGATAGAGATCATTAGTTATTGATACTACATGTCTAAAGCTTCATACCGATTTTTAAAATGTAAATAATTAGACCTACACATTATGTGCCATAAACATGTGGGAGCTGCTCTGACAGACTGACAGTCTGATCCTTGTGCAGTGTTATAAACAATAATAAATATAAAAAGGACAGAGGTTTGATTCTGAGCTGAGGGTGAATTCTCGCAGTGTAATATTTGAATGTAAAGACAAAAACTGATGTCCAAAGAAATGATTGATGAGCATAAATTCAGTAACTTAAGACAGTCCTGAGTAACAAACTAATATCCAGCAGGATTTAGACTGTGACAGACGGTAAATCTCCGCTAATAAATGTGCTTCATACAAGCTTTGACACGGACTGAATGAACGAGAAAATGAAACAGCGTGCACGAGGGAGAAGACAGAGAAAAACCTAACAGGGAGCAGGTTAGGTTCACAGATTCAGTTGCCATGGTGACTAATTCAGAATTTGATTTACCTCTCTTTCTGTAACTGTAAAGCCAGAGTTTCCCTCATTTCAGGGTTAATTAAAAAACCAAGCCATTTATTGCTATTTTTTGTCCGCCTGGCCTCTCTGTCTATTAATGCATGTATAATCTCAACCCTTTCATGCACAGTCAAGTAATGAACATCTTTTTTTTCAGGACAACCTGGGCAATAATAATATGTATGCTAAAATGATGCCACATGAATGGATCAATAGTTATATGAGTATAAAAACAAAAGAAAAAGCAAAACGGAAATTGAATGTCACAGAATTTAATTCAAAAAAGACACAGATCAACAATGTACAAGCTTTTTCATTTCCAAATATGTTTCTCTCAGGCCTTGGCTATCAGGAGAAAAAGATCCCAACATTCTAACACAAACGCAACAAAAAATAATGTTTTCGATACTGGAAGATAACTATTTCACCTCACGCTGATCTTTGGCTGCTGGGATTGGATGTCACCGTCATAAAAACAAAAGAAGAAATCGGAGCATCTCATTGGTCGAGAGACCGACCGGAAGTCATCATCGTTTACATCAAGCTTCAATATGGAGGTCCGCTAACATAATTTACACGTTTTTATCACAAAATGTAATGAATAATAAACTTATCATGGAGTTATCACGGTGGAATTCACGTGCGAAGTTCCCGGAAAAAACACCGCACTTAACGGTTGGATTGAAAACCTTCTCGAAAGGCTAGAATTGCCCCGAGCTCACCATAGATCGCCCAAAGAGTATGCTTGTGATAGCAAATTTCCCCATTAAGTTTTGTTGTGTGGTTCCCGAGATATTCTGCAAAGTACCGACGCTGTCGCGTGGGAGCGCCCGCGCACCCGTGGAGTTAGAAGAGTTCTTTCTGGAATAGGCTACCCCTCTGGCTTTACTCAGTTTTCCAAACAAAGCAGTCTCTTGCCGCTCTGGCGTTATCTCGTACTGCATTCACTGCAGTCGGACATTGGAGATTCACATTCGTAAATGTCAAATTGGCCATAACTTTTCTTTGAATTTGTTGCTGCCAACTGGGGTGGCATGGCTTTCCTTTAGGGTGGCATTTGCCACCCTATGCCACACCGGTAGATCCGCCCATGTCTGTTAGCATGTCTGTCTGTTCGTTTGTCTATCTGTTAGCATGTCTGTCTGTCTGTCTATCTGTCAACATGTCTGTTTGTCTTGATCTGTCTTGACTACGTAATGATAAGAATTATTTTCACAGAGCCATTATGTCCACAAGGAGGAGAAGAATAAAACCTGTAGATGATGCAAAGACATATATTCTGTCTTGCACTGACAAGGTTGGATTTATGGCAAGATTTATCGACAGTTACAAAGGTAAGTGGCAGAACATTCCTTGACACAACTTATGCATTTCAAAAGCAAAACAGTATTGTGGATATAATGGCAGGGTAGAGTATTTTTGTGTTTCAGGTTATATATGGCTTTTTTGCCTTTGTCAGAGAATTTTAGGCAAACAGAGTGATGGAAGTGAGTTTGATATTTTACAGTCCAGGCAAGACAGTAAAGTGCTTTGTTATATTATATTCTAGTGAAGTGTCCAGTGAAGTAGAGGCTATTGCTGTGGTAGACTATAGTTTAGAGTTTAAGGCAAATTTTCATCTGTATTGATCCCAAACAAGTCACATGGAAAGGAAAGGACGTAGATAAAACATCTGCATTACAACACATTAAAAGTACATGTATTCACATGTATGGAATTCAGTTCTTTTCTTGTTGTTTCCCTTGGCCTGTTGGGTCTTACTTTTCATTTACTGAGCTTCTAAGGTTTTTAAAAAGCATTCATTTTGATTTTTAGAATGATGCAGGAACCATGAAGTAGCACTTTCTTGTGAAAAACACATGCCGAGCAGCCACTGGTGCGCGGAACCGAGTCCACGGAGGTCCGCGCGAACTCAAAGCGGCCAGGGCCCCAGACTGCGCCTAATTGGTCGCATTTTGCGACCTTTTTTGGAGGCCGTGCGACCTATTTTTTTAACTAGGAGCACCAGCGCGACTTACAAATCCACTCCTCTCCCCCTTTTTCTTTATTTTTTTCTTCCTTTTATAATTGCATTTCATGGAGGAGCGGAAGAAAGTGTGTGTGTGTGTGTGTGTGTGTGTGTGTGTGTATGTGTGTGTGTGTGTGTGTGCCTGCCATGTGTGTCTGGATGCGCACTGCGAGGCGGGGGGGCGCCAGTAACCATTACAACGTGCCGCAGTTTTAGTACCTACGTGTGTACTGTACACGGGGTTAGACAGAAAGGGGTCACAGAGCCGGTGTCGAGTACAAAGTGCTGTGTCGTTTGACCATAAAGTGACGCTATGAAACGAACTATAGATTCGTTTTTCAAAAGAAAAAATTATCCAGAAACTCCTGTCGGTCCTGTGAACTATCTGAAGTTTGGGAAACTGGCAGAGGACGAGTCAGCAATGTCCTGCACACAGCGCCCCATTGATATAATTTTGCGCGACGGACGCTTCATATAATAACCTAACAATATACTATTTATGGTGTTATGTCATCTTGTCATTTCTGTCTCTACATGGTCACGCGTTAACATTTATCCTCTGCTCTCTGTATTGCACACGGCGGAGCTCTGCCACACACACACACACACACAGGTGAGCACGCTAGAGCGGCTCGGCCGCATTTTCCTGATAAACCTGACCCGAGCCCGGCCCAGTTTAACAACTGACAAAGTTATTGTTATGGAAAGTGTGTAAATAACAACAGACTGCTGTTACGCACAGACAAACACGCCGCTCGCACAGCAGTGCAGCACGGCACTCGGTGCTGAGCTTGTGTTGCGTTCAGGCGTTGTCACGTAATTAACAACTTCCAGCACTTAAATAGGTCATAGCACAAAACAGCAGCATGTCAAGTGACTTTTTACTTTTATTATGTTCAATAAAATTGTATGTTCCTAAATCTTGAGACACCTCATATGTAAGCTAGACAGACATTTCACCTTCTCATTACTGTGCACACATGTACTGTATGTACTGAGTCCTAAAGAGCCCTTCTTGTGCCAGGATACATAGAAACATCCCAGCAGGCTGTGCTTTGTAAACATACAAAAGAGTTTCAGGCATGTGAAAATTATTTTTCATGTGTGTGCTTCACCTCTGCTGCTACAACTCCATCCTAGGGGAAACACTGCTGTGTGCGTTTTGTGCAACAGGTGGATGTGGTCGTCTACTGGTAGAGCAGAGAGAGCTAAGTAGCGTTGAAGTAGAGTAGAGCAGGACAGAGAGATGGAAGCAAAATATATTAAACCCGGTGTTAATACAGCAGAACTGGAGAGAGGGGGGAAAATAAATAGAGGTGGGCATGGCTCAAGCAGGGCACAAAATTATAGAGAGAGAATGATACAGTGTGAATAAAGATTACATAACATAAAAATAACTGCAGTCTTTGTTATTTGATAGCCACTTAAATTAAACAATTTTTATAGGGCAAGTAAAAACTGACTTCAGGCAAGTGAAAAAAAACCTTAGCGTTGAACCCTGCAGGGCTGTCTGTGTTTATTGCTAAATGTTAATCTCTACAAAATTATGAACATGTTGTGTCGATATAGATAGTGCTCCTAAATTTTGTGCTGGCGCTCCTAAACTTTTCAGTAAGGAGCGCTGGTGCTCCTAGTGGAAAAAGTTAGTCTGGAGCCCTGAAGCGGATGTCCGCAAGCCCTGTGCACGCAAAACTCAGATTTTACGACCACGCGGACTCCGCTCCGCACACCAGTAACTGCTTGCCATGTATATTTCACATCGGGGGATTTTTCACGGACATTTTTACAGGCAATTAACGAGGAAGTGCGCTCGACTATGGAAGCCCGAATGACTGCGGACATTCCTGGCGGAGTCTGCTCCGCTTATAGCACGCCCGGGTATGTTCGGGCCTTGAGCTTTATGCGCACGGAGCTTGCGGACGTCCACAGAGTCTGTTCCGCATACGTTCTGCCCGAGCATGTTCACAGACACACATCACGTGTGGAGATACTTCACTTTCCTCCACTGTGTCAATGTGATGACGTCATCAAATGACGTGTTGACTCGACTTCGACTTTATTGACAGATAAGTCGACGTGAAAAAAAGTGGGCTCATGCCCAGCGACATGAAAATCCTGATGCCCCTCGTAATTTTCTGAGCCCGGTCAGAATTGGCTGGCAACTTCATTTGAAATAAATTTGGCAAAGTAACGTTAGACTGTGCCTGTGTTTTCTTCCGTGCCCCACTTAAATTAATTTCGGAATGGCGTCTTTGAAGATGCATTAACATATTCGACGTGTTGCCCGTCGAACATTTTCACAATTTTGCTGACTTGGGGAAGTTTTTTGAAGCACTTGCGGCAAATAGTCTGGGTCTTGTCGACAACGCAATTTCCATCTCTGTTCTCAACCGGGTTGCTGAAATGCTCCCATACTGCTGACCTAAATGAGCTTGGTGGGTCCGCAATTTCAGGGTTATGGTTATTATTATTATTTCCTCCGCTCCGTTCTCCTCACGTAGTTGAAATAGCGTTAGCGGTAGCCACAGTTTTGCTCACCGGAAAAAGTAGTCACATGACCAAGCCCCAACCTCCGGTGGAGACGAGTGAGACCAATGCGGAAGTGCCAAAAACTGCAGTTCACCGACTGTCCACTTGAGGCTGGCTCCGGAAGTGAGCAAATTCCCATACACCCCCATGTTAAAATGCCCAACTTTAGAGCAGAAATAAACATGTTTACAGCCTGGTACAAAAGATGGTTTTGGTCTCTATAGTTAATTTCCCCTTTCATGAAAACTCTGAGGGGGGTGAATTTTTTTCTAACTCTTCCGTTTAAATGTTATTAAGGTTTGAAATTGCGCATAATTAAGGGCGTGGTCACTTTGAGTGACATGTGGCACTGTCACGGGTGGCTAACTAGCAGCTAACTAGCTGCTGGCTCTGCTGTGCGGAGCTGAGCTCTGACTCGCCGTCTGCTCGGCGTCATCTCAGCCAGTTCATGCCCATGTTCAAGGCATTGAACCTGTCCTCTCAGCCGGGTCTGTGCCTTCTGGATATTTTTTCAGGCAAATATTGGAGTAATATGGCTTGCTGTTCGATTAATTATACCAACAGACTGTCCAAGAAGTCCGTGCTCCAGGTTTTTCGGTAAGTGAAACACGGAAATTCTAGTATTATTTTAATTATGTTTATATGTTAGCACTAATTAGCGGGTGTCAGTGTCTGCGGTCACTACGGTCAGCACCTAGCTTGTCAGCAGCGTGTATCGGTGTCTGCGGTCACCACCTAGCTGTCAGCTTCTTATTATATTATTAAGCCTTTATTTGATACATGTAAAATCACGTTGATACCGGAGGTCTCATTTTCAAGTGCGACCTGTATCACAGCAGCAACATCCACATCAAGTTACAGAGCCACAGACAATACGATACAACACAAGCATAGCTCGTTAACTAACGTTAGCTAACCAGCCAGCTAACATTTAGCCTTGGAGCAAGACGCCAGTATTTAAGTCAGAGCCTGACAGAGAAGTGGGATTAGGATTTAATGTTAGGCATTTAGGGAGAGAATATTTTGAACAAATGGCTGAGGCTGTGTGAGGTTTGAAAATAAAGGTCCACCACGTTAGTTAGCTAACGTGATGCAACATTAACGTTGTCATATGAGCAGTGTAACGGTAACGTAACGTTAAGGCTATACTTGTGTATGTAAATTAAAAAGTGGCGAACTGTGTGAAATTACAATAAGGTGTGTAACGTAATTTAAAAAAGCTAATGTGACATTTGACTGTCACATAAAATATTAATAAGATCAGTATATGAGATAGGCCTGTAGCTACACAACAATAGATAATGCACAGACAGAATATGGGGACTGTGATGGTCACCACCTTTTTGTTTTGCTTAAATAAATTGATTATGATCTGTTGAACATTGAAGTAATTTAAATTGTATTGTTTGCATGTAAAAGTGTCTGCAAAGTAGGTAGCTAACACATATATTACTTTGAATATCTATTTGTCTGTGTAACGTTTTCCTCTAGGTGACCCAGACCGACTGAACCAGTGGACACTCAACACCAGAAGACAGAACTGGACTCCAAACAAGCTTCCCGTCTGTGCAGTGAACACTTTGAGTCATCACTTCAGCACTGACTCCAGGGTAAAGACACCCTTTTTCATACAGTACCTCACTAAACTTATTAGTTTGAAATGATGAATTATTGTCCATAATACAATTAAATGCATTACGTATATTACTAATTGTCATACATTACTAAGTACTCGATTAGGGCACAGCTTGCTCCATACTATTACTGATATGGTGAAATGACACACTGACACACCAGTGTTCCCCTGATGCAGAAGGCCAAATGAAGATTTTATCAATCAAGGAACATGACATGTATTTACCAACTTGAACATTTCAGTGCTTTTTATGCAAAGACCCTTTATCAAAGTGAGAATTACTACCTTTTTCCCCCCACACAGTCTGTGAAGAACCAATGGAAAAAATATTGTCATGATGAGACAGCCGAACACAGCATGATTCCACAGTGGCAGTGAGCTTTGAGAACAGTTCAGTTTCCTTTTGATAGCAACAATGATGTTAATGTGGATGAACTGCATACTGTACATTCATACTCCAGTTGTTTTGATAGTACAGTTAAATTTAAAATCAAATTCAAATATAAAGTCAAATATCTACAGAACTTAAACACAAAACTATTTTATGAATGACAGCCACTTACTCAGCAATAAGATCATTGTGGTGGTGAGTGGGCTTTTAACCAAGACAGGCTGTAGTCAGTGTTTTCTACCTGTGTTCTTAACTTGTCATCTTTCTCTCTTGTAGGACACTTGAGGAAAGTTACAACACCTCGACCAATGTGATATTTACTCCACAGTAAAGAGGTTGTTTAACAAGAAATTAAGATTTTGCAAATTATGACACTGGGTCCTAATTCATATGTTTTATAATTACTGTTATAAATCTTTTCATTTATTTCATGTGTACTTTTTGTAACCTTCATAGTGATGATTTCATGAATGCAAGCTTTGACTTAGTTTTGTTAAACTGTTTGTGTAATGGTTAGAATTTTTGTGATATAAAGTGGATCAGACAAAAATTACTTTAGAGTAAAAGCAAATTTTTTTGAAAGCTGTCATTCATCAGTTTCCTGTGATGATTGGAAATGTAATGGTGATTTAAACCATTAACAAAATGTAATTGTTATTAATGGCATCTTAATGTTTTCATTTATGTATTAACATTTACCCGAGTTTGCATTTATCTTAGCAGAATGTAAAAAAGAAATGAAAAGCTGATGTTATGTGCTGGTTTTGTTTGAACATTTCTTTAAGACATATGAAGA
Source organism: Epinephelus cyanopodus (assembly GCA_026686955.1). Taxonomy (NCBI): domain Eukaryota; kingdom Metazoa; phylum Chordata; class Actinopteri; order Perciformes; family Serranidae; genus Epinephelus; species Epinephelus cyanopodus. The sequence continues at coordinate 44,734,066 of CM048917.1, read as the reverse complement.
AAATTCACTGAATAACGATTCTCCTTTTGTGAAAAACACAGAAATATCTGCACACTGAATAATTTTAAGTCCCATAGGAGGTATTATTTATTTGTGACATTGTGACATTCTGTGGGTATTGCTTGGTATTGAGGCTTATATAGTGAGGCTAAAAAAACAATAACACATAATTGGCTGATTATCTTTCTGTTTGCCTCACTATAAAAACGTCACGATACCTTTGCCTGAGGAAGACCCTCTCAGAGTTGGCAACATAGCGAATAAGTGACATGTCCTTGGGGGCTTCAAAACTATTGTGTCCAGCTAATTCTTTGTTTTTCATGTTTTGAGCCCTTTTATCCAGTCAAGTACAGGGTTAAAATAATCAGGCCCACACAGCAATGGACTGCCTATTTTTTTGTCAGTGACAATGTTAAACATTAATACTTTGTTTTATCTGCAGTGTATGATTTGTTTGCCCTTTCAATTGACAGTCAGATTTGATTGTAAAATACAACATTCAGTCAGTAACAAAGACAAAAGGAGTGCAAATATAAATAGAATTTATTGAAATTTTAAACAAGTTATAGATGAAAATAAAAAGTCAACATTGGCCATGACAGCCTGGGCTATGTTCAGTCCTAACAAAATGTGTCCTAAAGGCCAAATTCAAAAGCAGTGACACTGCCAACTGTAAGCAGTTCACTGTGTTTGGAGGTGGTTTTAAAGACAATTAATTAACTAATTTAATTAAACACATATAATTTCTCCTAGGTGTGAGATGAATGTGTCTGATGTGAGGGTGCTCAATTATGGCACCATTTAAACTATGAACAAATGTAGCCATAACACTGTAAACACATTTCCTGGCCTTTTCAATCTTTGCTGGATTGCCACCAGCCTCCACCTGCACCTTTGGGCCAATGAAGAAAATATTATCTTCATGCCAGGATGCTGGAGGTGAAGCTGGTGCAGGTCCTCCTTCATCATGCTGACCAGCTTGACACTGCTGACCTTCCCCATGTCACTGCCGCCACAGTGGATGAGGAGGACACCTGGTGCTGCTCTTCCTCGCAGGGAGTGTGGAAAGAAGGAGAGAAGGCCTCTCTGCAGTCCACCCCAGCCAAACCAGCAGACATGGATGCCCGGCATGCTGAGGTTGCTTCCCAGAGTCTCTGCAGCTCTCTGAACACCACGCCGGACACAGCTGTCACCAGTGCTCTACACTGCATATGAAAGTAAAATGAGTGTAATAAATAATTACCATTATATTTTTTCTTTAAAAAGTTGAAGCGTTTTTTTTTTTTTAGATAAGAGCTGAATCATTGTTTTAATGTTTGTTGTATAACGTTAGTTTAAGCTAAAATCGACTTACCTCAAGTTTTGTGAGGGAGCTGCCACAGCGCTAGCCAAAGTAGCGTAGCTTCTTAGCCTCGTAGCTTGTTAGCCTCAGCTAACTTAGCAGCGCAGAGCGAGGTGGGTGTGTTTAAGCAGCCAGGCTTCCTCCGGCCCGCCTCTTTGCCCATTTTTGATTGTCCGGGAGTTGGGCGGAGTCAGGCACTGCCAAGATGGCGACGTCCACAGCGGAGAATTTTGAGCTTCAAATCCACTCTCCAGAAACTGACGTGTGACGTCACGGTGACTACGTCCATTATTTTATACAGTCTATGCACATGACACACAGTTGGAGAAGACTTGGTGAAGAAATTTATCTTCAATCTAGGCTTACGTTTTTTAAATTAACTTAAAATAATAATAGTAATATTAACTATATTAAGTTTGGTAGCACTGTGAGCCCATATGGCTGTATCTGGATTGGAGGCACAAACTCTGGGAGTTGGAAGAGGCCTGTCGGCTTTCTGCCATTTCAAAGGCGACACAGGTTCGTGTCTTAGAGTGGCATGATTTCGGTTTCGATACGTGTATCATTACAGGCTTACTCTGCATACATTTTTTCCTCACAATCTCTGGGTGTCAAATTATTACAAATTTGTAATTCATAAAGCCATCACACTTGAGAATCTGAATTGGTTCATAGATCAGTGACATCAGTCTGATATGTGATACATTAATTATGTCAATACTAGCACCTGATACTGATTACATCACATCTGTCCCATTTCTACTTTTAACATATGTTAAATGAACTAAAGTATTCCACATTTCTGTGTTGCATCCTGTCTATATGATTAAATGAATAACTGAATCTCTTGCTTCAGTACATGCTGATTTTACAGGCAGTAGGCTAGGACATCCTTTTATGTTATACCACATTTAACTTCCAAATTGTGGGTCATGTTGCATGTCAAAAGTCACAGTGATAGTTCATTTTTGTCGTGTAGGGGAATTTACATGTTTTGTTTTGTTTTGTTTTTTTTATTAATATGCACTCGTAATCATATATTCAGGGGCACCACTCGCTTTTATGCGAGAATTTGGCCAATCAAATTAATAATTCCGTATATTGATTATGAATACAACGACAAGACAACGACTTTGGCGATAAATGAAGATTTATTTAACTAAATGGATAACACTGAGTAAATGAATAGCAAATGGTGATTATATAACCTAACACAACACAGATTAAACAATTATATTTATGAAAGGTAACACTTGTTTGGGTATAGTTCGGTTATAGTGGGAGAATACTGATACTAATACTGAGACGGCCTATGATAAACGGAACCGCAGTAATGCGCAAACCATTCAATTAGACCTAATGCAACCTATTCCCTCGGGATGATCAACCAAGCCTCCTGTTTAGTCTCTCTCTCTCCACCGCAGAGTGGTTAGCTCAGATTATGAAAATTTTGGCCTACTTTCTGCAGTGGTTGTCCCAGTGGATCTCGGGGTCCCTGGCCGTCGCGAACTGCTCCGAACTTTCCCAGCAGAATAAAGGCCAGGTCACAGCCGATGAAGCAGCCGAGTCGTGATGCCTGGCGGGTACGGCCCAGTAGCTAATCCACGCTGCAGGAGGCCTTTGGGCTGGATGATGAGCCACTAGGGCAGGTGATAGACAGCCGGTTCCGAAGAAGCTGGAGCGGAGACTAGTTGACAGGGGCCGATCTGCTTTTTCTGATTACTCGTTTATCGTAACTTGAAATCAATATCGTCGGCCATTTGATATCGATGTCAAATCTACTATACGCGTAAAAAAAAAGTTGAAAACACAGTAGCTGGAAAGACTGGATCTATAAAATTTCAAAGTTCAAAATAACTTTGCTTGTGAGCATAAACGTGTTACGTAATAAACAATAACTTCAAAATAAAGTTGAGAGCACGCAGCTTAAAAGAAATAAACGCAAGAAGAAAACTAAGGATAATAACTACAAAGCCGAAAGTGAAGAAGTAGATGCAAAAAGAAGAGACAAAAACAGAAGAGTAGTAAAAAGAGAAGAAGAGCGCAGAAGAGAAGGAAAAAAAGCTGAAAAAGGGGCTTTCGGGTATTTATTAAGTAAAACAAAGTGGGCGTGAGAGGGCGAGCCTGATCCAAGAAGGAGGAGATCCTCCTCATTCTTTCCTCAAGATTCTAATCAGAAGAAAACTTTAATTCTTTCCTAATATGAGGGTGTCTATTTTAATATGTTGCGCGCAAGCGACGTGTACTCTTCCCACTATAGCTTACATTAAATTTTTAATTGTCCCATTAAACACACAGATTAATGTTAAATCAAAATACTTAGTCTATCATAATATCAGCTAGCCTACGTCAAATACACACACTTTGATTAATTCAATGACATCGTACAATGACAAAAAGATAATGAGACAAAATCATGCGACCAGTTGATTAATACCTTATTATATCTTCATTAAACATACATTTATCAAATGAACATCTCTACGGTCAAATGGAGCCTCATGAAGCATTTTCTTTATTTTATGAGCCCACTAATGGTGCTTTTTGTTCAACAAAAGGTTGAAAGCACAAACTGAATTGCCATTCTTTTAGCCTCTCTCTTTGAACCATGAGCGCCATCTAGTGGGCTCAGATAATAAAGAAAATGCTTCATGAGGCTTCATTTGACCATCACCACTAGATAGCTCACAGCACTCTCAGTTCAAGGGAACAGAACAGATAGCATAGACAGGACCACAGTGATACATTAGGTCGGCATCAAAAACGTTTTTTGGCCACATAAAGAGTGATCAAAAAAGCAGTTTACCTGTACACTGAATTTAGAATATAATAATATAATAACATCAGCTATGCAGTGCACAGCAGGCACAGTGGTGCTCAGAAGTAGCCAAAAAAGTAGTTACAACTAGCTAAACTGCTGAAAAATACTGCAGATATTCACTGTACTTGCACATCAATGCATGTATTCAAGAGGGACCTCTTTTAGGAGGTTAAAATACCTCTTATTGCTGTCTCCATCCCCTGCAGGTAATACACTGATTAGACGTAAGTGTTGCATACAACCTCACTTTAAAAAAACCCCAGTAACATCTCTTTTTGATTGCCCAGAATTAAATGTTTACTTAATTATATTATCGTAGGAAGAGGAGTGTTTGCCATGCACCCCATTGAACCAGGGGACTTTGTCTTGGAGTACAGGGGTAAACTTCTCATACAGGAAGAATGCCAGTCAAGACAGTACTCAGAGATTGAAAGCACATTTCACTTTGACTTTGAGTGGTAGAACCATTGCTTGTGGTAAGCATGGAAAGATAGATGTTTTGTATAGATTAGAGAAATTTGAGTTAACCCTGAAACAATATTTTAATAGTTGATGAATGAATTAAAGCACAAATACTCTTGGAAAATTCTTTTAAAAATACCTCTTCCAATAAAACTGTTAAAAAATAAAACTATTAAAATTTTTCTTATACTTTTTCAGCCTGGATGCATCTGAAGAAGATGGATCTCTAGGAAGATTGGTTAATGACAACCACAAAAATCCAAATTGCATCATGAAAAAAATCATAGTTAACAATAAGCTGCACTTGTGCCTTTTTTCTCTGAAGAAAATAGAAGTAGGAGATGAAATTGATTACAGCTATGGTGATGCAAAATGGCCTTGGCGCATTAAGGTGAGTTGGTTAGATTAAGTATAGAGATTTTTTTGACAAAAAGCAAATTTTGTATTTCTCCAATATTAACCATATTTCCAATATTACTCTTGAGTATATCTATGGGAATGCATTTCATCTTTGATCTATGTGATGTGATTTAAAATGAGTTCTTATTTATCTGCAATCCAGGTGAAAAAAACCCAAGCTCCTGATGCAGCAGAAGAGACGGAGACCAGCCCTGTTCATCAGATGTTCCATGAGGAATCAAAGCCAGAGGAGACTAACGCACAGGTAAGAGTACATTCAAACACAGTCATCACAAATATCTATGCTGACTTGTATGTGATGTTGTTCTACTACTAAAATGGGCTAATGTTCATGTGGCTTTAAAGGTGTACTTCTTGGGTGGTAAAGGCCAGTTAATGGCACACACACCTGCACGTTTCCAGTCATGTCCTTATGGGGTCATTTTATCTCACAAACACTTTCTTTCTCTAGTCTCTTGTTTACACACTCATGTTTCTAGTCTCACCCGTGTGGGGCCCTCCGTCCTGTTCTCACCGTAAGTGTTTTTATGGCACTGTGGCAACACCTGGCATGATCTCAACTCTGATTTTGACATTTATAATTGTACACTGTCTGAGCTGTTACATGTTTTAAAGCAACATTTTGAGTTGATCCGCTGCAAACCCTTGTAATGCTTGTGAGAGCTGCTGATAACTCAAGAAGACCATGCCGTGCTCTCAGTTGAATTTCTGTATGGTTTCAGAAATTGTTTCACCATTAGATAACCTTATTTGACTGTGAATGTCTCTACATACAGTTATGATTTCTGTCAGTTCTAAGTGTCTTCTTGTCTGTTATGTAAACTTCAGGTGAAAGCCCTTCAGACTCTTGCTGCAGCAGAAGAGACGGAGACCAGCCATGTTCATCAGATGTTCCATGAGGAATCAAAGCCAGATGAGACTAACACACAGGTAAGAGTACATTCAAACACAATCATCACAAACATCTATGCTGACTTGTATGTGATGTTGTTCTACTACTTAAATGGGCCAGTGTTCATGTGGCTTTAAAGTTGTCAGGTGTACTTATTGGGTGGTAAAGGCCAGTTAATGGCACACACACCCGCACGTTTCCAGTCGTGTCCTTATATGGTCATTTTATCTCACAAACACATTCTCTCTCTAGTCTCTCGTTTACACACTCATGTTTCTAGTCTCACCCGTGTGGGGCCCTCCGTCTTGTTCTCACTGTAAGTGTTTTTATGGCACTGTGGCAACACCTGGCATGATCTCAACTCTGATTTTGACATTTATAATTGTACACTGTCTAAAATGGGCCAATGTTCACATTTCTTTTCTGGATGCAGCTTTTTAGTCAGATCTACTGCTAACTCAGGATCTACTGCTAACTCAGGAACAATTTTTGCTTTGGCCAACTTTTCTAGAGCATACATGATAATAAATTTTTGCTGTTTATTTGATTAGGTATTTACTGTCCAAGGGGTTTCACTCGTTGATTATCCAGATAGTGATGAAACTGATGAGGATTGTATGGAAAACGAACCTCCCACTCCACACCCGGATGTTGTTCTAAGGCAGAATACAGAAAACATTATGGTATGCCTCTAATGCTTTGAGTGACATTAAAATGTTTTTAGGAAAGTAATTTTATAAACCCTTCCAGTTACTGCTTTTAATAGATTGTGTATTTATGTATGAATGTCTGTACTTCTTTACATACCAGAATGATATTGGACCGGATGTTTCTGATCATTTGTATGATTCAGATGAAACTGTTGTGAAAGAATCTTGTGATGAGGCTTCTCAAAATAACCATTCTAACGAGCAATCAGATGATGAACTTGTTCCACCACTGAGACGCACAAAAAGCATTCTGGTAAGCCCCTAAAACTTATTTAAACAATATGAGTAACTAGTTGGTGGGGCCCTTTCCCCCAAGTGCTTTCCCCTGCCATTTCTTTCCTACTTTCAACAAGCAGGGAAAATCATATCTCCATGTCTCCCTTTTTGCAGATGGATGGAGTACAAGATTTTACTCACTGTCTCTATGATTCAAGTAGTGACAGCGCAGAGGACACTTTCATTTTTAAGCCTGAAAGGGATTCACAGAGGCTGAGAAGAAGCTCTTGCTGTCCTGTAAGCCTTTTTTTAAATTATTATTCTTTTGTGTTTTCATGACTGCGTACATGTCTGTTGCTCTTGCTAGTGAGCCTGATACTGACTCTTCTAATTTGTATATTTACTTGTACTTAGAATACTCCATACAGAAGGTTCCATACAGAATTTTCTTCACTTAGTATGCCAAGCCAGTTAAAGTATACTTTTGATAACATTTTGATACTTAATGTTACAAAATGAGTTATTGACATATGTGTGTGTTTGTTATTAAAGATTCAGATTCAGAATCTCATGGAATCAGATGACTCCAATGCAGGTAGCGAAGATGAGTATATGCCACATCCCATGGACGAAAGCACAGAAAGTTATAGCAGTTTGGAATTAACCCTGGAAGATGAGAGAAAGAACAAAGGTGTATCATCCAGTCAGAGCAAGCTTAAGCCCAGGGAGCGTGGAAGTGAGTCCTCCAGGGAGAGAAGAAGCAAGTCCTCCAGTCAGAGCAAGTCTAAGCCCAGGCAGAGTGGAAGTGAGTCCTCCAGGGAGAGTGGAAGTGAGTCCTCCAGTCAGAGCAAGTCTAAGCCCAGGGAGAGTGGAAGTGAGTCCTCCAGGCAGAGAAAAAGCAAGTCCTCCAGTCAGAGCAAGTCTAAGCCCAGGGAGAGTGGAAGTGAGTCCTCCAGGGAGAATGGAAGTGAGTCCTCCAGGCAGAGAAGAAGCAAGTCATCCAGTCAGAGCAAGTCTAAGCCCAGGGAGAGTGGAAGTGAGTCCTCCAGGGAGAATGGAAGTGAGTCCTCCAGGCAGAGAAGAAGCAAGTCCTCCAGTCAGAGCAAGTCTAAGCCCAGGCAGAATGGAAGTGAGTCCTCCAGGGAGAGTGGAAGTGAGTCCTCCAGTCAGAGCAAGTCTAAGCCCAGGGAGAGTGGAAGTGAGTCCTCCAGGCAGAGAAAAAGCAAGTCCTCCAGTCAGAGCAAGTCTAATCCCAGGGAGAATGGAAGTGAGTCCTCCAGGGAGAATGGAAGTGAGTCCTCCAGGCAGAGAAGAAGCAAGTCATCCAGTCAGAGCAAGTCTAAGCCCAGGGAGAGTGGAAGTGAGTCCTCCAGGGAGAATGGAAGTGAGTCTTCCAGTCAGAGCAAGTCTAAGCCCAGGGAGAGTGGAAGTGAGTGTTCCAGTCGGAGCCAACTTGATTTTAGCCAGAACAGACGCTTCGAAAGAAGTCATGACCCCACACAAAGATTTCCAAACAGCAGAGTTGATGGGAATGAAAAGAAAATAGTGGCAACATATTCTAAAAACGATGTTTCAATGCCCCTGGAAGAAGAGCAGTCTATCTTTGTCAGTCCAGTTTTAAAGAAGGATGATGGATCTAGAAGCTATAACAAGAAACATTTCTGCTTGTATTGTGGAAAGTTTGTCCAGAAAATGTCAAGACACTTGTGGCGTAAACACCAAGAAGAATGTGATGTTGTAAAAGCATTCAGTTTGCCAAAAAACTCAAAGGAAAGAAAACTACAATTGGACTATATACAAAATAAGGGAAACTTTGAGCACAACAGTGATGTTTTGGAAACACAAAAAGGAAAACTTATCCCATGGAAACAACCCCCCAAAAAATCAGAGGGACAGAAATTTGCACATTGCATTCACTGCTATGGTTTGTTCTCAAGAAGAGCAATATGGCGGCATTTCCAGGTCTGCAGCTTCAAACCTGAGAATATTAAACCAGGTAAAACTAGAGTTCAGGCATTGTGTGCTTTCGCCAAACCTACTCCATCAAAGTTTACAGATGCGTATTGGAAGTTCTTGAGTGTAATGAATCCGGACCAGATTGCGTTTGCAATTAAAAGAGACCACTGCATCCTCGATTATGGGTTCAGGTTGTTCAAAAAGAATTAGAAAATAGTCAGTCAACACCAGTACATACGCCAAAAACTGTGAGAACTCGGCAGGCTTTTATTGGAAGCTAGAAAAGTCACACGTGTGAAGACCATTCAGGAACTCATAAAACCTGAACGGTACACCCAAGTTGTCGAAGCTGCAAAGAACCTATCTGGATTCAGTGAGGAAACTGGCAAATACCAACGTCCGTCTCTTGCACGCAAGGTAGGACACAGCCTGCATTCGTTGGCTATGTTTATGAAGTCCGAAGGACTGAAAAGCAAAGATAAAGAAACCATTCAAGATGCTGAGGAATTCGCACAGTTGTATCAAGAGAGCTGGCGGTTTGATATTGCAGGCCAAGCATTAACCCAGCTTGACCAGACCAAATGGAATGCACCACAACTCCTACCTTTCACACAAGATATCCAGAAGCTACATTGCCATCTAGCTGAAAAACAGCAGCAACATCTCAAAGATCTACAAGAACAACCTTCATCCACAAATTGGAAGGAACTTGCCAAAGTAACGCTCATTCAAGTTGTACTTTTTAATCGACGGAGAGCAGGGGAAGTGTCCCGAATGCGCCTGTCTGCATACTTGTCACATCAGAGACACATCAGAAGAACAGGGAGATGTCAATTTGGCCCTCACGGCGCTTGAACAGGAGCTCTGCAGGCATTTTGTACGAATAACAATTGTTGGAAAAAGAGGAAGAAAGGTTCCTGTTCTTCTAACCCCATTAATGAGAGAATCACTTAATGCTCTTACTGAGAGCCGTGAAGATTGTGACGTGCTGAAGGACAATGAATATCTGTTTGCATTGCCACAATCAGCCCATTACCTCAGGGCAAGCGACTGCATGAGGCAATTTGTCAGTGAATGTGCTGACATAAAAAATCCTCAAGCACTAACATCAACAAAACTGAGGAAACATATTGCTACCCTGTCCACTGTTCTGAACCTCAAAACCACCGAATTCAACCAGTTGGCAGACTTCCTTGGTCATTATATCACTGTCCACAGGAAACACTACCGGTTCCCAGAAAGCACCCTCCAATTAGCCAAAATAAGTAAAGTCCTCCTGGCAATGGAACAAGGACGTCTAGGAGATTACAAAGGAAAGAGTCTCGATGAAATTCAAGTTGATGTGAATGGTAATATTATATTTTTTTATTTATTTTTTCTCACGTTTCTTTATTGGGTTGTCAACACAAAATATGCATTTTTCTAAGAATTCAATGTGTCACCCATTTTTACATTTTATAGGAAACAAAAACATGGCACACAAGCCAGCCCCCCAATGTAAGATACATGTATACATAGACAATAAAAATCAATGAATAAAGAATACATAAAAATAAAATAAAACAAAAATAAAACAAAACACACATAGGAGGATCCCAAGAGAAAACAAAATGGAGAAAATTCACAATGTGTTACACATAGCGCTGCATGACCAATCACACCAAATCAAGGAAGACTGTCACCTTTTATCATTGCATTATAATCATTCAGTCTCAGTTGCATACAGGAACATTTTGTTTGTTCTGAGAAAGGAGTAGTTAATCAAATTAAAACTGTTAAGTCTATCCTATCTTTGGAAGCCTAAACAAAAGAAAGAATAGCGTCCCAAATGTTGTTAAAATTATCAGAGCAACTCCTAATACTATACTTAATTTTCTCTTAGTATAGGAAGGACATTAAGTCTTTTAACCAAGATTTAGAAGATGGAGGTTTATGAGCCTATCAATGAAGTAGAATACGTCTATGGACTACTAGCGAGGCAAAAGCGATAACATTGCTCTCCTTATTAGTGAAATCAGTAAATTCTTCAGGGACACCGAAAATAGATGTTAAGGGGCTGGAACCACAGGTTTATTAAGGGCTTTTGAGATGGTATCATAAAAAGAGGACCAAAATGAGCTCAGCTTTGGACAGGAGAAAAACATATGCGTGTGACTGGCAGATGATAAAGAGCATCTGTCACGTGCATTACTTGTGCTAAACAGTTTATAAAGTTTAGCTTTAGACAGGTGTGTCCTGTGTAGAGGACCTTAAACTGAATCAGTGTCAGTCTGGCACAAGATGAAGTAGAGTTGACTCTGTCTAAGGCCCCTTGCCACCATTCAGCTGAAAAGGTAGTACCAAGTTCCTTTTCCCAGGTATTTCTAATTGTCAGAGGAGATGATAATGATGATAAGATTAACTTCATCATGACTGAAATGATTCCACGGGCTACAGGGAAAGATAAGATTATATCCATGAGAGACTCAGGAGGTTGATGAGTAAAGTTAGGGAAATTACATCAAGCAAAATCTCGGATTTGAAAATATCTAAATAAATGTGACTGTGGAAGGTTTGCTCTCATACCACAAAAAAATGCAGTGGCACAACAGTCTCCTTCAGTACATTATTCTATGCTTTCTTTTGATTTTCACTTTGGCTAGTCATCCTGTTTAATTTGTCTTCTGATTAAATCGGAACCGTTGAAACAAGTTGTAGGAAGCCTCTGCAAGTAATTGGTTGCTGCAGACACTCTGTGCTGCAATAAAATGGTTAATCAGCAGAGCCGTGCACTGTAGAGCCGATGCACTGCTGGTTCTGCCGGCCTGAATGGAATATAATGTCTACTGTTGTGTACAGCCTTTATAGATGGAGCTGAGTAGTGATGTGTGGGTCGACCCATAACCCAGGGGACCCGCAAATGGACCTGTGGGTTGGGCAGCAGTGATCGTCTGTTAAATCGGTCTGTAAATGATATTTTGACATTATTATTATAATCTGTCAATCTATAATCTATTACTGACATGGCATCCGAAGGTACTGATGCATTGAGGAGGTGACAGTCCACAGCCGTTTTCAAAACACACTTGTGTCACGCACTCTAAAAGAAACTTGTTGAAACTTTAAACAATCATTTATTGTACAAAACGGGAGAAACAAACATTGACAAAAACGGTTCCATAATTCATATTGAATTCAAAAGATAATGAAAAAAACAGCTACAAGTTAGAGGGAATAGATAAAGTGGTATAACTTGGCATTGATCCACAGCCTCAGGCGAATGCGCTCAAGTGTGCCGTGCGCATGAGCTCAGTTGGTAGGCGATACTATATTTTCACATTTTTAACAGTGCAATTTAAAAGTTTTGATTTTTATTGATAACCTACATTTACCAACAACAAAAAGACTACATTTAGCACCAAAAAAAATGTTAATAGTAATAATAATAATGATAATAATAATAATAATAATAACAATAATCATAATAAATTAAAAAAAAAAGTAAATAAAAAAACGAATATCGAATACCAAACGAATATTGGAATATCCGAATATTTGGGTACAGCCCTACTATTTACCTGTAAAACATAGGGGAGTAATGGTGACTGGATGAGAGAATGATAGTACTGTTGTATGCTCTTAATTTCCAACTCAATAATATTTTATCAGTTATCATTTTAGAGACCATTGACATGGAGGGACCTTTACAAGAGGACGTTGAAGGTATGTGTATATGATGTTCTTAAATTGGTTATAAATTATCCGTTGTTGGTCATGAATACTTATGCTTTGCATTTGTATTTGATTGCACCATTGAAAGCCTGCCGGTTTCCCTGATTCACTATCTCCTGACACATGTGGAGACAAGGACACAAAACATATTACATTGTCTCCAGGTGATGCACTACTATTGGGAGTGCAGATACAGTTCAGTAAGACTGGGATTGAAATCTACTCTGTGATACACTGTATTGTAAAAGTATAGTAACAATATTACATTTCTCTAAACTGTCAGTCATCTGTAAAACCCAGCTCACACCAAAAGATTCAGGACAAGACAAAACCATTTTAGAACGTTGCAGAGAAAAGTTGCAGCAGTGTTAACAGGTCATTTGCAGAGCATCTGAAGCCGTTGCAAATACTTTCAAAAGATCTGTCTTGGCAAATCTCCAAATGGAGCTCCAGAAATTATGAATGTCACTATTTTTTCTTCAACCAATGAAAAAACGGCACAGACATAGATATTAATGCATGTGTATGCAGATGGTGCACATTTCTCTTTAAAAGAAGAGCCTGAGTTAGAACGAGGAAAGTGTCAGTAAGTTAACAATAAAGTTTTATTCAGTGTTGTCCGTTTATTCATTATTTACCAGACTTACATTTCCTTAATGATGATAAAGTGGTGGAATCTGACTGTGTATTAGGGCTGTCAAAATTGCTCAAAAATGACATTTGAATATTCCTTCTAAAAATAACTCATAGGTTCGAACCATTCGAATATATTTTTTTTCGCATTATGTCCACAGGAGGGCAAACTAATACAAGGAAATATACTTGTATATGTATTAATACAAGGAAACATAACTACTTGTAGGTATGTTTATTTCAACAATAACGTCTTTGAAAACATTTACATACCTACACATTAAAACAAATAAAACAATTATCTATAACATTACGTTATAAACGACCGCGGACCTCTTGCTCGCCCTCCGTCAGGCCATACCACCCGCGGAAGCGCTGCGAATAGCCTCGAAGTGCCGAGAGGCGAAGCCGGTTTCCTTTCGGTACCCATGTTGACCGATTGTGTTATCCACACCGGCTGCGCCGGGCTGTGCAGCTCTGTGGCCGGCTCGATCGTTTCAGCGTCTGGCCCAGGCCAACGCCCACTCGCAAAGAGGACAGCTCCGGTGGTGTTTTTTATTTTCTCCACAATCGAATATCAATTTTCACAATCGAAGGTCCTTTTTTTTCAAATTTGAATTTAAATTCGAATATAGAATATTCGTTGACAGCCCTACTGTGTATCAGGTTGCAGCTACATTACATTACATATTTGTTCAGATTTAATCTGACAGGGAAAAACACAGGAGGCAGCAACTGAAAAATAGGAATATTTTAAACATAGGCTATAGATCAAAGACATAAAGACATGACTTTAAGCTCACAGTCTGATCCAGTAATAATATGTTTGGCGATTTGCACTTGAAAAGACGTTGAGGTTAAAATACAGTAGATTTTAAAATGTTGGACATCTATTTGAATGCTGTTGAGTCAAGATACAGTGACTTTATCTCAGCTACAAATGTATTAAATTTAAATACACTGAAATGCTGTTAAAACACGTTCAGACTGTTTAAGAAACTCACTTTCAAACTCCATCCTGCAGCTGCACCACGATCCTGCTCACTTTGAAATATTAACATATAATCTCCAATATTATAGGAATTATGTTCCATCAGTGCGACCAATCACATCATGAGTGATAGAGATCATTACATTACTCACTGATAGGCTACTATGTGTCTAAAGCTTCATACCGATTTTTAAAATGGAAATAATTAGGCATACACATCATGTGCAGTAAACATTTCAGTGCAGGAGCTGCTCTAACAGACAGTCTGATCCATGTGCACAGAGGTGTTATAAAAGATAAAAAGTTCCACTCGGAATAAAAAGAACAAGTTTGATTCTGAGCTGAGGGTGAATTCATGCTGTGCAAGATTTGAAGGTGAAGACAAAAACCAGTGTTCAAAAAAATGATTGATGGGCAGAAAATCAGTAACTTTAGACAGACCTGAGTAACAAACTAATATCCAGCAGGGTTTAGACTGTGACAGACAGTAAATCTCCGCTAATTAATGCGCTTTGATACGCGCTTCGATACGGACTGAATGAATGAGGAAATGAAACAGCGTGTCTGACTCTGTATGAGGGAGGAGACCAAGAAAAACTAAGGGTTTATTGAAGAAAACCTGCTCCTGACCAGGTTAGGTTCACAGACTCAGTTGCCATAGTAACTGACACGGAGCTTCAGTTACCTCTCTCTCTGAAATGAGCTGGAGTTACTCCTCTTTCTCTGGTTTGAATTACCTCCCTCTTTGAAACGGAAAACCCAGAATTCCCCTCATTTCAGGGTTAACAGACTCAGAGTTTTCACCAAATCTGCTTTCAGAAATGGGCCCCAGGTAAGCAGGGAGGTTTAAATAACCTGCCCTAACAATTGAAGGGAGCATGTGACTGATCAGCTGATCAGGATTTGGTGCAGCTCTGAGTTGTCTGCCTGAACTGGTTCCGCAGGCTTCACATCATTAATTGTAGCTCGCAGTCATACTCTAATGAAATAAGTATTATACAATATACAATATTTAAAAAAACTGTTTTGCGGTGTTAATCTTTGGTGACAGCTAGGGCTGTCCTGAATGCCATTTTTCAACATTCGGACCTTCGGCAGAATTTATAACAAATATTTGAATATTCGTTCACAGCGTGCGTGCAGGCGGGCAGGGCGGGTGTGCTGTGGCCGTTCTGCTCTCTCCATTCTGCTCTCTCCGGTTTTATGCCAGGCTTGGCTCCTTTCAAAGACTCTTTGCGAAGCACTAATTGTATTGCGGAGTTTTGCACTGTAGCGACTGGATCTTTGCTCTCATACCACAAAAAAATCCTTTTTAATTTGTCTTCTGATTAAATCGGAACCGTTGAAACAAGTTGTAGGAAGCCTCAGCAAGTAATTGGTTGCTGGCAGACACTCTGTGCTGCAATAAAATGGTTAATCAGCAGTGCCGTGCACTGTAGAGCCGATGCGCTGCTCGTTCTGCCGGCCTGAATACAATATAATGTCTACTGTTGTGTACAGCCTTTATAGACTGAGCTAAGTAGTGATGTGCAGGTCGACCCGTAACCCACGGGACCCGCAAATGGACCTGTGGGTCGGGCAGCAGTGATTGTCTGTTAAATCGGTCTGTAAATGATATTTTGACATTATTATTGTAATCTATTAATCTATAATCTATTACTGTCATCCGAAAAGTACTGATGCGTTGAGCAGGTGACAGTCCGCAGCCATTTTTAAAACCTTAATTGGCATTAAAATGTCTTAAATCAATCTTTCAAAAGTCTTAAATATTAACATGTGGTAAGTAGGATTTTATGATTGTAATTAGTCTAAACTATTATACTAAAAATAATAGGTAACATTTATTTTTTACAAATAATTTGCCAAATAGCAGTAATGTCACGCAATCACGAGAACGGAACCAACAAAACAGTAATGTGTTTGCGGCCATGCGTGACTCTCAGAGCAGATGCTCGTCGTTCATGTAGCAGTTGGACCACAAGGGAAAGTGTAAATTTAATGAAAATTGGCTATCCAGCAAAGATTTCTGGATGGCTGAAACGGGTACTAGGCAATTTATACGAGGCACAGTGTATTTTGTGCAAGAAATGTTTCAAACTCGGCACAATGGGAATCAAGGCAGTGGAGTCCCACATGCACAGCACGAAACACAAAGCCTCAAAATCAAGCTGTCAACAAACGCCAGGTATTTCCCAGTTCTGTTCTACTCTCGTCTCTACCGTGCCTCCACCCCCATTTCCGATATCAACAACTGGGACAGCAGCACCAAATCTCTGGACAGTAGGCTTGTTCGAGATGAACTGCGCCTCGTCTGGAAAGTAGACAAGAGCAGGTGGCCATAGCGGGGGTGGGGTGACAAAAAGCTGCGGTGAAGTCGGACAGTTTCCAGCAGCCTTCAGTCCGTACAGGAAGTCACAGACACACTCACATCCTGTCTGGAATGATGTCAGTTCATTAAAAAAGTGATCAGACCCATAAATCAGTTTGTTGTCAGTCTCCAGTTGTTTTAATTATGATAGATGAATTTATTAAAATGTTTTACAGGTGATCTGTAGTTTATGTTCATGGTTTATCCTCCATTTGATATGAATTCTCCTGTAAATCAGCATCATATCAGTTTGACCTGTCCCCTCACCTACACAGGCTGAATAAACTGCGTTTCAGAGGAAAAAAATACAAGACAACAGCTTTCGTTAAGGCTCAGTCAGATACAGTCAGGGCTTCACATCTTTCCATGTTATTTTAAGAATCCTCACATCCCACTGACCACCAGTCTCTGTGTTGCTAAATACTTGCTGCAATATAATAATTAGTCTCTGACAGCTAAACTTCACCATCAGTCACACATGTTTTCTGTTCACAGAATAAACCTTCAGATCAGACAAATACAATCTTAATTTCTAAAATTAAGAGCTGATGTCAGCGACACAGATGCTGGTGCTGACATCATTATGCATATGAAGCGATCTGAGACTGGGAAGCTGGCTTGCTGTGTATAACGACACACAAGCGTGACAATTTACCGTTATTGTTGATGCAGTGCATAAGGCACAGGAAAAAGCAAAGACGGCTTATTGGCGAACAAAAATACCATCTCTGATACAGGATCGCTGTGTGTAAGCGGCTTCTGTTCCCCTCCTCTCTTCTTTTGAGCTCCTAATTGTGCATGGATGCTTATGGGGTTATATTTGGCTTATCAACGGGCCGGGACGGGCCGGCCCCGCCAACCCAACTGGCCTCGCTGGTACAGGTTGAAAATTAGTGCTAATGAGCCACAGCCGCAGAATGTAGTTAAGTGCCACCGTGTAGTGTTAATTTTGGCAGCTATTCTTATATTCAGTCTTAGTGTGCATTCACACCAAAAGCGTCATGAGCGTCATGAGCGGCCGGCAGCCATTCATTTTCAATGTACGCTTGCTGTCACTGTAAAGTTGAGAAGCTTAACTTTATGCAAATGAGCAGCGCCGCCGCCGAAGCAGCAGCAACACAGCAGCCAATTGCAGACCATAAATATTCTAGGCGGGACAGTGAAAGAAAAAGAAAGAGAAGCCAGGTTCGCAGGACTTGGTGGACCCAGATGGCTCGACGGTATCGAGCCCTGCGTTTTCTCAGCAAATATGCCGCTGCAATACAAAACAGACTTCCCAAAATGCGATCCATGGTGAAAGAGGAAGCAGAAGATGTACATGCTATATATATAGACACAGTTTTTCCCTACAAAGAGCTCCCGCTTATTTACCACCAACCGAATAAGTTCCTGCTTATTATTTACAACCAATTACATTTCTCTTGGTCCTACAAGTCATTCTGTGCACAGCTGATCAGCTGAACACATCTGCAGTGCAGCTTGAAAGCCCTGCCCCTTGGCAGCCTTCTGCAAGCCCTGCCAGAGCTGCCAGGCAGCATGATGCCAGCGACCTGAGCAACTGCTGGTGCTCATGACGCTTTTGGTGTGAATGCACAGTTAGTCCTGTGTCAAATGTCCATGTTAGTTTTCATCATATTTAGTGGACCTCTTCCTGTTTTTATTCAGTTTAGTTTTAGTCGTCTAAAGCTGTCTTTACATTACAGGCCTTGATGCCGATTCTGTTTACATGTTTAATTAGAAGTGACCCTCATGTGATAGGTCTGCATTTACACCTGCTTTGCTTGTGTGAAACAGCCCGCTGAAGAGGAAATAAGCCGCTGAACTTTTTTATAGACAGGAGATTTATTAGGTCATGTCACAATTCCAACATCATTATAAACCAAGGTGAGTCTGGTGCTCAGATTTTATATCCAACACATCACTGTTTACAAATTGACCAGCTAGTCTGTCCTTACAAAATAAAGTTAGTGAAGTCTGCGTGGAGTAGACCTGTTGTCAGATGTGCAGCTGACATTGACAGTTGTACCACCATCCGATCCTCTGTTGCTCATGTAGTGAGGACGGTACAAAGCCTCTTGGACAGAAGAGGCAAGTGTGACTGCCTGCACCAAACCACAGTCATGACCCCTGTACCGTGATGGCACGGGACGAATATGAATACCGCTACACCCTTAATTATCATATGGTTATGTGAAAAGTCTGGCTAGTTATTGGCCATAATCACTTGTGTACTCCTCTCTGCCCCGTCGATCTGCCCTAACCAGGAAGAATGCGGGAGAGAAAAACGTAATTAAAACCGAGGATTCAGAACAGTAAGGGACACAGAGGGCAGCGGTGAGCCCAGAGCTGCAGGCGCACACACACACACAAGGAAAAAGCTTTTGGAAATAAGCTGTTGAAACAGACTGACAGCAGCTGCCTTCTCCTCCAGCTGCTCATACCAAAACTCCAGTCACTGGCTTTGTTCTGAGCGATGGAGGAGCCTGGTGCAGCTTCATCCTGAGCTAAAAAAAGGACGAGATGGTCGTGGAGTTTCTGCTCTATAGTGTTGTCAGTGCAGGCACTAAACCTCAGTCCAATCTACACACTGCTGTGATTATTATTATGATGTGGTGGCAGCAATAATAAAACATTCATGAATGCTAGATATAAACCTCCAAATGCCTGACGTGAGCTATATGTGATAATGCAGCATCCACTCGATAACAGATACTGTAGCTCTGTGACAGAGCTCTCCACCGGTCTGTAGGGATGCACTGAAATGACAATTTGGGGCCGAAGCCGAATAATATTAAACGCTTGGCCGAATACGGAGTACCGAATATTGAATATTGTTGTATAGTTTTTCATTAGTTTTTGCAGATGAACATCCTCCAGATTAGTCTACCAAAATTGGGACCCACTGTACAATACCAATGAAAATATCACGGTTCTGAGTAGTATCAGGATACCACAGTGAAAATGAGGCAGATGTGCCTTTTGTCATTTATAAAAAGATAAATCACTTTTCTATAATACATCACTGATATTTCAATGGAATAAATTACTTACTGACTTATTCATACTTCAAAAACAGCATCAATAAGTGATTAACATAGGGGGGGATCAAAATAAAATAAATAAATGAAATAAAAATCAACCAGCCACCCTCCTCCCCTGACAGTCTCTCCATAAGTAAAGAACAGTCCCTAAAGTGCGGTGAGGTTTGTGGGCCGTTACCTGCCACAATGACAGTAATGTGAACGGCTCGTTTCTCCTCTGACACGTCACATACCTGTGTTCGGCTGGCTCGGCTGTTCAGGTACTACTGGACAGTCATGACAGCAAGAAGAGGATATTATTGGAGCCGACTTCTCTGTCTCCGGTAAGCCGATGGCCGCCGTACTTGACAGGAATACATTATTGTCTGTGTCTGTGACCCCCGTTCAACCGGTGGGATTCACCTATCATTTCTGCTGGTGGTTGAAATCTGTACTCACACAGCACGCTGAATGGTTTAAGCCTGTTTTGCTTGCTCAAAACTATTTTTAGTCACAAATGCGAGTGCGGTGATGGACGGATCGCCACACTGCCGACATTTAACTCCACCCGTCACGGCACGCTGTTTGATTGTGTTATCAAAACACACCTCTATTATTCTGCCTTGCTTTTAACTTATTCCACCGAATACCGAATGTGTGTTTTTTTTGCAATATTCGGCTGAATATATTTGGTTACCGAATATATTCGGTTACCAAATATTCGATGCATCCCTACCGGTCTGAAAATGAAAACATGACCTAGTCCGAACTGCGGGTGTTGAAACCTGGACTTGATGCGTCCGGACTCACTAGAAAGAAAAAAACAACAACTCTGGGGTTGTGTTTGACTCTCGTTCACGTTTCCTCCTTTGTTTACCATTGCCTTGCCAGCGCAGGCAGGAGGGGCACAGTGGAGTTGCAGGGGGAAGAGGTGGGTGGGACTAAGGAGGGAGGTGGGGTTGTTGATGTTCACATTTTTTGCCAAGTGCTGTGTGAAATGCAAGAAAGGTAAGAATTGCTTCAAGTGAGAGAACACAGCAGTTACTGCATAATTGTTGCAGAGAATAAAACTACACGTCTCTCAGTGACTGAGAGAATTTTTTGTAGTCCCTGTAGCTTGTTAGTAGAATGACATATTTTATCTATTCAGTAGTGTTGCAGTTTTAAGTAAGAATAAAATTTCTTTACAAAAGAAAACCTACAATGTATTGTGTTTTTGCCTACATAGGAAAACAAACTGCTGTCAAAAGAAGCTGGACCCTAGACGAGTGTGCTGCAGTGGACAGACATTTGAGGAAATTCATCGTGAGGAGTCAAGTTCCTGGCAAAGAAGCAAGTCAGCACTGTATTAATGTAGTACAAATGCATACAAAAGTTTATTTTGATACTGACCAACATGATGTTGTTGAGAATAACAGTTGAGAATAACAGGATGATAGCTGCAGTTTTACAAGTTGCTGTTTGAGTTGTTATACTTAGAGCTACATTCTCACATTTTTTGCTCAGGTTGTGTTTTGTTACAGCAGCATCATTTGAAAATTATGACACCAATTATACCAATTCTTATGACAGGTTTTGTTTCATTCTTGCTTTGATTCAGTTGCAAATCCTGTGATGAAAGGAGCCAAAATGGAGCTACAGAGCTCTTTCTAAAAGCTGCATTAAAAGAAATTAAGAACAAATCATTGCTATCTTGGGATCCTGTATTTTCTTGTGCAACTTCATGACATTTTAAATTATTTTTCTTAATCATCACATCTAGTGATGTAGTCGACTAGTGATGTCTACCAAGGAAGCCAGCATAAACAGAGGTTTGTGACAAACACACATGTAACACTGCTCTCTCATATTAACGGCGTTTATGCACACTCAGTGTTGTGTGGTCAGGAACCGGTGGCGGTTGCAAAGCATTTGTAGTGATATTTTGAGCATTATATAGAGGCCAAAGTTGGGTTTTAAAGCACTGCCCCCATTACTTTGCTGTTTAACTGCAATGTTGTGCAGCTACGTAGCAGGAGAGCTAGGTCCAGGCTGCACATATTTTTCTCAGGTCTTTTCCTATGGTAGCACTCGGGGACCTAGAGCTGTGGAGCGTTATTTTGAAAATGACCGGAATTCTCCTTTAATGTATACTTAAACCACATCAAGCTGATCATGTTTATGTTGTTTTACTTTAGAAGGATTTTTCACGCAGAACATTTACTTATAATGGAGTATATTTGTCATTTAACTTTTAATTCGCACACTGAAACCTCTCAACTGAACCAGAGACTGAACTCTTGTCAAATTACGCTGTTGTAATTGGCTGATTCACACACGGTGGCCAATTACAGCACAGCGTACATCACAACATCCCGCCCCTGTCCCTCCGCCGGATCCATTCTAGCATCAACCCTCCCCACACGTCTCCAAACCATGGCCCGTTTAAATTTCACAAAATAGTGTCACACCATATGATATCCATTTCTGGGACAAAATCTTTTTTATCAGAGCTAATTCAGATTTTATGCTTTGACTTTGAAAAGAGCAGACTCACAAATAGACATCTGTTTTATCATTCTGTACTTTACTGAGGAGAGTTGCATTCATTTTCATTGGTTTAATTGAAGTTTAAACTTTGTGAAATGTGCTTGGGACAGTCACACCATATGAGCTTTTTACTGTTTGGTTGACAGTTGTGAAAAAGTGAGTGATGACTTGCATGTATATTCAGTGTGTTCACATACAGCAGCATGTTACGAACAACAATAATGTGTTTTTGACAAATTGAATCTATATATATTTGCATTTGATGCTCTGTACCATCTGGACCACATCATCACTCACTACAAAATTAACTATTTTAGGCCAAAATGAGGAAACTGGGATTAATAATCAAGGCCGGTATCAGCATCTCCAGATAATGACCTTGGGCCCCATTAACATACAAAAACTTGATATGTATGTGTGTATGTAAAAGTGGACCCCACAAGTGGGCAACGCTAGAAACGGGGCCCCACAAGTGACCAAAAAACTAGCGTGGACACAAAAGTTTTAAAAATTTGTTAATTTGAAGTGATATCTGTGATTGGGATTTTTTTTAAATCTTACCTGATTTTTTACAGCAGTGTAGGACCACTGGAAAGGGTGGATCCCATAAAGTAGCAAAAACCAGAATGTGTGTGTCTGTGTCTGTGTTTGTGTGTGTCATATGTAACCCAGGTCACAAAACGACCAGACTAATATTTTATTTTGTTTTTTCCTCCGAAGGATTTAAAAGGTGGAAATGTGTTTAAAGGCATTTATTGTAAATATGTTGAATTGTTAACTGTCTAAGTTCGGATGTAATATTATTTGTGACACTTTTAATCAAATGCCATAGTATGGTGTTGGAAAATCTCGCGCGGCTTTACCATCCAATGGTAGCAGACCTGCAGGACTTTAAGCAGGAAGTGGCATACAGAAGCGGGGAGAGACGCTGAGAGGAAACGCATCCGAACAGCCTTCTTCAAACTTCGACAAAACAACTCAAAACCACCTTTAACCTTATTTTGGTGAATTAAACTCTTACTTTAACTTACTGAACTTCGACTACGGATTGCTGGAAACGACAACGGCGGCCTTATTAGAGTAACCGAGTGCGCGAATTGGTGAGTGATAAACGGCTCAACAGCTGTTGATTATCGGTGTGATTACAAATGGCATTTGATGATAAAAGTGACTTATGAACCATTGTTTTGTTCTTGTAAGCACATGCTAAGGTAAAGGATTATTAAGGTAATGCTTATTTATTTTTGAAGAAGATTATTAAAGCGTTTTGTTCTGGCCTTATCACCAGGCCAGGTTTTTTTTTCCCCCGGACATTTGGATAGCGAGCTAACCCCAGGACAGCAATCTCCGACACTTCCCCTCCTCTCCCCCCCCTCACCAATAATCACCAATCATCATCATCATCATCATCATCATCAGTCATCATCCCTTCCCCCTACGTGTTCTTACGGAACCGGTAGTTTAAACCGGCTGTTTAAAGGACTGAATTGTTATTATTATTATTTTTCCCCATTTACTGAACTGAACTGAACTGAACTGACGGAGTGTTTTGGAACCTCCTAAGCAATGTGAAAATAGAGCTTGGTCTAAAAGTCTATTTTTGTTGTGCATTGTGTTTAATTTGTGTTTCAAATTTCAATATATGAATTTTGAGTAACTTTATTCAAGTCTCCTGAGTTTTAATATTGGTATCAGTTTGTTTCTTCCTGTGTTTCGAATTTAGAATTTTCTGATTTTATTTGGGCCTTAACATTCCTTATGTTGGTTAAAGGTTTATTCTAAACCTGTGCTACACATACTTCTACTCTTATTATACACATTTGATTAATTTCACATATCTATAACATTAGATATTAATATATACTTTCAAGATATTGTTCCACAATAGCCAGAATTATAATTATAATATTATTTCTTTCATTAATGTTGTTGTAAGCTACTGTCATTACCGTCTGTCCTGCATCTCTCTCTGTCTCCCCTTCTGTCTCATTGGGTCCTAAGAACAAAGGGATGTTGTATGTTGTAAAGCCTTGTGAGGCAAATTGTGATTTGTGATATTGATTGCTTGATTGATTGATTGACTGATTGATTGATGTCCTTGTCAGTACTTTGGTTTTTGGAAGCCATCAAAGTTCTACTCCCAAGTCATGGGTTCATTGTCAAAAATGACCTTGCGTTCTATTGACATAATAGAACGCAACTCTCAGCCATTTGCCCTTTCAAAGTAAGATTTCGCCTCAAACATGCTCTTAAAAAAAATCTCCTCCTACACCGTTTATTGTATCTGCTTCAAAGACGCACACATGCCAGCTCAACTGCTGCTAAACAGATCTTCTGTATAACTTTATCAACGGTTTGGGAATGGGAAGAACTTGTTCGACAGAACACAGAGAAGAGACCTGTTTTAGTGAAGATTTAAGTGCTCTCTCTGTCTCTGCTCTTCTGCCAGGTGCACGTAGCAACTGCTGCCACACACAAACTCACAGAAACATGATGTGTGTGCATATCTACATCTTACATGCAGACATGACAGGCGCAGCGTCTCCATTTTAACCCTTCAGGTGCCAGTTTATTGAGGAAAATATTCCATTTTCATTTATACATTTCAAAAGACTATCGCTTGAAAGTGGTGAGAGATAATAAGGCATACTGTAAATGAGAAAAATATTCACCATGACCCAAAGTTTGTGATGGGAGTAAATTAACTCATCTAATTTGCATATTGTGGCATCATTAGGCGGCGGCGGCCATATTGGATTTCATAAATCTCAATAAAACAACATTTTGAACATATTTACACAGTAGATTTCTTTTGTTTTGTGTTGCTTTTGTCATCTCATCCTCAAAAAAACAGGGCGGGGAATCTGATGGGGGTAAATTAACTCATCTAATTTGCATATTATGGCATCACTAGGCGGCGGCCATACTGGATTTCATACATCTCAGTAAAACATCATTTTGAACATATTTACACAGTAGATTTGTTTTGTTTTGTCACCTCATCCTCAAAATTAAGGAAGAGGAATCTGATGGGAGTAAATTAACTTATCTAATTTGCATATTGTGACGTCATTAGGCGGCGGCCATATTGGATTTAATAAATCTCAGTAAAACAACATTTTGAACATATTGTAGGGGAAATACATTTTTTTTAGAATAATTGCACTTGTAATAATGAATTTGGGGCACCACCCTTAGAAGGGAAGCGACTAATCAAATTAATAACTCTGTAAGTTAATTCATCAGCACGCTTATCAATAATGAATCAATCTCAATATCTGAGTTATGATTCCTCTAGACAGTGATCTCTGTTCCTGTACACAGATATATATATCACAAACAACAACTTGCCAATAAATGATATTTAACTAAATGGATAACACTGAGCCAATGAATAGCAAATGATGATTATATAACACAACACAAATTAACAATATATATGAATGAAATGAAAAGTAACACTTGTTTGGTTTGTTTAGTTTGGCGATAGTGGGAGAGTAACACTGAGATGGCCTATGATAAACGGGAACCGCAATAATGCACAAAACCATTCAATTAGACCTACTGAAACCTAAGATTACAATCAGGATAATTTAACTAAACCTCCTGTTCGACCTCTCTCTTCACTGCATAGCGGTTAGCTCGGGTTATGGAAGTTTTGGGCCTACTTTTCAGCAGCGGTGATCACAGGTGGAGCTCAGTCGGGGTCCCTGGACTGTCGTAAGCTGCTCCGGGGGTTTTCCAGCAGAATGGCACGGCAGTTTCACAGCCAAGGGAGCAGATGAGTTCGCAATGTCCTGTGGGTACCCAGTGGTTGGTCCACGCTGCGGGAGGCCTTAGGGCTGGATGGAGAACACTGTGGCAAGTGGTGAACAGCGAGGTTCCAAGGGAATCTGGAGTGGAGAGTGGTCGACAGGTGCCGGTCTGTTTTGTTCTGATTACTCGTTTATTGTAAGGTGACAACAATATCGCTGGCCGTTTGATATTGATGTCAAATCTACTATACGCATAAAAAATGTTGAAAACACTGAAGATGGAAAAACTGGATCGATAAAAATTTCAAAGTTCAAAATAACTTTGCTCGTGAGTATAAACGTGTTGAAGACGTAATGAAAGCAATAATGCACTACTGACAAGGTAAAATTGTGAACCAATACGGCAGACAAAATCGAGGGGAAAAATTGTAGTAACAGTTGAAAGAGAAGAGAAATAATAAGAGAAATAAACACATAATAAGAGAAATAAACACAAAAACGAGACCAAAAAGAGGAAGTGAAAAGAAAGAGAAGAACTAAAAAGACTAAAAGCGTAAGAGACTGGATCAGGTGGCGCCCCAGGTATTTCACCAGGTCAAAAAGTGGGCAGCGATCCTGATCCAAAGGAGGAGGTTTTCCTCCTGAGAAAGAATATATCTTTTTAAGATCTTAATCAGAGGAAAACTTTAGGAAAACTCGAATGGTTTGGATTTTATGGTGTCTTCCAGGTGATGTCTTAGAGGCCGTTTACACGTACACGGTGAGCCTGTGACTCTGTCCTTGTTACAGAAGACTGTTGGTCAGTTGAAGCCCTCAGGTTCTCCAGATGATGTGGTCCCTCCTCGACTATTTAAAGAGGTTCTCCCCACTATAGTGTCATCTGTTCTGACACTTATCAATAGCAGTTTGTCCTCAGGTGTGGTCCCTGAAAATTTCAAACATGCAGTAGTGCAACCTTTGATTAAAAAACCAGGACTAGATACTGCTGTTCTTGCAAATTACAGGCCTATTTCTAAATTGCCATTTATTTCAAAAATCCTCGAGAAGATAGTTTGCAAACAATTAATGGTTTTTCTGGAAGAGCACAAAATTCTTGAGGTTTTCCAATCTGGTTTTAAAACCTTGCACAGCACTGAATCAGCTCTTTTAAGAGTTTTTAATGATATCTTTTTAGCTACTGACTCTGGTGACTGTGTTATTCTTGTGCTTTTAGATTTGACTGCTGCATTTGACACAGTGGACCATGAACTTTTAATCTCTCGTTTAAAACAGTGGGTGGGTATCAGGGGCGCAGCACTAGAGTGGTTCAGGTCATACTTGGCTGATCTAACTTTCTGTGTCAGCCTTGGTGACTCTGTGTCCTCCTCTGCTCGTCTCTCGTGTGGGGTCCCACAGGGCTCAGTCTTAGGCCCTCTTCTCTTCTCTCTCTACTTGCTTCCACTTGGTTCCATACTTATGAAGCATGGTATTTCTTTCCACTGTTATGCGGATGACAGTCAGATTTATGTCCCTCTCAAAAAGAAAGATGAATATTCTGTTAAACCACTACTCAGGTGTCTTGATGACATAAAGGCCTGGATGGCTATAAACTTTTTAAATTTTAATGAGAAAAAGACAGAGGTAATGGTTTTTGGTGGCACCAGTGACCCCCCCCCCCCCCCCCGTAAATCTGGGTTCCTTGGCCCAGTTCATTAAGCCAACCGTCACAAACCTTGGAGTTAAAGTGGATACTGATCTCAAGCTAGACTGTCAGATCAGTTCAGTCGTTAAATCGAGCTTCTTCCAGTTGAGGCAGCTGGCCAAAATTAACTAGCACTTTGAAACAGTAATCCACGCCTTTGTGACCACTAGGCTGGATTACTGTAATGTACTTTATGTGGGGGTTAGTGGCTCCTCCATCGCCCGTCTTCAGATGGTGCAAAATGCTGATGCACGTCTTTTAACTGGCACACGTAAACACGAGCACATTTCCCCCATTTTAGCCTCACTTCACTGGCTGCCAATACATTTTAGGATAAATTTTAAAATTCTTTTATTTACTTTTAAGTCCCTCAATGGTCTTGCCCCGCCCTACCTCTCTGAGCTGCTGCAGCCTTATTCACCCCCCCGCTCTCTCAGGTCAGCTGATCAACTGCTCCTGAGTGTACCTAAAACTAAGCGCAAGCTCAGAGGTGACCGTGCCTTTGCTGTAGCAGCTCCTAAACTATGGAACGATCTTCCTCTCCATATCAGACAGGCCTCCTCTCTGTCTGTTTTTAAATCTCATCTTAAAACCCGTCTTTTCTCCTTGGCTTTTGACACCATGTGAGATGTTGAATGTATTATTATTTTTATTCTATTTTTTTTTTTATTTCATTGTTTTTGGTTTATTGTTTTTATTTTTATTGTTTTAATTGTATAGCTGTTTTATGTCTTTTAATCTATTTTTGTATTTTATTCTTTCATTTTGTTTTTATTTATTCTTCTGTACAGCACTTTGGTCCACTGTGGTTGTTTTATAGTGCTTTACAAATAAAGTTGGATTGGATTTGTGACATTGGGCTTTATACATAAAACTGATTGACTGATTGATGTTGTCAGTAGTTTGGTTTTCAGAAGTCATCAAAGTTCTATTCCCAAGTCATGGGTTCATTGTCAAAAATAACCTTGCGTTCTATTGACATTGCTTGTTTTATCGACATTTGTAATCTTACGGAGAGGCTAATTCACATTGTCTACGTGAGCTGGAGGCCGACAGCGAGAGGCCGGGGTCCCGCCCAATGCTGCTCGCAGCTTTAATTATTAATTATTTTCGATAGCCAATTGACCCCAACATAATTGGTGCCCCTTGGTGAGGCTTAATATGTTGATCACTACATATTTGGTGCCTTCGTGTGAAGCCCGAATCTAAATCCCTACAATGTGAGACATGAAAGGACAGCTTTTGTTGTTGTGATGTCTAACGCTGGAAACCACAGACTAAGTGCCAGTGTTTGATAACTTTGGAGTGGGACCAGGATGTTTCCTCTCATAGCATGTTAATGTGCAAATTTTGACAGTGGCTTCACATTTTTCTTATTCGGGTGTGTGTTTTGCACCATATTCACTACAGCAGCTGTAGCAAATATGTGAGTGTATTAATTTCATAATTTGTACTTTGTAATGTACAACTGTGTTGTATTTGTGGAAGAGTAAATAATCTCTTCACTGTGACTTCAAATTTACTGATACACGGATCAGCCACAGTTGCTGCTTACTGTTATACTCCTTGAGTATAACAGTTACAGTTCATTAGGATGTGCTTACATGAGAAATGAATGAATCTGATCACAAATATGACACATACACATTTTAACTAATCTGGTCCCCCATGTATTAACACAAAAAGTTGAAACATCTGAAGAAAAAAATCAAATAAAACTCACAGCATCTCAATATCATTCTAAGCATTGACTCGATACCCACACTTAGTATGACTTCATAGCCTCCTTCATGTCGGTGTCTCTGTCACTGGGGTTAGGCAGTATTACATGTACATGACTCACTATGTCCCTGGGCTATAGGCCTTACCGTAGGTAGAAGAGCTTTCTGACTACTTAATAATTCACTAATCACACATCAAATCACAGATTTCATACCACATGCTCCAGTTTCATGTTTTGTTTTGTTAAAACCTGATAGAGGTGATATTAGGCCTCTGAGGAGCTGCATCCCACCCCCTGTCTGCCCCACCCCTCTCTCTACTGTCCGTTGTTCTCCTGTCTCACCTTTCCACTGTCCCAGCAGACTCTTTGGCCATGGTAATATGATGCCCAGAGTAGTACAGCATGTTGTCCTGCAGGTTTGTGTCATACTGAATAATTTGCCCTGAGGCATCTCCTCCTATGCTGTATGATACTTCTCTTATCTCTTGACACTTTGACCACATGATAAACGTTTCCTCCAGCTCAAGGTCAAATGTTCAGACACTATATTGCAATGATGTTGCAGTTGAAAGCTTTGTGTTGAACTGCTGAAGAATATCAGAATTAGGGATAATGAATAGACGAATAGTGTTAATCAAACAGTCATCAAGTAGTTTTTAAGTAGTTTTTGACTAGCTTGCTAACAAGTGATCAGTGGCCAGAGTTGTAGCCACATGGTTGAATACACTTAGAGCCAGATCTACTAAGATCCCAATTTTGCATGTGGGGCTGAACTGCGGTTTGCAGGTGATTTACTAAGAGTGATTGTGTAAATGACAAGAGGTGCAAATGTGTTGGAGACACCCTATTTAAATGAGGGTTTTGTATGTTTGCAGCATGGCGAGTTTGGAGAGAAAGCAAAAAGTGAAATTTGACCCTATGGAATTAGAGATGTTGGTGGATGAGGCCAATAAACAAGTAAATGAGCTACAGCAAAGAAACCTGACTGTCTCACACAGGAGCGCTATATGGGAAGAAATCTGTGAAAAGGTAAATGCTGTTGGTAAAACGATGCGAACAGTGAATGAAGTGAAAAGAAGATATCAATGCATCAGAAGAAAAGAAAAATTGCCGTATAATAAAATGTCTGCAAATAAAACAGGTAGGGGCACAGTAGATGAGACGCCTCTGACCAACAGCCAGGGACCGGAGAGGGAGGAGAGGTGCGCACAGCCAGCAAGTTCCACCTGCGTAAAAGGAAACACAAATAATACACTCAACTGTCACTTTTAAGTTTTCTTATATTGACTATGAATATTCATTTTGTGAAAAATAGGCTATACAATAAAGAACTGTTAAGTTTTTTTTTTTTTTTTTTTGCCACAATAAATGTTAGAGCTATAGCATAATATATATATTTTGTGACTGAAACAATGTGTCTTTTAATATTATTTTGTGTGGCTTAACATAATTAGACGTTAATGAGACTGTGTATTTCGTTTGATAATAATGTTTTGAATCTAGAAAATGGAAAGTTTTTTCAGTAAATGTTGATTTGCCTAACTTTGCAATGCTCTGCAGTTTAGTGGGTCACACTAGCACTCGTATTCTAATCTACAGCATTATGTTTACCAGTATGACCGCCACAACAGTCTGACATACCGTTTGGGTTTTTATAATGCAAAACCTATAAGCTCCTCTTCCTATGACTTTTCCTAAAAATGTGTCTTGTGTGTTTACTGAAGCCTTTAAGTTACAAAAATGAAACACACTACACTTTTGAGCATTTATACCTCTGACCGTGGCAGCGGTCACACAGACCTAATAAGAACAATAACAACAACTACAATGATAAATGTTATAGTTAACAACAGATGGTTATGGTGTTTCATTCTCTTCTCTCTATGGCACTTGTATCTCAACCAGTAGCCTACTTTTGTTGCGTTTGCTGATCCTCTATGGTACACAAATACAGTATAGCCTAGTATAATTACATATCGGAACAATGGGACGTCAGACTAATGGGATGTAGGACCGATGGGCTGTCGGACCAATGACATGGACTCCGGGAATACTCCCGAACCTCCCTATGGCCAGCCCGCCTGAACATTCAGTTTGATGGTGGGTGGTCAGGGAGACAAAGTGTAGCTGTGGATGGTGAGGCAGAAGGCATAAGCAGTTTTGGTGAGAGTCACTAAGTAGTAGTTTGGGGAAGTTGGTGTGCATCTGTGATTTAATTTTTGTGAGGGAATGAGTTAGAGTCAAGATTCAATTCAAGAAGTTTATTGTCATGCACAGTAAAAACACAGCAGTTTCCACCATACAATGAAATTCATATTTACCAGTCTCCCCTCATGCTAAACAATAATAAAATTAGAATTAAAGTGCAAAATGCATGTTCTCCCCGTGTCTGTGTGGGTTCTCTCCGGGCACTCTGGCTTCCTCCCACAGTCCAAAGACATGCAATTTGGGGACTAGGTTAATTGATAAATTATCCATAGGTATGAATGTGAGTGTGAATGGTTGTTTGTCTCCATGTGTCAGCCCTGCGATAGTCTGGCGACCTGTCCAGGGTGTACCCTGCCTCTCGCCCGATGTCAGCTGGGATAGGCTCCAGCCCCCCCGCGACCCTCAAGAGGATGAAGTGGTTAGATGAATGATGAAGAATTAAAGTCAGATTTTAAGAAAGAGAAATGAATACCGTAAAATTGCAATGAAACACCCAGTCCCAATTAAATGCCCAGTCCCTTTTACCAGCCTAGCGGGGCTACACATTTTGACAAATAATCATCAGACTCAATTAGATGCCTGGTCTGGCTACCAAGCAGTTATTTTTTTATAGAAGTTCTTTGGGTGGCCACCTCAAATTATGTGTTCATTCCTCAATTACCCATATTACTTTTGTTTGTATGAGATCAAAAGTATGATCAAAAGAATCTAAAGGGTTTTTCATAAAAATGAATCCAAGTTGTGAATATTGTTTTAACAGGATAAAGTGGTGTTGTGTCGGTATGTTGGGTGCCATAATCCTCAAGTGCTGTAACTCTCTCTATGATGTACTGTCTGTCAGAGCTAGATCAAATGATTCATAATTGATTATCTGAAGCCAAATTTTAATATTTATACTGGTTTAAAGAATAAGAATTTCTCGTCTTTGCTGAGCAACGTTTTTGTTTCAAAGGAATCAAAGGCCTGTCCCATATAGATGCCTGTCCCAAATATAAGCCTGTTGATTTCAGTGATTTAAGCAAATATTTGCATGGGCTAGGTATTAATGGAAGTTTTACAGTAAGCAGAAAGAAAGAGCTGAGTTTAAAAGTAAAGGGCACTTGTAGCTTAATATAATATATACATAGCATATTGTGATTGATTTAACTTTAGGTCTATACTGAGTATAAAGTATTTTCTTTAGAGCTGAGTGATCAGAGACAGATCTGTTTACAGCTCTGTATAAACTCCAGAGATGATAAAATATTTCCCTAAAATCTGTTGTGGATATTCATGGTCCGGAGAGGAGGAGGATGTTTTCTTTATTGTTTTTTTAACCCATTGACATTCCCTTACTTCTCTAAAAAAAAAAAAAAAAAGGTTCCATGATGTTGTAAAGAGAGCACAAATATGTGATTTCACCCACCGTAGTGAAGCAGAATATTTATAGCTTGAAGGTTTCAGACTGAGCAGCCAGTGCACTGTGGGTCCTGCGGTTTTTGTGCATATCCTTACTCTCTGACACATTTGCAGACACACAACTTGAAACAATAGCTGTGTTGGTAAACAGGCCCACGGGATCTGACAGTTAAACGACCAATTAACTGAGCTGATCAATGGAGCTGCCTCCTGACCAACATAATTAACTGCTATTGTAACAAGAGAGCTGAAACAGCTCTTGGCATGTTTACTGTGCAGTTAAATGAACAGCCCAGAACACTGGCATGTGTTTAAAGACAAGATAGAGGGGTTTAAACATTTGATGAAACGTGATAAGCTTTTGTGTTCAGTGGGTTCTCAACAATTCAGCTTAAAGTATTCTCATAACCACTTATCTGACATTCAAGCAGACTAAGAAGAAGCTTCTTCAGGGAAGAGTGTAAAACTATAAATACAGGGGGAGAAAAGATCTAATACTTTTTGTGGCTCAGCTAGCCTTACTGTACTTTGTCACCAACATAGTTTTCAGAATACAACAGAGCTCTGGACATTTGGGCCTATATTTGTCAAGTAACACACTTATGCAGAGCCACTGTCAGGATTGAAACCGAATAATGCTTAATTACCAATTGATTTGGTAACACTTTCTATGAAGACCACATATTTATTGCATTACACATTATCACCATAATGCTTTATGAATACACTCAAACACAGATAATGCTTTCTGATGAACTATATCAACAGAGGTAGTATGCAAGCTACTGAAAATTAGCTACAGTGACTTTTTTACTTTTCTCAAATTTCATTGAATTACTTCACCATTTATTGCACATAAAAGTTACTAGGGAAAGTAAGCTTTGATTTACTTTTCAATATCAGCTTCAGTTTTCTTATTAAGGCACACTTTATTATTTTTGTGTTGCTGTGGAAGAGTGTGGGGCAAGACAACTGGCAAATTTTATCTATGATTGTACCCATTATCACGATGATGAAAATTAACATTAAAAATGTAACAAAAAAATGAAATAACTGTTTCTAACAGTTTAACAGTAATTTTTCATCATGATAGGCCCAATGAAATAAAAGTGATAAAAGTTATTTCCATACTGATTTATTCCTTGTAACCTCAATAGCAGAGCCGGCATGACACATAGTCAAACCAAGTGGCTGCTTAGGTGATGGTGGTGAGCACCAGGGGCCTCATGTACAAAGGATGCGTACGCACAAAAACGTGGCGTACATCCTTTTCCACGGCAAAGTTCAGATGTATCAAGAGTGAAATGACCGTGGAAATGTGCGGTGCCTCACGCCAACTTCATGGCTGGCGTACGCACGTTTCTACAGCTGTTGATCCTTTGGCGACACTTAGAGGTGATGCTGGTAAACTGTTATAATAAATAAATGTGAAAACAATTAGTCTTTAGAGTGATGTGCACATCAGAGAAACATGAACAATTAACGCTGATAAACAATTAACACACCCATGTGTCTGCAATTAGATGAGTGGATATAAAAGCATGCGCAAAGTGGTGCCGAAAATACCGTTAACAACAACGGCTGCTTTAGCAGTATTAGAAGGTTTGTAAATGGCGCAATATGAAGACAGTGTGTGTTAAGAGACAGATGGCACTGGCACATGATAACAACTGGCTCATCAGCTGCTTAAGGTTCCCGAGGCCAATCCTCCTGCAACTGTGCGCAGAGCTGCAGTCGGCAAAGAGCCATGCGCTGCCTGTATCCATACAGGTGCTGACCACACTGGGGTTCCTAGCAACAGGGGCATTCCAGAGGGAGCTGGCTAACCGACCGGGACTGTGCCAGTCGACCCTGAGCCGAGCTATGCTAGCTGTGTGGGACGTGTAACCGGGATGAAAATCTATTTAATCCAAGGAGGATGTCCGTTATTTAATGGTTATTTTATGTTATGTTCATTATTAATATAACAAAGTCCGCCATATGAGTGCGTAAGTTCCGGCCACGTAGTGTTGCGTCGTCACGTACATACCTGGGAGGCCGCGGCTGTCCAATCGCGTCGCTCGAAGCGCCGTTACAAGCTGTCTGCTCCGTCTCTCATTCAGAAGGTGAGGGGAAGCATGCGGAGCAGCTGCTACGGGTCGGTCGCTACAAACAAATACTATTTTCACTCATAAATTCTTGGTTATATCATTCTAAATGCCGCCGTTACATCATTCAACCCTTTTAGACATCAACCAGCGCCGGGGAGGGATAAGTTGGTCGTGTGGTGTGTCAGATATATTCTGGAATTGGTGTCTGCCTGTTTGTTGTTAGCATTAGCATTAGCACGTCAATGCATTTATATGGACTGGCTACGGCACACCTAGCTTCTAAATGCTAATGCTGGCTTTTGAATCCATAGTAATGAGTGTCATGAGATTGATGTGCCACTACAGCACAATTATAGAACGTTTACTTTGATTTGTGAATAATTTTGTGAATGTTGACATGTTATTTAAGAAATGAGTGACACTAATTTGGGAAGATTTGTCATGCTTATTTATGAAGTGGATTGATGTTAAGGTGTTTAAACCAAATGCACTTTATTGAGAGATGGTTATTCTATTGCTGCTCAGGTTCAGGTTCAGGTTCAGGTTACTTTATTAATACCCGAAGGTAGATTTGTTCTGCAGCGAGATAAAAAAGATGACGTCCATTTGTACACAGTTACCGTACATAACATAAAACCAACCACAAAACAGAAACATAATAAAAGTACCCCGAGGCTCCACCAGTCAGGACACGAGGAGGAGAGAGAAACATCAATACATAGAAAATACTAATAAATAACCCAAATAAACAGCCTCTGGATAAAAACCAGGATACAAGCAAGTTTAAAACCAAAATAAATAAGTAAATAAATAATAATTTGTACCTCTACAGCATTGTGTAATATTATGTGCAAAATCTCTACAGCTTGTTCAATTCAATAATAGCAGCAGGAACAAAGCTGTTTCTGTAACGTTTGGTTCTACATTTGGGGACTAGAAACCTCCGTCCAGAGGGAAGAAGCTGGAACTCACTGTGTAAAGGGTGGGAGTCATCATTTAAAATAGAGGAAGCTATCCGCTGTAACTGTTTGGTGTACAGGGATGCCGGAAAAAGCTGTGACTCACCAATCAGTCGAGAAGACCATTTAACTATTTGGTTTAAGGCATTTCTCCCTTTCAAAGTCGTGTGACCGAACCATGACACCAAGGAAAAAGATAAAATAGATTCAATAAAAGCACGATAAAACATGATCATTATAGTTCGGTCAGTGTGAAAGTGCGAGAGTTTCCTTAAACAGTACAGACGCTGATGACCCTTTTTACACACAGCTTCCAAATTGGCTTCAAAGTTCAATTTTCCATCAATAACAGTCCCCAAATATTTGTAAGATTGCACAAAGTCAATGGTCTGACCTTTGATTAAAGTGACTGTGTGCATGTCATTTTTCCTCCTAAAGTCAATAACCATATCTTTGGTTTTTAAAGTGTTGAGTTGGAGGTAAGACTCCTCACACCAATGTACAAAGTCATCAATCACAGGGCCGTGGCTGCACTCATTTTCCTTAAGCAAACTGACAATAACAGAGTCATCCGCATATTTTATAATGAATCTGTTGTCATATCTGCTCCGGCACATATCTGTGTAGAGAATAAATAATAACTTTACTCGAACTCTCTGTGTCCTGCTGTTTAAAAAGTCAAGAATCCAACCCACTAGATTTTTACTTAAGTCGAACTGTTCAAGGAGCCTTCTGGTTAAAATGTGAGGTTGGATTGTATTAAAAGCAGACGAAAAGTCCACAAATAAAAGTCTGACATGTGTCCCATTAGAATCCAAGTGTTTAAGAAGCATGTTTAGCAGAGTGAGTGTCGCATCCTCCACTCCTCTGTGAGGCCTATATGCAAATTGCATAGGATCCAAAGTATGTTCAGACTGCCTTAAAATCTCACACCTCACCAGTTTTTCAAAGGTTTTCATTAAAACTGAGGTCAGAGCTACTGGTCTGAAATCACCAACAGTCTTAGGACAGTTGGATTTAGGGACAGGGACAACTACAGCATCTTTCCAGATGATAGGGACATGTTGTGTCTGTAGTGACTTGTTATAGATACGATGGAACACAGGACTCAGTTCAGTAGCACAAGATTTCACTAAACGACCACAGATATTGTCAGGACCATGGCTTTTGTTAATTTTTACAGAGCAGAAGGCCTTTTTGACATCCTGAAGGTCAATGTTAAAGTGCTGAGTGTCCTTAAGTTTATATCTCAGTTCCTGAAGTTCTTTACTAAAATCAAAAGCATCAAAACGACAATAGAAACAATTAAAAGCATTAGCAAGATCAGAATCTGAGTTAAAACCATCTAAAGTGATATGAGTGCAGCTCTCTGGGTTCTGGAGGCCTGCGATAGTTTTCATGCTCTCCCAGGCTGAACCAAGTTTGTTTGCAGCCATTTTCCTCTCCAAATCTGATTTATAGTTCTGTTTTGCTTTTAAAATTTCAATCTTTAGCTCCTTTGTGGCTGAGTGCAGATCAGATGCAGTTCCCTTTTTAAAGGCAAGCGACTTTTTTTGTAAACAGGACTTGACTGATTTGGTAACCCATGGTTTGTTATTAGGATATATTTTAACACGCTTACATGGGATGATCTTATCCCTACAAAACGCAATATATGAGCATGTCACATCTGTCAATGAGTACAAATCATCACCACAGGACTGTCTGAAAATGTCCCAGTCAGTGCAGTTGTAGCATTCCTGCAGGGAGATAACTGATTCCTCTGACCAGACCTTTATATCCTTAGTCTTAGTCTTCTCCCTTTTCAGAACAGTCTTATATGTGGGCAGTAGAAGCACGCTGTTATGATCAGCAGAGCCCAGCAGGGGGAGTGGAAGAGATTTATATGCGTCCTTTACTGATCCATAACAAAGATCTAGTGTCTTGTCCCCTCTGGTTGGACAGGAGACATACTGATAAAAGTTTTTTAGTGTCTTTTTGAGAGAAACATGATTAAAATCACCTAAAATAAAATTAGGTGCATCAGGTGAGATCGACTGGAGTTTCTGCACAACATCAAAGACGGTGCTGGAGGCAGAGGCGGGGTCAGCTTTCGGATGAATGTACACCGTTGTTATAAAAAGTTGAGGAAACTCACGGGGCAAGTAAAAGGGACGTAATGATACAGATAAAAGTTCTACATTAGGCGTACAAATACGTTCTCTGACAGTCACCGATGTACAGTAACGTCTGTTGACATATAAACATACCCCTCCTCCTTGAGTTTTCCCCGTTGCCTCTGCCCATCGGTCCAAACGGAAAGGAGCCCCAAAACCATCAATGGACAGGTGGGAGTCCTGGTCGCGCTCGGTGAGCCATGTTTCGCAGAAGGCCATGACGCAGCAGTCCCTGAAGTCCTTCTGGTAACGAACGTTTCCCTGAAGTTCGTCCAGTTTATTCCTCAGGGACTGGACGTTTCCCATGATGAGCGAAGGTAGAGGGATCCGGTTAAGCCGTAGTCTCCTCATGCGTAGTCTGACGCCTCCTCGTCTACCCCGCTTCTTCTTCTTCTTGTTCCACTTCTCCCTGCTCGTGCCACTGCAGTCTCTCAGAATAAGATCCGGTATTTGCGGTGTGAGGTCTGTCACCTGAGCTAAACTGGCAAAGTTTAGCTGTAGTAGCGTGTCTCTGGAGTACTGAATCCTCGCTAGGCTTACAGCCTCAGTGACATCGCAGGCCAGAAGTCGGTTCAAGAGAAACCACAGCGCGGAAAAATAAAGGAAATCCATTTTAGATTGGTGGAGCCTTAAGCACTTGATATACAAGATCAAAAATATACAAGAGAGTACTCAACAAAGACACATAAAAACGTTAAAACGTTAAAAACACAAACACGAGGACGCCAAACTCTCATCCACTGCCGGTCGCTGCGTGCGCATGCGCCCAGTACATCATGAAGTATTGAATTATGTATTAATTATGGTGTACACTGAATATAACTAGTTAGTGAAATGTTTTATTGAAATATGGTCCTGCTTACATTATACAGGCCAGGTGCTTGTACGGACGCAGAATCGAATCGATGGCGAGCTAAGACACTGGCTTAGAGCCGAGCAGTCCCAGTTAAGAGCTCTCCTGGTCTGGTAGGAGGCTCTGGCAGCCTTGTTCCCCCCTCACCTTTTCTTACACCTACACACACACACACACTCGCACTTTGAGGCTTCTAACCCATGGACAGTTGACATATTGGACTCTACCTTTGTGGCGCACATGCTGGACTGTTTTTGAGCGCCTCATCCTGTATGAACTCTGTGCCTTTGCGATACACAACATCGTGTGTGGAATTGCTGCCATATTGGCTACAACTGAGACTGGTTTTGATTTGAATGTTGTTGATGCATCAGATGTGTCAAGTGCACTTTTCTATTTAATTCATGTACTCTGCAGACTGTAAATATTGGGGTCACTGTATGTATTGTCACGCATTAATATATGGTACCAACTGCATCTGAAGTGCTGTTTGTGGTGTTTTATTGTACCACTACCTCTAAGAATTGAACCTGTCTTCTGTAGACCTAGGCCCAAAAGCTAGCTTAATACTAATATAATAATCATGCCATATCACTATAATTTAGCCTGTGTACTTGCTACAGATGGAATTATCCGCATGTCAGCCAGGTATCAAATTCCCATACAATGCAGCTGAACAGGCCGACATTAAAGCGCAATTTACAGCAACAGCCGATTTCCCTAACATTATCGGAGCTATTGACTGCAAACACATGGCTACAGTATAAAAGCGCCATCACAGGATGAATTTGTTTATGTCAACAGGAAGCATTTTCATTTGATCAGTGTACAGATCATATGTGATGTGCAAATGCAATTAATAAACATTGTGGCGAGATGGCCTGGTTTAACGCACCATTCATAGATTCTGAGTAACAGCATGGTTGAGAACAGACTACTAGCTGGCACTGTGCGAGATGGGTGGATTCATGGTGAATAAATAATGTATTTGTTTAATTATCCTAATATTAATCCCCCTGATGCGCACTGAGCATGTGCACCCCCAAATATTATCCTGTCTTCACAGCATCAGTACTAGTCAGTGGTTAAAGTTAGTGACTTGCTGATTTTTGCTGGTTAAACTGCAGCTTCAGAGCTTTCTAAGAAGCCCCTGACTGTCTCTGTGTGTAAAGTACTCATGTCAATAAACCCGTGCATAAAGTATGACATTTCTTAATCAGCCTCATCTTTTCCCCGGCGCACTTCTGCATTAATTTACAACAATAGTGTCTGATCTGTCTAAGTGGTGTATAAAATTAACAAATCGAAAATGGAAATCCAGTTCACATTATTATTTGTCTGCTTTGAATTGACCCCAGGCGACTCTCTGTTTAAGCGGGGTGAGCTCCTCCCAGTAGCGGCGCCAGAATTTTGATTGTGGGTGGGCCTCGACAAAACTGGATGGGCCAGTTAAAATAAGCAAAAAACGGCTTCCCTTTTATCTCCGTTTCAGCGCTTTTCTGCGGCATTGAGGACAGCGACGTCGGTGCATCGGTGTGGCTCCCTTGTGTCGCTGTCCTCAGCTCAGTGCTGAAGTGGACAATGACATACATCTATAACAAATAAAACGCTAGCATAAGTCATCTGTCTACTTATATTATTTTTTACTCCAGAAAATGTGCAGACAGACACTAAAGGCCCGAACATACTCGGGCGGAACAGACGCAGAATGGACTCCGCGGAGGTCCGTGCAAACTCAAAGCGGACGTCCACAAGCCCTGTGCGCACAAAGCTCAGATTTTACGACCGCGCCGCGCACCAGTGACTGCTCGGCATGTATTTTTCACATCGCAGGGATTTTTCATGGACATTTTTACACGAAACTACAACACAGAAGTGCGCTCGACTATGGAAGCCCGAATGACTGTGAACTTTCCTTGCGGAGTCTGCTCCGCTTAGAGTACACCCAAGTATGTTCGGGCCTTAACGTTAACTTTACTTGCCTTGCTGGTGTTATGGGAGGAGGAGGAGGAGGAGGACGACTTGATGGAGAGAGGGCGGTTGAGGTGGACGGTAAAGCAGCACTCGTAATGTTACTTGAAATGGACGCAGGAGTTTCCTGCTCCTCGCAGCGTTTCTTAGTAAATTTAAATGTAAATAAGCTGCTTTGCTTCGCCATGTTGACTTTTCATCTTAGCTAGCTACTTCCTCGCTCCTGTGTTTACTGCTAAATTTCATTGCTTGCGCGCAACTACTTCATTCATTTCATTGGATCACATGCTGGTGACGATGCAGCCTGTTGGCAGGCTTAAGGGGCCACACACGTGGGGTAAGAAGCCATTGATTGGCTGAGAAGCCTTTACTCAAAGTTTTCCTCAGACTGCCTATTTGATGAATAGCTAAAATGAAAACTAAGTCTTCTGATTGGGTGGGCCTGGGTCAAAATGGGTGGGCCCAGGCCCACCCAGGCCCAATGCTAGCGCCGCGGCTGGCTCCTCCTCTCCTGTCCCCCCCGCCTGTTTTGGCCACACTTTGGCGATGGGCAGCCCTCCTCCGCTTTACGTCCACCTTAATGTCGGACCACTTCTTTATTAATTCTGCGTGTGTACACTTTTCTGTCCCCACAGCACTGACAGCCTCACACACACTCTCCCACTTACTCTGCTTACGTTTAGTATTGGTGCCGGAGGACAGTGTGC
Source organism: Epinephelus cyanopodus (assembly GCA_026686955.1). Taxonomy (NCBI): domain Eukaryota; kingdom Metazoa; phylum Chordata; class Actinopteri; order Perciformes; family Serranidae; genus Epinephelus; species Epinephelus cyanopodus. The sequence goes on along the minus strand of CM048917.1, from coordinate 44,692,494 downwards.
CAAAAAGTACATCTTTGCGTGCCTCCACTTAAGTGAGTAGTGTTTCCAATTCACATTCTGTGAAGATTTTCTTTTTTCCTGTCTTATTCATTCTTTTGTTTTAGTTTTCTGATTGTGCAGAGAGGGGAATCTCAGGTGCAGGGTGTAGTGTAATATTTTTATGGCTAAATCAAGTAAAGGTCTCTACTATGCATAAATTGTTTAAGGTTGAATGTAATCATGTAACAATCAGATAAACATTATATCTTGCATAAACTGATTAAGTTTAATGATTGAGTTGTGTGACAGTATATAACCACGTAGGTGAATCATTGTTGTAACCACACACCTGATTAAGACACAGCACATTTGTATGAGTTAAAGCACATACACATACAACACTATGCATCACTTGAAAATGTAACAAAAGACACACACACATTCAAAGGTCTGTAAGGTCTGTGTAATGTGCGAGCTCAGGGGATCAAATTAAAGAAAAATCCCCGGAGCCCACATATCTTTTAAAAAATAGAGTGTTCAGCGGTTCGAATCTATTGGAAGAAAGTTTGGTACTTTCCAGAGGCCCTGAGGTCAACTTTGGACAAAGGCCAGATTGGTTGCTACCATTAGATCATGGCGAAGGCAGATTTGGACAAAAAAGGAAAGGTTATCTACCAATAGAATCCGACCGCGATGGGATGGTTTAAGGAAAAGAGGTGGAGATTCTGCTGAATCTCCACAAGCTTAAAAGAGAATGTTCAGTCGTGAGTCTTCAGTCCAATCCCGGGGTTGACTCACGAGTTGATGTGTTATTGCTGTTGTGGCACATTAAACTCACGTTGCACCTGATTCTTCGAGACTCCAGTGTATTTTTGAGTATCCTTGAGTTCCTGTCTGCTGCACCTACAATCTTATAGTCAATCAGTGTACAAATATACAAGAAGCAGTGAGACAAGCAGCTAAGAGCCATCTGGCCCTATAGGCTCTCTGCAGAGTCAGACACGACAAGGGTTCATTTAAATATGAGTTGCATATTTAAATGGCGGCGTGAACAGGGAGGGGCCGGGTACTCCAACATGTGCGCTCAATTCCACGTTGATTGGGATGTACAAAGAAAATGATTCATGTGAACGCACAGATTCATACATCTGGATATTTTTGTGCATATGACGTTTTCTGGATTTAAGCGTACGCCATGATTCAGTAGGAAATCCATGCAAGTCTTTGTACATTAGGCCCCAGGCCCCCAAGAGCGTTTGAATCTCCAATTTAGTGTTTACCACCTATGCTCCACTTTTCTTTCATCATTCATCCAAGGGGATAAGTAAACAGTAGAAATTTATTTGTTTTTTAAAGGAGCAATGTTATCTAGGGTTGACAAATAAAGGTTGAAGTGTGGTAAAAGTTGGTTTAAAACAGACACAATGAAAAGTCTAAAACACAGCCGCATGGCTGTTGAATTTGAATTTCCCTTCGGGGATGAATAAAGTTCTATCCATCTATCTATCTATCTATCTACCTATCTACCTATCTATCTATCTATCTATGGAAAAGTTGGCAAAAATGTTATTTAGGTGCAAAACAAACATTTCTGCCATAGAAGATGCAAGATGTTGTCTTTTAACAGTGCGTCTAGAGTTACAATGCAGCATATGAAAAGAGAAAGTAAATTCAATTAAATAATGATGTGAGAGAACCAAATTCATATCTGAAGAAATGTCAACAGAAAGGCCCCGTGTAATGACAAGGTCTAGGGTATGACCACAGCTATGAGTTGGTTCAACATGTTGTGTAAAGCTAAGATCTTCCAGTAGGTTTAAGAAGTCAGTAGTCTTCCTGTTTGCACTATTATCAATATGTAAGTTAAAGTCACCAATAATGATTATATTGTCATAATTAGAGCTGGTGATAGAAATGAGCTCCAAAAAAATCAAACAAGAAATTTGGGCAAATATTCTCCTCTTCCTCTTCCTTCATTTTAATAACAAAGGCCATATGTATGATTGTTTGAACTTTTTAGCACCCACCCCCATTATAAAAGTGTTCAGTCTGTAGAAATAAAGGGACAATTTTTTTAAAAATTAATTTCTAAGCTGTTTTGTATACTCATGATCAGTTCTGTTTTTGAAAATAGGTAATGGTTGTAAAGAGTCTAAATTATTCATATCAAAATTTAACCTAAAATCTACTGTATTATACTCCCAAACATACAACCCAAATGCTAAACAAGAATCTGAAAAAAATGTTATTGTCCTTTTTTATTGTATCACTCAGTTACATTCAGCCACTTGCAGCAGAAATGGTGTGTATGTGTTCACTTAAAGCCACAGTGTGTAGGAATTTCTCCCATCTAACTTTGAACTCATATATTGCATTCAAACGGATAGCGCACTCTAGCGCCTCACTGTTTCAAATGCGTATTGCAACAACGGTAGCCACTCTGTACCAAAAAGCTAACATTGATGAAACCATGTCATCTGATATTTCATGGAGTATTCATTCAGGCTCCTACACAGACACACACAGTGGGAGTTGTCAAACCTCCTCCTCACCATGCTGGATTACATAGGACTGTTGGGGCATGTATAAATTGAAACAAACCAATCACGTCTTGAATTATGACAACTGACAAGTGGCTCAACCTCACACACCTCATCCCTCTCCTTGCAACACTGCGCTGCTAACAGTGGCTAACAGCTGTATTCAGCTGGCATGAAATAAGAAGCTTTGCTTGTGACTCTGGTTTCTGCCATTGAGAATCATGTTATCTGACAAACAAGACATTATAATATCAAATCAAGCCACCCCCGCAGGCTATGAGTGTATGATTTTCACTCTGGCTTGGTCTTCCCAGATTCAGATTCAGATTCAGCTTTATTTGTGTCCCCGTAGGGCAATTAGTGTTGCAGCATGTAAAAAAGACATAAAAAATGTACAAGACATACAATTAAAAATCTAAGAGTCTAAGGGGGGGGGGGATAATACAGTGTGCTGAAACAACATCAGTAGCAGCGACTCAAATAGTCCATACAAGATAGGGAAAGTGCAAACAGTGCGTATTGTCAATTTCTGCCAACATCAATAACACCACATGGAGACAAAAAAAAAAAAAAAATCAGCCTGCCTGTGAGAAGCCCCATGAATATCAACAATCAGGTATGGCTCCTCCTACCCTGTCCTGAATTCATAAGGGAAATGGCTGTAGGGACGAAGGAGTGCTTGTACCTGTTACTTTTCATACGAGGAAGTCTGAGCAGGGGGCCAGAAGGCAGAAACTGGAACTCAGAGTGTAAAGGATGGGAGCTGTCAGAGAGAATGGCATTAGCCTTCCTGATTATCTGTCTATTGAACAGATCTGTAAATGTGCACTGTTGAACTCCCAGAATCTTATTTCATTTTCTTTATCACTCTGCTTAGTGCATTTTCTTGACCTTAGGTTGCCAAACCAGCAGAGGAGAGAAAAGGTTAGCACAGATTAAATATATGATCTATAAAATAAGATTGTCAGGGACTTATCGATCTGAAACTTGGAGAGTTTTCTCAGACAGGACAGTTGTTGCTGGCCTTTTTTCTTCAGCTTCAGGTGGTCCTCATCTACCGCCCACCCAAAGCCTCTAGCTCCACTGATTTTCATTCTCAGCTGTGTGTGCTATTAACAACTGTCTGTTCTGCATCTCCATCCACACTCCTGCTTGGGGACCTCAACATACATGTAGACTCCAGCAGCTGCACGTTTGCCACAGAGTTCCTGTTGCTGCTGGACTGCTTTAACTTCAAGCACCAAGTTCAAGGCCATACTCACATCAAAGGTCACATGTTCGATCTTCTCTGCACCATTGGCACGCCTCCCACCAATTTGCCTGGACCTGGCTGTATCAGACAACCATGCTATCACCTTCACTGTCCCTGCCTCTCTGCCTAGGCAGCGTACTAAGCCCACCATCACTTTTAGGAACACTAAAACATTGAGTCCACCAGCCCTGTCTACCCTGATAGAGACCAACATGGCTCTAACTCCCTCTGTTGCCATAGTGGATAGTTTGGTGGCCGAGTACAACACTGCTTTAGCTGACAGCCTTGACTGTCTTGCCCCCCTCAAAACTAGGACTGTCTCCTTCAGCTGCTCATTCAACCCTGAGCTTGATGGCCACCAGTCGATGGCTGGAGAGGCTCTATATAAAAACTGGCCTCACTGTTCACCATCTGGTTTACATACTGTAGACCATGTGCAAGCCTTTAAGGAAGCTCTTTCCTGGGCCAAGGCAAAAATATTATTCCATTCTTATTGGGACCCAAGGAAAAAAAAACAGAATACTGTTTTCCACCATAAACCATCTGTTACGCCTCCTCAGCATCCCCCACCCTTCGTGTGCCCCCAACCTGTGCTTAAAGTTCTTGGACTTCTTCAGAGCTAAAGTCGACTCCATCCACCACCAGCTCCTGGCACCGGCCTCCTCCACTCCCCATACCACCCAACCACAGCTCCCTGTTGTATGCCCCCCCAGTGCCACCTCGCCTCCATCACACCTGTGGATACCACCCTGGTCAGTGAGCTGGCCTCTAATGTCAAAGTCTCTACCTGCTCCCTGGACCCCATGCCCACAGCACTTGTGAAGGCCTGCCTTTCTACCCTCTGCCCTACCATCAGGGACATCATCAACACCTCTCTCAAATCTGGGATTGTACAAACTGCCCTCGAAACCGCCTCAATCACTCCCATCCTGAAGAAGCCTGGTCTGGACCCTGATGACCTCAGCAACTACTGGCTGATCTCCAACTCTCCTTTCCTATCTAAAATCTTGGAAAGAGCAGTTGCCGCACAGCTACAACAACACATGTCTGACCATGAGCTCTTTGAGCCCTTTCAAACTGGCTTCAGAACCCATCACAGCACAGAGACTGCCTTGATGAAGATCACCAACGATCTCCTCATCGCTGCAGACTCTGGCAGCATCAGCATCTTATTTTGGTGGACCTGCTGCTTTCGATACAGTCTCCCACACCATCCTCCTCAACCGCCTCTCCACCCACCTAAAATTTTCCCGCACAGCTTTCTCCTGGTTCTAGTAATATCTATTCAACTGACAACAGTCACAATCAATGGATCCACTTCCCACCCTGCCCCAGTTAACCATCTCCATCTACATTCTCCCCCTTGGTTCAATCATCCTCCACCATGGCGGCGGCGGCAGCACCTTCACCAGCAGCAGCGGCTACAGCACTTTCACCAGTGGTGGCAGTGGCAGCACCCCCACCAGCAGTGCCGGCGGCGGCAGCAGCAGCACCTCCACCTCCACCAACAGCACTGGCAGCAGCACCGGCAGCAGCGGCAGCAGCACCTTCACCGGTAGCATCTCCTTCAGTGGCAATGGCAGCACCCCCTTTGGTAGTGGCAACACCCCCTCAGCAGCAGCAGTGACACCTCCACCAACGGTGGCAACGACAGCAGCATCTCCACCTGCAGCGGCCAGGCTCCCCCTGACCCTCACAATAGATGAGGTGAGAGCAGAGCTCAGGAGGCTACGCCCATGCAGAGCAGTGGGGCCGGATGGTGTGTGCCCCAGACTCCTTAAGGACTGTGCAGCACAGCTAGCTGAGCCCCTCCAGTGCATCTTCAACTGGAGTCTCCAGTGAGGGAGGGTCCCGGGTCTGTGGAAGACTTCATGTCTGGTGCCTTCATGTCTGGTGCCGTTCCCCAAAGCAGGGCATCCAACCAGGATGAACGACTACAGCTGCTGCTTTGTACTGGTTGGAAGTCCCAATGAGGACCTGGCGAGCCCGAGTCCAGGTGCACTGGCAGCGCTGAATGAGAGCCATGGCAGAAGAGGCCCCACCTCCTTCTCAAAGGCAGGGAACAGAGGAGGCTGGTAACTGTAGGTGCACTGGAACGGCGAGAGGCATTAGGAAGGGTGTTGTGTACATACTAAATCCAAAAGAACTGCTTGCTTCAGGATGTGGGGTTCCATGATGCCAGGATGTGGGGGCCCATCTCGAGTTCTCGATTAAGATACTCTGTCTGCCCATTACTCTGGGGGTGATAGCCTCACCTGTGCCCCCAGCAGGTCGCAGAAAACCTTCCAGAACCATGACGTAAACTGGGGGCCCCGGTCTGACACCACATCTCGGGGAAGTCCATGCAGCCTGAAGCAGTGGGCCAGCATGGTCTCTGCAGTCTTTCAGGCCGAGGGCAGCTTGGGCAGAGGAACAAAGTGCACCATTTTAGAAAAACGGTAGACTATGGTAAGTACAACTGCGTTACCCTCAGAGACTGGGAGACCGGTGAGGAAGTCCAGTGAGATGTCGGACCAGGGTCGATGAGGAGTCAGCAAGGGGCACAGGGGACCGGACACCGGGCGGCGGGATGACTTGTGCTGAGCACAGATGGGACAGGCGGCGACGTACTCCTGGACTTCTCGGAGAAGCGATGGCCACCAGAAGCATTGTCTCACGCCCAAAGAGTTGGTCGGCGGGGCAGCCTGCAGGAAGAGCTGAACCTGTGTTGGCCTGGAGGACCTGGTATTCAACCTTCCAGTAGACTGCCCCCACAATGCAGGAGGCCGACAGGATGGGTGAAGCCTCGGCGGAGGTGGTGTTGATCTGGTACAGATGGGATATTGCATCTGGTTTGACGTTCCTGGAACCAGGGCGATAAGACAGGGTAAAAAGGAATCGTGCAAGGAACAATGCCCACCTGGCCTGCCGGGAGTTCTGTCTTTTGGCGGTGCGCAGGTACTCCAAGTTCTTGTGGCTAATCCACGCCAGGAACGGCTGCTCCACCCCCTCCAGCCAGTGCCGCCACTCCTCTAAGGCAACCTTCACCTCCAGAAGCTCTCGGTCCCCCACATTGTAGTTTCGCTGAGCCGAGGTCAGCTTCTTGGATAGGAAGGCGCAGGGATGGATGACGTTGTCCTTCTCACTGCGCTGCAAAAGGATGGCCCCAGTGCTGACGTCGGAGGCATCCACCTCCACGATGAACTGCCTATGGGGGTCAGGAAGCACCAGGTGGTTGAAGGCTGCGTCGACCTCTGGATACCAGCAGAACTTGGACTTGGCGGATGGGAGGGCATGGAGGGCGAAGCGACACTGCTGAAGCCTCTGATGAACTTCATGTAAAAGTTGGCGAATCCAAGGAAGCGTGGAAGTTTCTTGCGCAAGGTTGGGGTCGGCTAGTCCCTCACGGCCCGCACCTTCTCTGAGTCCATCTCGATTTCTCCCTGGCGGATGACATACCCCAGAAGGAGGCCGTGGGGGCATGGAACTTGCACTTCTCGGCTTTGACGAAGAGTTGGTGCTTGAGAAGACGCTGGAGGACCCAGCGGACATGCGGGACGTGAGTCTAGAGATCTGAAAAGATGAGAATATCATTGAGATAGACAAATACATACTGATTTAACATGTCACACAGCACATCATTAACCAAAGTCTGGAAGATGGCCAAGGCATTAGTTAAAGGCTAAGTTCGGTTTTTTGACATCTGGGCCTTATTTTTAGGAATAAATACGCTCGTAGACTCACCCAGACGATTTTGGTGGAGCTCGGAGCCGTTTTCGAGCAATTTAGATCCATCCGACGGCGTCTTCTCTCATGCCATAGAAGCGGACGGGGCCAGACATCGAAGCCCCTAAATTAGACATTATCTGCTGCGAAACTCGCTCACTTCACCTACATTTTATAAATGAATGGCCAGTGTTATCACCATGTCCGCTCAACTTCCTTGTTATGGTCATCCGCGGCTTTACAACGATGGGCCACTTTTGGTGACGTCATAGACGTGCGCCGCAGGAGCGCAGTACAGCCGGCGCTAGGCTAGGCTAGGGGCTACACGGGTACAAACATGGTTCGTCATTGCGTTTTTCCACTTTGTCCAAACAAAATGACTAGGTGGACAAAGTTCACATTCCACAGGCTTCCTTTGAAAAACCCGGAGTTACTAAAGCTCTGCTTGTTGTCCTGAAAATGGACCCGAATATTGCTATGGAAGAACTGAGGAGGGTCAGTCACCGGGTCTGCAGCGCTCACTTCGCTCCAGAAGACTTCATTACGAAGACGACAAAGATAAAAGGCCAGGAAGCTCAGCGTCAGTACCTCAGGAGGAATGCCATCCCGATTGTTTCAGAGGGCAAAACAGACGCAGCGGAGGTAATGCATTTCTTTTGAAGATGTAATAATATTGGTCGATAACCAGTGCACGTCGGCCAGCGTATAAAGCTCCTTGTATAAAATGAATAGCTATCTTCACGACCTATGTCTTAGCAGGAGTAACCTTCTAAAAATACATTCCTGCAAAAGAATACTGCACTGTAACGCAATATAATTTACTCTAGTCCATGCTAGTTTTTGAAAAACTAACTCGCAATGCATATGATATGGTTATTCTCTGCAGACAATAAATTGTGACTCGAGCTGCAATCATCACGGGTCTGCATTGTTAGCGCACACTTACAAGTAGTCATATGCTTTCTCCAAAACTAATTGTCAGTTGTTTCGACCGTTATTTATTTATAAAGTAAACACTCATAGAAAATATACCCTTTTTGCATGTGTATCGGCTACTTACTCTATCGAAAGTTGTCCGTTCGGTCCTGCTGGCTTCGGCTGCGTCTGCAAGTTGACTCTCGGGACATAAAAAAAGTCTCTACCACAGCCCGGTTTGTCATGGCAGAAAAATCTTCCAGTGTAGTGAGACACGTATTTTGGGGGGCATCAATACGTGTTTCCTCTGGTCTCAAGTCCCACTCTGAGCAGCAAAAGCTCTCCTCTTCTGTTGTCTGTGGCGTGCAGTGTCCACAACAACAACACCAGTTAGCCCCCATTCATGGACGTGCAGTGGTCGCTTGTTCTCTGGCCAGCTGTTCGGCTCTTTCCCTCTGCATCCTCCTTTCAAATAGCTCCTTGTCGGTGTATTCTGGCTCAGAACGATACGGGCATCCATCATACTCGGAGTCGTCATCAGACACGTTTACATCGGATAAATATTCCGTCATGTTGCACAAGAATAGCTGTGTAGCTGTATAGCCTAGCCTAGCGCCGGCGGAACTCAGCTGCGCTCCTGCGGCGCACGTCTATGACGTCACCAAAAGTGACCCATCGTTGTAAAGCCCTGGATGACCATAACAAGGAAGTTGAGCGGACATGGTGATAACACTGGCCATTCATTTATAAAATGTAGGTGAAATGAGCGAGTTTCGCAGCAGATAATGTCTAATTTAGGGGCTTCGATGTCTGGCCCCGTCCGCTTCTATGGCATGAGAGAAGACGCCGTCGGATGGATCTAAATTGCTCGAAAACGGCTCCGAGCTCCACCAAAATCGTCTGGGTGAGTCTACGAGCGTATTTATTCCTAAAAATAAGGCCCAGATGTCAAAAAACCGAACTTAGCCTTTAAGCCGAAAGGCATGGCCAAGTACTTGTAGTGACCAGTGGGGGTGTTAAAGGCCATCTTCCACTCATCCCCCTCTCTGATTAGGACCAGGTGGTAAGTATTTCTCAGGTCCAGTTTGGTAAACACTCAGGCCCCCTGCAGGAGCTCAAACACGGTGGGGATGAGGGAGATTGGGTATCTGTTCTTAATGGTAGTGTCAGTGAGTCCTCTACAGTCTATGCAGGGACGCAGGGTCTTGTTCTTCTTCCCCACAAAGAAAAATCCCACTCCAGCGGGAGAGGAGGATGGGCAGATGATCCCTGTGGCCAGGGAGGAGTTGATGTGGTCCTCCATGGCCTGTCTCTCAGGAGGAGAGTCTTCCCCGGGGAGGTGAGGTGCCTGGGAGGAGGTTGATGGCACAGTTGTAGCGTCTGTGCGGAGGTAGGGAAAGAACTCGAGCCTTGCTGAAAACTTTCTTGAGGTCCATGTATTCAGCAGGAATGTTGTCCAACTCGGAAGCCGGTGGAGGAGCGGGGGCTGACCCCGCAATGGAGACACATGCCGTGAGCAGCAGCAAGGGAGCAGGTGGTGCGGGGGAGGCACCTGTGTGCACAGTCCGGACCCCAGGACAGTACATGGCCTGTGGACCAGTCGACATGCGGGTTGAGTGTGATGAGCCAGGGGAAGCCAAGGACCAGCTGATGCAAAGAGGAGTGGAACAGGTCTGAGTCAGGAGGAACCCTGATTAACTTGAGGTCTGCTGGATCCATGACTGATTTTGGGTGGCTCTCCACAGGACTTGTCCATTAATGCAGTTGCCCCGGAGTCAATTAGCACCACCTGCTGGAGAGAAGAGGAGTGAGAGAAGATGGTCACCAAGGAAAGAGAGCGAGAGGGTAGAGGGATAGACTGAGAGCGGCTCACCGTGACTCCCTCGACATCCGGCGAGCCTGGTCTTTTAATGGGCAGGCAGCAAGGAAGTGACCCAGCTGGCTGCAGAAGATGCACCGCCGCTCCCGCACTCATCTCTGTCATTTCTCGGGAGTGAGTCGAGCTCTTCCCACCTGCATGGGCTCCTCGGTTGTGGTCGGAGAAGCCCCTTCAGAGTCGATGGCAGGAGGGGAAGGATGGCAACCCTGATTAACTTGAGGTCTGCTGGATCCATGACTGGCCAGATCCAAAACTAGATCAGGAGCCAGAGCCTTCAGATATCAGGCTCCTCTCCTGTGGAATCATCTTCCTGTTACGGTCCGGGAGGGAGACACTGTCTTCACATTTAAAACTAGACTTAAGACTTTCCTCTTTGATAAAGCTTATATTTAGGGCTGACTCAGGCTTGCCTTGTACCAGCCCTTAGTTAGGCTGACTTAGGCCTAGTCTGCCAGAAGACCCCCTATAATACACCAGGCACCTTCTCTCCTGTCTCTCTCTCTCTCTCTCTCTCTCCCTCTATCTCTCTCTCTCTCTCTCTCTCTCTCTTTCTCTCTCGTGTCCTATTACTGCATCTTGCTAACTCGGCCATTCTGGATGTCACTAACAGCTGAGATCCACCGGGCACGTCAGCGGCACGACAGCGGCAGCGTGAGTCCCGTAGCAGCTCACCCCCCTGTTAATCAATTACAGTGGCTGCACCAGCAACGGGAGCGGCACGACAACCCCTGTCTGTCATGCGACAACTCTCTATTTTAGGAGGCTCCTTTATTTTTGTTGCGCTACGCCCCCCTACGTGACCCTCCAGCAGATAAAAACTACATGCAATAGTATGCTTAATGAGCACAATGTGTTTTTAAATGAACAAACCATCATCAGAGGTGATATGTGATGATTTTTTTTTCATGCATTTACCCATGTTTATCCGTGACATTGTGTAAATGTCCGTGGCGGACATTTGAAAGTGAGTAGATGATAAACAGTACAGTAAACTTGTAGATAACTCAAATACATGTAATAACTTAGATGGAAAATGCTTTTTTCATGCAGCCTACATGCAGCCTCTTGGCTCAGCAAACGGTAAACAACCCCGCTGACTTCTCTATGTGTCCTTTCCATACGCAGTCAGTAGAGCCCAGATGAATACACCACAACGCTACGCTGACATGACGCTACGCTTACGTTTGCAGCCATTGGAACCCAGCCGTAACTCGGCTTCTTTTCCAGAGCCTTTGTGCTCCACTGTATCTCTGGTGAACTCATATTGCAGCGGTGCCTGGATAGTGTAACATGTGTGGTTGTGCTGCTGCCGTGGTCCTGCCAGATGCCTCCTGCTGCTGCTGTTATCATTTGTCATACTTCTACTGTTATTATACACGATTATCATCACATATGTACACTATCAGATATTAATATATACTTGCAACATATTGTACCACAGTAGCCAGAACTATAATTATAATACTAGCGCCCCGCGGGGCACTGATGGGCCCGAGCTGTGCGCACCGCCTTCCCTCCGCACCGCGCAGTTGCGGCGCAACGCGCCCCCGAGCGCCCGCCGACACCCGCCATCGGCTGCTCCCGCGAGTGATGTGCGGGGCGACACAGTGTCACGTACTGATAATGTAATGAGTAGCAGTAAAGGTTATGAAGCAATCAGCAAGAAAATTGACATGTAAAAAATTCTCTTTTGTTGTATGTATGTGATGAAGCATGTGTAGTTTTCTTCAGTTGGATTTTTTGGTGTGGACCTCAAAGAGATATGATAGGAAATGAGATGGATTAATTGCATAGCCATAATTAAGTAGCTGCAATTAGGTCATTGGCTGCAACTGTAGTACATCATTCAGTGTAATTGATAATTAATGACACGAATCGAGCCGATAAACAATTAGCAACACACACAAGTAGTCGGAATACTCCTTAAGCAATTGCAGGAGATTTGATTAGATGAAGTAACAGTGGCAGCAGCAGGTGCTATAGATTCACCTCTCATTGTCTCACCACTTGCACACAGCAATTCTGAAGAGAATGCTCCTCCTGATATGTGCAGCAAATTAAAGCTTTGATCAACTTTTGTAGGTCATTAGTGTGGGTACAGCAGGACAGCAGTTTTAGCTGTCTAGCATTGCATCTCGAGGAGGAGTGCATTTTTGAAAATACCCTAAAAATGAGCCGAAAATGGAAAAATGAACTTTCAAATGAAAATGGCCGACTTCCTGTAGGGCATGGCCCATGGGTCCAAGAGGCTTTTTTGTAAGTCTTGGGGTCTTTGATAATCCTCCCGAATTTCATAGCTGTGGGTCGTACGCAGGGGCGGGGCTTAATTTCTGAAAATGTCTAGATGGCGCTATTGAGCCATTTTTGGGTTTGTCTCCATTTTTACTTTAGAATCATCAAGAGGATGCCACAACTGACCTGTGTACCAATTTTCATGTGGCTGTGACATTCCTAGGCCATGTGGCAGAAGGCTACTTTTTTGAAATGTGAAATAGCGCCACCATGGCGCAGTTGCATGAAACGTCTTTCAGACTTTTTTCTACATTCAGCTGTGCATCAGGCACGCTGTGACCAAATTTCAGTCTGATCGCATCAATTTCGAAGGACTTATAAGCCAAAATTAGCAAAATGTGTACATGCTTGTTTGAACCACCACTCTGGGTTTGAGGGGCTGCCATTTCTAAACTAATCATATTTGGGCAAAGCTTTGATCAACTTGTGTAGGTCATTAGTGTGGGTACAGCAGGACAGCAGATTTAGCTGTCTAGCATTAAATCCCGAGGAGGAGAAGATTTTTGAAAATGCCCTAAAAATGAGCGGAAAAATGGAAACACGAACTTTCCAAAAAAAATGGCCGACTTGCTGTAGGGCGTGGCCCATGGGTCCACGAGGCTTTTTGTAGGTCTTGGGGTCTTTCATAATCCTACCCAATTTCATAGCTGTGGGTCGCACACCGGGGACGGGGCTTAATTTTTGAAAATGTCTAGATGGCGCTATTGAGCCATTTTTGGGCGTGTCTCCATTTTTACTGTAGAATCATCAAGAGGACGCCACAACTGACCTGTGTACCAATTTTCATGTGGCTGTGACATTCCTAGGCCATGTGGCAGAAGGCTACTTTTTTGAAATGTGAAATGGCGCCACCAAGGTGCAGTTGCATGAAACGTCTTTTTGATGTTTTTCTACATTCAGCTGTGCACCAGGCACGCCGTCACATAATTTCAGTGTGATCGCATCAATTTGGAAGGACTTATAAGCCAAAATTTGCAAGAAAATGTCGTCTTTACCACTAGTTGGTGCTCCAACATATGACGGTAAGTTTGGTGTCAATGCGTGCGGGGCTGAACCGTTAATAAACCACTAAAATCTAGTGGAGGTGGGACCATGTATGACAGAGTTATGCCCACTTGTATGGTCTCCGAGACACGCCCAACTTTGCGGCGCCCTGATGGCCACGCCCTTTGGCGAGGAGCAATGAAATGCAATTGGCCATCAAGTACAAGGTGTTTGTGATTTTTTGAGCTACTTTGGACATCTCTACTGCAAAGTCCGTAGGAGCTGTGCATGAACAGAAAAAAGTGTTTTTTTTGGGATTTCCTAGATGGCGCTGTTAAGCACAGAAATGAATCACTGTCTATACGTTGAAGACCAAGAGGCCCATCATCCCAGAAATGTTCAGATTTTTTAAAGCAACAATGACTGAGTTCTGGCACCTTAATCGTTTTCCAAATTACCTCTAACTTCGGCGCCCCCTAGGGTTCAGAGCACATGGCGTCAATTTGGACAGGCTATTTTTTAAAAATCCGCTGTGTCGCTATGATCACACTGACACCAAGTTTGGCAGAAACAACCCTATAATGACTGGAGGCAAAATTGAATCATAAACCATAAATCATCATATTTTGCTCATAAAAAAATTCATAACTCCTTCCCTGTGCATTTTAGAGAAAAGTCCAAGGAGGCAAAATGGAAGGTCTTGAGCAGCTCTACGCACCTGCAAAATTTCATAGCCCAACGAAAAACTCGCCGGGTGTGACAACCTATAGGGGGCGCTGGCGAGCCGTTTTTTTTTTGGACATGTCCGCAAGCATTACAATACATCAATTTTCACCGGAATCAAGGCATACGCCGAATTTAAGCATTTTCCGTCCATGGCAAAGCACTGAAATATGCGCTCAAGTTTCAAGACTAATCCGAGGAAAAGCAATAGGGCTCTCGCCCGCTGTCAGCGGCTCGGGCCCTAATATTACTTTCATTAATGTTATTGTAAGCTACTATCATTACCGTCTGTCCTGCATCTCTCTCTGTCTCTGTCTCTGTCTCTATCTGTCTCATTGTGTCATACGGATTACTGTTAATTTATTATGCTGATCTGTTCTGTACGACATCTATTGCATGTCTGTCCGTCCTGGAAAAGGGATCCCTCCTCAGTTGCTCTTCCTGAGGTTTCTACCGTTTTTTTTCCCCCATTGAAGAGATTTTTTTGGGGAGTTTTTCCTTAATCGCTGTGAGGGTCCAAAGGACAGAGGGATGTCGAATGCTGTAAAGCCCTGTTAGGCAAATTGTGATTTGTGATATTGGGCTTTATAAATAAAATTGATGGAATTGATTGATTGATCATTCACACTCAAGATAATCTGAGAAGCAGTTTATTAAAGCAACCAAGTCCAAAAATCCACAATCCAAAATCCACAGTCAAAAAACAGGCAAGCAAGGTCGGTACACGTAAGGCAATAATATCCGGCAGAGGTACCAAAGGGCTAGGCTAGAGGCAAACACGGGAAGGCAAAAAAAAGGGTCTTACACAGGCGATCTGATAACAGGTAAGAATGCTGGAAACACTGGACACAAGACGATCTGGCAAGGGGACACATGAGGGAGGGTGCTTATATACACAGAGGAGTGATTAGACAATGAGACACAGGTGAAGCAAACGGGGGAGGGGACCCAGGTGAGGTTTTGAAGGGAATCAGACAAAGACAGAAAGTGAAGTCACCTGAAATGAGACACAACAGTGAGTACCGAAGCAACACAGTCACCCATAACGGGACAAAGTCGTCCAAAATGGGAAAAAGTAGCCCAAAACGGGACTAATTTGTCCAAAAAAGAAAAAAGTTATCCAAAACGGGACAAAGTAGCCCAAAACGGGACGAATTTGCCCGAAACAGAAAAAAGCAGCACAAAACAGAAGAAAGTAGCCCAAAACGGAAAAAAGTCGCCGAAAATGGAATAAAGTAGCACAAAACAGGACGAAGTAGCCCAAAACGGGACAAGGGAGCCCACAACGGTACACATTTGCCCAAAACGAGAAGAATTTGTCCAAAACACAAAAAAGTCGCCCAAAATGAGAAGAATAAAAGAAAAAGGACACCCAAAACGGGAGAAAGTAGCTCAAAACGAGACGAATTTGGCCAAAACAGAAAAAAGTAGCCCAAAACGAGAACAAGCAGTCCAAAACGGGACAGAGTTGCCCAAAAGGGGAAAAAGTAGCCCACAACGGGACGAATTTGCCTAAAGCATAAAAAAGTCACCCATAAAAGGACAAAGTCGCCAAAAACGGATGAATTTGACCCAAACAGAAAAAAGTCACCCAAAACGTGACAAAGTTGGGTTGGGTAAAAGTTGGGAAGAGTGTCCGCCCTGTGGTAGAGTGTCCGCCCTGAGGTAGAGTGTCCGCCCTGGGGTAGAGTGTCCGCCCTGAGGTAGAGTGTCTGCCCTGAGACTGGGAGGTCGGGGGTTCGATCCCTGGCCGGGTCATACCAAAGACTCTAAAAATGGGACCCACTGCCTCCCTGCTTGGCACTCAGCTTCAGGGGTTGGAATTGAGGTTAGATCACCACATGATTCCCAAGTGCGGCACCGCTGCTGCTCACCACTCCCTCAGGGGATTGGTCAAATGCGGAGAACAAATTTCACACACTCAAGTGTGTGACAATCAGTGGAACTTTAACTTTAAAGTCGTCCAAAATGAGACGAATTTGCCCATAAAAGAAAAAGGACACCCAAAATGGGACAAAGTAGCTCAAAACGGGACGAATTTGGCCAAAACAGAAAAAATAGTCCAAAATGAGAACAAGTAACCCAAAATGGGACAGAGTCGCCCAAAACGGGAAAAAGTAGCCCAAAACGGGATGAATTTGCCTAAAGCATAAAAAAGTCACCGATAATGGGACAAAGTCGCCCAAAACGGGAAAAAGTAGACCAAAACGGGACTAATTTGCCCAAAACAGAAAAAAGTCACCCAAAACGGGAAAAAGTAGCCTAAAACGCGACAAAGTCGCCCAAAATGGGACAAATTTGCCCATAAAAGAAAAAGGACACCCAAAACGGGAAAAAGTAGCTCAAAACGGGATGAATTTGGCCAAAACAGAAAAAAGTATCCCAAAACGAGAACAAGTACCCCACAACGGGACAGAGTTGCCCGAAACGGGAAAAAGAAGCCCAAAACGGGACGAATTTGCCTAAAGCATAAAAAAGTCACCCATAACGGGACAAAGTCACCAAAAACGGGACTAATTTGCCCCAAACAGAAAAAAGTAGCACAAAACGGGACAAAGTCACCCCAAACGGGACAGAGTCGCCCAAAACGTCAAAAAGTAGCCCAAAACATGACGAATTTGCACATAACAGAAAAAAGACACCCTAAACGGGACAAAGTAGCCCAAAACAGGACGAATTTGGCCAAAACAGAAAAAAGTAGCCTAAAATGGGACAGAGTCACCCAAAACGGGAAAAAGTAGCACAAAACGGGAAAAAGTAGCCCAAAACTCGACAAAGTCGCCCAAAATGGGACGAATTTGCCCATAAAAGAAAAAGGACACCCAAAATGGGAGAAAGTAGCTCAAAACGAGACGAATTTGGCCAAAACAGAAAAAAGTAGCCCAAAACGAGAACAAGTAGCCCACAACATGACGGGAAAAAGAAGCCCAAAACAGGACGAATTTGCCTAAAGCATAAAAAAGTCACTCATAACGGGACAAAGTCGCCAAAAACGCGACGAATTTGCCCCAAACAGAAAAAAGTCACCCAAAACAGGACAATATTGCCCAAAGAGGGACGAATTTGCCCAAAACAGAAAAAAGTAGCACAAAACGGGACAAAGACGCCCAAAACATCAAAAAATAGCCCAAAACGTGACAAATGTAATCAAAACAAGAAAAAGTCACCCATAACGGGACAACATCGCCCAAAATGGGAAAAAGTAGCCTAAAACGGGACGAATTTGACCAAAACAGGAAAAAGTCGCCTGAAACGGGACAATGTCGCCCAAAACAGAACTAATTTGCCCAAAAAAGAAAAAAGTCACCCAAAACGGGACAAAGTCGCCCAAAATGGGAAAAAGTAGCCCAAAACGCGACAAAGTCGCCCACAACAGGACAAATTTGCCCATAAAAGAAAAAAGGACACCCAAAACGGGACAAAGTAGCTCAAAACGGGACAAATTTGGCCAAAACAGAAAAAAGTAGCCCAAAACGAGAACAAGTAGCCCAAAACGGGACGCATTTGAACAAAACAGGAAAAAGTCGCCCAAAACGGGACAACGTCGCCCAAAATGGGAAAAAGTAGCCTAAAACGGAACATAGTAGCCTAAAATGGTCAAAAGTAGCCCAAAACGGGCAAAAGTAGCCCAAAGACGGGAAAAGTAGCCCAAAACGGGACAAAGTAGCCCAAAACGGAACAAAGTAGCCCAAAATGGAACATAGTAGCCAAAAATGGTCAAAAGTAGCCCAAAACGGGCAAAAGTATCCCAAAAGTGACAAAGTAGCATAAAACGGGCAAAAGTATCCCAAAAGTGACAAAGTAGCCAAAACGGGCAAAAGTAGCCCAAAACAGGCCAAAGTAGCCCAAAACGGAACAAAGTAGCCAAAAACAGGCCAAAGTAGCCCAAAACGGAACAAAGTAGCCCAAAGAGGGGAAAAGTAGCCCAAAACCGGAAAAAGTAGCCCAAAACGGGAAAAAGTATCACAAAAGGACGAAGTAGCCCAAAACGGGCCAAAGTAGCCCAAAACGGAACAAAGTAGCCAAAAACAGGCCAAAGTAGCCCAAAACAGGATAAAGTAGCCCAAAACGGAACAAAGTAGCCCAAAACGGGCAAAAGTAGCCCAAAACAGAACAAAGTAGCCCTAACTGGACAAAGTAGCCCAAAACGGAACAAAGTAGCCAAAAACGGGCAAAAGTAGCCCAAAACAGGACAAAGTAGCACAACAGGACAAAGTAGCCCAAAACGGGGAAAAGTAGCCCAAAATGGGACAAAGTGGCCTAAAACGGGCCAAAGTAACCCAAAACGGACAAAGTAGCCTAAAACGGGCAAAAGTAGCCCAAAACGAAACTAAGTAGCCCAAACGGGATAAAGTAGCCCAAAACGGAACTAAGTAGCCCAAACAGGACAAAGCATCACAAAAGGACAAAGTAGCCCAAAACGGGAAAAAGTAGCCCAAAGCTGGGAAAAGTAGCCCAAAACGGGCAAAAGTAGCCCAAACGGGACAAAGTAGCCTAAAACGGGCAAAAATAGCCCAAAACAGGATAAAGTAGCCCAACGGGACTCAGTAGGTTAAAACCGGACAAAGCATCACAAAAGGACAAAGTAGCCTAAAACGGGCCAAAGTAGCTGAAAACGGAACTAAGTAGCCCAAACGGGACAAAGTAGCCCAAACGGGACAAAGTATCACAAAAGGACAAAGTAGCCCAAAAACGAGAAAAAGTACCCCAAAACGGAACTAAGTAGCCCAAACGGGACAAAGTAGCCTGAACCGGGCCAAAGTAGCCCAAGACAGGATAAAGTAGCTCAAAACGGGACACAGTAGCCTAAAACGGGACACAGTAGCCTAAAATAGGACAAAGTATCACAAAAGGACAAAGTAGCCCAAAACAGGCCAAAGTAGCCCAAAATGGGAAAAAGTAGCCCAAAATGGAACAAAGTAGCCTAAAACGGGCAAAAGTAGCCCAAAACGGGCCAACGTAGCCCTATCTATAATGTAACTCTCATGAACTGAAAGCTAACATTAACGTTAGTTTGCTAATGGCTATAGAGCATCATAGCTAACTAACTTTAGCAAACTCATAAGGTTTGTAAAGTTATTTGCTGCTTACTGTGTGAATGTTACATAATTTTGTCCAGCCATATCGAAATATTAACCTTATATTGTTTACCTCTGTGTCACTGGTGAACTTTGATCAGAAAATCGCTTAAAGAGTTTGATGACTTTGCCAAAAAATAAGGTTTAAGCTGGTTAATTATTTCTCCTCCTATCATTCTAATCAAGACTGACATACATATAAGATGAATCTACCTACATATTATTTACATATTTAACAATGTCAAACACAACACAGAAGACCCAAAGCAACCACATTGACTACATCTCCCAAAAAGTCCAGGGCTCTGGGAGCATGCACAAAGCAGTCTCTAGATGCCAGACATGGTCTGTGTTTACGTATTGCACGTGCCGCGTACAAGTTACAAAAGCCATGAAACACAATACAATGCTCTACAACAGACCACGGAGTCAAAGTCGTCGTTCACCACGCCGTCCTCCACATTAGCTCACCTAGTGTTCAACCACCGGCATGTCTCGGCTAACATCGATCACAGAGAGTGATCCCGGGAGTTAGCTGCGTGCTAGCCGAGAGAGATGCGCTACTGAGGCTGAGCGCTTATAACGTTTATAAACCACAAATTATAAGTTACCTAAAGCACGTGGGGATAGCGTGGTGGACGTCAACACACAACCATTTATTTATAATTCAACTGTCATTTGCAGGCTGTTTGCAGCTTGCAGTTGTTCTGCTTACCAGCGGGATGTGTGTTCCTGCTGAAGGTCTGAATATAATGAGCCGTCGACGTGAAAACAAGAATATCCTACTTACGTATGCACCCATGATGAACCCCTTAAAGGGTCTCAGGCGTACAACACAACAAAAATGAATGTTTTGACCAAACAATTTACATGGCAGGTGTCTCTGTTCAAGGAAGAGAGTGGCTGCAGCAGCTCAATAGATTCTTCATATTTCTCATCAGTAAACATAACTTAGTCCCAATAATGTTACCAAGTGACAAAGTCTTGACAGGCAGCTCTGTCCCACCAATCTGAAAACAGCAGGCACAGACAATTAAAGGTAATGTACCTACTCATATGACTATAGGAATTATTTGCCAAAATGTTGAACTCCGAAAAGTCACCAAATTTTGTCATGCCCTAGTGGCCACGCCCCTTGACATAGAGATAAGCTTTTAATAACTTTTTATCAGCATGTTCTCAGGATCATCTGTACCAAATGTGAAGTCGATCATATGAAATCCCGAAGAGGAGTTCGTTCAAAGATGTCAAAAATTCAAATCAAAATGGCTGACTTCCTGTTGGGTTTACGGCAACGGTCCAAGAGAATATTGGAATATCGTGTAGGTGAAACTCACAGGTGGGGCTCGAGGCACCAAATTTTC
This sequence comes from Epinephelus cyanopodus, assembly GCA_026686955.1. NCBI lineage: Eukaryota > Metazoa > Chordata > Actinopteri > Perciformes > Serranidae > Epinephelus > Epinephelus cyanopodus. The sequence goes on along the minus strand of CM048917.1, from coordinate 44,671,783 downwards.
TAGGGGGCGCTATGTCGCCATTTGGCACCGTCCACATACAACACTGCCAAAATATCAAATTTTTCACCAGACCAAACGCATATGCCAATTTTGGTGAGTTTTTGAATTTGGGAAAGGGACCAAATTGGGGATTGAAGGTTCATAAGAATAATAATAATAATTAAAGCTGCAAGCAGCTGTGATCGGGCCCTCGCTCCCCCATGCAACTGCTTGCAGCTTTATTTAGGGGCCTCAGCCGAAGTCCCTCTTATTCCTGGGGCATTTATTATTATTATTATTATTATTATTATTATTATTATAATTATTATTATTATTATTATTATTATTATTAGGGACCTTGGCCGAAGGATGAAGTCCCTCTTGTTTTTGGTACATTTATTATTATTATTATTATTATTATTATTATTAATTTTCTTTCTCCTGCACCTTTGAACTGCAATTTGACCCCGTAAACATGCTCAGAAACTTACCAAAATTGGCATGCATGTCAAGATTGGCGAAAAAATTTTAGGAAATGAAAAAATTAATTCGAAAAGTGCCAAAATGGCCTCTCTAGTGCCACCTAGCCATTTAGGCACACTAAAATGGCAGCTGCGGCTTGTAGGAATGACGTAGAAAAAAAACAACCTCTTTTCCAGAGCCTCTGTGCTCCACTGTTTTGCAGGTTAACTTCTATCACAGCCTAGTGTGACGTGTGAGGTTGTGCTGCTGCTGTGGTCCTGTCAAATGCCTCCTGCTGCTGCTGTAATCATTAGTCATTAGTCAATCTTGAAGTGCTTGGGCTGTCACCTAACTACATGCAGTCATTAATTAGCATAAGAATGGCTTCACTCTGACAGACACAAGCCTGTGTGTGTGTGTGTGTGTGTGTGTGTGTGTGTGTGTGTGTGTGAGGTTACAATCTTTAAAGGATAGATTACAGCAGCAGAATCTCCATTTGAAACAGCATCTGCACATTATATATCAGTCTTTTCCATCTCCCACATACTACTACAGCCTTTATTAGGGACTTCGGCTGAAGTCCCTTTTGTTCCTGGTACGTTTATTATTATTAGGGACCTCGGCCGAAGGACAAAGTCCCTCCTGTTTTTGCTGTTATTTATTATTATTATTATTATTAATATTATTATTATTATTAGGTACCTCGGCTGAAGGTGAAGGACCCTATTGTTTTTGTAGCGTTTATTAGGGACCTCGGCCAAGGGACGAAGTCCCTCTTGTTTTTGGTACATTTATTATTATTATTTTTATTGGGTGTGAATGCTTCCAGCATTCACAACCTATGTTCTTCTACTACCAAAATTCTTTATTTTTCTTATTATTATTTTTATTGGGTGTGAATGCTGGAAGCATTCACAACCTATGTTCTTCTACTACCAAAATTCTTTATTTTTCTTCTTATTATTGGGTGTGAATGCTGGAAGCATTCACACCTATGTTATTCCACTACCAAAATTCTTTATTTTTCTTTTTATTATTGGATGTGAATGCTGGAAGCATTCACAACCTATGTTCTTCTACTACCAAAATTCTTTATTTTTCTTCTTATTATTGGGTGTGAATGCTGGAAGCATTCACAACCTATGTTATTCCACTACCAAAATTCTTTATTTTTCTTTTTATTATTGGATGTGAATGCTGGAAGCATTCACAACCTATGTTCTTCTACTACCAAAATTCTTTATTTTTTTCTTTTCATTTTTCTCGCATTTAACTCGCTCATACGGCCACAATTTACAGTGAACATACACAATTTTTACCACACAACGTAGGAAAATTTGTCCTGGTCACAGAAATGTTGACATGGAATCTGACACACGTACACATTTTTGCTGAGCGGCTCCAAAGCGAAGGGAGTGCCGATTTTTTTCTCATTCACTCCCATGTAAAGTGAGAGGAGAAATTTCTGGAAACAACTTAGGTGCAACACATTTGTAACTCGCGCCTGTGACCACATTTTTTACTCAAGAAATATAAAAATCGGCAGGTCCGTTCACAAGGAGCGGCTGTCTCTCATCATCACTTTATTTTCAGGATTTGACCAGCGGTTTTCGACTCCGAAGGATTTGTTTCAGGAGTTAAAACCCATTATAAACAGCCTTTGCTGATCATGAGCTGTTTGTATGTCCACAAGTGCAGGCAAGTTATTAATCTCCATGGCAACAGCTGCACACACAGACACAGCCACACAGCCCTCTACTCATACTTGACTTTTCTCTTCAACTCGCTCATACGGCCACAATTTTCACTGGACAGACACAATTTATACCACAAAACGTAGGAAAATTTGTCCTGGTCACAGGTGTGTTGACATGGAATCTGTCACACGTACACATTTTTGCTCAGTCGCTCCAAAGCGAAGGGAGCGCCGATGTTTTTCTCATTCACTCCCATGTAAAGTGAGAGGAGAAATTTCTGGAAACAGCTGGCGTGCAACACATTTGTAACTCGCGCCTGTGACCACATTTTTGACACCAGAGACATAAAACATGGCGCGTGCGTTCACGAGGAGCGGCTGTCTCTCACCATCACTTTATTTTCATTACGGACCAATGGTTTGGAAATCAGAAGAATTTGTTCGAGGAGTTAAATCTCCACTAAAAGAGTCTCTTCTCTGTGTCTGTCTGTCTCTCTCTGCTCTTCTGCCAGGTGCACCTGCTTTATTACCATAGCAACCGCTGTGCCACACAAACTGACAGAAACATGATGTGTGTGTGTGTGTCTACATGTTACATGCAGGCATGACAGAAACATGATGTGTGTGTGTGTGTGTCTACATGTTACATGCAGACATGACAGAAACATGATGTGTGTGTGTGTGTCTACATGTTACATGCAGGCATGACAGAAACATGATGTGTGTGTGTGTGTCTACATGTTACATGCAGACATGACAGAAACATGATGTGTGTGCGTGTGTCTACATGTTACATGCAGACATGACAGGGGCACAATCTCCATTTTAACCCTTTAGTTGCCAGAGTTTATTGAGGAAAATATTCATTTCAACATTTCAAAAGGCTGTGGCTTGAAAGTGGTGAGAGACAAAGACATACTGTAAATGAGAAAACTATTCATCATGACCCAAAGTTTGTGATGGCAGTAGATTAACTCAACCAATTTGCATATTGTGGTGTCACTAGGTGGCGGCCATATTGGATTTCATAAATCTCAGTAAAACATTCACATCATTCAAACTTCATTCTGTTAAAGGCAGCTATTCAGTGTGGCGTCAGCTTTTCAACAAACTTTCACACATTCAAATCATTCAAACTTTATTGTATTTAAGGCAGCATTGCAGTCTAGCTTCAGCTTGAAGCATTCACACCCGCAATTTCTTCAGAAATTGCTTCTCTAGTTTTTATTGGGTGTGAATGCTGGAAGCATTCACAACCTATGTTATTCTACTACCAAAATTCTTTATTTTTCTTATTTTTATTGGGTGTGAATGCTGCAAGCATTCACAACCTATGTTATTCCACGACCAAAATTCTTTATTGGGTGTGAATGCTGGAACAGCATTCACAACCTATGTTATTCCACTACCAAAATTCTTTATTTTTCTTTTTATTATTATTCTTCCGCCGCGTTTTTTCATTTCAAATATCTTCAATACCGTTCATCCGATTCAAACCATTCAAATTTCTTCAGATTCAGCTTCATCGGGACATGTGTGGAAACTTTCAAATTTTTCCATAACCTTCATATTTTTCCGGGAATTCAACGTTGAAATTCCGACTTCTATTAAAGCGGATGGAGCCAAAACGGTTGAAACGCTACTTGTTCCACAAACTTCAACCGATTCCAACCGTTCAAACATGAAAACGTTCAGCTGAATTAGGAGATTAAAGATTGTATTCACTTTTTTCCTAACGTTCATACTTTCCGAGATATTTCCCATTTTTCCCAAATCCTTTTCCCATTGGAAATGCATTACGGAATGTTCACAAATCTAAAAATTTCACCTTTTTTCTAACTGTGACTACCGACTCATACTTTCAGCTAGAAACTCCATTCAAAATGGAAAATATTCATCATTTTGCTGGCTTTCTACATATGATTCATCTTTTAAATCCCATTCATCTTTCAGAATATTCAGCGTTTTCTGAAACTTGGTTATAATGGAAGTCAATGAGAGAATCCTTCAAAATCACCCTTCTTCACCCACACGTCACGAATTCATACATTGACGCAGAAACTCCGTTCCAACTCTAAAACGTTGACGCTGTTGTCGACTTTCAGGATCTAAATCAAATTTTCAAAATGTCTTTTAGTTTTTCTACAAAGTCAGTTTAAAATAGGTGATGTTTTCAGCCCTTCCAGACTTTATAATGGGTGTCTATTGCGTGAGCTAGAGTGAGAGATGTCACCGCTAGAGTGGAGAGCAGCTGTAAACTCATCAAGAAAATTATTTTTAACTCGCTCATACGGCCACAATTTACAGTGAACATACACAATTTTTACCCTCAAAACGTAGGAAAATTTGTCCTGGTCGCAGAAATGTTGACATGGAATCTGACACACGTACACATTTTTGATAGGAGCCTCCAAAGCGGAGGGAGTGCTGATTTTTTTCTCATTCACTCCCATGTAAAGAGAGAGGAGAAATTTCTGGAAAAAGCGTAGGTGCAACACATTTGTAACTCGCGCCTGTGACCACATTTTTTACTCAAGAAACATAAATCGGCAGGCGTTCACAAGGAGCGGCTGTCTCTCATCTCTTTATTTTCAGGATTGGACCAGCGGTTTGCGAATGCGAAGGATTTGTTTCAGGAGTTAAAACCCATTATAAACAGCCTTTGCTGATCATGAGCTGTTTGTTTGTCCACAAGTGCAGGCAAGTTATTAATCTCCATGGCAACGGCTGCACACACAGACACAGACACACAGCCCTCTACTCATACTTGACTTTTCTCTTCAACTCGCTCATACGGCCACAATTTTCACTGGACAGACACAATTTATACCACAAAACGTAGGAAAATTTGTCCTGGTCACAGAAATGTTGACATGGAATCTGACACACGTACACATTTTTGCTGAGCGGCTCCAAAGCGGAGGGAGCGCCGATTTTTGTCTCATTCACTCCCTTGTAAAGTGAGAGGAGACATTTCTGGAAACAGCTGGCGTGCAACACATTTGTAACTCGCGCCTGTGACCACATTTTTTACTCAAGAAACATAAAAATCGGCAGGTGCGTTCACAAGGAGCGGCTGTCTCTTATCATCTCTTTATTTTCAGGATTGGACCAGCGGTTTGTGAATGCGAAGGATTTGTTCGAGGAGTTAAATCTCCACTAAAAGAGTCTCTTCTCTGTGTCTGTCTGTCTCTCTCTGCTCTTCTGCCAGGTGCACCTGCTTTATACCATGGCAACCGCTGTGCCACACAAACTGACAGAAACATGATGTGTGTGTGTGTGTGTGTACATGTTACATGCAGATATGACAGAAACATGATGTGTGTGTGTGTGTGTGTGTGTGTCTACATGTTACATGCAGACATGACAGGGGCACAATTTCCCATTTTACCTTTAGTTGCCAGAGTTTATTGAGGAAATATTCATTTCAACATTTCAAAAGGCTGTGGCTTGAAAGTGGTGAGAGATAAAGACATACTGTAAATGAGAAAACTATTCATCATGACCCAAGTTTGTGATGGCAATAGATTAAGTCACCCAATTTGCATATTGTGGCTTCACTAGGCGGCGGCCATATTGGAGTTCATAAATCTCAGTAAAACATTCACATCATTAGGGACCGAGCCTAGAGGCAGAGGACTGCTCAGAGAGCAGTCCTCGCCAAAGGCGAGGACCTCTTGTATTTTGAACGTTCATCACGAACCATGCCCAGAGCCAAAACACTACTAACGGAGGAGTCCTCGCCGAAGGCGAGGACCCTAATGCTTCTAAACTGTTGGAGGATGACTAGTTCAAACTTCATTTTTCTTACAGGCAGCTATTCAGTGTGGCGTCAGCTTTTCAACAAACTTTCACACATTCAAATCATTCAACCTTCATTTTCTTTCAGGCAGCTATTCAGTGTGGCGTCAGCTTTTCAACAAACTTTCACACATTCAAATCATTCAAACTTCATTTTCTTACAGGCAGCTATTCAGTGTGGCGTCAGCTTTTCAACAAACTTTCATGCATTCAAATCATTCAAACTTCATTTTCTTACAAGCAGCTATTCAGTGTGGCGTCAGCTTTTCAACAAACTTTCACACATTCAAATCATTCAAACTTTATTAGTGTGAATGCTAAAGGCATTCACACTATTGTTCTTCTGGAATTTTTTATTATTATTCCTGATTCCGTACGTTTTTCGGCACCTATCTCCTCCTACAAATCTTGTGCTACAGAAACCATTCAAGTATCAAAATGTGCAGCTTCTTAAGGACATTACTGCTTGTATTTTTCTTTTGTCTACCTTTTATACTTTTGGAAATATTCAGCTTTTTCTGCAAAATTTCCCCCATTCATCCTTATGGGGAATTTGTCAAATTTCAATCTGCTATAACTTCGGCATACTTTCAGCTATTCAAACCATTCAACCATTGAAATGTTCAGCTTTTTCAGCTCTTTCAGCCTTCTGCTTTTCAGCTTTTCAACCTTTCAACTTTTTCAGCAATTCAGCTTTTTCTGCAAATAATTTAACATTGCCGCTTATGGGGAATTTTTCAAATTTCATTCTGCTATAACTTCTGCATACGTTCAGCTATTGAAACCGTTCTACCACTAAAATGTTCAGCTTTTTCAGCTCTTTCAGCAGTACATTCAGCAGATTTCGCTTCAAAGTTTAAGGATCTGCTCCTGCTGCAGCATGTCTGCTCATTCAGCATTTTCAACTCCATCAAACATTCAGCTTCATGTTCAGCTACAGAAAGTGTTCAGCTATCAATATGTTCAATTTTGTAAGCTCTTCCAGCCTTGTGCTTTTCATCTTTTCTTTATATTTATTTTCATTAGTGTGAATGCTAAAGGCATTCACACTATTGTTCTTCTGGAATTTTTTATTATTATTCCTGATTCCGTACGTTTTTCGGCACCTATCTCCTCCTACAAATCTTGTGCTACAGAAACCATTCAAGTATCAAAATGTGCAGCTTCTTAAGGACATTACTGCTTGTATTTTTCTTTTGTCTACCTTTTATACTTTTGGAAATATTCAGCTTTTTCTGCAAAATTTCCCCCATTCATCCTTATGGGGAATTTGTCAAATTTCAATCTGCTATAACTTCGGCATACTTTCAGCTATTCAAACCATTCAACCATTGAAATGTTCAGCTTTTTCAGCTCTTTCAGCCTTCTGCTTTTCAGCTTTTCAACCTTTCAACTTTTTCAGCAATTCAGCTTTTTCTGCAAATAATTTAACATTGCCGCTTATGGGGAATTTTTCAAATTTCATTCTGCTATAACTTCTGCATACGTTCAGCTATTGAAACCATTCTACCACTAAAATGTTCAGCTTTTTCAGCTCTTTCAGCCTTTTCAGCTTTTCGGCAGTACATTCAGCAGATTTCGCTTCAAAGTTTAAGGATCTGCTCCTGCTGCAGCATGTCTGCTCATTCAGCATTTTCAACTCCATCAAACATTCAGCTTCATGTTCAGCTACAGAAAGTGTTCAGCTATCAATATGTTCAATTTTGTAAGCTCTTCCAGCCTTGTGCTTTTCATCTTTTCTTTATATTTATTTTCATTTCTTTCAAACATTCAACTTCATGTTCAGCAATTAAAATGTTCAACTTTTTCGAGTCTTTCAGCCTCCTTCAACTTTCTGCCCTCTTAGCTTTTTAAAATATTAATCTTTCTGCCTTTTGAACTCCTTCAAACATTCAGCTTCATTTTCAGCTGCAGAAATTGTTCAGCTATCAATATGTTGATTCTTTTTTTCATTCATTCAACAGATTTCCGAAATCGCTTCAGCCTTTAGCATTCACACTGTATTTCCGCAGGAAATGCAATTTTTCTACTTTTTCTTATTATTATTCTTCCGCCGCGTTTTTTCATTTCAATTATCTTCAATACCGTTCATCCGATTCAAACCATTCAAATTTCTTCAGATTCAGCTTCATCGGGACATGTGTGGAAACTTTCAAATTTTTCCATAACCTTCATATTTTCCCGGGAATTCAACGTTGAAATTCCGACTTCTATTAAAGCGGATGGAGGCAAAACGATTGGACCGCTACTAGTTCCACAAACTTCAACCGATTCCAACCGTTCAAACATGAAAACGTTCAGCTGAATTAGGAGATTTACGGATGTATTCACTTTTTTCCTAACGTCCATACTTTCCGAGATATTTCCCATTTTTCCCAAATCCTTTTCCCATTGGAAATGCATTACGGAATGTTCAGAAATCTAAAAATTTCACCTTTTTTCAAACTGTGACTACCGACTCATACTTTCAGCTAGAAACTCCATTCAAAATGGAAAATATTCATCATTTTGCTGGCTTTCTACATATGATTCAACTTTTAAATCCCATTCATACTTTCAAAAATATTCAGCGTTTTCTGAAACTTGGTTATAATGGAAGTCAATGAGAGAATCCTTCAAAATCACTCATCTTCACCCACACGTCACGAATTCATACATTGACGTAGAAACTCCGTTCCAACTCTCAAACATTGACGCTGTCGTCGACTTTCAGGATCTAAATCAAATTTTCAAAATGTCTTTTAGTTTTTCTACAAAGTCAGTTTAAAATAGGTGAAGTTTTCAGCCTTTCTCAGACTTTATAATGGGTGTCTATTGCGTGAGCTAGAGTGAGTGATGTCATCACTAGAGTGAAGAGCAGCTGTAAACTCATCAAGAAATTTTCTTTTCAACTCGCTCATACGGCCACAATTTTCACTGTACATACACAATTTATACCACAAAACATAGGAAAATTTGTCCTGGTCACAGAAATGTTGACATGGAATCTGTCACACGTACACATTTTTGATAGGAGCCTCCAAAGCGGAGGGAGTGCCGATTGTTTTCTCATTCACTCCCATGTAAAGTGAGAGGAAAAATTTCTGGAAACAGCTTAGGTGCAACACATTTGTAACTCGCGCCTGTGACCACATTTTTGACTCTACAAATATAAAACATGACACGTGCGTTCACGAGAAGTTTATCTCTCTCACCATCACTTTATTTTCAGGATTTGACCAGCGGTTTTCGACTCCAAAGATTTGTTTCAGGAGTTAAAACCCATTATAAACAGCCTTTGCTGATCATGAGCTGTTTGTATGTCCACAAGTGCAGCAAGTCATTAATCTCCATGGCAACGGCTGCACACACAGACACAGACACACAGCCCTCTACTCATACTTGACTTTTCTCTTCAACTCGCTCATACGGCCACAATTTTCACTGTACAGACACAATTTATACCACAAAACGTAGGAAAATTTGTCCTGGTCACAGGTGTGTTGACATGGAATCTCTCACACGTACACATTTTTGCCGAGTCGCTCCAAAGCGGAGGGAGCGCCGATGTTTTTCTCATTCACTCCCATGTAAAGTGAGAGGAGAAATTTCTGGAAACAGCTGGCGTGCAACACATTTGTAACTCGCTCCTGTGACCACATTTTTGACACCAGAGACATAAAACATGGCACATGCGTTCACGACGAGCGGCTGTCTCTCACCATCACTTTATTTTCATAACTGGACCAACGGTTTGGAAATCAGAAGAATTTGTTCGAGGAGTTAAATCTCCACTAAAAGAGTCTCTTCTCTGTGTCTGTCTGTCTCTCTCTGCTCTTCTGCCAGGTGCACCTGCTTTATTACCATGGCAACCGCTGTGCCACACAAACTGACAGAAACATGATGTGTGTGCGTGTGTCTACATGTTACATGCAGACATGACAGAAACATGATGTGTGTGTGTGTGTGTCTACATGTTACATGCAGACATGACAGAAACATGGTGTGTGTGCGTCTCTATATGTTACATGCAGACATGACAGGGGCACAATCTCCATTTTAACCCTTTAGTTGCCAGAGTTTTTTGAGGAAAATATTCATTTCAACATTTCAAAAGGCTGTGGCTTGAAAGTGGTGAGAGATAAAGACATACTGTAAATGAGAAAACTATTCATCATGACCCAAAGTTTGTGATGGCAGTAGATTAACTCACCCAATTTGCATATTGTGGCGTCAGCAGGTGGTGGCCATATTGGATTTCATAAATCTCAGTAAAACAGCATTTTTAACATATTTCCACTGTAAATTTCTTTTGTTTTGTGCTGTTTTTGTTGTCTCATCCTCAAAATAAAGGAAGATAAATCTGATGGGAGTAAATGAACTAATCTAATTTGCATATTGTGGCTTCACTGGGCGGCGGCCATATTGGATTTCATAAATTTCAGTAAAACATTCACATCATTCAAACTTCATTCTGTCAAAGGCAGGAATTCAGTGTGGCGTCAGCTTTTCAACAAACTTTCACACATTCAAATCATTCAAACTTTATTGTATTCAAGGCAGCATTGCAGTCTAGCTTCAGCTTGAAGCATTCACACCCGCAATTTCTTCAGAAATTGCTTCTCTAGTTATTATTATTATTGTTATTATCATTATTATTATTCTTTCTTCCTCCTGCACCTTTGAACTGCAATTTGACCCCGTAAACATCCTCAGAAACTTACAAAAATTGGCAAGCATGTCAGGATTGGCGAAAAAAATTTTGGAAATTAAAAAATTAATTTGAAAAGTGCCAAAATGGCTCTCTAGTGACATCTAGCCATTTAGGCACACTAAAATGGCAGCTGCGGCTTGTAGGAATGACATAGAAAAATCTAACCAAAACTGGCACGTTCATCACAGGAACAGGAAGTCAGCTATTTCACTTTCAATGTAAGATTTTGCCTGAAAAATGCCCTTTTTAAAAATTCCTTAAAAAATCAACTTGTCCGAGACCGTTCATTGTATCGGCTTCAAACTCGCAACCCTGACAGATCAACCCATGGGGAACAAATCTTATTCACAACTTTTTCATTACTCGAATGATTTGGATTTTCTGGGCTCTCAAAGGTGAGAAGTTACAAAACCTCCTGATGATTTTCGCACCAGCTAGACACACTAAAATGCCCATTGCGACCGGCAGGAATCACTTAGAAAGACCAAACCAAAACTAGCTTGTTCGGGTCATCAAGACCTTCAAATCTTGCACAGCAACCCCTGACCTAAATCCAACAGGAAGTGCACGATTGCCCTTTCATTGGAAGATGATTTTTTTCTCAAATTCTGTCTCTCAAAAAATTTTTGCTCCTACACCGTTTATCCTAGTGATTTCAAACTTGCACACATTACAGCTCTAACCCCTGGTGAATATTACTTGTGAAGGACTTTGTCATTACTGGAACGGTTTGGATTTTAGAAGCGTTCTAAGGTGTAGCACACAAATCCTCATGATGATCTCTGTAAGAAAAGGTGAGGGCCAACAAATCGTAAACTTGTGACCAAAGTAGGGCTGGGCGGTATGACCTAAAATTCATATCACGGTATAAACTGAATCCCTTCACGGTAACGGTATATATCGCGGTAGAAATGTCGCGGTGTAAAACTTATAATGGAAGTAGGGCTGGGTGGTGTGGCCTAAAATCATTATCACGGTATTATTTTGGAGGGATGTGGTGATGGTATGATATCGCGGTATCGTCTTCTCTCTTTTTTTTACACCTTAAATAAAACAATTTAAAAAGCCATACAAGTCTAGGATGGAAACTATTTACTTTCAGAAGTAAAACAGTTGCTAATCCATCTATTATTGTGTATAAAACGTTATATAGTATGTATAAACGTTAGAGGGAAGAGGAGGGCCGGGGGCTCCCGGCCCCCCTTCTCCCGTGGGCCTGGGTTTGGTGCGGTCGGCCAGGCCACCTCCATCACGTAGCGAGGAAGGTGCGTGAGGCAGGCCGGCTGCCGGGCCCCGTTCTACCGTTGAGTACTGCGGTATGAAGGTAACGTTAATCACAAAAGCAACGGCTATTGTTTACTGCGGTAAGTTACCGTCACCAAATATGCTTTGTCTTGAGATGGTTAAATAAATTGCTCATGTTACCTTTGTTTGCTGTCACTGTCACTCGACACTTCTTGCAAATTATGTTTTTCTGCTCACTATCCGACCGTTTAAAGCCGAACCAAGTCCAAATCACGGACGTAGCACCGTTTTTTTTAACCGAGCTCCTCTTGCTCCGCTTTCTGTCATTTTCACACTGAGGCAGGTGCGATGACGACATCGACGATAGGACGGTAGAGCGCAAATCTCTACCGTGGGCCAAATTTATATCATTTCTACCGTCTACCGCATATATCACGCAGCCCTAGACTAAAGTCATATTTTTGAGTCCATAGACATAAAAGCTTTATATTTCTGCATTCAGAACAAGTTTATCTATCTGATGATGCCTTCAGATTGAAGATTGGATCGACAGTTTTGGAACTGAGAGGACTTGTTTGAGAGATTTTCTACCCATTTTGGTCTTACTCTGTCTGCCTGTCAGCTGCATGCAGTCCTTAATTAGCACAACAAAAGCTTCACTCTGACAGACACAAGTGCGTGCGTGAGTGTGTGTGTGTGTGTGTGTGTGTGTGTGTGTGTGTGTGTGTGTGTGTGTGTCTGTCTGTGTGTGTCATACTTCTACTCTTATTATACACATTTGATTATTGTCACATATGTATACCATTAGATATTAATATATACTTTCAACATATTGTACCACAATAGCCACAATTCTAATTATAATATTATTACTTTCATTAATGTTGTTGTAAGCTACTGTCATTACCATCTGTCCTGCATCTCTCTCTGTCTCCCCTTCTGTCTCATTGGGTCCTAAGGACAGACGGATGTTGTATGCTGTAATGCCCTGTGAGGCAAATTGTGATTTGTGATATTGATTGCTTGATTGATTGATTGACTGATTGATTGATGTCCTTGTCAGTAGTTTGGTTTTCGGAAGGCATCAAAGTATTACTCCCAAGTCATAGGTTCATTGTCAAAAATGACTTTGCGTTCTATTGACATAATAGCAAGGCGAGGATCCTATTGTTTTTGTTGCGTTTATTATTATTCCGCCGCCTCTTTGAACTGGAATTTGACCCCCTAAACATGCTCAAAAACTCACCATAATTGGCACGCATGTCAGACCTGGCGAAAAATTTTAGAAAATCAAAAAATTAAACCTGAAAGTGTCATAATGGGCTCTCTAGCACCACCTAGGTGCACTAAATGGCCGCGGCGGCCCATAGGAACGTCGTAGAAACATCAAACCAAAACTGCCGTGTTCGTCTCATCAACATCTACAAATCACATGCTGACACCCCTGACCTAAATGCAATAGGAAGTGAGATATTTGCCCTTTCAAAGTAAGATTTCACCTTAAAACTGCCTTTCCTCATCTTCTCCTACACCGTTTATCGTATCGGCTTCAAAATTGACAGATCAACTCCTTCTAATCAGATCTTCTGTGTAACTTTTTCATTACTCGATTAATTTAGGGCTTTAATTTAAGGGCTCCTTAAGGTGACATGGCACAAAATGTCCTGATGACCTTTGAAAGCTGAAATGAATGGCAGCAGGGGGAGAAAGGACCAATCTTAGGGCTTTTTCTAGCCTTTACAGCGTCTCCATACTTTATGCTACAGACTCCATTCCAAGCCTCAAATGTTGCCACAGGTCTCATATATTCACTCATGTTTTCATGTTTTTCATATCTTTTACCATTTTAATCTGTGCCTCTCAGAGTACCATGAGAAAATGTGGAGAAATTGTCAGTTTATAATGGGTGTGTATTGCACGGAATGCTGTGAGCTAGAGTGGAGAGGGCTCTAAAAATCATCTAAAACTTTTGTCTTTAACTTGCTGCCATGGCCACAATTTTCACTGTACATACACAATTTATACCAAAAAACATAGGAAAATTTGTCTTGGTCACAGATATGTTAACATGGAATCTCTCACACGTACACATTTTTTCTGAGTGGCTCCAAAGCGAAGGGAACGCAGATTTTTTTCTCATTCACTCCCATGTAAACTGAGAGGAGAAATTTCTGGAAACAGCTGAGGTGCAACACATTTGTAACTTGCTCCTGTGACCACATTTTTGACTCTAGAGGTATAAAAGTTGACACATGCATTCACGAGAAGTGGCTGTCTCTCACCATCGCTTTATTTTCATGATTGCACCAACGGTTTGGGAATCAGATGAACTTGTTCGAGGAGTTAAAACCCATATTAAACAGCCTTTGCTGATCTGCTCTCTCATGAGCTGTCTGTGTGCCCCTCAGGTGCAGGCAAGTCATTCGCCATGACAATGGCTGCACACACAGACACAGCCACAGGGCTCTCTGTCTGTGTGTCTCACAATCTTTAAAGGACAGATTACAGCAGCAGAACCTTCATTTGAAACAGCAAATACACATTACTAACCCCTAAAGTGCCAAAATGGCCTCTGTAGCGCCACCTAGGCGCACTAAAATGGCAACTGCAGCCAGTTGGAATGTCATGGAAATATCAAACCAAAACTGGCGTGTTCAACATACAAATCACACGCTGACACCCATGACCTAAATCTAACAGGAAGTGAGCTATTGGCCCTTTCAAAGTAAGATTTCGCCTCAAACTTGAAAACAAAACTCTTAAAACAAACATATCCTCCTACACCATTTATTGTATCGGCTTTAAAGACGCACACATGCCAGCTCAACTGCTGCTAAACAGATCTTCTGTATAACTTTATCAGCAGTTTGAGAATGGGAAGAACTTGTTAGAGGAGTTAAATCTCCACTAAAACAGGTCTCTTCTCTGTGTTCTGTCTCCCAGATAGCAGTCAGTTCTGGGCCAGTTCCGGCTGTCGTGACAGCTGAACAGATTATCTATGCACCAGATGTGGAAGCCTCAAGCTAATAATCTTTTAGTAAAGGTATTACTGGGCCAATACTTTTTAGACAGTTTATGGCCCATGTCCGCGATATTACTTTTGGCCTACAGTGTTTTCTGAGTGCAACAATACACAAGCAGGATGCCGTTGCTGGCCCAGGACAGATGAACAACACACCAACCGGCAGTAAAAACCCAAAAGCGGCATGGAAGGTGACATTGTTTTTCCTACTGCCTGCGCCTATAGGGGGGGGGGTGCTGCTACAATAAAAACCACATTGTCATAAAGTGTATGTAGACGTCTTGCTAGTTTTTATTCCTTTAGTATTTAAATCTCCCTAGTTTTTTCATATAGTCTGTATTTATAGTCTCAATTCAATTTTAATAACATCGTAAATGAAAGAAAGAAGGTATTAATTCCAGAGAGGAAATGTTACCGCCCGTGCGGGGCACACCTATACTTCCGCCGAACGCCCCTTTCAACCCTACTGTGAGAAAGACGCACACTTCAACAGACCGTCTTGAAGCACTGCGGAGGCCATTCATACAATTGAAATGCTGTCACTGATAGTTGTGGTTAAATATGTTTTAAACGCAGTGTAGATAACATCAGGTAAACTTTCTTTCCGAGCTAAACTGTCAACATCTATTCCAGTGCAGTAAGGCTAGCTAACTACATACAATTGTCTGTAACGTTAGCTAGCTAGCTACAGTACAGCTCTGTAGCTGGTGTAGCCAGCTAGCTACAGTAACATTACAGCTCTGTAGCTGTACTGTAGCTAGCTAGCTACACGAGCTACAGAGCTGTAACGTTACTATAGCTAACTAGCTACAGCGCTGTACTTGCTTAAGCGAGTAAGTCAAGTGCTTAAAAAGTATCGAGGTGTAGTCAGACTTAACCGGGACAAACTGGTTTGCTTTCAGTTTTTCAGTAACGTTAAGTTAAACAGTAATGTGCTCGGCATAACTAACAAAATCACTTGTGCACTGAGCAAGATTTGTAAATGCTATTTTTTCCAAATCCTCTTTGTTCAAGTACAGCACATTTGGCGCGCAGGTGCACCTCCATAAGGTATGTGAATGACATTATGGGCCACATACGATGCGTCGATGGTGGCCCATTGGTGGGTAATTTCACGTGAGGGCCAGCTGTGGAAACACTGAATTCATATGAATATAGGAGATAATTTTATTTTGATGTAAATTTGCAGGTGATTTTTAGATCATGGCCTATACTAATTAAATTCAGCGCTCGACAGTGCGAGCGTTTCACTCACATTTGTGACTAAAAATAGGTGTGTGCGAACTGTAAAAAATATTTAGGGGCACGTGCGCATAAAAAAATCAGCCGAAGCAGCCTATATTTTTGTCAATAAAAAAAGATGATAATTTAACTGCAGATGTTGGAGGAATTCCAGCTGCCTTCCCTCTTCCCCATGTTACACGGTTATGGGCGGTTTTCCAAGCCACTGTTGGCACAATTAATATAAGTCAGGGTGGAAATAAGTCAAAGTGTGACGGAGGAGACGGACCGGGTTAAGCGGTGGACGTCCGAGGGAAGCCTGCTCCGTTCTCCCCGCAGTGAGGGACTGTTCTCCAAGCTACCGCTGCTGGGCAGGGTGGAAATAAGTCCTGCAGAGTTTCAGAGGACCAGTTTTAGGATAGTATAACATTATATAAGATAATCATATTGCAAAGATAATATATATAAGATAATAACATTAAAGACAAAATTAAATTGCAATACTTTTTCAAAACTTGATGATTTTACCTCTTTTGTACATTTTGTATACAAATTTATTAAATAATTTTGCTTGTAAATGTCTATTTGCATCACGTTTATTCAGGAAAACACATTATTTGATCAATTTACATTGTGCCCCTAAAATTCTTTGTGTGCTCCTTACTTTTTCAACTTAGTAGTAAATGTGCTCCTTGGGAAAAAAGTTAGCGTCAAGCCCTAACCTGATCACAAAACATTTTGTAAGGGAATTCCTACCTTATATTTATGGATCTGTGTTTACACATTGTTTCTCAATAGCATGTGTCATAAAATGTTTCCCCTACATTTAATTCATTTTACACTAATTTGCATATCGGTTTTCACAGGCTGATTTGTCCTTGACCCAACCAGCACTACATCAGATTTAAAGGTACTGCTACTGTTATTAGTTTATGTAACTACAGTGTCTGATACTGATTAGGCTTTTAACCATGGATAGAAGAAATGTTAGAAAGCGAGATTTAAAAAAAGTCAGTACCTTGATAGCTTCCTTTCAGAGTGAAAATGATGTAGAGTTTAGAGAGGCTGGGCATGAATAACATCATTCTGAGGTTTATCAGGCTGATGAAGCCTGATGGAGCAAAGTCAGCCTCATCAGAGTCAGCAGACTCAGATGGCCAATCAGATGATTTAGATGGTAATGCTTGTGAGAATTCTTTAGATACATCTTTGTCTCACTGGGCTGTAAACTTTAATGTCTCTCTGGTTGCTTTGACTGCTCTCCTGACCATTCTGAGAATTTATCATCCTTTGCTCCCCAAGGATGCTAGAACTCTCCTCAAAACCAAAACTCCATATAATGTACAAAGTCTAGCTGGTGGTAAATACTTTTACTTTGGCATGCTACAGTCACTTGAGAAAACCTTTGAGAGAGTCTGGTCTAAGCTCCCAGATGGACATGTGTTTAGACTGCAGCTGAACATTGACTGTTTACCACTCTTTAAAAGTTCTAATATCCAGTTCTGGCCTATTTTGGGGTTACTTCAGGATCATTCAAAGAAACCAGTCATTCTTGCACTCTGGTGACTCAAAGTCATCCTCACTAAATGAGTACTTGAGAGATCTTGTGAGTGAATTACAAATAGTTGGCAAGGGCTTTGTCATAAAAGGCAAGCACTTTTTTCTCAAGGTGAGCTCTGTCATTTGCGATGCTCCAGCTAGAGCTTTTATAAAGGGGATAAAGTCACACACACATTTAGGATGTCATAAATGCATTCAGACTGGGGTTTGGATCAACCATAGGATGACCGTTCCAGAGGTCAACAGTAACACGATTTCTCCTTTAAAAGCAAATATTGGAATGGTGACATGCTTTCCACATAATTATATGCATTTAGTTTGTCTTGGTGTCATGAGAAAACTGCTAGATCTTTGGCATGGTTCAGGACCACTGCGTTGTCGAATCTCTGCCCATCAGAGTCAACTGATTTCAAAAGCACTAACAGCCTTGAAATATTCCATTCCAGCTGACTTTGCGCAAAAGCCTAGAACATTATTAGAGAGGCAGAGATGGAAGGCAACAGAGCTAAGGCAATTTTTATTGTACACGGGTCCAGTGGTCCTCTGTGGTGTGCTTGCAGCTCCACTATATCCGCTATCTGTATCAATTTTTATCTTGTCAAATCCAGCATTATGTCTGACCCTAAATGAGTTTGCTCACAGTCTAATTGTGTCCTTTGTGGAACATTTTAGTCAGTTGTATGGTCCACAGAATGTTGTTTATAATATTCACGGACTGACACATCTTTGTGAGGATGTAAGCTTGCATGGAAACCTGGACTTAATATCTGGCTCTCCATTCGAAAACTTCTTGGGAAGGATCGAGAAAATGATAAGAACTCCACACTATCCTTTGCCTCAGATCATCCGCAGACACTCAGAAAAGAATAGTTCCCTTTGGAATGAAAAAATACAGGGAAAAGGAACTTTACTGAGAGAGCACAAAGATAGCCCTGTACCAGACAGTTTCAAAAATGTTTTGCAATTTCAGGAGGCAGTCATAGGCCATGCAACCATTAACATCTGTTGTGAGAAAGACAGTTGTGTTAAAATAGGCAACAGCATAGCTTTAGTGATAAATATTGTTTTGTCTGATGATGGAGCCCATGTAGTATACAGGGAATATGAGCAGCAAGAGCTAATTTTTTGACTACCCCATAAACTCTACTGAGCTTGGAATATATGTTGTAAGTAATCTGTCAAAACATGTTAAAGCCAACAAACTTTATGATGAAATAGTTAAGTATGTAAAGTTACCATATAAGGGGAAATGTGTAGCTATGCCTTTGTTGCACACAAGTAACTAAAAGAGAGTTGACTGGATGAAGTGAGTTGACAGTGGATCTTGTGTGGGATAGTACATTTACACATACTAAAAGTAATGCAGTCCAGTGCAAAGTGTAACACAGTATTTCAACAACACCAAAAACTACAGCCTCCAAAATTACCATACTGTGCTTAATTAGTTTCAGTAACATAATTCTAAACATGTGTTTCAGTTGAACTGCTGTTTGAGAATCTTTTCACCACATTTCATAGTACTTTTAAAACCAGGATCAGTCCAGGGGACCTTGTGCTGAGATTTGTTTTGTGTGTTATCTGCTGTTTCCATGAAGTTTGTATTCATTGCTAGACTGAAGAATTAGAATTACTTTATTTAAGTTGGTGTATCTGTTATACTGGCTGAGTGCATGTTTCACCTACAAGTGATTGATAGTGGAATCCTGCTGCATATTCTAACCTACTGCACATTTTTGTAACCATGGGTCACCCCATGAAAGTGGAGGGAAATAGTGACATCAGTAACGTTATATTTAGTGTTTCAAGTTTGCACATTTTTCTTTAAGGGGCTCTTGATTGTGACGGGGGGAAGCTCAGTCCTACTCCGCAGACTAGTGACTTATTTTGTGTGTGACAGAAAACACATGTTTGAAATAGTTGAATTCTTGGAGACCAATGAGGTAGAGCTGGTGCCTGGTGCTTGGATAAAGGACAATGAATGCCTGTGGCCAGCTCTCAGAGGGAACGCCCTAGATACAGCCATAAAGCAACAAGTCAATCCTGAGCGAGGCTGGATGGCATGGAATATTAGAGTGATGTTTACAACTGGTATGTATACATATATGTTTTTACAGTAGTTTGTTGCTGTCAGTTGTTTTGTATGTCATTATTTAATTCATTGAACTCGAATTTTAAAAATGTTTTAAACAGATAATTGTCAGGAAGGGAGACAGAAGCTGCGAGAAGCAGAACAGCGATCAGACTTTCAGTCGGACTGCAGTGGAAGGAAAGCAAGGCGCAAAATGTAGGTGAAGTATTGTGAACAGCTCCTATTGAACAGACCACTTCTGTATTTGCTGTATTGATGTTTACAATACACATCAGTCACAACTGGTTTATAGGAAAATCTGGTAGTAACCTTGAACAGCTTTGCTGTAAAATTAAATTCTAAAAAAACATTCATGGATAATTAATTGGATCACACAGGTACTATGAATGCCAATCTGTAAACTATGGAGATCGTATAGATTACTTATGAACCTCCTCAGCAAATATTTAAACTAAGTGTGTTAGATAAAAAAATAAATGATGCATTCGAAAATGTGTAGTCACTGTGTAGTGGATGAGAAATATGACAGTATTTTTTAACAGCTGCAATATTTTCCTAGTTTGAAATTCATAGGCAACAGCCCACCAAATAATCTTACAATTCCTTTTTATGATTTAATTTTACAAGTGCTTGTTAGAAAACTACACCTTAGATTTCAATATAATGTCTTTTTAGGACAAGTAGCCGACTTCAGCATGCTGCTCATCTGACAGATAGTGAGGATGAATTAGGACTTAAGCAGTGCGACAGACGTTTACCCAGTGCTCCGCCAGTTTGTCCACCAACGTATGCAACTCTCCATCCTCCCATGACCTGCCATCAAAACTCTGCTAGCCAAAGCCAAAATGAAATGAGACATGAGAAGGTTTGCCATCCATCCTCCTCTGGTCATTGGAATGCAGACCAGGACCATAGGAACAGACGCCGAACTGAAGCGCTGCAGTGCGGGAGCCTCCATGGGCGCTCTGCTCTGCTCAGCAGCCTGTGTCAGTCAGATGGGTTAACATGGGCGCCAATTGAAAACTGCCTCCGCTGCTGGGTGCTGTGCTTCGGTTTTGCGTCTGGTGTGTCCAGGGTGTTGCGTCATACCGGAAGTCAAATATTCGAACCTTAGTTTCCAACTTCGAATATGGTTCTTTTTATAACAATTCGAATTGTTTTCGAATAGCGAAGTTCGTTCCGACAGCCCTTATTAGTATTAGTTCAGTGCACATGCTTACAGACACAAAGCGCTGTTAAATTGACTGACAGCTGATCCAGATGGGATCAAATGCTGCTGTCATCAGGAACAGACATCACTTCACTTGATTCTGCAGAGGAAAGGACATTTCATGTTTCTTCAAACACATTTCCACTCTCTCCTTGCACAATTCCCTTGCGTCTCTCCGTGCATTGACAGTGAAAGGAACTAAGATGCAAGGAAAAGACACAAGTGAGGGAAACGTTGCAATTTAAGGGTAATCGGATGTGCCCCATGTGAGGCTGCCATCTTAAAGTTCAGGGAGTCACTTTGCCTTAATTTCCTTGCCAAAATTTCTAAACCTCCCTATCTTATTACTGTATTCACAAACTCAGTGATTGATTAAACTGGTGTAAATGTTCTTAATGCTTATGTTGTGGCTAAAAAAATATTATCCCACTAAAATCTAAAATAACTCTGTTTCTTTCAAGATAATCCTAATCCATGATCCCAGCCAATGCCTACACCATCATGGACTCCTCAAGGAGCATTAGAAACTACAACCTGTGAGTGATTCTTAGTTATACGTTATATAATATGGGGATGCTAAAAAGCAGATGGTTTCCCTTGCTCTGGACCATGTTCATACTACCATAATAGAATCAAACAAATCAAAAGGAGTGGCAATGGATTTTTAAAAAATCTGTATTTGACATCATGCTAAAATCTACTACCACAAAATCCTGGTCTGTTTTGTTTACAGTTTGAATTCATTTTGAAAAGTTTAATTGCATGTTCAGTACATTAGGTCAGATTTGCACACTGTCAAATGTACAGTGTTGAATTGAATCAAAAGCTCAAGTGTGAAAACAACTTAAAGGTTCTCTCTAAGGTAGCATCTTATGAAGACTGCCACTTTATTAACAATTGGCTTCATTCCACTTTTATGATGGTATCAAATTCATTCAATGAAGCTCTAAATAATTAGGAAGTGAGTTAGATCTGTGTGAGTTTTTTGGGATGTAATTATGTTTGTATGTAAAAACAATCTTTGCGTGAAATGCTCACAAAAAAGCAGACACACATTCTGCACCTGCTGAAAGCAAGACAGCAAGATGTGTCTGAATACCAGGTCGATGATGATCTTCTGCCAGTAAAAGACCAGCAAGGCCTCCAGAATCTTGAAGCCCAACTTCAGGAGTCAGATTTCAGAATGAAACTGGTGAGTAGATGTCGTCTTATTTAAAGTGAAATTTCACCAATGTGTGCAAATTTGCTCAAAACCTATTGTTCATTATTTTATTTGAATGTTTTTAAAGCTGTTTCATCAAGAGTCTATATTAAAGTTACAATGTGTAATTTACATGGTTGTTTATTAGCAAATATCAACTATTGCTTTTGTGACGACCCTCTCTGCCCTGCCTGCCTTGTTGTGTTCTCCCTTGCAGGTAGCAGTGGGCGTGGCTGTGAGTAATCAGGGAAGTGGCAGCACCTGAGCTCAGTGAGCTTTTAAAAGCTCTGGCTGCTCACTGCTCTTTGTCTTCTCCTTCCTGAGGCAGCATTTGGTTTTGGGTTTGGTTTTATTTTAGTTTCTACCATCCTGGCCCGTCGTTTTCTGCCCCCTTCTCTGTCTGCTGCCACCTGCAACCATCTCTTCATGAACATCTCAATTTCATGTTTAGCGACCTTTGATGTGAGCGGGTTCTTTCTGACAGCAGCTGATGCAGACAACAGTTTACAAAGAAATAAAAATTTTGTTAGTACAGGACAAATACAATGTGGCAAAACTATATATAACTATATACTATTTACCGATTAGAACAGTCTTTAACTGCAGGGAAGCCATGGATGTTTTCCCAGTCACTCCTCTCCAATTAGTATCCTTTGCAAGGCTGTTTGAGATGATTTGCTTCATTATACGCCAAACAGTATCCTTTACATCACATCCCCCAACAAGGCTCAGGTGGTTAATCTGAAAGGATCAAATAATAATTTTTTGAGTGTCTGATGACAAATCACTAGGTTGTCAGAGGGTACTGCAGCATGTATTAATTATTATCTGTAATTTGGTTTGTAATGTGATCAGACTGCATATGTTACCATGTATGATTAATGTGGGTGTGAGTGTGTTTAACTATAAACTGTTTATACGTGTGTGTGGATGTGACGTGGTACTTTGAAAACGTTTTTATTTTGACTTTAAAGCCTCAGTGTGTAAAAATGGTGAGTAACAGTGACATAGTGGTCAAATTCTGGATTGCAGCACTCACTCGCTCACCCCTCCCGTCGGGTAAGTGACAGTGACCTCGTAGGACAAGTTTTTCGAGTTTTTCAGGAGTATCTAGCGATGAGGTGAATATTTATTTAGGAATCTAACCATGTTACAATATGTTATAGCTTACCAGTGAGATATAGTTAGGCTGACTTAGGCCTAGTCTGCCGGGGGATCCCCTACACCGGGCACCCTCTCTTCTTCCCTCTCTCGCTCTCGCTCTCATGTCCAGCTACTGCATGCCACTAACTCGGCCGTACTGCATGTCAGTAACTCGGCTTCTTCTCTGGAGCCTTTGTGCTCCACTGTCTCTCAGGTTAACTCATAATGCAGTGGTGCCTGGATAGTGTGACGTGTGTGGTTGTGCTGCTGCCATGGTCCTGCCAGATGCCTCCTGCTACTGCTGTCATCATTAGTCACACTTCTACTGTTATTATACACATATGATTACTGTCACATATGTATACTATCAGATATTAAAATATACTTTAAACATATTGTACCACAATAGCCAGAATTATAATTATAATATTATCACTCTCATTAATGTTGTTGTAAGCTATTAACATTACCGTCTGTCCTGCATCTCTGTGTCTGTCTCTCCCTCTCTCTCTGTCTCCCCTTCTGTCTCATTGTGTCATACAGATCACCGGTAATGTATTATGTTGATCTATTCTGTATGTCATCTATTGCATGTCTGTCGTCCTGGAAGAGGGATCCCCTCTCACTTGCTCTTCCTGAGGTTTCTACCATTTTTTTCCCATTAAAGCTATAGTGCGTACCTTCTGTCGCCCCCCAGTGGATAATGCGTTATTAGAACAAATAAGCCGGCACCTCCATGAACACAGAGTAACACTCGCCACACACCGTGTACACAGAGTAACACTCGCTTCACACCGTGTGCACAACGCTACACAACGTGGCGAACACCAGGCTGCTAACATTACATTACGTTCATAGCACCATTTCCAAGAACATAATAAAGTACTAGATCCAGTACATGTAACAGCAACACATACTACTCATAATATAATTATAAACCAAGTCACTTACTCATCCAACAGCAGCAAGGCATCCTTGTCTGCCCTCAGCCCAATTTCTTCCTTCAGGGCTCTCCACCAAGGAAAAGCGACGCAAGGCAAACAAATCCTTGTTTGCCTTCTCCATCGGTCACTTTCCTTCTTTGCTAATAGACCTTCAGCCGAACGTCCAGGCTTTTTCTTTGTTGTAGGATCCACTTCTGAGCCGTGTCTCGGCCACTTCTTTGGGTTCTTTGGGTTTGCTTTCTCTTTCTACCTGCGCTCTACCTCTTGCTATGAGACTCTCCGCTCTTCCTCCCCCTCCCTTCTTGTTGTGAGGTAAAATGCGGCATTTCCTGTGCTCCAGAGCAGGAATGTCGCGGGTCAACATGCAAACTAAAAATGATATATATTGAAAAATACTGCAAGATGTTAGAGGAGCTGATCGGCTTAATCAGCATTGTCTCATCTCCCCTAGTAGTTGCTTTCTGTGAAACGGACATTTACGGACATGTAGAAGTTACGCACTATGGGCTCTAGTTTCACAGACCGGGAGCGGCGGAGGCGCAGCGCACCTGTGCTTCGCCAACTGGGTGTGGCACACCATGTGCCCTGGCGCAGCTACTCCTCTATCCCACCTCCGTCCCTCCTACCGGCGCAAGTCGGAAAGAGGGAGGAGAGAAGGCAGGGAGTGGGTTTTACACACATCACACCAATCAAATGAGCCCCTCTCGCCCTTAAATGCGCCACGCGAAGGCATAATGAGAGTTTACTCAATTCACCATGGCAGAAGAGAGCAGCAGCGTCAGAAGTAGGGATGGGAATCAAGAACCAATCCCTGTTAAGAACCGGCTCCAACTGGTTCAATTCATCGACATCATTAGCCTTTATGCTTAACGATTCCCTTATCAATTCTTTTCATTACCCCGAATCTATGCTCGTCAGTCAGCAGCATGTTCAACAACAAAGAAGACGTAATGGCAGAGGGACAGACGCAGTCAAAGCCATGGCATCACTTCACACTGTTGTTAGCCTCCCTGGAGCTGCTAGCAACTGTGGAGCCTCGGCGTGTCCCCGCTCCAGGTAGACAGTGACCAGGACGCTGTTGTTGTTAGCCTCCCTGGAGCTGTTAGCCGGCTGTGGAGCCTCGTTGCGTCCCCACTCCAGGTAGATGGCAGCCAGGACGCTGTTGTCGGATTTCATGGAAACACCAAGGATGGTAAGATGAGGGCAGTTGAGTTGATTTGCACGCCATTTGTTGTTATAATATGCTAGGCTAGCTGCGTTAGCTGCCTCACCTGAGTTAGCTGCACTAGCTGCATGGTGTTGACACACTCCAGGCTGTGGGCTGGGATTTATCTCTAGATCACCAGCTAGCAGTAACATTAATGACACTCATTGTGGCTGTTGTTGTGACATAGATAACTGTATGCCAGTGCTGGCTTATGACTGTGAAAGCTGCCGTTAGTTTTTTGTGTGGTCAGACAGCGTGCTTTTTTTCAAATCTTTCTCATCGTCTTTCTAAACTATACCATGGCTTTAAGGTTCATAATTAAACGGTATGAAAGCAGATGGCTTGGGTTACAAACAACAGGAGGTGATATCATTAACTCACAGGAGGAATTGATAAGGGAATTGATAAAGAATTGGATCGATAAGCAGAATCAATGATGGCATTGATATCAATAAAATCAATCAGTGCAGTCCCAGTCAATCAATCAATCAATTCCCATTCCTAGTCAGACGGCCAAACTTCTCCAAGGAGGAAACTGATGTTTTGGTCCGGCAGGTCCAAGCTCGCAGTGTCCAAATATGCGGAACTGCGAGCAGGCCTCCATGGGCTGATGATGCAAGGGCAGCCTGGGAGGAGGTCACCACAATTGTAAAGCAATGTTGCATTTCTCTCGTGTGTGCGCTCTCTCTTTCTCACTCGCAGTCTCACTCTGTTTCTTTTCTTTTGACTTTTCTAAGATGACAGATGCTGAATATATACTCCCTATCTGATGCTGTGGCTGCTTGTGGTTGGCTGAGAGGGATGTGAACTCATTAGCTTGCAGCTGTGTTAATCAAATCAGGTTGGGTTTCCATTATGCGTGCCAAACGTGCCAAACGGTTTCAATCCCCTTTGATCTAACATCAGATGTGACAGGACAGTCGATATAGAGATACATTTATGTGCTTATTGCAGATAGTTGCATTGAATAGTGGTGTTTGTGGGTATTTATTGCATCGTTAATGTGCCTGACATTCTGGAAACCTGCCTGTGAGGTTTTGGTAACGTGTGCGCACTGTCCGCCGGTCAGCCAAACTTCGGCTTACACCGGCTGCGCTCCACCTGCACTGACAGTAGACCTGGTTTCAGTTGGCGAGCTTTTAGCGCAGCTTTGGCGAAGCCTTTTGCCTCGAAACTGTCACTGCGCCAAGCTGGATCTGTCGACACCTCCCCCTGCTGTGCTGCCGCACCCATCTCATCACACCTCGGTCTGCCAAACTACCAAACTGAGCACGCCTCGGGTTGCGCTACTTGAAACTAGCTCCACGCAGGGTTCGCCACCCTGCGCCACCCTGCACTACGATGGGAAACTAGAGCCCTAAGGCTTTAAAGGGAGTTTTTCCTTATCTGCTGTGACGGTCCTAAGGACAGAGGGTTGTATGTTGTAAAGCCCTGTGAGGCAAATTGTGATTTGTGATATTGGGCTTTATACATAAAATTGATTGATTGATTGGTTGATGGATTGATGTCGTCGTCAGTGGTTTGGTTTTCAGAAGCCATCAAAGTTCTACTCCAAAGTCATGGGTTCATTGCCAAAAATGACCTTGCGTTCTTTTGACATTGCTTGTTTTATCGACATTTCGACTCGACACGAATAGGCTAATTCACACTGTCTACGTGAGCTGGAGGCCGACAGCCTGCAGCTTTAATTTCTATTTGATTTTATACCATTAGATTTATGCATTAATTTATAATTTCTCATGTAGTGGTCTACATCAATCTAGATTTTTTACATTATGCTATAGAATATTCCTGTTTTTTTCGATTTCTTTTTATTCCTTTCATACATTAGAATGTATATTTTACCCTTGCTTTTCATAACTATATTTCTGTCAGCCACCATTATTATCATTATCTTATTCTCTTTTTGTATCTTTTGTTACTCTGTACACAGGTGTCACTTGTACATGAGATTTTAATTTTAATGTGACCTCCTGATTGAATGTCACACTCATCAGGGTTTTTTCATGTGACTTTTGTTCTTTGTTCTTTTGTTCTTTACTTACGCAATTTTTGATGTACCTCCCTGGAGGCTGTTTAAAGTTGTACTTTTACTAGTTATGTTGTGTATGCAATGTAAATATGCTCTGTTTGATTTATCCCAGGAGCGGAAGTTGTAGTCAACTGGCTAACAGCTAGAGGCTGTTTGAACTTTTTCACCATGTGGCTCACTAACTCACCTGTCAGGTAATTAGAAAACTGATCTTTCCATCCCTGCTAGCTAGTGTTATTATAACAGTAAACTTGCTGATAAATAAAGCAGTGCTGCATGACAACCTGACTGCATCTGACAGACTTTGTCAGGTACAGAGCAATTAAGTTCTGTAATTCTTCCCATCATTGTTTATGTTGTTCAGGGTTAATCAGAGAGAGACATTGAGACACCCATTGTCTGACACTAAGATATATGAGAAATTAACCATTAAAAACTAGAAATAAAAATAAGTATCAGGAGCCACAAAGGTTCCAATGTAAAAATTAGGAACAACATATCAACACAAATTGAAGACATTGAAAGACCGTTTAATGCTCCCCGGACACAATGAGTCAAAGGCCTAATTATGAATGAACAAAGTGAAAAGCCCAATAATGTTTCATGAAGCAGACCAGATACATAAAGTCATTAATAATGCAAATAACCAAACAGGCTACTTATTGTTCATTTAACTCAGAAACAGGAAAAAAAATTCTATCACAGAATGTAAATGCAAGCTTTCAAACTAACCACTCTTTATCACAATGTTTTGAAATCCCTATTTCTCATGCTAATGTTATTTTCACTTATCACTTCTCCAAAAACTCTCATACATTCTGTAACTTTCAAAAATAATTGACTATGTTGCTCCAACGTATGTGTTTATAGACCTTCATCAGGCAAACAGTTTTGTAACAAGGAAAAGCCCTCTTAATTAGGAGTGGGTGTAAATTTGCAATCAGTCACATTCCCTCACGTGCAGTGGAAAGGCATACATACCAAACATCAATTTGTGTGACCATCTCCAATATTATACACAAAGACAGAGAAATAAAGAAGAAAAAAGATAAAAACTGCATAATGACAATCATAAACATAGCCCAAAATACACTGCTCAAAAACATGAAGGGCACACTTAATCATCACAGTATAACACCAAGTCAGTTAAACATCAGGGATATCATTCTGGCCATTTAGGAAGCACAAGTGATTGTAAATCAGTTTTACCTGCTTTGGTGTAAATGAAAGTGACAACAATTTATTTTGTTCTGGAGGGAACATAAAGGAGTTGTTGAAAACTGTAGAAATAGAATTGATGAAGTTAAACAAATGGTTTGCTTTAAATAAACTATCGCTAAATGAAAGTAAAACTAAATTTATGTTGTTTGGTGGTAAAAGGACTAACATTGAGGTAAAACTGAATTTAAACAATGTTGAAATTGAAAGAGTATATGAAACTAAGTTTTTGGGAGTAATAATAGATGATAAAGTTTGTTGGAAGCCTCACATAAAACATGTAAAACAGAAATTATCCAAGTCTATTTCTGTTCTTTACAAAACAAGAGATTTACTGAATAAGAGCTGCCTTCATTTGCTGTACCTTTCACTTGTGATGCCTTACATGACATACTGTGCTGAAATTTGGGGAAATACATACAAAACGAACCTAGATCCAGTAATTAAACTGCAGAAAAGGGCTATTAGGATAATAAATGGAGTTGGATACCGTGATTCTACAAATCAGCTTTTTAAAAGATCACACACATTAAAATTTTTGGACATTGTATATTCAAAAACATTAGAAATTATGTTTCGAGTAGTAAATAAGACAATTCCTGTTTATATTCAAAAAATATTTAAGCTAAGGCAGGTGATTTATAACTTAAGGGGGTTGCTAATGTTTGAAACTCACAAAGTCAGAACTAATCTAAAGTACAGATGTGTGTCAGTTTTGGGTGTAAAATTATGGAATGGACTGAACAATGAAATAAAAATGTGTAATTCTATGTTAGTCTTCAAGAAGACTTTAAAATCTAAAATTATCAAAGGTTACAATGAAATTTGATTGAATTAAATTTTTCAGTTTAAGTTATCATGTGTTTTGTAATGATGTACTAGTACTGATGTTTTATTGTGAATTATTCAGTTAATCCTCTGATGGTACAGGATAGGCAAAAATAAGCCACGGGGCTTCAGCCTACTCCTTTTTCGGTTGCTATCTGATAAATTCTTTTGTAAAAACATGATTTTATTTTTGTTTTTAAACCGAAATAAAGCATTCATTCATTCAGGTGCAATGGAGGGGCAAAAGCAAGACAACCCCAAAAAAGGGAATGGTTTTGCATGTGGTGGTGGCCACAGAAAGTTGCTCTCTCTTTACCCTTCCTGGCTAGTTCTTCTGTAGTTTGTGTTCTGCCAGTGGCCTTGTCACTACTGGTAGCATGAGGTGGTACCTGCAGCCCAATCAGGTTTCACAGGTAGTCCAGCTCCTCCAGGATGGCCTATCCATATGTCCAGTCCTAAGAAGGTTTGCTGTGTCTCTTAGCACAGACTCAAGAGCATGGAGGAGATACCAGGAGACTAACCGTTACACAAGGACAGTCGGACAGGGCCATAGAAGAGCATCAATCCAGC
This sequence comes from Epinephelus cyanopodus, assembly GCA_026686955.1. Classification (NCBI taxonomy): domain Eukaryota; kingdom Metazoa; phylum Chordata; class Actinopteri; order Perciformes; family Serranidae; genus Epinephelus; species Epinephelus cyanopodus. The sequence goes on along the minus strand of CM048917.1, from coordinate 44,641,662 downwards.
AGCAGGACCGGTATCTGTTCCTTTGTGTAAGGAGGAACAGCAGAAACACTACAAAAAAGCCCTACAAAATGACCTACAGCAGGCTATTGGTGTGCATGTTTCTTACCAAACTGTCAGAAACAGACTCCATGAGGGTGGCATCCGGGCCCAGCGTCATTGAGGGGGAGCTGTGCTCACAGCCCAGCACTGTGCAGTTCAATTACCATACGCCAGAAACCAGAACAGTTAGGTCCACCACCGGAACCCCGTTCTCTTTACAGATGAGAACAGGACCACACTGAGCACGTGACAGGAGTGAAAGAGTCTGGAGACACTGCGGTGAATGTTATGCTGCCTGTAACATCATCCAGCATGACCAGTTTGGCAGTGGGTCAGTGATGGTCAGGGAGGGCATATCCTTGGAGAGCAATTTAACTGCTGTGCAGCTATGTTGCACTGTGTGCCCAAAACAAATTTCCCGCTTTGAACAATAAAGTTTATCTCATCTTATCTTAATTGTCAGACCTTATGCTGGTGCAGTGGGCCCTGAGTTACTCTTGGTGCACAACGATGCCCGGCCTCATGTGGCCAGACTTTATAGTCAGTTCCTGGGTTACGAAGGCATTGATGCCATTGACTGGCTCTCTGGTTCCCATGACCAAAATCCAATTGAGCCCCCATGGGACATCGTGTATCACTGCATCCAACGCCGCCAAGTACCACCACAGACTGTCCAGGAGCTCCCTGATGCCCTGATACAGGTCTGTGGAGGAGATTCCCCAGGATACCATCTGCTGACTCATCAGGAGCATGCCCAGGTGTGGGGGCCATACACACTACAGTCAGCACCATGGGTTCATCCCAAAACCAAATTTCGCATCCACGTTTCCCTCACTCGTGTCTCTTCCTCATGTCTTAGCTCCGCCCTCGTAGGACACAGGGATGAGATGCGAGGAGAGAAGAAACGACGAAATATGACTTTAGTAGAAATGAGACGTTCTTTCCTCTGAAGCATCACGTGAAGCGACATCCATTTCTAATGACGGCGGCAGCTGGATCACCTGTCAGGAGGCTTTATTAACAGCTATAGAAATCTTTAATGGAGTTTGTGTCTGCACACACATAATGTAATATCCATAAATATATATATATATATATATATATATATATATATACATATGGGTCGATGTGACGCCTAAATTTTCTGTCCAACTGCATTTATTTCAGTTAAAAAAAGGTTTAAATGCATAAAAAGATACCATATATGTAGTACCTGTCCAATATATCCACTCATTTTGAATTTTCAAAAAAACATTACTTATCTGTTATTTATTCTGTTATTTAAAGTGTCAAAATATCATGTGGTGTGACTGTCCGGCCACGACTGCTGTTTTGAAAACATCTTAAAAATGACTCCAAATCTATTCAAATTTATTTTCTGCCCTATTTGGCATGATTTCCTAAGTGTTTTGTAGTCCTGTACAAAATTTTAAAGTAATTCTATTTCTATTTCCATCATAATATTCATGACAACTTTGTCCAATGATGCCCATTTTATGAAATATCATGCGGTGCGACCATGAAGAAATTACCACTTTGGGACTTTTATTTTTGAAATATGTTCAAGGACAGGAAGTTGCATCATACACAAGATGGCCAAGGACCCATGGGAGCAGCTAGCAGGTTTGTTACTCTCTCTCAATTTGACCATTTAGTGCTTTATAGACAAGTAACAAGTCAAGTGACTTAAGCACTGTAGGATTTTTTTGATAAGAACCCACTTAGTTGAAGAGCTGAGGGTAATTGATGCTTCTCCCACTTTCCATCATAGGTGTTTCTAGCCCATTTTTGGGCGCCCCTAAATTGAATCCCAGAACCACTAAATTTTGTGAGATTTTTATTTATTTATTTATTTATTTTTATTGAATGTCCTTTTTTAACAAGCGAGAAAGTGTCAAGGCCATACAGTACTTGGTTGAAACATAATATTTTAACAACAAAAATACAGCCCAGTTTGCGTGTGTGTACAGACAGACAGACAGACAGACAGCCTCATCATGGATATAAGATTGTTTTTTCAAAAAAAAACAAAAAACTACTATAGGGGGCTAGTTTACGTGTATGTTGAGGAGCTGCTGTATCAAAATGAGTTGTCTTCGCCTACAAATTAGGGTTACGATATGTTTATTTTATGATTCCAATCCAATCCTCTTTCGCTGTGGTTCAGCATTTAAATAACCTTTATCAGATTTGATGGTTTAGTCACAGACTTTCCCAAAAAATGTTGTGCTTTTCTTTCACAAATATGGGAATGAAGTTGTGTTAAAATGTACAAAACAGTGAAATTTATTTTGCCTGGCCGGGCAGCTCTCTGGGTGCTCAGCACCCCTGAAGCCTCTGATCCTAGAATCGCCCCTGCTTTCCATGTAAACATATCCCAACAGGTTCATTTTCTAATGTAACCTGCAAGATTTGGAAATGTATGTTTTTTTAGACAGCAATTTAACAAAAAGAACTTAAGCATTCATTTTCAAGAATTTATCTATCTAATGTAAATATTTTGGTGTATATATTTGGTATGTTTAAGATTGTCACAATGCAGTTTTTAATTTTCACTTCTTTATTTTTCTATCTCTGTGTATATTGTAGATTGTCCCACAAGTTGATGTTTGGTATTTGTGCCTTTCCACTGCATGCAGGGAATGTGACTGATTGCAAACTCATAGCCACTTCTACTTAAGGGGGCTTCTCTTTACTACCAAACTGCGTGATGGAGGTCTAGTTACCAAAATGTTGCAGCATTAAAATCATTACTTTTGAAAGTTAGACAGTGTGCAGGAGTTTTTCTACAAGTTGTGTTTTGCCCGACCCTGTCCTACACACTTGTTTGGAAATAGATTTGCGAAGTATTCCTTTGTTTTGATATTCAATTATCACTCAGCACAAAGATAATGAGAAAATCCATATAAAAATAAGAATGAGAGAGAAAATTGGTCATATTAGTGCTGATTTGTCATCAGTGTGTTTATCATCTGACGGAGGAGTTTGTGAAGGAAATGGTGAACAAACAGCTTCCAGGATTCAGTAAACATACAACACAGAAAAGACCCTGAAAGACAAAGCAAAAAAATAAAAAACAACAAAAAAAAACAGCTCTGAGGCAGAGAACACAGTATATATAGTTGCTAAACAGGTGTTAGGTGAGGTGAGGTGGGATGAGGTGAAGTAACACCTCACTGCAAACATGATGAGTCCAAAGATTTTCCTGACAGTCGGTGAGTCCCTTCTTTTTCTTCTTCTTTTAGTGTGGGGGAGATATTTTTTTACCAACATGTGTGAAGTTTTCAGACAATCCCATGTTACAGATGAAGAGCATGTCAGTCTTAATTGTAACAATGTCAGTTACGGTTGTAACCTGGCTAAAAAACTTCATAAAATAGGTTTCATGGCAAATCAACAAAATTTCAGTCAATCAACTGTTTTTATGTTGCTTTCATACCATATATGTGATCAGATAATGGATTAAACTTAATGATTGTATTAAAACTTAACGGATGCAGCAGCTGGCACACTGGTATCCTTTCTCATTGGCAAATACATAGATTACACCTACAAAGTTAGCAAATTTGATTAATGGAAGTAATGAAAGTACTGAAAAACCTTATCTGATCCGAAATATTATGAATGGTATCTGACTGAACACAGAGTGCAGTTTGGGGGGGCCTATGTGTAAATGCGCACTGATCCCTGGAGGGTCACTGCAGCAACACCCCAAACCACTAAGCTTTACCGTGTATGCTAAACCCACACAGTCCATTTATATGTGCACGTTTAATTGACAAAAAACAAGTATTACAAATGAGCACCTGCATGTTCCAGTGCTATAGCATTCCTTACAACCCACAGCCAGCATGCATCACATGTGAAAACTTTGCTAATAGATGAAGCACAGATACATACAGCCTTGTGCACTTTAGCTCCACAACATTTAAACAGAAATTGAATTTTGAAAAATACCGCTGGATCTTCATTTTTACTTAGTTTGTGCTAAACTAGTTTTCCAGATGCTGCTCCCTGTGGAGTGGACCAATCCTGTTTATGTTTCTCAGAGATGTTTACTTCTGTACTGATCTCATGTTGGCATGATGATGTCATGATTACATTTACATAGCAAGAGAAAATGTGCGTGTTACAAATATAATGCCTGTGGATATTCTCATTTATCCAGGTCATAGTTATCTCAAGGGAATTGAATCGAACGCAACTGGACTTAGTTTTGTCTTAGAAGATGTTTCACCTCTTATCCAAGAGGCTTCATCAGTTCATGCTTGTCTGACTAGGCTGGAACTAGTCTGACAAACTGGTGTGGAAAAGCCCAGGTATTTAACCTCTGAGGAGGTCTTCACAAGGCCAATGATGTCATTGGTTCGTTCATGCTCCAATGGTGTGTCAACGATGGTCGTTGAAACTCCTGCTGTAATGGTGGTTGTTGGAGTCATTAGAGTCACATGAGGCCATTTGTGAATGACCATTGTTTTTAGAGGTAAAGCTGTTAAATCTCCTGGACAAGGATGAAAGGACAGCATTATAGGTGGGGTATAGGTGGTGTCGCAGACCTCCTACTCTATTGAGAGATGTTTTTTCCAGTTTCACATAGATGGCTTCTTTTACACCTCTTTCAAACCATCTGCCTTCCCTGTTTAAAATGTGCACATTGCTGTCTTCAAAGGAGTGTACTTTCTCCTTGAGGTATAAATAGACAGCTGAATCTTGCCCTGACGAGTTAGCCCTTCTGTGTTGGGCCATGCATTTGTTTAGTGGTTGTTTTGTTTCACCAATGTACAAGTCTGGGCATTCCTCACTACAAATATAATGCCATAAATTTAAGGCAACTCTCCCCTACATCATCAGGCATGCTGATAAATGAGGCTTTCTAGAACTGGTTGCATCCAACACAAAACCTTCCTGATACTTCCACAGACAGACATAATAGTCGATTGTACAATCATTCTCCTCAATACACAAGCTTAATTCTGAAAGAAGAAACCAGTTTGTATCTGTAGTTTCTCAGCCAGTTGCTCCTCTTGCTGTTTAAAAGTCACACTGCTGTGACAGGTCATCAGTTGTTAATATGATCTGACTGATCCTGATCTATTTCAGGACCATGGAGGGTCTTGATAGCAGAAACATGTCAACTGGAGTCATGGGTCCTTCAGAAAAAAACAACACGCTTTGTCTTGGCAGCATTTAGTACAAGCTTGAGATTCTGTAGCTTTAAAGGCAGGGTTGCCTGCATAGAAATGGATATAATAAGCCTATTCCTGAGAGATAATGCTGTTTAGTAAAAACCCTTGGTGTTATCTTTGACTATGACCTGTGTTTTGAATCCCAAGTGAGAAACAGAAAATCAATTTTTCCATCTTAGAAACATTGATCATGTGTGCAACCACTTTTACCTAAAGAAGACACGAGTAACTTGTTTATGCTTTTATCTCAAGCAGTCTTGACTACCATAATGCCTTGTTCTCAGACCTCTCAGAGAAATCTTTGAATAAACTTCAGATGATCCAAAATGCAGCAGCATGTCTACTTACCAAGACTAAACACATTACTCAGGTTTTGAAGGTTCTTCATTGGCTTTCCATTCAATTTAGGATTCATTTTAGAACTTTGCTTTTAGTTTTTAAATATTTTAATGGACTGGCTCCCAGCTATTTAGCTGACATGTCAGTCAGATACATTCCCTCTAGATCCCTAAGATCCTCTTCCTCTGGTGTACTAAATGTCCCCCAGCATAGAACTAAAAAGTACTGTGATGCTACGTTCTGTGTCATTGGCCCTCATCTCTGGAATAACCTGCCAGGGGAAGACAGACTTTCTGATTCAGTAGACAGCTTCAAACAAAATCTTAAAACCAATTTTTTTAGACTGGCATTAATGTGCCTTTTATTTATGTAAATGGTATCAAACCTAATTCATATTTTTTTCTCATTTTCTTATGTCAAGCACCTTGAGCACTTGCTGTATGAGCTGTGCTATTCAAATAAAGTTATTATTATTATTACTACTACTACTAGTACTACTACAACTACTATAGTAGTTGTAGTAGTACTAGCAGTAGCAGTATTTATGTAGAGTGCAAATAAAGAACAAACCTGCACAAACAGAAAATCCAATGTACCTAAAGGTCTTAACCAAACTTTTTGTTTGTCTTTTATCCCTGGCAGCTGTGCTCCTCCTGCTTACTGTCACTGGTGAGAAATAAAACACACTGACTGAACCTCCACCAGCAAGCACTCACCTTTCACTGTCCTTGATTTATACATGAAACAATTATTTATGCATTGAATGTTACTACTTTATATAGTCTCATCAGGTTTTAAAGAACCACGTGTAGAATGTCAGAGGGAAAAACACCTTGACCCAAAGTTTGATCTTGAAAATCTCATAATCACCTGATGGTGTAACATAGGTTGTTATGGATAAATGGAATATTTTCCACACATCAGGGTCACCTACCACATAATCTATTCTTAAGGGATTTATTTGAAATCAATTAAAAGTAAATCAAATTTTTTTTTCCATCACTGAGACTCTAAATGTCTTGTCAATCTCATCCATCCATTCATATATAGATATATGTCCATAAAAACTGTCCTAAAACACAGGTAGTTTACAAGTATACAACTTGATGGAATTTCTGAGTAGCCTGATTTTTTTTTTTTCCAGAAAGCGATTATACATGTGGTGACTGTAAATTAAGAAGCTGATGGTGCTTTGCAGTGAGGTGTTTGCAGTGTGTGTGGATAAAAACAACTGATTTGTGTGTTTAGATGGCCGATCCGCCGAGCAGGAGGACAGCAACATGTGAGAAAACCATCATCTCTTCCTCATATATCTCCTCTGTCTCATTATCTCCCTCTCTCCAACCCAACAAAAAAACCATCAGTGTATGTGTATGCTATATTTAGAATATTTTCACTGCCTCACCTTGCTGACAGACAGCCTTTCCAACAGGGAATTGAAGACATTATATCAAGGCCACTAGACTCCATTGACAAAAACAGTAAAATAGCTTAGCAGAACACAGTACACAGAACAGTTGCTAGTCTACTGTGGCCTTGATCGGTTAGTGTGTAAGGTAAAGCGGAAAAAATATTCAAATATAGCTTACACTTAACACTGATATCGATTTTATAGGTGGCTAAAATACGTTTTGCTGCAGTCCCATTCACAGCGGTACATTGCTTAGCTTCCATGCTGGTAAATCAGGTTTATAAAAGATGATAGCAAAGCAATAAAGTCAGATGGGTTGGCCCACCATGTTTAACTAAAAATCTTTAAATGTAAATGTATGGCTGAAAATGACAACAGAAATCAACAAGCTTGACGATTTGTATGCATCTCCACAATTTTAATCATCCATCTGTCAGTAAATGGCAGTTTTTGTCACAGGCGATGTGACAGTGATTCAATGATTTGGTCTATAAATGCTTCAGTGCTCCTATTAGTGTGGAGGTGCTTTGTCAGAGTATGAAGAGTTGGGAAATAAATTAAATTTTTAAATTTCAAATAATTAACAGCTAACTGAAAAACAAACGTAATTTAAATTTTTAAACGTTTTTATTTTAGGTTATTATGGGATTATTTCAAAAATGTAACTCCTTACATTCTTACATGTAATGTAGTTACTGCTTTTTATGTATGCATTTAGTTTTGATATATTAAGTTATATCTTTTATGTATGTAATATTTTTATTGAATTATTTATTGTTTTGTTCTATCTTTTTAAATTTTTTGTCTGTTTATGTTTTTCATCTGTCTTTATTTCTTCAGATTTGCCATATGTTATTTTATTGTTATTTCTGTAATAATGTTATTTATTCATCAGTATTTGATTTTATTCATTTTTCTTCGTTTTGCTCTTTTGTAACTTTTTAACTTTTAACTCAGGTTTTTTTTCCAATTGTTAATCATTTGATTTTGTTTCATTCCTGTTGACTATCTGTATTTTCAATTATGTATTTTAATTGAATTTAGATTAATTTCTTTTCTTTTTTTTTTTTCTTTTTCAGATTTAGATTTAACATCAGAATCCGGTTGACTGACAAGTAGGTTTTTAAACATACAAGGAATTTGCCCTGGTATTTTGGTGCATAGTTAAGAAACATAAATAAAGAACAGAAAAAAATACAATTAAAATATACTATTTAAAAAAATATATGTATAATGTAACTGTTCCACACAGTTTGATTTGCCATCATCCTCATCCTCATCATCATCGTCATCGTCATCATCATCATCATCATCGTGATTTGGCAAAGGCGTGTGGAGACCAGAGGATCACAGAATTGCTGACAGAATGTGCATTAGAGTGTCAAAGGTATGATGATTCTGGGCTCTAGTTTCCTGGCGCAGCGCAGGGTGGCGCAGGGTGGCGAGCCCCGCGCAGAGCTAGTTTCGAGCAGTGCAGCCCGAGGTGCAACTCAGTTTGGTAGTTTGGCAGACCGAGGTGTGCTGAGATGGGTGTGGCAGTGCAGCAGGGGGAGGTGTCGACAGATCCAGCTTGGCGCAGTGACAGTTTCGTGCCAAAAGGCTTCGCCGAAGGTGCGCTAAAAGCTCGGCAGCTGAAACCACGTCTACTGTCAGCGCAGGCGGTTTGGCTGACCGACAGACAGTGCACCAAAACCTCACAGGCAGGTTTCCAGAACGTCAGGCACATTAACAATGCAATAAATAGCCACAAACACCACTATTCAATGCAACTATCTGCAATCAGCACATAAATGTATCTCTATGTCGACTGTCCTGTCACATCTGATGTCAGATCAAAGGGGACTGGCACCATTTGGCACGTGTAATGGAAACCCAACCTGACCTGCAAACTAATGGGTTCACATCCCACTCAGCCAACCACAAATAGCCACAGCATCAGATAGGGAGTATATATTCAGCATCTGCCATCTTAGAAAAAGTCAAAAGAAAAGAAACAGAGTGAGACTGCGAGAGAGAAAGAGAGAGCGTGCGCGTGAATGAGCAAAATGCAGTATTGATTTACGATTGTGGTGACCTCCTCCCAGGCCACCTTTTGCATCATGAGCCCATGGAGGTCTGCTCGCAGTTCCGCATATTCGGACACTGAGACCTTGGACCTCCCGGACCAAAACATCAGTTTCCTCCTGGGAGGAGTTTGGCCGTCTGACGCTGCCGTTCTCTTCTGCCATGGCGAATTGAGTAAACTCTCATTACGCCTTTGCGTGGCGCATATAAGGGCGAGGAGGGGCTCATTTGATTGGTGTGATGTGTGTAAAACCCACTCCACATCTTCTCTCCTCCCTCTTTCCGACTTGCGCAGGTAGGAGGGACGGAGGTGGGAAAGAGGAGTAGCTGCGCCAGCACGCACTGTGTGCCAAACTTGCAAAATCTGCCTGGCCACACCCAGTTGGCGAAGCACAGGTGCGCTGCGCCTCCGCCTCACCCGGTCTGCGAAACTAGAGGCCTCTGTGTTATTGCCCTGCTAATGTTAGCTAATGTTAGTTTGCTAATGCAGCAAAGTACTGTGTGGATGACTTCAGTTCATTCATTCAGATTCCCAGGACTGGTTTGCAAATTACTTTGACAGCTAACAGTAGGAAGCAACCTATGTCAGGTCAATATGGTGCAGCTAAGTTTATCTGAGTGTAGCTAAGTTATTGCAATGTATTAGTTGGCTAGCAGGCCACAATTCTTCACAACCTAACATATACAAGATTCTTACTTCCCAGTTAGAAATGGGCAAAATAAAGACAACATCGGCTCTGCTTTTGAGCAATGGTGAAGACTGATGTAGCTTCATCCTGAACTAATAACTGAGATGGTCGCAGAGTTTCTGCTGGACAGGTATTTTTAGTTTGCCTCTAAGTTTGAATCAACATGGCGACAGCCTCTGCATACACCAGCGAAGTAAACATGGTGCAACAGGAAGTAAATTCTTCAATGCAATACAGTCACAAGTTTCTAACAGACATTAGAAACTTCTGCAGAGATCTAACGCTACAACGGAGAGAGCTCAGTAGCAAGCTTGGCCTGCTATGTCAAGCTAGCCCTGAGATGACCGTGGTTTCGCTTTGAGCTGTCTCGATGGGGGGACTGTGACAGGACGTGGAAGCAGGGGAAGCACTGAAGGGAAAGCCCTAGGCTAAGAGCTAACCCCATCAAACCAGCTGTTCCCAGCATCCTTCTGGCAGACGTCCGCTTGCTGGACACGAAAATGGATTACAGCCGACTGTGGAGATCCACTCACCGAGCAGTGAGGGACTGCTGCATCCTTGTGTTCACGTGTTCACTGAGACTTGGATGAATGGTTACATATCAGACTCCGGAATTGAGCTAACAGGACTAACACTACATCAAGCAGACAGGGAGGCTTCATCATCTGGTAAGCTCCGTGGTCGTGCTCTGGCAATATATACAAACACTTTATGGTGCTGTGTTGAGAGGAGGATCTCCCAGTTCTGCTATCAGGATGTGGAGTTTTTGACTGTGAAATGTTTTCACATTATAACGTGGTAAGATGTTTTCACAAAATAAAGTTAATGTGTGTTTTTCCGTTATTTCAAGGTATCCCCCATGGCTCAAGCACTTCACTCGGACTGTATTTCCTTTCCTTTACCGTCCTGACAACTGCTGTTGCTGCTGTCTGGGGCAGGATGCTACAATCACTTTGATGGTGCATCACTCTAGCCCGTATTTTCCATGGAAGTATGTGGCCTATTGCAGTTCCACAACCCATAGCAAGTTCCATGTGTGTTTCTCTCTCCCAGTCAGCGTGTAGCTTCTTACCAGGCTAGTTAGCTAGCTAAATTAGACACCGTAAGCTAACCATACACAACGTTTGAATTAGATGATGGGCGGTAAAAAATACACTTACATGATCTTGCTCCATGCGAAAGAGACAGTCTTCTGGTATACCACGACCTCGAAGAAATCTCGACAGTGCAGAATCCACATTTTCCATGGCAACATACAAGCTCACTGAAACACGTGCCAGTTCACAGTGGGAGAAGCGCAGAATGATGTGAATCTTATCTTGAAATAAAGTAAAACCACACGTTAATGTTATTTCGTGAAAGCATCTTATCATGTTATAACGTGAAAACATCTAATCACAGAATAACGTGATAATTTCGTGTTATAACGTGAAAATGTCATATTTTGAAATAACGTGATACTTTCACGTTATAACGTGATACTTTCACATTATACTTTCACGTTACAACGTGAAAAAAAGATATTGTTAAAACGTGAAAATATATTGTTAGAATAATAAACCTTTCACGTAATTACGTGATGCTGAGCCATTTTTTATTTCCCTCTAGTGGCAGCAATATGCTTCCGTATCTTACTTATATGTTGCACAAATTATTTTTAGCTGTAATAATACATAATAGAATTCTTCAAAGTAACTAAAGCTGTCAGATAAAGGTAGTGGAGTAAAGACTACAATATTTGCCCCTGAAAGAGTAGAAGAAGAAGAATTGTGAAAAGGAAATACTCAAGTAGGTTATGAGTATGCCTAACTCAAAACTGTACTAAGTACGGTACTTGAGTAAATGTACTTAATTACATATCTCCACTGTTAATAAGATAAGAGATAAGATACACCTTTATTGATCCCACAATTGAGAAATTCCAGTGTTACAGTAGTCAAGGGGAAAGAGTCAGATTAAAGATTTCAGTATTTAAAAACTTAAAAAAACTAGGCATGCAAAAAATAAAATAGTACAAAACATACAAGAAACAGCAATGAATAGTAATAATAATAAATAATAATAATAATAATAACGAGCAGTGGATAAAAAGTGAGCAATGGATTAAAGTGAATATATTTAATGCAAAGTGAATATTGTATGTGCAAATAAACAACAACATGGTGACAGCAATGCTTATAGTGGTGTTTGTAAAGTGTCCATAGTGTCCCTAAATTGTCCATGGTGCAGTTTACTGTGAGCAGTGCTGGTTATGTAGCCTGACAGCAACAGGCAGGAAGGACCTGCGATAGCGTTCCTTCACACACTTGGGGTGAAGCAGTCTATCGCTGCAGGAGCTCTCCAGAGCTTTTATCTCCTCTTGCAGGGGGTGGGAGTCATTAGTCCTCCGAGATCCCTTCTACCACCACTTGTACAGGGTCCAGAGAGCATCCCAGGACACAGCTGGCCTTCTTGATCAGCTTTTCCAGTCTCTTCCTATCTGCAGCCAAGATGCTGCTGCCCCAGCAGACCACTCCATAAAAGATGGCTGTTGCCACTACAAGTGTCAAAGAAGGTCTTCAGGGGCACCCACTGCACTCCAAAAGACCCGAGCTGCCTCAGCAGGTACAGTCTGCTTTGGCCTTTCCTGTACAGTGCTGTTATGTGATTAGTCCAGTCCACTTTATTGTTAAGATGAACACCCAGCTACTTATAAGATGTCACCATCTCAATGTCCTTTCCCTGGATGTTCATCTGTGTTGGGGGGAGGAGTCTGCACCTGCAGAAATCCAACATTAGCTCTTTGGTTTTCCCCACGTTGTTCTGAAGGTGGTTCCTCAGGCACCAGTCCACAAAGTACTGGTTCAGTTCTCTGTACTCCCTGTCATCCCCAACTGTGATGAGGCCGACCACAGCAGAGTCATCAGAGAACTTCTGCAGATGACAGGTGGGGGTGTCGTATGAAAAGTCTGCAGTGTAGAGGGTGAAGAGGAACGGTGCCAGCACCGTCCCCTGCGGGGCCCCCATACTGCAGACAACCAAGTCCAATACACAATCATGGGTCCTGACATACTACGGCCAGTCCGTGAGGTAGTCCAGGATCCAGGATGTGAGATGATTAGCCACCCCTATGTGCTCCAGTTTGTCCCTCAGGAGCGCAGGCTGTATGGTGAGCATGATGATTCTCACAGAGCTTCTCCAGGTGAGAAACAGCTCTATGCAGGAGGCATCATCCACCCCAATGCCAGACTGGTAGGCAAACTGGAGCGGGTCCATTGAAGAGCTTACTGCGGGGCGGAGACAAGACAGGACCAGGCACTCCAGAGTCTTCATGAGGTGTGATGTTAATGCCACCGGTCTGAGGCTGCTGAAGTCCTTGGGGTGTGGAGTCTTGTGCATAGGTACCACGCAGGATGTCTTTCACAGCTGTGGTACTCTCCCCAGCCTCAGGCTCAGGTTGAAGATGGCTTCAACTATCCCGCACAGTTGGTCTGCGCAGGACTGAAGGTGAGGGGGAGGGGGCTGCAGCCCCTGAGCCAGGGGAGGGGCAGACTGATCAAATCTATTGAAGAACAGATTCAGATCATTCACCCACTGCTGGTCGCCTCTGGCCTTGGAGTCTGATTGTTTGTGTCCTGAGATGGTTTTCAGACCTCTCCAGACACCACTGACGTCGCTCTGCTGCAGCTGTTCATCCATATTCTTTTTATATTCTTCCTTTCCCCGCCTGATGTTTCTCCGTAGCTCCTTCTGCATGGCCTTCAGCTCCTCCTTAGTTCCAGAGTTAAAAGCTCTCCGCTTCTCCTTCAGAAGAGCTTTTATATCTGGAGTAATCCAGGGTTTTGTGCCAACAGCCAGCAGCTCAATATCCCTGCAGCAATGCTGTTCCTTTATAGTGATGTGCCCAGAGTTAAACCATCTATCATTCCCAAACACAGCCAGCCCTCCTCCTCTCCGCTGCCAGTACTCTCTGACGGCAAGTCAGCGCCAACAGCTCATCCATCTTGTTGGGGAGTGATCTTACGATCCCCATAACGACGGACGGGAGGACGGGTTTGTACCGTCTCCTCCGGTGTCGGCGCAACATCCCCGTCTCCTTCACCGCAGCTCGTGTGGAATATCATGCCTCTCCTCGGGCCACACCACAGTGTGTTGTAGTGCTAACAGCTGGTCCTGGGTGTAAACAGTGAAGCCACGGCTGGGGGCCGGGTCCCCACACGCGTTTATATCCACAGAAAAATGGGAGAAAGACCGCTATAAAGAGAGCAGTCTTCGTCTCCATACCAAAGCAAAACATGAGTGCTAGATAGCTAAACTGAAAAAAACTCAAAGTAAGAAAGATGAAAAGAAAAAAATAGAGAAAAGCTCGGCAGTGAGCAGGAGCTGCTATAACAGGCATCCGCACTAGGGGCGCCATCATGCTATAGCATTAAACTTTAGTTTAATGACAGCAGTTGTTATTCTTTTTCTACTGAAAACTTATACTAATTTCTAACAGCTACTAATGTTTTTAACTCACAATCCATAATATTTTCCACAATTTTCTGGAAAGAAGTTTTTGAGGTAAACATCCCATTTATCAGTAATTAAGGCTTTCATTTTAAATTTTAGTCAGTGGAACAATACAGTGTTTGAGAGTGGAGGCTTTAGGTTCCCTCTTTGCACATGTAGTACTATATGAGTGTGATCAGTGTGGGATGAAGGTACCGGGTTATTAAAAGATTTATTTGGTTGTATGCAAGACACTTATCTGCTGTAAGCACGCAGTAAGATGAGAAAAAGTGAGCTGGGGCAGGCAGATCCTCCAGCAGCAGTGATCCTTCTTGCTGGATGTCCCAGGACAAAGAGGAATAAATTAAGGGCTGAGTCCCTTTGATTGACCTGACAACATCACAGGGTCACATGCCACAGTAACCAAAGGCAAATAAGATTGGCTGAACTGGTTGAAAAACAGAAGACTATGAGAAATGGGGTTCATTTGACTATCCTTGGAGAAAAAAGTCTTTACCTGGGTTTGGTAACAAAGAGACAATGGCCCTGCACACAGAGACACAGAAATTTTGTAAAGTGTTAAAAATTCAGTTCTAACTGTATCGCATTTTAACATCCCATTCTCGTCCCTAATTGCTGTTAATTGCTAGGCTAATAGATCAAATCAAATCAGCTTTATTTATATGGCACTTTTCATACAACAGTAACACAAAGTGCCTCACAGAGGTTAAAAACAACAAAGAACCAAAACAGAAAACAACCACCACTGACGGAGAGACCACCCCGAACCGGGCAGACAGGAGGCTCCACACCGAGGTGCAGTGCCCTTCAGCAACCCAGGTCAGAGCAGTCCATGGGACAGCACCCCCATCTGTAGACCAGGAACAACTCTCAGTGTGGTAGGCCCTCATGAGGAAACACTGGAGCTAAAAACTGAGAGACTAAAACAGTAGGATAGGATAAAAGGTATAAAATGAACCAAATAAATAAAAAGCTATTTAGCACACAAAATTAAGTTAATAGCTAGGTAAGAATGATCTAAAACAGACACATAAAATGCATCAAAACTAAAACCTATAACTAAAATAACAGATCAGATAAATAAGAAGGCCCAAGACCGTTAAGACATTTAAAAAACTAATAAAAGAACCTTAAAATTGATCCTGAAGCACACGGGGAGTCAATGCAGCGATTTTAAAACTGGTGTAATGTGCTCCCGCCCTCTGGTCCTCGTCAGCACTCGTGCAGCTGAATTTTGTAATAATTGTAGATTTGAGATGCTCTTTTTGGAGACCAGAGAGCAGGGCATTACAACAATCTAACCTACGGGAGATAAAAGCTTGCATCAGCACCTCCGTGCTGGCCTGAGAGAGAAACAGGCGGACTCTGGCTATATTCTAAAGGTGGTACAAACCTACCTTTGTTATGTTTTTAAAATGTGGAATTAAACAGAGCTCAGAGTCAAAAAATCACACCCAGATTTTTTACAGATTCTGTTGTTTAAAATCCTGTAGTTTTGGTAAAAGTTTCTCTCTCTGGCCTTCAGCACCAGTCACTAAAACCTCTGTTTTGTCCTGGTTGAGCTGTAGGAAATTGACTGCCATCCATGACTTGATATCTAAAATGCAGGTTAAAAGGGCATCAATTGGCCCTGTGTCATCAGGAGACACGGCGATGTACTGTTGCGTATCATCAGCATAATTATGAAAGCTGATGCTGTGCCTCCTGATGACGTCCCCCAGGGCAAGCATGTAGAGATTAAAAAGAGTTGGACCTAAAATTGACCCCTGGGGGACCCCACACTTTGACTCATGGGTTCCTGAGGAACATGTATCCATACTTACAAAGAACTGTCAATCAGTAAGGTAAGAGACGAACCAGTTAAAAACAGTACCAGAGAGGCCGGCCAGGTGCCTCAGTCTATTTAATAAAATGTGATGGTCTACTGTATCGAAGGCGGCAGTTAGATCCAGTAAAACCAAGACTGTGAGTTTATGGTTAGATTTAAATTGCACCTAATGTCGTTTAAAATCTTTCAAAGGGCTGTCTCGGTACTGTGGTTCATCCTAAAACCAGACTGATACTTCTCTAAAGTGTTATTTGTATTTAAAAAACATTTACTTGGGTAAAACCCAGTTTTTTCTAAAATTTTGCTTAAAATTGGTAAGTTGGATACAAGCTGATAATTATTAAAATGTTGGGGTCTGAACTGCCCTTCTTTAGAAGGGGCTTCACCACTGCTGTTTTCAAGGTGGTCAGGAAGACACCCATCCGAAGAGAGCAATTCACTGTGTACAGTAGCTGTTCCTCAAAGAATCCATAAAATGTTTTTAAAAATGGTGTGGGAATTAGGTCTAAAAGGCACATTGTGGGCTTTACTTGGGGAAAACTCAACCGAGTGTCCTTGCATCAACCAGGGCAAAACTCTCCAGTGTTTTCTCAGGTAAAAGCAATGATCCTGGTGTGTCGACAGTTAAAATCTATCGGGATAAAAGTCTGGATCTTCTGATGTCATTGATTTTACTTCTGAAGTGGTCTGCAAAGTCCTCACAAAGGGCATTGGTTGTTAGGCGATCTGTTAAAATTACTGTTTGTTATATATCAATTGTGGAGAAGAGGAATTTGGGATTGTTTTTATTGTCAGAGATTAGTTTTATGAAGTGGGAAATTCTTGCCTGTTTGACTGCGTTATTGTAGGTTTTGGGATGTTGACGTAATATTTTGTAGTGGACGCTTAGTTTTGATTTTCTCCATCTCCTCTCAGCACTCCTGCAGTATCTTTTCAGTTGTTTGATTTCCTGATTTCTCCACGGGGATGTAGATTTTGTTCTAATTGTTTTGCTTAAAAGTGGAGCCACTGAGTCCAGCGTTGACTTGCGTTTGTTAAAACTGTCAACAATCGATGTCTTACTATTTGTGTTAATCCATGAGCTATCATCCTCCCTTCCTTATCTCCTTTTTACACACACAATCTGCAAACAGGAAAGAGTAAATGCTGCTTTCTCATGTGTAAGTCTTTGCAAGTCTGTCCTGGTGGTGAGGAGAGAGTTCCTCAGATCCAAGTTGGATGGATCCAGCATGTTCTGCTCCTCTAATCTCTTGAGTTTAATGTTTAATTGGGATGCAACCTCACCACGCTTTCTATTCTCCACTAAGAAGAAGCTGATGAACAAGCCCATTTAGGTAGCTTTAAATACCTCCCAAACTGTGGACAATTTAAATTTAGTAGAAAAAAATTAATCCAAAACTTAATTTCTTATTAGGGAGTTTTTTTCTTTCTTTCTTTCTTTCTTTCTTTGTTTTTCTCCATTTTTTAGTGTCATTCATCTTGATCTCAAGGACATGTTGAAACAAGTTTGAAGACATCAAAATGTAATCTATCCTAGAGAAGGAGTTATACACCCAGAATAAAAAGAGTAGTCTCAAATATGCTGGTCCATTGTGATGAAGCAGGAGATGAGGCAGAATGCAAAGCTCTTGATATTCCAGTCCATCTACACTCCGACCCTCACCTATGAGCTTTGATGACCAAAAGAATGAAATCGCTTATAAAAGTGACTAAAATGAGTTTCTTTTGCAGGGTGGCTGTGATCAGCCTTAGAAATAGGGTGAGGAGTTCAGACACCTGGAGAAAGCTTGAAGTAGAGAGCAGCTCCAGGTGAAGTGGTTTGAGGTACGTCCTACTGCGAGGAGGCCCCGGCATAGACCCAGAAGATGCTGGAGGAATGATATAGTATCTCATCTGGCCTGGGAATGTCTCAGGATCCCCCAGGAGGAGCTGGAAAATGTTGCTGGGTAGAGGAACATTTAGAATGCCTTGCTTAGCCTGCTGCCCCTATGAAATGGCCTCAGATACAGTCATGGAAAAAATTATTAGACCACCCTTGTTTTCTTCAATTTCTTGTTAATTTTAATGCCTGGCTCAACTAAAGGTACATTTGTTTGGACAATTATAATGATAACAACAAAAATAGCTCATGAGAGTTTAATTTAAGAACTAAGAACTATTCATTTTCCATGGTTTTCTTGATAATAACCAAAATTACTTAAATTCTTACATCAATAGCTATGGCATTGTACCGCTAAAAACACTACTTTTAAGCATTCCATGTTTTCTTTTCTGTTTGCTTTAAACACATGATACACACAAGAGTTAATACTTGATTGCATAACCATTGTTTTTGATGACTGCAGCCATGCGTCTTGGCATGCTCTCCACCAGCTTCTGACATTGTTCTGCTGTCACAGCAGCCCATTCCTGTTGGACAAATTCAAACAAATTTTCTTTGTTTTTGGGCTTGTGGTTCTCCATTTTGAGTTTGATGATTTTCCACAGGTTTATAATTGGATTAAGATCTGGTGATTGAGCAGGCCAAGGCATGGTGCGAATGTTGTGGTTCTCCATCCAGGCTTTAACTGACCTTGCCGTGTGGCAAGGGGCATTGTCTTGTTGGAAAATCCAGTCATTCGAGGCAGGAAAGAGTTTTCCAGCTGATGAAAGAAGACTGTTTTCAAGGGTAGTCCTGTACATGACCTGGTTCATTCGGCCTTCACACAATTGCATTTGCCCTGTTCCACTCAGACTGAAACAACCCCAGATCATGACTGATCCACCCCCATGTTTTACTGTAGGGGCAAGACAGTCTGGGTTGTAAGCTTCTCCAGGCTTCCTCCTAACCGGTAAGTTGGCTGGAGTGGGCATCAATTCAAAATTGGATTCATCACTGAAGAGAACCTTAGCCCAATCATCAACAGTCCAATCCTTGTGGTCTCGAGCAAAGAGTAACCGGGCCTTCCTCTGCCTTTCATTGATGAAGGGCTTCTTGCGTGCTCTGTGTGACTTCAAACCAGCTTCAACAAGTCGGTTTCGAACTGTCCTTGCCGAACAAGTCACATTTCTCGACAGTGCCCACTCATTTTTAAGGTCCCTGGAGGTCTGACGACGATTCCTGACACAGGAACGGATGAGTGCACGGTCATCTCGTGGGGTAGAAAGACGTTTCCTGCCACGGCCAGGTAGCAATTTGGTAGTGCCATGTTCAGCTTGTTTTTTTTGTTGTAATGAACGGCTGTCTTGGAGATCTTCAGTTTTTTCGCTACCTGTCTCTCACTCATGCCAATTTCCAGCAGTGCCAAGATGGCTGCCTTTGTGGCTTCACATAATTCTTTTGTTTTAGGCATTATGTGAGAGCTGACAACTTCTGAGTTGTGCTACGGCTTGAATGTAAGCAGGAAACCACTCTAGGCCTTTGCATGTGCAGTGCTGCTTGTGACATGAAATGGCCTCTTATATACCCTGGGAATCAATTAAGCTTAAGAATGTCAAATAGGACATAAAGTATTATGTGACCAGCTGCATTTTTTGTTGTGTTCATTGTATTATACGTTTGGTGGTACCAGATATTAGAATGAACAAGAAATTGAAGACAACAAGGGTGGTCTAATAATTTTTTCCATGACTGTAGTTGGAAGATATTGGGGGGAACAGCGTGTCTGTGGATGGTTGGCAAACTGCATGTTTTCCCATCACACTGGAAGCTGTTGTAACTTCATATTTGTACACTCCAGGCGGCATTTCTCAAGCTGGATTAGAGTCCAGGTTTTAAGACATCTACAGGGCCATATTAAGTCATAATCATAGTGCCTCTTTATGACAACAGGAAGTCATCCTTGACAAAGATCATCAACTTTACATGAAATTTACATGGTGTGGTCTGCACATCATATACAGCTACATGACACATAAGTACCATGTGTTCTCTAGCGCCACAGAGTGGACACAGAAAGTGTGTGTGTGTGTGTGTGTGTGTGTGTGAGTGTCCACAGCTAATCTTGCAAACTAACAGACGACTCAACCACTCAGCCCCCATATTTTGTGTGCACATGTATGACTGTATGCTTAAGGATCTCTTGTGGCTGTGGTGATTCATAAAACCTGTTTTGTTGACTGTTTCAAACTGTCATTGACTGCTGACTTCACACTCATCTCAACTGGCCAGTGGGTGGCATAAGTTCTCTGAAAATCAGTTCAGTTAAAAACAACAAGTCCACATTTTGACCTTTGTCATGGCTTCAGAACGGACAGATAGAAAAGGTTGGTCTCATCTTAAACTGGAGCATCTGTAGATTTATTCCATATCTGATATGTTAAGATCCAATAAAGCTGGGCACAATGTAATATGAATAAATCCTATTTTGTTGTCTTTACCACAATCTTAACTGTAAGGGAGTCGGAAATGACAGTTCCATCAAGCCCAGTTGGGATGAGGTTTTAATCCATCTGCTGCACAGCGTCATACCACATTGGGAGCATTTCAGAATAAAACATGACAATCAAAAAATGCAGTACATAACATAATACATAAAACAGCAGTAAAGTGTAACAATGAGGTCATTCCATTTCAGATTAAAGGGAGTATGCCTGTCTGAAAAAGTGAGTTTTGAGGCGGGATTTGAAGGAGGTGACAGAGTCCGAGTGTTTTATGTCCTGCGGTAGAGGCGAGGGACCGAGCAGCTGAAGGCTCTCGACCCCATGGTGGATAAGCGAGCAGGTGGGACGGTGAGTTGAATGGAGGAGGAGGACCTGAGAGTATGGCTGGGTATGTTAATGTGAAGGAGCTCAGCAAGATACTGAGGGGCAAGGTTGTTGATGGCCTTGAAGGTGAGAAGTAGGATTTTATATGTGATGCAGGATTTGATTGGAGGCCAATGGAGTTGCTGCAGGACAGGTGTAATGTAACTAGAAGAGGGGGTTCTGGAAATAATTCTGGCGGCAGAGTTTTGAACCAGTTGCAGTTTATGGATGGACTTGTTTGGTAAACCAAAAGTAACACATTTGTGTTTCTACCAAAGGTAACTAACTGTAGGCTAAACAGTTACCTTTTTCTGTCTGGTTTAATTGTGTTCATTGTTATTATTTAATATTTTGTCGTGCTGTAGTCTAGTTAATACCATTAAAATTCTAGTTATCATTTCTGGCTGTGTTGAAATGATTAAAAATACATTAATTCACATAATTATATTTTATCTATATTTTCCATACAGTGCCTGTTAGTAGGAGAACTCAATCTGCTCTGTGCAACACACTGCAGCTTTTTTAATTTTAAGAGTATATTAGAGTATATTTATTAGCTACTGAGATGGACTGCTGTGTGTCTGCTGAAATAAATAATGATTTTAATTAAGTTAAAATTAATAATTAATATTTTCAGTCTGAGTTTGGTGCTAGTTTGTCACTCCTGTTGAACTGATGAAAATTCTCCTGTCTCTTCTGCAGTAGTGTGGATTCACCTGAGGTGGACTCCAAAGAAACTGGAGCAGTAAAGTGTAGTCTACGCTGTTCCAGTGCTCCTCATTATCATCATCATCAGCAGCAGCAGCAGCAGCAGCAGCAGCAGCAGCATGGTGCGGCAGAGGTTTCTGAGGATGAGATGATCACAGAATTGCTGATGACACGTGCAATGGAGCGCCTAGCATGGTATGAGATGTTAAAGTGAATTGTAGGGCAGAATCAATGCAGCCTCACTCGAAGGACAGGACTGTGAGCATGGAACAGAGTGCTAAATAAGATGACCTGGACTAGTCTGAGGTTTTGTCTGATGGGGATTTTGATTGTTTGTCTCCTGCTGAATTGATGAAATTCCTCCTGTGTCTTCTACTGTAGTTTGAATTTACCCGAGCTGGACTTGACACAGGTGCAGCTGAAAAAGGTAATCTACACATTTAAATTGTTTATCATCATCAACCCAACCAAACTCAACTCAACTTTATTTATATAGCACCTCATGGTCACCTCATACAAACATGCAGCCCAAAGTGCTTCACATGGCAAAACTGGAATGACAAAAATACAAAACAATAAAATATTAAAAAGGAAACCAACCAAAACAGAACAAACTTACAAAAAAGATGATTAAAACTCAGTAGAGTTAATAAATAAATAACATAGAATAAAAAATGAACAGGATGGATAAAAGAAGGTAAAAACTAATGTTTAAATCTTAAAAATCAAGACTGTAATGTTACTCCACATTAAAAGCCAGATTAAAAAGGTAGGTCTTTGATTTAAATTTAAAAATACCAACAAAGCTCTTCTAATATCAAGAGGTAACAAATTCCACAGTTTAGGGGCATAAAAACAGAAAGTGCTCTCACCAGTACCTTTATGGTTAACATTAGGAGCATTTAAAAGTAAAGCAGTGGAGGACTTCAGTGATTTGGCTAGAACATTAAATGATAGAAAAGCACTGATGTATGGCGGGGCAGGGCCATTTAAAGCTTTATAAACAAGTAAAAGAACTTTAAAACCAATTCGAAAATATACAGGTAGCCAATGCAGTGACTTCAGCAGTGGGGTAATGTGATCCATTTTTCTTGTTTAAGTCAACACTCTGGCTGCAGCACTCTGGACTAGCTGTAGTTTTCTTATTGATTGTTTGGGTAGTCCAGTGAAAAGGTAGTCTTAACAGCTGGTAATAAAAGTGTGAGTGAGTGTTTCGGCATCTTTCTGGGTTAAAAAAGGTCTGACTTAGCAGTGTTCAGTAGATGATAGAATGATGACCCAGTTTAAATGAGAATTAAAATGTGAATTAGTATCTAAAATCACTCCCACGTTAGTAACATCAGTTTTAATGTGCTTGCTAAGGCCACCAAACATTGTGCTAGTGCAGTTTTTCTCTTGCTGCTTTTGGTTCAGTTGAAAGAATCTCAGTTTTTTCTTCATTCAGCTTTAAAAAGTTTTTACCCATCCATAGTTTAATGTCAGTGAGACCGGCAATGAGAGCATCCAGTGCATTAGGGGCATTAAGTGTGACAGAGATGTATAATTGTGTGTCATCAGCATAAAAATGGTAATCAATATGGTGATGGCTAATAATGTTTCCAAGTGGAAGCAAAAACAAAATTGGTCCAATAATGCTTCCTTGAGGAATAGCACATGTAATGCTATGAGTCTCTGATACATGAGCACCCAGGCTGACAGAAAACAGTTAAATAGGACCTAAACCAAGCTAAAACAGTGTCTGAAAGACTAACCCATTTTTTAAGTCTGTCTATTAAAATACTACTATCAAATGCTGCACCTAAGTCCAACAGAAGAACAGCCACATTGTTTGCATCCACAATAATGCTCAGAACATTTAGAACCTTGAGAAGGGCAGTCTGTGTGCTGTGTTTTGCTCGATAACGAGACTGGAACCTTTCTAAAATGCCACTGTTGGTAAAATGAACTAGTAGTTGATTAACAATTCACTCTAAAATTTTGCAAAGAAAAGGTGGATTACAATTCAGTCTGTAATTGTTTCTGTCTGAGTGATTGGATTTTTTGAGAAGAGGTTTTACCACTGAGGTCTTGAACGCTGTGGGAAATATGCCAGAATTAAGTGAGGAGTTTATCATCATCATCATCATCATTTCTTTCAACACTCTGTGTGTGTGTATAAATATTTACCTATTTTTTTAATAAAATGCTGTTACAGCTTCAGATTGCCATCGATGAGATGTTGAAGAACGTAACGACGGATCTGGGAAGGTATGAAATGTGTGGAGAAGGAGGAGGTGGTGGGTAGAGTGCTTAACAGCTATACTTAAGTAAAAGTATATTTACTCCCACAAAAAAAATGACTCGAGTAAAAGTGAAAATTACCATTTGAGAAACCTACTCATGTAAAAGTAAAAAAAAAACAAACAAACAATAAATTAGTTACAGTACAAGTTACTTTCCATTTGAATATATAAAATGAAAAAAAACAGCACTTGCTGATGAAGGTTTTTTAAATTAATTAATAATCCTAACCCTTTTGATGAGGACAGCATTTTCTTTAACTTTGTCTTTTCTGTTGTTTTTAAATATTTTTTAATGATATTCTTGGTGATTTGGCTTGTGTCATTTTTCAGTCTGAGTTTGTGTGAGGTCAGTAAAGCTGTGCAGCTGTTTGTCTCCTGTTGAACTGATGAAAGTCCCCCTGTGTCTTCCGTTTAAGTTTGGAATCACCTGAGATGAACTTGAAACAAACTGGAGCAGGATTAGGTAATCTACGCTGTTTGATTTCTCATCATCATCATCATCTCCTTCTTCATTATCGTCATCCTCATCGTCATCATCATGCGGCTGAGATGTCCAACGATAAAAATATCCCAGAGTACCTGATGGATTGTGTGATGGAGCGTCTTCAAAGGTATGAAATGTTGAAGTTGATCAAAGTGCAGAAGTGAGCAGGGATCAGAGGAGTTGGTGCTAAATAAGATGACCTGTTTTGATGGGAGGTTTAGTCTGATGGGGATTTTTGCTGTGTATCAAATCGTGTACTTCTGTACTTACACTTACTATTTTGAGTGCATAAGTGCGTTCACAATGAGAAGTATGGAAAAATGCAGTACGCTATGAGTACCCAGATGATGCACTCAAAATGGTCAAAAAGTTGAGTGTGGAACTATGGACAATTCTTGCACTCAATGGTTGCCATCTTGGCTACGTAGCAGAAGGGGAGGGACCACTTTTCAAACTGGAAATAGCGGCCGAGGACTGTGCGACCATGAACGCTGCTGCATTGTTCAAATTCATGTGTTTTTTACACTAAGCACAACTATGTTGTTGTCAGGTATAGGCCAATAGTATGTCTGTTGGGTTAATTTAACAGTCTGTAATGATTTGGTACTGCGAACAATAACGCAAATGCTAATGCTAGTTTGCTAGCTAGCTAATTTGCGGTGGTCAATTCCGGTGAGTGCACAATGGCCGTGTTTGGTTCGAGACAACACTACCCTGTCGATATTTACGCACTATGTCAATGAGTACATACATGGAAGTATACTAACGGAAGTGTGTGATTTGAGGCAAACCATTTGATTGTTTCCTGCTAAACTGATGCAAGTCCTCCTGTGTCTTCCACTATAGTGTGGGTTTGCCTGAGATGGACCTGACAGGGGTGGAGCTGGAAAAGGTAATCTCCACTTTTTTATTTTTTCATCACCACCATCATCATCATCATTTCTGTCAACAACGTCTGAACATCCAGACAAAAAGATGCTGTTTTTAAAGTAAGAATGTGGTTACAGCTTCAGATGTCTATCAACAAGATGTTCAAGAAACTGACAACGGATCTAGGAAGGTATGAAACATGATGATGAGGAGGAGGAGGTTTGAGATGATGAAAAATATCAGGAGGAGGTTTGAGTGGTAACAACTGAGGTGATGAAGATTATGCTGATCATGGGGTTCAGTCTATTATGACTGCAGATACGGATTCTTTGTTATTGCTCTTTAAAGAGACTATCAATAAGTATTTCAGGGCGCAGAGCTGCACACAGTTAGGTGCTGTATAGAAGTGCTGTAAATGGCCCAGAAGAGGTGCAGTCCAGCTACTGCAACTCTGTTAGCTAGCTTCAACAAGCAAAAATCACATATTAAAGGATAACTTAGGTATTTTTCAACCTGGGCCCTATTCCCCCATGTGTATGTGTGTGTATGATTCATAGGTACAACTCATTTCAAAATTGGTTCAATATTGAGGGAGGCGGATGCAACCATTGAGCCACGAAACGAGCTAAAGCGGAAACGGCGGCAAATGCGTCTCTATAACTTAGCGCATTAAAAGTGCTTTTTTTCGCCACTGACCGGTTCAGATCGCCAGTGCTATCTCTATAAATAGCATACTAAGCGTTTCCCTTACCTCTGGGTTGTGTGTGACATAATCTCGCAAGAGCTTTGCTCCACTGTATCTGTAGCTCTCTCTACTCGTGGGACAGCCGTTTTCTTCTTCTCTTCTTTGTCTGGCAGTAGTCATCTTGGGAGAAGTGAGCACTGCAGACCCGATGGTCTGCAAGATGCAGTGTCTGGACAGGAGTGTTAGCATCCATTTGTAGCACAACTAGCCACAACTTCAGCATCCCGCCGTCCAACAAAGGCAGCCTATGAAAGCTGTATGGGGTGTTGCGCGACATCCTGTTCTTGAAATTCAGATAAACACAAACACAAACCATTGTTTTCAATCGATGCAGTGAAATTCCCAACTGTACTCCGGGACATCCAGCGCCACTTGGAGCGGAGCTCAACATGGCTCCTCTGTTTTCTTCCACCAACAAGCAAAGCTCTCGCGAGATGACGTCACACAGCCCAGAGGTAAGGGAAGCGCTTAGTATGCTATTTACAGAGATAGCACTGGCGATCTGAACCGGTCAGTGGCAAAAAAAAGCACTTTTAATGCGCAAACTTACACAGGACGCATTTGCCCCTGTTACTGTTTTAGCTCGTTTCGTGGCTGCTGGCTGCATCTGCCTCCCTCAATACTGAACCAATTTTAAAAAGAGTTATACCTATGAATCATAGGCACACATACACATGGGGAAATAGGGCCCAAATTGAAAAATACTGAAGTTATCCTTCATGAATGATTTCTCAAAGTCCAGGTAAAGCACCCAGTCAAATCTGAATAATTAATAAGGTTGCAAAGTATATAAAATTATGATTCAAATCATGAAAAAAGGCAGTATTCTCTGCTCTGAGACACTAGGAGTGTGTCTGCCAAATGCGCTGAAGTTACACCCACTCGTGGGAAGGCTGCAGTCTCCCTTCATTGTAGCACAACAATGGATGCTCCATCAAGCAGCTTTCTTGGACTTGTACAGCAAAACATGTTTGAGCCATCATAGCCAGAATCAAAGTCAGCGTCAGAGGACACTGTCCTGCTTAGAATCAACCTCCTTCTTCTCAGTCAGCAATATAATGCTAATTATGGGCTTACAAAAAAAAAAACAGGCCATAACTTAAATTGTCTTCTTTGAGCAATCCTAATTAAGCTCAGTGGACAGCACTCAGTCCTGAGCACACCCAACAACTTTTGTTCACATTCAACAAAGAGGTTAAAATGGCGTGAGTCTGGCGGTACAGTTAATGAAATGCTGACATTTGGCAGTGGAGCTGTTTTCTTCTGTTGACCAATGAAGGGTTTGAACCCAGAGTTGCTGTTTGTTAGTTTGTTTGTTTTTTTTTGTTTGTGTGAAATCAGTAAACCTGTGTAGCTGGTTGTCTCCTGTTGAACCAATAAAAATTCTGTGTCTTCTGCTGTAGGTTGAATTTACCTGAGATTAAGTTGATACAGGTGAAGATGAAAAAGGTAATCTATGCTGTCTGATTGTTTTCCATCATCATCAACATCACCATCATCATCTTCACCATCACCATCATCATTATCTGTCAATTCAGCTATATATATTTTAATAAATTGTGTTCACAGCTTCAGATATTCATCAACAAGATTTTTAAGAAACTGACAAAGGATCCTGGAAGGTATGAAACCTGAGGAGGAGAGGAGAGAGGTTTGAGGAGATGGAGGATTACATCTTTTATCAGTGCAAACGTTGATTCCAGTATTTGATATGGCCCAACCCGCCACCAAAAATCCAAACACATAATTGGATGCTGCTGTTCATACTCACATATTAATCATCACAGAAACACAAAAACTAGCAAAGATTTGGGAATATTACACTTTTATTGTACTACTTTTATTTTAAAGATTTAGTTTGGCCTATTAGTTACAGTACTTTCATACAATAATTTAAATTTGTTGCTAGTTTATATTATTATAGGTCACAATAAGCCACCCAGCAGTATATAAGTTATTAAAATGACCACCGTTTTCTGCTGCAGCATCAGTGTTATAAACACATTAGTTATTAAGGAAAACCTAACTTTTGCAATAAAAGTTTGTATAGCCCACTCAGTGTGATGATGTGAGTGACTGGGAAACCTATTCAGATGGAAATGCTCACCATCAGCATAAAAGGTTCATCGTAATGCTAATCGTGATAAATAGAAGAGCTGAGGAGTCATTTTCACACTTTGCAAAACAGCTGAATGAGCGGCGCTTTGTGAAATATCGCTGCCATGAATCTGTTTAGACAGACAGCGACAGATCAAAAATAATAAAATCATAAAATCAAAATATTAATTAAAAAAGAAAATATCTTTGTAATCATTTCCAATATTCACAAGCTGTTTTTATTTAACGAAAGATTCTGCTGCAGTCCATATTTTTTGGGGTGTAGTCTTTGAAAAACATTTTCGCTGAGGTTAAAAAAAAAAAAAAGCACAATATATTACATTTATATAGCCATAATAAGGGTACATATATATATATATATAAATATATATATATATATATATACTTATTATTATATGACATCATTATCATTGCCATTGCAGATATCACTTTAATTTTCAGGCAATTCTTTTGAATAACAAAACGCTGAAGCACAATATTTATAACCTATGATATGGTAGCCTGATAATCATTAAATATGCTCTGTGTGGGAAGCTCTCTCAGTAATAAGAGGAGTAGTAAACCGCCTCAGCTTCCACACTCACTGCTCCCCCTGGTGAATAGACAGACCATTGCAACTGGTTTCTACAAATTAAACATAATTACCAGTCGGTCACGTATTCTCTACATCATTGCGGGGGATCTCATTAGAGCTACGAGCCTGGCCAGGTGATGACAGGGACCTGTCACGAATCAGTCAGGGTTCTACCACAGGCCAAATGGAAATATGACTGGCTGCATCTGTATGTTTTATTAGTTTTTACATTACTTTCTTTCTTTCTTTTTTTTTGGTTTCTCAGTTAATTTATTTTATTAAATTCTATGTTATTAAATGATTGATCTTTTTCTGTTTTTTTCATGTTACTTATGCATTCAATTATGTGTTTATTTCTGCTGTTGTTAAGTTTGTCACATTTTATTTCTTTTTTGTTCATATTTTTGCTTGGTTGACTGACTTTGTGTGGAGTCAGTAAACCTCTGCGTGTCTTTGTCACCTACTGAACTGACGAAAATTCTCCTGTATTATAGGCTGAATTTACGTAAGATGATGTCAGTACAGGTGAAGATGGAGAAGGTAATGTACACTGTTTGATTTTTTTCATCATCATCATCAACAACAACACCATCATCACCTCTGTAAACACTTTATAAATATCAAAAGAAAAATTACAGTTATTGTTCTTTATGAATGTGGTTATAGGTTCAGATGTTCATCAACAAGAAGTTTAGGAAACTGACGAAGGATCTAGGAAGGTATGAAACATGATCAAGAGGAGGAGAAGTCTTATATAAGTGCAAATATCGATTTGGTTGCTATACTTTAAAGCCAATAGCTATAGGTATTTAATGTGACTCTTGCTAAAAAAGAATCCCAACACATGATTGGACACTGCTGCTTCATACTCACATTAAAAGTTGACAGGTTTTCGGTTTACTGAGTGATATGGATCACCCTGCTGAGTTAAACCTGGATCAGGCCTTTACATCAGGCCAGGTTCACAATTTATTTCTGATCCATTGTCCCAGTTTGAGTTGCTGCCTCCTTATGTCTTTCCAAAACTGAATTTTTGGACCCTGATTATAGTGCTCCCATCTAAGCGTTATGCATCATATTTTGTGAAGCAGCATTTTCACACAAATTCCAGTCATTGGTGAATGTCATATGTTAACAATGTATCATCTCACAGAACATATCTGAAAAAAAAAACATATATAAAATGACACAAAAAATAGGGTTCTTACAGAAGCACATTGCTGCCACACCAGGAAAAACAAACAAACAAATGAAAAAAACATCAAAAAACCTGTCCATCTGCACATCATAAAACTTCTTAGATACCTTTAATGCAGATGTCATAAATTGTCAAATGTCTCGATCCTCTACAGCTTTCAAATATTAATAGTAAACCTGTGCAGCTGTTTGTCTTCTGTTGAACTGATGATAATCCCTCTGTCTTCTGCTGTAGGTTGAATTTCCATGAAATAAACTTGAAACAGGTAGAGCTGGAAAAGGTAATCTGCACTATTTTTTTTTTTTTTTTCAAAAGAAGCATTATCATCATCATAATGATCATCGTTATTTCTGTCTCCCTGAGCAACCAAACAGCCTTTATTTGTTGTAAAACGTAAAAATGTGTTTACAGCTTCAGATGTCCATCAACGAGATGTTCAAAAAACTGACGATGTATCTGGGAAGGTATGAAATGTGAGGAGGAGGAGGAGGAGGAGGAGGAGATTTGAGCTGATGAAGAATATGAGGGGGAGGATGCCCAAGTCTATTGTCAGGGCAAACAAAGATTCTGTTTTTACTGCCTGCCCCGACCACTTCCCAAGGGGTCAAGGCAGGCAGTAAAAACAGAATCTTTGGCAAACACAAGTGGACACTGCTGCTGTTAGTCCCACATTAACTGCTGACAGGTTTCAGGTTTACTGAGTGATCTGCTTCAACCTGCTGATGTCCATAAATCTAGTAGGAGGTCATAGAGGAAAGACATTGCAGAATTGAAGAAAAAAAGATGCAGAACTTTCCCAAGAATCATCTCAGACCTTCATTCAGCAGTTGTAACTTTAGCAAATGGAATTCAGCCTGTGCAAGACCCAGCAACGGGGGTCTGATCCCAGACTGCCCTGACTCCCCATCAATAATCTTTATGTAGCTGCTGTTACACAAGTTAGACAGAGTACTGCCACTGGTTACCTGCCCACTGTGACCCGCTGGCTAATTATTTTCCAATCTGTGGTCAGATCAAATTCAGTGCTTTGTAATGTTAGCTGATTAATTTGTTAACAGCAAGCTAGTTAGTATGATTGAGCCAATGGATCAAATGACACTACAGACAGTGACGTTATTGAATATGGTTGTTTATTTTCAGCATTCTATCATAATTGTGCCAGTCAATTGTGTGTCACATAACTGTTTTGACCGATGCTCAGTTGGGTACTCACACATACAGAATGCGAGTGTGAGCAACAAGATGCTTACTGCAGTTCATGTGAGGGCTAAGTGTCTTATCAATTACAAGGATTTTTTATAAAGTTGGATTGTCAACCTTTAAATTCTTAATTTATAGTGGGCTTATGTTCATTAATTTTGAGTCTATTTATGTGTTTTTCATTTTGATATTTTTTTAAGGTTGTCATGTTTTATTGTATTTAATTTTTATTGATTTTTTTTAAAAATTAATTTATATTGCTAATGGTTTGACTTCAGTTACCTGTGCAGCCATTGGTCGATTGTTGAAATGATGAAAATATTTATTATTTTAAATAAAACAAAAATATTGTAAGTGATTTAACTTCAGTATACCTGTGTAAACCTGTGAAGTGATGAAAATGTTCTTGTCTTTTGCTGTAGTTTGGATCATCTTTGCCGCCATCCTCATCATTGTCATCCTCACCATCATTTTGCTGAGGCATCTGAGGTGGAGATGCTCAAAGAATTTTCGATGGAGTGGACGACAGAGCATCTGGAAAGGTATGTGATGCTAAAGTTGATCATAGAGCAGAAGTGTTGCAGCCTCAACTGAAGGAGAGCAAGGAACAGAGTTGGCACTAAATAAGATTAATTGTTTTGGCTGGAGCTTCATTTGATGCAGATTGTGACTGTTTGTCTCCTGTTGAACTCATGAAAGTCCTCTTGTGTCTTCTACTGTAGTTCAGAGTTACCTGTGATGGGCTCGACAGAAAGTAGAGTAGGAAAAGATCATCAGCACGGTTTGATTTTGCATTACCATCAGCATCCTCATCATCATCGCAATCCTCATCGCCAGCGTCATCATCATCATCCTCATCATCATCCCCATCATCATGTTCATCCTCATCACCATAATCCTTATCATAGAAATCCTCATAACCTTCATGATCATAAACACAATCCCAATCACCATCATCATCCTCATCCGCATCATCATAATCCTCATCACCCTCATGGTCATCAGCATGGTTTGATTTTGCATCCTCTTCATTATCGCCATCCTCATCACCATCCCCATCATCATCGTTATCCTCATCATCGCCATCATCATAATCGGCATCATCACAATCCTCATCACCCTCATGGTCATAAACATCAACCCAATCACCATCATCATTCTTATTATTATAATCCCCATCACCCTCATGGTCATCAACAAGGTTTGATTTTGCATCACCACTGGCATCCTCATCATCCCCATCACCGTCCCCATCATCATCATCATCATCATCATCATCATCCTCATCACAAACATCCTCATCAGCACACTAATCCCATCCAACTTCATGTTCATAAACATCACCCCAATCATCATCCTCATCAGCGTCCCCATCATCATCAGCAGCATCCTCATCATCATAATTCCCATCACCCTCATGGTCATCAACACAGTTTGATTTTGCATCACCATGAGCATCCTCATCATCATCGCAATCGTCATCATCATCAGCCCCATCATCATCGTCATCCTCATCAGCATAATCCTCATTACCCTCATGATCTTCAACATCATCCCAATCACCATCATCGTCCTCATCACCCTCATGGTCATAAACATCATCCCAATCACCATAAGCATCCACATCATCATAATCCTCATCAACCTCCTGGTCATGAACATCATCCACATCATCATCCCAATCAACATCATCATCCTCATCATCCTCATCATCATCACCCTAATGGTCATCAACATCATCCCAATCATCATCATCATCCTCATCATCATAATACCCATCACCCTCATGGTCATCAGAACGGTTTGATTTTGCATCACCACAGGCATCCTCATCATCATCGCCATCCTCACTATTCTCATCACCATCCCCATCATCGTCAACCTCATCCTCATTACAATCATCGTCATCACAATCCCCACCATCATCAACATCATCCTCATCATAATCTTCATCACCCTCATGGTCATAAACATCATCCCAATCACCATCAGCATCCTAATCATCATAATCTTCATCACCCTCATGGTCATCAAAACGGTTTGATTTTGCATCACCACAGGTATCCTCATCATCTTCGCCATCCTCACCATTCTCATCACCATCCCCATCATCAACGTCATCCTCATCCTCATTACAGTCATCGTCATCATCATCCTCATCATCATCGTCATCGTCATCCTCGGCATCATAATCATCATCACCCTCACGGTCATCAACATCATCCCAATCACCATCATTATCCTCACCATCATAATCCTCACCAACCTCATGGTCATCAACATCATCCACATCATTATCCCAATCAACAACATCATCATCCTCATCATCATAATCCCCATCACCCTAATGGTCATCAACATCATCCCAATCATCATCGGCATCCTCACCATCATAATCCCCATCACCCTCACGGTCATCATCATCCCAATCAACATCAGCATCCTCACCATCATAATCCCCATCACCCTCACGGTCATCAACATCATCCCAGTCAACATCAGCATCCTCACCATCATAATCCCCATCACCCTCACAGTCATCAACATCATCCCAATCATCATCAGCATCCTCACCATCATAATCCCCATCGCCATCACGGTCATCAACATCATCCCAATCATCATCAGCATCCTCACCATCATAATCCCCCTCACCCTCATGGTCATCAACATCATCCCAATCAACATCATCATCCTAATCATCATAATACCCATCACCCTCACGGTCATCAACATCATCCCAATCAACATCATCATCCTAATCATCATAATTCCCATCACCCTCATGGTCATCAACATCATCCCAATCAACATCATCATCTTCATCATCATAATCCTCATCACCCTCATGGTCATCAACATCATCCCAATCACCATCATAATCCTCACCAACCTCATGGTCATGAACATCATCCACATCATTATCCCAGTCAACATCATCATCCTCATCATCATAATCCCCATCACCCTAATGGTCATCAACATCATCCCAATCATCATCGGCATCCTCACCATCATAATCCCCATCACCCTCACGGTCATCAACATCATCCCAATCAACATCAGCATCCTCACCATCATAATCCCCATCACCCTCACGGTCATCAACATCATCCCAATCAACATCATCATCCTAATCATCATAATCCTCATCACCCTCATGGTCATCAACATCATCCCAATCACCATCATAATCCTCACCAACCTCATGGTCATGAACATCATCCACATCATTATCCCAATCAACATCATCATAATCCCCATCACCCTAATGGTCATCAACATCATCCCAGTCATCATCGGCATCCTCACCATCATAATCCCCATCACCCTCACGGACATCAACATCATCCCAATCAACATCAGCATCCTCACCATCATAATCCCCATCACCCTCACGGTCATCAACATCATCCCAATCAACATCATCATCCTAATCATCATAATCCTCATCACCCTCATGGTCGTCAACATCATACTTTCTACTATACATTGGAAATACCTGAGATGGACTTCACACAGGTAAGTTATGTTTGATTTTTCAGCACCATCATCATCAACATCATCATCATCATTATTTTTGTCAACACCTTCTGAACATCCAAACAAAAATAAGTTGTTTTAAAAATAAATTGTGGATACAGTTTCAGATATCCATTGACAAGCTGTTGAGGAAACTGATGGACTATCTGCAAAGGTATGAAATGTGAGGAGAAGGTGGTTTGAGATAATAATGGATATGGGGAGAGGGTTTGAGTGGTATGGTCAAGTGAGGTAATAAAGTTTATAAAGAGGAAGGCACTGAGTCTATTATGAGTGCAAATATTAATTTTGTGTTATTGCTCATGACTTTAAGATGGCCCCTCTGTGTGAGTGTAAGTGTAAATGGTTGTCTGTCTCTATGTGTAAGTCTTGTGATAGTCACGGGACCTCTTTCAGGGTGTACTCTGTGTCTGGCACACTGACAGCTAGGATTGGTTCCAGCTGCGCTTGACCCTATGAAAAAAAGTTCTAGAAAATCGATGGATGGATGGATGTTGTTGCCCTTTAAAGGCACTATTTGTAGGCATTCCACTAGCAATGTCTACACCATCGGGAAGGTGCATTTGAATGATTTATTACTGAAAAGAGATTGATGTGTAAGGCTTGAAACTCACTTCTAGTTCTTATGCTGGCTGTCTGCATTGTGGGGAGGCTTCAATAGGAAATCCATAAAAGCATCCATGCATTCCTGACCCCCCTCTGGAACCTACATAGTAAATGAAGGAGTTGAAGATACAGGAGGAGATAAAAAGCATTTAGAGAGGGGCACAGGATGTGAGGGCAAATGCGCTGGAGAGAGTTAGGTAGGAATTATAGCAGTGCTGGAAGTGGCCGGGTAGAGGTGTAGTCCTGCTCCTAAAATTCCATTAGATAGTGTTGTGACCTGACCTCATAACAGATCTCCAATATCAAAATATCAAAAGGCTATCAGAAATAATCAGTAAGTATTAATAATAGCTAATAATTATATTAAACAGTGTGACTTAATTTACATTAAATCATCTCCTGGGGCACCATTCCTGAAAAGGGAAAAAATAATAGCCAGTTTATGATATTAGTCTCGTAAAATACACTTAACTATTAATGTGGAACTCTGATTAATATTTAAATTAATAACCATAAACAAAGTTGCCATAATCATCATAAAGGTTGAAGGATTTTGGAGTTCTTGACATAGCAGATGATGACTATTCATTCACTCTTGTGCAATATTAAACAGACAACGGGTATGATTCCAAATATTTTTATTTTTATTTATAAAGCAAGTAAAGCAAACAAAACACACAAATTATGTGTGTGTGTGTGTGTGTGTGTGTGTGTGTGTGTGTGTGTGTGTGTGTGTGTGTGTGTGTGTGTGACACAAAGACCATCTGGCCTACAAAACAAAATGGCTGGCGACAAAAAACTACACGATGGCCGAATCAAAGCTGGCTTTAGATCAGATCGGAGGAGGTTTTGTCTGACCATATTAATCAATCAATCAATTTTATTTATAAAGCCCAATATCACAAATTACAATTTGCCTCACAGGGCTTTACAGCATATGACATCCCTCTGTCCTTAGGACCCTCATAGCGGATAAGGAAAAACTCCACCCAAAAACCCCTTCAACATGGGAAAAAAATGGTACAAACCTCAGGAAGAGCAACTGAGGAGGGATCCCTCTTCCAGGATGGACAGACATGCAATAGATGTCATACAAAACATCAACATGATAAATTAACAGTAATCCGTATGACACATGAGACAGAAAGAGAGACAGCGATAGATGCAGGACAGACAGTAATGATAATAGCTTACCAAAACGTTAATGAAAGTAATAATATTATAATAATAATTACAGCTATTGTGGTACAGTATGTTGAAAGTATATATTAATATCTGATAGTATACATATGTGACAATAATCATATGTGTAACAGCAGCAGGAGGAATCGGGCAGGACCACGGCAGCGACACAACCACACACGTCACACTATCTAGGCACCGCTGCAATATAAGTTAACCTGCGAGACAGTGGAGCAAAAAGGCTCCAGAGAAGAAGCTGAGTTAGTGACATGCAGTACAGCCAAGTTAGCGAGATGCAGTAACTGGACATGAGTGTTAGTAAGGAGAGAGAGAGAGAGAGAGAGAGAACTGTTGTTTGTTTGATGAACAAATGGATCAACATGCAGTCTTGGCCACCATTTCAGGTGGCAAGACCTACAGGACAAGCTTTCACATGTCCACTTTAGATCTCAACAAATGAGAAATCATCTGTGGTCCAGTGAATCCCAACAGTAGCTTCAATTCATGAGCAAGAACCACACCATTAGTAAGATACACTTAAAGGATTTATTAATTAAAAATAATTGGTGTGCAAGACTGGAAAATTGTTTATAGTTCTTATGCTTGCTCTCTGTGTCATGGAGGAGCTTAGATCGAGAATTGTCCATAACACCTGGGAATGACAGACCCCAAAACCTCCAGGTTTTTAGACAAGATTGGAAGGATCTGAGATCTTGAGACCTGAGTGACTGCAACAGTTATACGCATGGGTGGGTCAGTGGCCAATGATTTGTTTTAGGTGTTTGATATTAAGTGTTCTAGGATGCCGTTGCAAGAGGCCAAGGTAGTGGGTTCTGATTAAAGAAGAGTACAGAATAATGAACACCATAAATGCTAGACAAGGAAGAAGTGTTGATGGAACTACAAAAACTACAACTAGTTACTCATCCTTATTCAGTGATGTAGAGAGAATCTGTTGGTGTAATGCTCTGGGATTTTGCAAGGCTCTTGAAGAATTTATTAATGATTTCACTTTCAAAAATTGAGGTATGAGATCTGATAAGGTCTGAAATACAAGTATTTTGGCTTTGTCAAAGTGAAGGGTTGTGGCAGTTAATAAGGAGAATCTGAGGCAGCCATAAAGCAAGTGGGAACATGCTTTCTGAAGATGGCACAACATGAAAACTCAGCATGAAGTGTGGATACAGACTGATAGCAAGTCTGCGGTTAAGCTAAACTTTGATGGCATGTGTTTTTATGGCCATCGCTGAATCAGCCATGGCCATGCTTCTCCACTCCCAGCAATTACTCCGGAACTCTTGGGACCAAGTTACCAGGAGTCAGGCAGGATATAAACAACTTCAAAAGCGCTGGTGATGCCCACTTTCAAAGCCACAACCCTTTCTCTGTGAGATTCATGAGGGAGCAGTTGTGGGATGCCATAAGATCAGTGTTAATGCCGGAGTCATTGATTGACTGGTTGGTTGATTTAAGGCTGGCTGATTTTTTATTTCTTTTTTTTTTTGCATTGAACAGAGATGGATAGTTGAGGGAAAATCTTTCTTTAAGCTTCAAGGTTAGGAAAGTAAAGTTGTCAGGGCATGCAAGGAAAACTTGGGCTCCACCATCAACTTCACTCTGTAGGGGAAATACCTTTTTGAGAATGTTTGCACTTGTAATAAAGTTTGGGGAACCACCCTCCTAATGAGGGAAGCTACCAATCAAGTCAATAGCTCCGTAAACCAATTATTAATTCGTCAGTACGCTTATCTATAATGAATCAATCTCAGTATCTGGGTTATGAATTCTCCATACAGTGATCTTAATTCCTGCTCAAAAGAAATGTCCACAGACAACAACTTGGCGATAAATGAAAATTTATTTAAGCTAAATGGGTAACAACTGAATAAATGAATGAGAATAGTGAGAGAGAGCACAGTGGTGTGGT
Organism: Epinephelus cyanopodus; assembly: GCA_026686955.1. Taxonomy (NCBI): domain Eukaryota; kingdom Metazoa; phylum Chordata; class Actinopteri; order Perciformes; family Serranidae; genus Epinephelus; species Epinephelus cyanopodus. The sequence goes on along the minus strand of CM048917.1, from coordinate 44,603,453 downwards.
GGTTAACACTCGCCTCACAGCAAGAGGGTTGCCGGTTCAATCTCGGGTGTGGGAGCCCTTCTGTTTGCATGTTCTCCCTATGTTAGCGTGGGTTCTCTCTGGGCACTCCGGCTTCCTCCCACAGTCCAAAGACATGCAATTTGGGGACTAGGTTAATTGATAACTCTAAATTGTCCATAGGTGTGAATGTGAGCGTGAATGGTTGTTTGTCTCTATGTGTCAGCCTGGCGATAGTCTGGCGACCTGTCCAGGGTGTACCCTGCCTCTCGCCCGATGTCAGCTGGGATAGGCTCCAGCCCCCCCACGACCTTCAAGAGGATGAATCGGTTAGAAGATGAATGAATGAATAATTAAATCTCCTATTTGACATCAGCTCTTACCACTGCCCAGCAGGTCATCTGTGAGGGGAGTTTGTTCCCTTTTTAGCAGTGATAGGGTGGCCATATTTTGATTTCCAAAAAAGAGGACACTCGCCCTGGCCACGAGATAGCCTACTTATGATTCTCGCAGTTTACTCAAACATGCCTTATTTAAAGTTTATATATGTATGGATAGAAAATTAAGTTATATTACAAAATAATATCTCTCAAAGACATAAATTCAGATAGGCTTCTCAGAGGTTACTCAACTTGCTTTATTTATTCCTAAAATAATAATCTTTTTGCATGTTTCAATTGCACAAAAATAAATAAAAATGCAAAATAAATGAAAAATCTCTAGAATGAAATAAATATATAAATAATGTCTCTTCTGTATTAGAAAAATCAAGTTGTAAAATAATAGCTCTCCAACTGGACAAATAAATAAATAATATGAAATAATGTTTTAAATAATACCTCTTCTTTACTAGAAAATCCAACTTTAACAAAATATCTCACTAACTTTTAAATGTAATGTAAATAATCAAAAAGTAGCCTCACAAGATATTACTTAAAACAAAAATGTCTGTACTCAAATCTTTAGTTCTCTTCTTCATCATGGTTTTCTTCTTCATCCCCCTTGTCTGCCCATCCATATTTTGCTGTAGAGCTGATCTTTCCCAGCAGTTTTCAGTTGCTCAACATGTAAGCATGAAAGTCTTTGCAAGAATAGTCCTTGAAATTGTATTGCACAAATAGAATCCCCTTCAGTGACAGAGAGCTGGTTCCTCTACTTTGTCCACTGACTCTGCATCAGTGAGAAAACCCTCTCAACATTTGCATTATGAGAGGGAAGTGCAAAGACAAACTGTGCAATCTTCAGTAGTTCTGAGTGACATGCAATGCTTTTGGGCTTCTCAAAATATTTGGTCCACTTCTGGTGCACCTGCAGGCCAATGAACTCCTCATCGCTGTCGCATCTTTCTGTGAATTTCTTCAGATTAGTGACCTGGTCAAAACACTTCACATCATCAATTGGCACCCCCTTCTCTCCAAGGTACTTGATGCAGGCCTCCACATCATTCCAATCTGGTGGCCCACTCAGATCCATCCACATAAATGTTGAGAACTCTTCCATGGGAGTCAACCACTTCTCCAGATACTCCAGGCATGCACTGTACAAGCCTTGCACATCAGCACAGAACTCGTCACAGCCCTTATCAAGTCCGTCTCTGCGCTTTTCTGCCAGTAGTCCCTTAACTTTAAAGGACATGAAGTTGTTGCTCTTGCGTTCAAGAAGAATGGTGTGGATGCTATTCAATATTTTCTTCACCTCCATAATGGAGTTGTTCTCCTTTTCCATGGCTTGAATGTGGGTGTGGAACACAGACATGAATGAGTGCATGTGCCAGAGGTAGATCTCACTGCAGTCGTTTTCAAAAAACTTCTTGATCACTACGGGAGGCTTTTCCTGAGACAGAAAGAATGCTTTTAAAGCTGGAAACATCTGTATCATCCTCTCAATGCCTGGGAACAATGACAGCCACCTTGTCTTGCTGTGAGAAAGCATCCTTCTGTACTCAATGTCAACAAAATCACAGTACTCCTTCAGATTCTCAGTGCGCACAGTGTAAATGTGGAAGTACTGGTAGATTTTGAACATGATATTCTCAAGATCAACATCTATTGTGTCTGCCCCATGATGAACACAATTATTCAATATGTGCGCTGGGCAACCCACACCGATCAGAGTCTTGTTCTGCAGTAATCTCTTCAAATTTTCAAACACATTATTTCCCTCTTCATTACATCGGATTCCTCCAAAATTTGTGTTGCAATTGTCGCCAGTAAATGCAATGCATTTTTCAGACAAATTGTTTTTGCCAGTGTTTTAGTGAGGTATTTTGCAATGGTTTCTACTGTCTCATTAGGTGTGTCTTTAACCTCAATTAATTTTGTTTGCACACCACCCTTCTTCCAGTCAAAATACTGGATTATGATTGGGAATATTTTCACTGCTCCATGGTTACTCCCGTCTGTAGAAACACCACAGTACTGGATTTCTTTGAGTGCTTCATGAACGACTTCAACAGAGTGGGGCGCTATAACACCATTCACAATGGCTTCGGTCTTGGTGCGGGCACTACTTAACTTCTTGGCAGCGTCAGAGTCTGGAAATGCCGTTTTTAGCAAGACACTCGTGCAATCCATAGATCTGTAGCTGTTGTGGTGTTTCACAGCATGAAATGCCAACACACCCTCCGCTGCATTTACAGCATCCTCTGTTTTTCCGGGTCTAACAAAGAACTCTGTCAATTTTGCAGAAGTACTCTCACCTCGCATCGCCTTTTTTATGCTTTTCTGTGTCCATGTGAGCTTTGAGGTCGCCAGCACCTTTATTGGACACAGAAACATAAGTGCCAGCTTTGCACACGGTGCACTCAGCCTCCCATATGTCCCAACCGGGACAGTAAATTGGAAACTTTTTTTGCAGCTCATCCGTGAAGCTGCACTTGCATCTTGGAAGCTTAGATGCTGCGCGGCCGATGTCTGTCTGCTGTTGAGCCTGTGATGTCCTGTGTGTACCCCAACGTTGGTTCCCTTACGCTGCAAAAAGCCTTTGGGCTTGATACATCACAGAATCTGTCCTTCTGTGATGTATCAAGTGTCAAATGACCTACTGCTGTCTTTAGATAGTGGTAAATGTGCAATTTTAATAATATTAGACCTCAGTGTGGTCTTTGACACTGTTGATCAGTATTTATTATTAAACCATTTTCAAGAACTGGTTGGCATCCAGGGAACTGCCCTCAAGTGGTTTGCCTCCTATTTAGTGGACAGGTCTTTTTCTGATAAGATTGGTGGCCTCTCCTCCTCACCTGCCCGTATCACTTGCCATCTTAGGGCCCGTTTTATTTGCACTATACATGCTTCCATTAGGCTCCACTTTTGACACACAAATTTATCTTCCATTAAATCCAAGGGATTCCAGCTCCATCACATCCCTTCTTAACTGCCTCCAGGATGTGAAATCCTGAATGGCAAAAAACTGTCCTCAGTCAAATAACAAAACAGAGGTTATTGTTTTTGGTCGCCCCAACACAGAAAACAGCATAGTCAGCCACTTAGGACCACTCACATCCTATATTCATACCCATGCCAGGTATCTTGGTGTCATTTTTGACTCTGCTCTCAAATTAACAAGCAAATCAACACTGTGATGAAAGGCTGTTATTTCAAACTTAGGAACACTGCAAAACTCAAGTCCATCATCTCTCACAATGACATGAAATCTGTAACCACTGCACTAATCACCTCAAGGCTGGACTATTGTAATTCTGTGAACCTGGGTGTCAGCCAGTCATCTTTGTCTTGTTTGCAGCTGGTGCAGAACACTGCAGCAAGACTCCTCACCGGTGCCAGAAAAAGGACAACATTAAATTACACCATCTTACATACACCACATTACCACCAAATTACATACATCTTTTATTTGTTTTTAAAGCAATACACAGGCTGGCACCCCAGGATATTGCTGAACTTCTCTGCCCCTATTCCAACTCCTGACCTCTCAGATCCTTTGAATGTTGTCTATTAACCTGGCTGGTGGGTAACGGAGATCGTGCTTTTATTTTGCAGTCACTGCTCCAGAGCTTAATCAAATGCTCCCCCTCCATTGACACTTTTAAGACAAATCTTAAAATGTACATTTTTTTCAATGGCCTTTAGTTGTCTGTGGCGATTTTAATATAGTATTTATTTTATTATTATTTTATAATCTTTTCATGTTTGTAATTGTTCTTACCAGTTTATTCTGTAGGTTAGGTGCGATTGTCCAAACACATGATTGGACACTGCTCCTTACACTCACACAGTAACAGTAGTTTGGTTACAGATTCACTGTACAATCTAAATCACCCTGCTGAGTAAAACCCAGATCTCACCTTTCAATCACGCCAGGTGCCACATTTATTTCTGGCTGATTGCCGCAATTTGACTCAAAACACCTCCTCCTTGCGTTCTTTACAGTTCAGTAAAATATAAACACACTGATGACACACTGATGTGAAACACATATTAATATCATATACTGTGACTTAAACTTCCCAAAAATGTTATTATGTCTGAATCCATCCAGAATTAACATCCATAAATTCACTTTGAAGTCATAGAAAAATTAGGTTGCAGATTTTGCCAGAATATTGTCTTTTAAAATTTTACTTAGATTTGATCTATTTTAATCTTAAGTATCCATTATTTTAGAGTTTTAATCTTTCGGTTTCGTTTATTTGTTGTTTTTAATTTCGTGAGGTTTTTCCATTTTGTTTATTTATTTGTCCCATTTGATTTTCATTTTTAAAGATGGTTTTTAAGTGTATTTATAGTTTTTAGTGATTTGACTTGAGTCAGGTCATTTTCAGTCAGTCTGTGTAAAGTCAGTAAACCTGTGCAGCTGATTGTCTCCTGTTAAACCATGTCGTCCGTTATAGGTTGAATTTCCCTGACATGAAGTTGACATTGGTGGAGCTGGAGAAGGTAATCTACACTGTTTTTTTATTATTATTATTTTATTTTATCATCATCATCATCATCGTGGTTTTTTGTTGTTTTGTTTTTTTTGTTGTTTTTTAAATGTCTTAACAGTTCCAGATGGCAATCAAAGAGATGTTCCAGAAACTGCCAAATGATCTGGGAAGGTATGAATCTAGATGAGGAGGAGAAGGAGAAGGAGGGGGAGGGGGGAGTTGAGATAATGCAGAAATTGAGGAGAAGGTAAAGGAGAGTCTATTATCAGTGTACATATTGAATCTGTTATTGCTCTTTATCCATAACTTATTAATATGAGTCAGATCATTTTCAGTCTGAGTCTGTGTGAAGTCAGTTAACCTCTTCCACTGGTTGTCTCCTCTTGAACTGATAAAAATCCTCCCATGTCTTCTGCTGTAGTTTGAATTTACCTGAGATAAAGTTGACACTAGTGGAGCTGGAAAAGGTAATCTATACTGTTTGATTTACTTTTTATGATCATCATTTCTGTCAACACTTTCTGAACATCCAAATGGAATTATTATTATTGTTTTTATATGTGGTTACAGCTTCAGATATCCACTGACGTGATGTTTAAGAAACTGAGAAAGGATCTTGGAAGGTATGTAATGTGAGAAAGATGAGGACATCTGTTATCAGTGAAAATAACTGATTCTTTTATTTCCCTTAAAAAGCACTATCACTGGGATTCAATGTTGCCCTGGCCACGCCAGAAAATCCAGGCACGTTGGGACACTGCTGGTGTCCTGTAGACAGGTTTCAGATTTACGGAGTGATCTGGATCACCCTGCTGTGTCAAACCTAGATCAGACCTTTGCATCAGCCCAGGTTCCACATCTATTTTGAGCCACTGCCACAATTCTCCCTCCTTCTGTTTTTCAAAACTCAGTGAAATGTGAACAGACTGACATGAAACATATATTGATATCATTCAGTGTGACTTAGACATCTCAAGGATATCATTATCGCTGATGTGCATCCAGAATACAAATCCATATCTCAATTTATAAATCAGACCGAAAAAACACTGCAGAATTTGGCCAAGAATCATGTTCATACGGTTAAATCTTTCTATCATTGGATCTTTTTTTATTCATGTAAAATCTATGTATTTTTTTAGTTATACTTAAAGTGCAGTATACAACAATTCATATTATAAATCAGAAACTATTTGTCTAATCATAACAAAACTTGCAGGATCGGTTTCATAACTGTTGAACCACGTGTGTAAAGTTATTTCGAAATTGCCATGTGCAAAATTTATTGGAAATGTGTGTTTGTCCAATCATCAAAACACCTGTTAGCAGGGCCGTCGCAACCGGACAGGCAAACTAGGCAATTGCCTAGGGTCCCGAGCTGGAAGGGGGCCCCCAGAGACGGCTGACATTGGTCCATATCAATGACAATATGATGGAACCCCTATAGACACTGCAACAACGACAACACGTTGGAATCCCCCCTAATAGGGCCTCCTACTAGCTGCTGCTTGCGAGTGGCTAAGTAGGGTGACCACGTGTCCTGCACTGTGTGGGACTGCACAGCATTTCTGTCTCTTTTCACACGTCACGCAAATTGAGACCATGTCCCACATGATTGGTTGCCACCCGCGCTAGCATTGTTGGAGTACCGTAGTGCTACGCTACCTCACGGTACCACAATTGTGGGATAAGTTCAAAGCCCACTCGCAAGAGGGTGGGGGCAATGGTGCATTGACACTCACCCTCTTGCGCAAGCAAAACAAATCATTCAGCATGCTATGCAAGTACAGATTTCAACCAGCAGCAGAAACGAAAGACGAATCCTGCCAGTTGTGGGTTGAACGGGGGTCACAGACGTCGTATTCCTGTCAAATATGCCGCAAGATAAGGCTTACCGGCGATGGGGAAGTCCGGCTCCAGGTCCAATAATTTCCTCTTTGTTGATTTCATGACTGCCTAGAAATACCTGAACAGCCTAGGGCCCCCAGAGTGTCTTGAAACAGCCCTGCCTGCCTGCCATCTTTTTCGCAGGTTTCATAAACCGTCACAGCTCTCAACTTCAAATGGCCCAAGCTGGCTTGAACCCCAAAATCGCCTATATATATTTCAGTCTGAGTTTTTGTGAAGCCAGTATACCTGTGCAGCTGCTTCTCTCCTGTTAAATTGATGAAAATCCTTCTGTGTCTTCTGTTGCAGTTCCAACTTACCTAAAATGAACCTGAAACAGGTGGAGCTGGAAAAGGTAATCTACACTGTTTGATTTTTTTCATCATCATCATCATCATCATTACTTCTGTCAAGACTCCATGAACAACATTAATGTGCTTTAAAACTTATATCCACAACTATATAATCCCAACTTATAAAAATATGTTTACAGCTTCAGATGTCCATCGACGAGATGTTCAAGAAGCTGACGATGAATCTGGGAAGGTATGATATGTGTTGAAGAGGAGGAGGAGGTTTGAGCTGATGAAGAATATAAGTGCAAACAAAAATTCTGTTTTTACCCCTTTGAAGGCACCAACTCTTTGATGTGGGCCTGCCCCGACCACTTCAAAACTCTCAACACAAGTGGGCACTGCTGCTGTTAGTCACACATTAACAGCTGACAGGTTTCAGGCTGCTGAGTTCAACCTGTATCAGGTCTTAACATCAGGCCAGGTTTATTGATTTCTGACCCGTTGCCACATTTTGAGACAGTGTTCTCCCTCCTTCTGTTCTTCATATGAGAAATGTGAAATGTGAATACACAAACATTAAAAAAACCCCACAAAGTGATATCATTCAGAGCGACTTACACTCCTCAAAGATAGTGTTATCAACGTTACCCATTCAATTTTTTTCTCATGTACAGTCTGAAAAACACAAATTTCACTGCCTGTTATCATAAATTGAGTCCCCCTTTGTGCTGATTTTTGTTTTGTTTTATCAGAGAAAAAAAATGATATGTGAAATAAACTGTAATATTATAATTTTAGCCTGGTAATGTTAGCTAATGTCAGTATGCTTGCTAAGGTTAACAAATTGCTAGCTAGCTAATGTAACAGAATACTGTCTTGAGTGGAAACCCATCCTGGATTTGGTTGCTTGATGAAGCAACCAATGCTCAATCCATGCAGCATAGCTAAATCAAACCTGACTAACCGTAGCCTGCTTGCTAGCTAACATTATCACTTGGCTAGCTTGAAATTACTTTACTACTTAATGGGATCCATGATACTTAAAGAGTAACTAAACCCTAAAACATTTTTTTTCAGCTGATAATCATTGTTTCTGGTTGTATAGTAGTGTTACTGACTGATCCTGCTCAAAATCTTGACAGTTTAGTGCAAACTGTTGAAAATCTACATTTTATTTTAAAAATGTGGTGTGGAGTGCCCTCTACAGCTTGAAACCTGGTTACTACATTTGAATTTACATTATATTACATTGGAGGTGAATGACTCTTTTTCGAGGCGAATGATGTCACTAACTGTCCACGTTAAAGTCGGCCCTCCTCCTTTTACTCCTCTCCTTACCATAAAACCATTCTGTCTGCAGTTATCAAACTGATAGCGAGTAGGTTGGATCAGAGTGGAGGGAGTAGTAGAGCAGAGAGAATAGCTAGTAATTTGTTGAATTGTATTGTTACCATAGTGTATTTTAGTGTAGGTTTTAGTGTGTTTATAGTGTTTAGGTTAGTTGGTCAAGGAGAGCTGCCGAGGCTCGGGAGTATATGTGCGGGGCCGCGAGGGAGGGATGTGAAGGGCCGCTGTGCCGTGACAGAGAGCCGAGCCTCAGGGGTATATGTGCGGGGCTGCGAGGGAGGCAGGGGTGGATGGATGTGGTGGGCTGCTGCGCGGTGAGCCCAGGCTCCCAGAGAGGAATAAAATAAGTCAAAGTGTGGAGAAGGGGACCGGCTGAGCTGCAGCCGCCTTCCCCTCTGCCCGTGTGACACAGTTCGGGGGATTTTCCAAGCCACCATTGGCACAATGAAAGACCTCTGTCCTCTCCCCGCAGCGAGAGACAATCTTCACTCCGCCCCCTTCCTCAGCCGCTCACTTGCCCCATGAGTCCCAAAACCCAGGAAATAAGTTATATTTTACCATTCCTGGTTCCCTTATCTCAAGGTCAGTGGTTTTTTTGAATGGGTTTATTGGTTAGATGCCTGAGATAAGGTCTGTGGTTAATAAAGCTTTGGAGTCTTTCAGCTTTTGTTCTACGCCATGAAATACATTTGTAAATAGCCCACTCGTGAATTTTGAAGCTTTTATGTGTCTTTAAAAAGCGGTTGCTAAGAAGTTGCATAATGAGACTACAGAACATTGTCACACAAAACACGGCTGTACAGCCTCATTGTGGTTGCGACAATGAGTCATGTCACTGTGGTATAGTTAGTTTATAGCCTAACTTTTTACTTCTGGGGATTGTATTGAGGATTAAAAAATGTAAGTGTTGTTAATTTATGTCAATTATCCGGCCTAAAGCTGCAGTAGGTAGAAAGCCTGAAAACGGTTGATTTTTGAGTCTCATCTAAGTTAGGTTTCGTTCGTCTCCGCCCTGAGCCCCTCCCTCGCGGCCCCGCACATATACCCCCGAGGCTCAGCTCTCCCTCTCCGCACAGCAGCCCTCCCCATCCCTCCCTCGCGGACCCGCATATACTCCCGAGCCTCGGCTCTCCCTTTCCACGGAGAGCCCTCGGCTCCGCTGCCACGGCCGACCCTCACGCCCTCCGGCCAGGCCCATTATAAAATTTGTTATGTTATGACTAGTTATGACTATAACTATGGCTCTATGAGACCGAACAATGACCATCACCACGGTCTTAACCTTGAATGATGCTGTCAACAATGTCATGTGACTGACCTTAGGAGACTTGACTCGCCGCCCATAAAAGCACCCTGGTGAGCATGCCTCCTCCTCTTGCTTGGACGCCTCAGCTCATTCTGAGTGGCAAGAGATGGTGATGGTCATTGTTTGGTCTCATAGATCCATAGTTATATTCATAACTTACAATCTCATTTGACCTCACTCAGACCGTCACCACAGTTTTTACCTTGGATGACTAGTACCAGCAGTGTCGTGAAGAACAGAGAACTCCACCGCCTCACAACCTCGCCCAGCAGCTGAGAGTAACACACGGCTGAACACGGTGGAGCAGTGGATGCCATGTTGACTCTGTAGAGTCTGGAAAAGATACAGGAAGTACTCTATGTTGCAGCTGCACAGATTTCTGAAAGAGGAACCCCCTTCAAAACAGCCGAGGAAGTGGCCACACTTCTGGTGAGCTACCACATGGCCTAGAATAGGGATATCTTGAGCAGAATAGGCCTCAACAATAATTTCAACAATCCAGTGGGACAAGCACTGTTTGCTGTAGCTACTTTCATAATTGCATCCTTCTGGAGAAGGGCCAAGATCTCCCCTGCCAACACCTGTGCCTGGGCCGGGTCCCTGACAACAGTCATGCAAAACCCGGAAAAAGGAGGGGGATGCCGCCGAAACTGAATTCTGTACCCCTTTGATACAGTAGCCAGTGCCCATGGGTCTAACACCGTTTCTTCCCAGCTTTCCAGGCATAGGTGGGAACAAGTTTCGGTGGCTGATCCCGCATATTCCTAAGCGACACCCCCCTGAGGTCCTGGACCTTTGGGTGAGTGCTTCCTCTGGGGCATATCCTGCGCTGAGGAGTAAGGCTGGGACCCTTGCTGGTGCTGCAAAGGTTGTCTGGAACCACCAGAGGCTGAGAACCCCAACCCCTCTCTCCTGCCATAAGCCCATAGCTCCTGCCGAGTCCAGGATGACTGCAGGGCAGGCTGGGAGCCCCTAGGTTTCCATCTGGCAGCTACAGCCCTGCTGATTCTGAATGTGCGCAAGACAGAATCCTTTGTTTGCCGGGATTGTTCAGCCTTATCCAGTACACCCTGGGAGTCAGGGTGAAACACATGTGCCGGCGCAATCAGCATATTGTTCAGCTCCTTCCAAATATTTTCAGGCAGAGATGTCTGCGCTAACCAAATCTGTCTCAGTGACATCATGGCAGCAGACATAGATGCACCAATGTCCCTTGTAAGCTGAGAATGGGTGACAAGAGCAGTATCAATCAGGCTCAAGGTGTCCTGGTTATCAGAATTGGCAGTCCACCTAAGAGCTGCCAATAAAATAGAATGATGACAAACTAGAACGAGACCCTGGGGGTAGGTTACTCAGTACCCTATACACAGCACAAAGTTTGTGGGTTTTGCGGGAGGTACCCAAAGGGTTACAGACCTCGAAGTTATCAGCATACAAAGTTATGGATAAATTTAGGTCTTCCCCTGACAGCAAACTATTTTACTTACAATGCAGACCATCCTTATAAGACCTGTACACAATTTCTTTTCCAGTCTCTGTCTTCCTTCGTGTTTCGTGATTACTAACTATCTTGTCCACATTACCTTTCCTACTCAGCAGCACTTGCAGGGATTCTAGGATGGGGACATACTGGAATGTTTTGTTCTCTTTCGCATCCAAAATATATTCAAGTGGTTCAATAACATTAAATTTTGCCTTGTAATATTGCTGACATTGATATGCAGAACTCAAAGGTCCATCCTTCTCTATGGCCTTATTTGCTGAGCACAGAGAGGAGATTATTTCCTCTGTGACAGCTCTGACAACTTGGAGCTTGTGCCTCTGAAAAATATTCACTAGAACACCTTCAGCATGAGATTTTGAGAGACAGCCAGTTAAGTGGTGAAGTTCTACCAAGAAATCATTGATTGCTCTGCTCGGTACATGGGAAAAATTTTCTAATTTTAACAAAGCTGCTGCCAAATTGTGCTCAATTACATCTGGGAGGTCAATTAGAGTATCAGCACTGCTACCTGGTTGAGCATCCTCACCAATGTCATCATCAGAAGTATTTGAAGCAGATTCTGGGGAAGCAAGGGTGGCTGATACTACAATTCCTGGTTTAAAATCTTTTGGTGAATAAGACCTGTGTTTCCTGCTCTTGTGGGATTTAAAAGATCCTAGGCTGTTTCTTTGAAATTTGCAATCCAAGAACATGCAAGTTACAACCTCATTTTTCTTCAAGTGTGCATTAAAGGGCCAGTGTGTAATATTTGGCATGGTTTATTATCAAATCTGAATCTGAATCTGAATATTCTACCCATTAATATGTTTATATAAGTGTATAATCACTATAAAATAAAATTCGTTTGGTTTTCGTAGTCTTATAGTTATGCTTTTATATGTGTATATATATATATATATATATATATATATATATATAGATAGATATATAGGGGCCTTGCTTTAGAGAGATCGCCATCTTACACCGCCATGTATGTACGGCAGACCGAGTGGACAATCCAGCCAGCCAGAGAACGCTTTTCGCATGTATAAATAAACCAACAAAGACAGCGGGAGGAAGGAAGAAGGAGGAGGAAAAAGCAGGGAGTGTTAGTAGTTTGTCGATAGAGAGTAGTGAAAAGTTTTTTTAGTTATAAAGTTGGTGAATGGACCACACTTACCACGCAACAGGAGAGAATGAACCCGAACCATCATCTGTGAGGAAAAGAAGACGCAACTTCACTCCTTGTGATGCACTCTCTACGGCGCTTTTCCTCTTCCCGAACGCTACTCTGGTCTCCTGCTCTTGAGGGATTCATTACAATATCGTAACAGTGTTTAGATTTCTAAATAAACATTCACCTTGTCACTAGATACCTACTCCTGAAAAACTTGTGTCCGCGCAAACCTTTTTGTCCCTACGAGGCCACCGTCATTTACCCGATGGGAGGGGTGAGCAAGTGAGCCCTGCAATCTAGAATTTGACCACTGATGTCACTGTTTTCAACGGTTTTCAACCCATTTTACACACTGGCCCTTTAACGTGAGTCCAGTAATCCCTCTCAGACACAAGATCCTTACAAGGACACAAATGGCAACTAAATGTACATCTCTCTGACTGATGACGACTAGTTTTAATAACATGACATCTATTCAAATAAATTAACAGTGCATTCTACGTTCTAAAAGTGCATGGGCAGCTTGCATGCACACATGGAATATGATTGTTTTTTCCATAATGTCTATGTCTCACTCAATAATGCTTCAAAATATGGGACCTACTTGGAAAAACTGAAGGGCAGGCCTTGCATTGTCACATTTACTCTGTGTCACTGGATCACTTCTAGCACCATTCACTGTAAAAGTGGAAATAAAGAAGGATTAATGTCTACTGAGGACAAAACAGTGTTTGATTCAAAAATGCATTCTTGAAATATCAAACATAGAGAATAACAGGGGCAAGGTATACACAACAGTAAAAGGGTGAACTTTTAAGTCTAATGAGGATTCCCTCAACTACTTATGACCAGCAATTCAAAGGTGTGACATGGCTAAACAGATGTGGGGCAGGGTTAAACCAATTACTGATTTCAAAAGGTTAAATAAATGTTAGCTATACTTAGAGTTAATATATTGAATAGTGCTGGAGTGATGGAGAGTATTGTATTGAACATGTTTCTAATATTCTGTCCAATCTGTTCCCACACATGACTGGGGCAAAATATCGGAAACACTCAGAAACACAAGATAGTCCACTCAAGTACACCACACCAGCTAAACTAATTACATTAATCACCTGTCTGACAAAATATACAGATAAAAGTTGAACCTATGGCAGAATTGTTGTATTAAATTGCACAGATGTATTAATGAGGTGGCCAGTGCGTGTATGCATGTGCTGAGCGATTCATTAAAATCTGTAATGCATTATAATTATGGTAACTATAAGAGCAAATACAACATCCTGTTCTCACCACAAAAACTTAGCTAACTTAGCTAGGACTAAGGTTAGCTAACTTAGCTAGGAGTTAGCTAACCTAATGCTGCTGATGACATTAGCAGAGGCTGCTCGATGGCCAAATTTCACTAACGCTACTGTGCAGTTAACACACAATGTAACTGAACAGTCAGTTAGCAAACCAATTCAAACAGAAGACCAAAGTATGTTAAGAGTGCCGCAGAGTTAAGTTAAAAGTAATATTAACAGCTCCCGCTCAAAAAACAAATTCAAATGAAACATGGTGATAAAACAGTGCAAGCAAATAAGCTCACGGCACTTTTTTAACGTTAACGTTATATGGTGACTCTCAAGACATTAAACTGAATTTGGCTGACATTTTGACAACATTCAATGAGAAAATCCAGACTTACCGACCAAAATAGTGGGGTACCGTACCGTGAGCCCTTGGACGTGACTGAGACAGTTGACTTCCTCTACCAACAATGCAAAGCACGCAAAACAAGATCGCGCACGATATCGCTACATTATTGACTCACTTCATCCCAACATGATCTGAACAAATTCATGTACCCTGTAGTTTCTACACTATACAGTTCCGCTTAACTTTAGAACATGAGGCAATTGTGTTAAATACACCCGAGATACTTACATAAATCCATGAGATGGCCAGTCTCCTTTTTTCAGTGTGTAACTGCGGCAAAAACGTAGGTCTCGGAGGAGGCGAGTGAAGCAAAGAGCAGGAGGCGTGCTCACCGGGGTGCTTTTATGGGCGGCGAGCCAAGCCTTATAAGGTCAGTCACATGACATTGTTGATATATAGGATTGATGATAGGGATATTAGATTAGATTAGATTAGATTAGATTAGAAAACTTTATTAATCCCAACAGGGAAACTGGTTTGCCACCAGGTCAAACCATACAGCCAACAAACAGTACAAACATGACACACAACAGATAATACAGGAGACCATCAAAGCGTGATTAAGAGCCACTGAGAAATGATAAAGGCCAATCAAGACATAATCAATGACATAATAGCATGATGATACATAAATAAACAAATGAATACATAAAAACATAAAAACCTGCAGCGGGACAGTTAACAGTGTTCATTGAAATATCCGACTGCTGCAGGAACAAAAGACCTTCTCAGTTGTTCAGTTGAGCACCGAGGCATAACCAGTCTCTCACTGGAAGAGCTAGTGAGTCCTTTGAAAACACCGTGGAGTGGGTGGCCTTCAAACAGCAGAACCATTTTGACTTTTGACCTCATTCTCTTCTCCACAGTGACCTTGAGTAAGTCTGGGGTAAGACCGATAAATGAGCCAGCTCTCTTGATCAACTTGTTGATTCTATTTTTGTCATCCACAGGTATGCTGGCCCCCCAGCAAAGTGCAGCATAAAAGAGAACACTAGCCAAGATACTGTGATAAAAGACATTTAAGAGTTTTGCGCTGATGTCAAAGGATCTAAGTTTTCGCAAAAAAAAAAAAAGTCTAAGTTTTCGCAAAAAAAAAAAAAGTCTAGACTGAGCTTTCTTGATTATGACATCAGTGTTGTCTTTCCAGTTGAGTTTACTATCCAAATGGATACCAAGATACTTGTAAGACCCGACAATTTCGATCTCCTGACCATTAATTGTCACTGGAAGGACCTCCTCTCTTTTATTTCTAAAATCAATCACTAACTCCTCAGTCTTCCCTACATTTAACTTATGAAGGCATCATTCAAGGTAAAGGCTGTGGTGACAGTCTGAGTGACGTTGAAATAAAATCGTAACATTATGGAATATGATTTAAGTTTATTTTCAGTGTTCTATTATCATGGTGCCAGTTAACCACATTCAGTCTTGTGTATGTTGCATCACTGTTTTGGCTGATGGCCAGTTGATTACTCGTGCCTACAGAATGCAAGTGCCAGCAGCAGGATGCTGACTGCAGCTCACTTGAGGGCCACGTGTGTTATTAATAAAAAGGATTTTAACAAAGTTAGATAGAGAACCTTAAGATTCTCAATTTATAGTATTTTTATTCATTTTGAGTCTATTTAGTTGTTTTTCATTTTTGATAATTTCTGTTAGGTTATCATGTTTTGTTGTATTTTACTTTTTTTTATAAATTTTTTTATTTGATGATATCGTTAGTGATTTGACTTCAGTTATCTGTGCCGCTGTTCCTCGACTGTTGAAGTGATGAAAATATTCCTGTGTCTTCTGCTGTAGTTTGAGGTTACATGAAATGAACTCAACAGAAACTGGAGTAAGAAAAGGTCACCACCCTCATTATCCTCCTCCTCATCATCATAATCCACATCATCCTCATCATCATAATCATCCTCATCATCATAATCCTCATCACCCTCATGGTCATCAACTTCAACCCACTCAGCATCATCCTCCTCATCATAACCCTCATCAACGTCATGATCGTAAACATCATCCTCATCATCATAATCATCCTCATCATCATAATCCTCACCATCCTCATGGTCATCAACCTCATCCCAATCACCATAATCCTCATCATCGTAATCCTCATCACTCTCATGGTCATCAACGTTATCCTCACTACTATGGATTGGAAATACCTGAGATGGACTTTACACAGGTAACTTATGCTGTTTGATTTTTCAACATCACCATCATCATCATCATCATCATCCTTATTTTTGTAAACATTCTCTGAACATCAACAAAAAAACCAAGTTGTTTTAAAAATAAAACGTGGTTACAGTTTCAGATATCCATTGACAAGCTGTTGAGGACTCTGACAGATGATCTGCGAAGGTATGAAATGTGAGGAGAAGGTGGTTTGAGATGATGAAGAATATGAGGAGAAGGTTTGAGTGGCAACAAGTTAGGTTAAAGATTATAAGCAGGAGGGCACTGAGTCTGAGTGCAAATACTAATTTTGTGTTAAAGACGTGGAACAGATACACCCACAGACACACCCACAGACAGAGTTTTAGTTATTATATTGTAAGATTGTAAGATATACATATATATGTAGAGAGAGTGAGAGTGAGAGAGAGAGAGAGCCTCATCTAAATTATCACATTATTTGATTTCATATAGTTCATGTTTCAGTCCATTCGGATTAAATGTGTCACTCACGTGTCTCTACATTCAGTCTTTCCTTAGTGTCGGGGGATGACTCAGTATCAGACCTGCGTAGGCTACAGTTTGTTTGATCTCCTCTGTCTGCCTTGTATGTACAGTATTCCATCCGTTGACCTTTTGTGGACTTGTGAGGGGTCTTGGTCTGTTGTATGCAATAGGCTACCCAGTTCTTGTAGGGCCTTAGCTGCTGTCTCCGGGTTATCATATATTGTTGAAGATCCATTGTCATTGAAGATTTTCAGCTTTGTTGGGACAATGATATGTGATTTAATATTTTTCTTCAGCTGGTCTCTCATGGGTTTATACATGGCTCTCTGTTGTTTCACTTTTGTTGTAAAGTCATGGTCGAAGAAAATCCGCATTCCCTCCAGGGTCACTTTCTTTGCCCATGCTGCTTGTAGTATTTTTTCTTCGTATCATAGTTCATAAAGTTTACAATGATCGGCCTGGCTTGTTCTGTGTTATCTCTGTAGATACAATGTGCCCGGAGAATATTAAAATCCCCCGTCAATTCTATAGTCTCTGAAAAAGTTGTCGAGAAAGCTTGTCATGTCATCAGCCTCTGTTTTCTCAGTTTTCTCTGGGACATTGTACATGAAGATATTATTTTGTCTGGACTTACTTTCAAAGTAGTCCATCTGTCATTTCTTTTGTCCTAGTTGTCAAGTTCTCGTTTGTCTTCTGTCGGGATATTTGTTGGTTTTGCATTTCTCCAACTCTGTGTTCAATTTCATGCACTCTTTTGTCCATTCTTTCCAGTTTTTGCCATAGCTCTGTAGTTTGTTCTATTATTTTCTTGATGTCTCTGTCAGTCTCCACACAAAAAGCTTTAAACTCTGATCAGAAGTCTTTAATCTCCGTTGTGATAGTGTCTTTTAACTCAATTTCAATCAGTCAATTTCATTTATAAAGCCCAATATCACAAATCAACAGTTTGCCTCACAGGGCTTTACAGCATACAACATCCCTCTGTCCTTAGGACCCTCACAGCGGATAAGGAAAAACTCCCCCAAAAAAACCCTTTAACGGGGAGATGACCTGTTTAATTTCCTTTCCCTCTGCCATTTTTTGTGGCGTGGGCCAGTTGTTTGGTTGTCTTTCCACATACCTTGCATTCTGCTTTAACACAATCCTCCTTTACCACACCAGATCAGAGATCCATTCCATGCTATATTGGTGAACATTTCATCCAGTTTGTAATACTTATTAAAAACCAGTTGCTTTGCAGTGATCAAAAGTCGGGAGTAAAGAAGGTGCCATTGTTTTAATCTGCCGCCATCTTTCCATGGCCAGAGGCATGATTTTAATTTTTTGATATTGTTTTCAATGTATTAGTAGTTTTTACTGATTTGACTTGAGTCAGATTATTTTCAGACTGAGTTTGTGTGAAGTCAGTAAACTTGTGCAGCTGGCTGGCTTCTGTTAAACTAATGAAAATCCTCCGATGTATTCTGTTATAGGTTGAATTTACCTGAGAGAAAATTGTCACTGGAGGAGCTGGAGAAGGTAATCTACACTGTTTAATTTTTTAAAAAACATTTTTATCACTATGATCATCATGATTGCTGTCTACAGTATGAACATTTTTTTTAATGTCTTAACAGCTTCAGATGGCAATAAAAGAGATGTTCCAGAAACTGCCGAAGGATCTGGGAAGGTATTAAACTAGAGGAGGAAGAGGAGAAGGAGGGGAGGGGGAGAATTGAGATAATACAGAACATGAGGAGAAGGTGAAGAAGAGTTTATTGACAGTGTAAATGTTGGCCCACCACTAAAAATCCAAGCACTTGATTGGACGCTGCTGCTTAACAGTGGACAGGTTTTAGGTTTACTGAGTGATCTGAATCACCCTGCTGAGTTAAACCTGGATCAGGTCTTTCCATTAGGGAAGAGTCAACATAAATATTGACCCATTGCTGCAGTTTGAGTCAAAATTCTCCCTCCTTCTGTTCTTCATAACTCAGACCTTTCTTTTATCTTTCCGTATACATATTATATTCATTTATATGTTGTTGAAAACTGACTTAATTCTATCTTTTTATTTCTTCTTTGTGTATTTATTTATTGTTTGCCATTTCATTTTTTTTTTTTTTAAGTTTTTCATATTTTCATTTTTAAATATATATATTTTTAATTTATTATACTTTGTAGTGATTTGACTTGAGTCGGATCATTTTCAGTCTGAGTTTGTGTGAAGTCAGTTAACCTCTTCCACTGGTGGTCTCCTGTTGAACTGACAAAAATCCTCCCGTGTCTTCTACTGTAGTTTGAATTTACCTGAGATAAAGTTGACACTAGTGGAGCTGGAAAAGGTAATCTATACTGTTTGATTTACTTTTTATGATCATCATTTCTGTCAACACTTTCTGAACATCCAAATGGAATTATTATTATTGTTTTTATATGTGATTACAGCTTCAGATATCCACTGACGTGATGTTTAAGAAACTGAGAGAGGATCTTGGAAGGTATGTAATGTGAGAAAGATGAGGACATCTGTTATTAGTGAAAATAACTGACTCTTTTATTTCCCTTAAAAGCACTATTACTGGGATTTAACGTTGCCCTAGCAACGCCAGAAAATCCAAATAATTGGGACACTGCTGGTGTCCTGTAGACAGGTTTCAGATTTACGGAGTGATCTGGATCACCCTGCTGTGTCAAACTTGGATCAGGTCTTTACATTAGCCCAGGTTCCACATCTATTTTGAGCCACTGCCACATTCTGTCAAAATTCTCCCTCCTTCTGTTTTTCAAAACGCAGTGAAATGTGAACAGACTGACATGAAACATATATTGATATCATTCAGTGTGACTTAGACATCTCATTATATCATTATCGCTGATGTCCATCCAGAATACAAATCCATATCTCAATTTATATATCAGACCGAAAAAAAACACTGCAGAATTTGGCTGAGAATCATGTTTGTAAGGTTAAATCTTTCGATCATTGGATCTTTTTTATCCATATCATATCTATGTATTATTGTAGAATAATACATCGATAGAAATTGTCTGTCCAGTCATTACAAAACCTGCAGGATCTGTTTCATAACTGTTGAACCACGTGTGTAAAGTTATCTTAAAACTGCCATGTGCAAAAGTTGTTTTAAATGAAGTGTTTGTTAGTTATCTTTTTGGCAGGTTTCATAAACTGTCACAGCTCTCAACGTCAAATGGCCCAAGCTGGCTTGAACCCCAAAATCACCCATATATATTTCAGTCTGAGTTTTTGTGAAGCCAGTATACCTGTGCAGCTGCTTATCCCCTGTTGAACTTATTAAAAAAAAAAAACAACATCTGTGTCTCCGGCTGCAGTTTCAACTTACCTGAGATAAACCTGAAAGAGGTGGAGCTGGAAAAGGTAATCTACAATTAGATTTTTTCATCATCATCATCATTATTTCTGTCAAGACTCACTGAACATCCAAACAACATTAATTTGTTATAAAACTTAAAAATGTGTTTACAGCTTCAGATGTCCATTGACGAGATGTTCAAGAAACTGACAATGAATCTGGGAAGGTATGAAACATGATGAAGAGGAGGAGGAGATTTGAGCTAATGAAGAAATATGAGGAGAAGGATGCCAAAATCTATTATCAGTGCAAACAAAGATTCTGTTTTTACCATTTGAAATCACCAACTCTTTAGTGTGGGCCCGCCCCAAGAACTTCAAAACTCCCAACACAAGTGGACACTGCTGCTGTTAGTCATACATTAACAGCTGACAGGTTTCAGGCTGCTGAGTCCAACCTGTATCAGGTGTTAACATCAGGCCAAGTTTATTGATTTCTGACCCATTGCCACATTTTGAGTCAACATTCTCCCTCCTTCTGTTCTTCATAACTTAGTGAAATGTGAACACACAGACACACTGTGATATCATTCAAAGTGACTTACGCTCCTTGAAGATATTGTTTTCTCTGTTACCCATTCAAGTTTTTTGTTTTTTTCATTTGCAGTTTGAAAAACAGTTCATCAAAATTCACTGCCTGATATCAAATTGAGTCCCCCTTCATGTTGATTTGTTTTTTGTTTCTTCAGAGAAAAGGCTGTGATGTGAATTTTTAATTTTATATACTTTATTAATACCCAAGGGGGAAATTCAATCTTTTCACTCCATTGTCATATACATATCCACACAGGCCCGAAATACACACTCATGAAAAAAAAAATGTGATATTGTAATTTTATATGGGTAAAGTTAACCTAATGTCAGGATGCTTGCTAAGGTTAACAAATTGCTAGCTAGTTAATGTAACAGAATACAGTCTTGAGTGGATAACATCAGCTCGGTGTAGTTAGTTTATAGCCTAATTTTAACCTCTTACTTCTGGCAATTGTATTGAGGATTCAAAAATCATTTAAGTGTTGTTCAGTTCTTTCAGTTATCCTTCCTAAAAAGTGTAAATATCATACATGTTTGTTTGCCACAGATTTTATTTTCTGCAATAATCCAGAACTCAGTGGAAAAATCCCATAGGCTTTTTGACAAGGGAACCAAGGCAATGCTAACTTCCATGCCAGACTACTGAAAAACATCATCCCTGGAGCACTCTGTGGTTCAAGTGACATTCAAGAACAGTACAAATAGTAATGGTATTGTTAGTGATTGAAGTTTATTTTCCACATTCTATCCTCACAATGCCAGTCAATCGCGTTTAGTCTTGTGTATTTCAAATCATCAGTTGCTTACTCAGTTGCTACAGAATGCAGGTGTGGGCAACAGGATGCTGATTGTAGTTTAGTTAAGGACTACCTGTATTATTAATAGCAAAGATTTTCAGAATGATAAATACAGAACCCTTAAATTCTGTTGTAATTATGAAATGTTTTCTTGTATTTTATTTTCATTGATTTTTTTTTTTATTTAATTATGTCTGTGTGATTTGACTACAGTTACCTGTGCAGCTGTTTGACTGTTGAACTGATGAAAATGTTCCTGTGTCTTCTGCTATAGTTTAAGATTACATGAGATGAACTCAACAGAAATTGGAGTAAGAAAAGGACACCACCATCCTCATCCTCGTCCTCGTCCTCGTCCTCGTCCTCATCATCATCATCCTCATCATCCTCACGACTATACATTGGAAATACCTGAGATGGACTCTACACAGGTAACTTCTACTGTTTGGCTTTTCAATATCACCATCATCACCATCATCATTATGATGCGATGATGATAATCATTATTTTTGTCAACACTCTCTTAACATCCAAATAAAAATAAGTAGTTTTTTAAAGAAAAAAAAATGTGGTTTAATTTTCAGATATCCATTGACAAGATGTTGAGGAAACTGATGAATGATCTGCAAAGGTATGAAATGTGAGGAGAAGGAGGCTTGAGATGATGAGGAATATGAGGAGGAGGTTTGAGTGGTAACAAGTGAGATGATAAAGATTATAAGCAGGAGGGCACTGAGTCTGAGTGCAAATACTAATTTCCTCATGGTGTATCCCACCCCTCACTCAATGACAGCTGGGATTGATTCCAGATGCCCCTGACACTGTAAAGGATAAACAATTATAGAGGATGGATGGATGGATGGATGGATGTTATTGCTCTTTAAAGGCACTATTTGTGGGTTTCACCACTAGCAATGACCACACCATCAAGAAGATGCATGTAAAAAAATTACTACTGAAAAAAGATTGGTGTGTAAGACAAACAACTCACTTCTAGTTCTTACACTGGCTGTCTGCCTTGTGGGGAGGCTTCAATAGTGAATCTAATGTAGCAGCCAGGCATCACAGACCCCTTTCTGGAACCTACAGAGTAGAGGAAGGAGTCATAAATACAGGAAAAGAGATATAGCGTTGGGGGGAGAGGCGCAGAATATTCAGGCAAATGCGCTGGAGAGGGTTATGTGGGCATTTATAGTAGTGCTGGAAGTGGCCAGGTAGAGCTGTAGTCCTGCTCCTAAAATTCTGTCAGATAGCTGCAATTCATGAGCAACAACCACACCATTAGCAAGATACATTTAAAGGATTTACTAAATAAAAACGAAACTAAATAAATAAAATACTTGAAATTCGTTTATAATTATTTTGCTGGGTCTCTGTGTTCTGAAGGGGCTTAGGTCAAGAACTGGTCATAACACCTGGGAATGACAGACCCCCAAAACCTCCAGGTTCATAAGACAAGACTGGAAGGATCTAATATCTTGTGACCTAACTGACTGCAACAGTTATAAGCACAGGAGGATCAGTGGCCAATGATTTATATTAGGTGTTTGATAGGGTTAGGTTAGGGTTTAGGGTTTAGGGTTAGGTTGTTCTAGGATGCCATGCAGGAGGCCACAGTAGTGGCTCTGATCCTAACGAAGAGTCCAGAATAATGAACACCATTAATGCCAGACAAGGAGGATACTTGGCTGAAGTGGTGGTGGAGCTAGAAGTTACTCATCCAGACTTAGAGATGTAGAGAGAATCTGTCAGGGTCACTGACACTGACTTGAGTAATACGATCTGATACAGTCTGTGTTTTGGCTTGGTCAAAGTGATGGGTTGCGGAGGTAAATTTGGAAAATCTGAGAAATTCAAACAGCAAGCAAAAACATAACAGTTCTGTATGAAGTGTGATCGATGGCAAGTCTGTGGTAAAAGTAATAAGGTGAGAGTTTTTTGCTGGCTATTGGTGTAGACATTCTCTGAGAAGTGAAGTCATCTGCTAGCCTGGAAATCCAAACTCAAATCTAGAAAGATTTTGAGTCTGGCTGATGTCTGAAGGCCATGCCCTAGCTCTGCATTTGGAGAGTAAGCCAATGCCACTAAGCTAAACTTTAATGGTATGTGTTTTTATGACCATTGCCGAATAGGCATAGGTAGTAAAACAGGTTCCAGTCCATGGGATAATTATGTTTTACTGGTCGTGAAAGTAGCAGAAACTCTTCCAAGTTGACAAGTAAGACAAGAGGGTTGAGGGTGGCTATTGGTGTAGACATTCTCTGAGAAGTGAAGTTATCTGCTAGCCTGTAAATCCAGACTCAAATCTAGAAAGATTTTGAGTCTAGCTGATGTCTTGAGGCCATGCCCTAGCTCCACACAAGGAGAGTAAGCCAATGTCCCCAAGCTAAGCTTTAATGGTATGTGTTTTTATGACCATTGCCGAATAGGAATAGGTAACAAAACAGGTTCCAGTCCATGGGGTAATTATGTTTTACTGGTCGTGAAAGTAGTGGAAACTCTTCCAAGCTGACAAGTAAGACAAGAGGGTTGTGGGTGGTAGGTTATTGGTGATGGAGCTCTGGGAGTCAACGATCAGGGGTGCTGTGGCATGGTTTACAGGTTAAACATCAGTGCAAAGTATGACAGAACCAGTGTTGAGTAGAATTCTGCAATCATTTAGGAGCTCTTAGGACCCATCTGCTCTGAACCATTTTCTGTAGAAGAAGCTCCACAATCCTGCAGAAGGAATGATATCAGTTTACAAATGGATGTCCTGCTGGTAAGTCATTTGTTTGTCATAGAGTACGGCGATCATGTTCCAGTTCGTGGCACGGATTGGCAAAAGACAGGTTTTGGCATAGCTTGAACTGTCCTGGAAAATGGAATTCAAGAGTGGTGGCACAGGAGAAGTGAGTGATCATCAGTGAGAGATAAAGGCTTGTTCTAGGGTAGTGATGCAAAGGGTGCAGTTGAGGTGGCCCAGAAGGGAAAAGAGACATGCATTCGGTGCAGCATATAATGTGCATCTTGGTGGAAGACCCCAGTTGTCAGAAGTCAGGCTGCATATGAAAAACTGTGAAAGCACTGATAATGCCTGCTTTCAAAAGCCACAACCATTTCTTTGTGATCAGAGATATTGTGGCAGGATTTATAGACTGAACATCAGTGCAAAGAGTGGAGGAACCAGTTTTGAGTAGGTGTCTGCAAGAGGGCCACACTTCTCCACTTCTAGCAATCACTTGGGAGCACTTGGGAGCAAGTTGCCAAGGGTCAGGCTGGATATGGAGAACTTTAAAAGCTCTGGTGATGTCCTCTTTCAAAAGCCACAGTAATTTCTCTGTGAGTTTAATGAGGATAATAGTATGGCTGATGGTGGCATAGTAAAGGAAGAACGCTCTACTCTCTATCAAGTTATTAATGCTGTCAATTGACTTTGGTTGATTTAAGACTGGCTGATTTATTATTATTTTTATTTTTTTTTTTGTATTGAACAAAGATGGGTGGTTGAGGGGAAGTCCTTCTTTAAATCTCAAGGTTAGGAAAGTGAGGTTGTCAGGGCAGGCAGTGAGGCCCTGGGCTCCAGTGCCTAAGGAGCAGATGCGGAGCAAGTGTCACTGGGACATGATGCATCCAGCATTGTTGCAGTTACTGCATATGGTGCAGGCTCTTTGGTGCATCATAAACCTGCCTTTTTTATTTATGCTGTTGGATGCAGGGGTAATGGCAGATGGGGCTGATGATGCAGGCTTTGATGGTATGAGTGCTGACAATGCTACATGTTGTGAAGCCAGAGTGGTCTGGATCATAGCAGGAGGTTAGAGTTGTCCTCCAAGACAATGGAGTTTAAGAACTGCAGCAATTGAAAAGTAATTGTCCATGAATTTCCAAGTCCTCTCTTTTCTGAGGAGGGAGATGAGCTGGAAAGACACGGAAGATTAATCAGGTGAATTATGGTAGTCTTGTATGTTTGGGAGAGAACAAACAAGCAGGATATGGACCATGGAAGAGACTGTTTTGAAGCTTGCTGGACTCTCTTGCTCCTGGGCAACTTTTTCTAGGTTACAGAAAGCAGGGTCTCAAACACAGAGGCAGCAGAGCAGTTTTCTGCTTCTGTAGCTTGGTCTGCTGGTGTGGGCTGATAAAAACTTTGGACATGGTCAACCTGATTTTGTCTGAATAGATCGTTGTCAGACAGGGATAATGAGACAATGTCCATACTCAAGCTGAGGTGAGTGGAAGGATGATGTTGCTCATTAGATAAAGTAATAGCTCACTTTTCTATGTGTCCTCAAGGCAATAATATAGCCCAAAATGCAAGAGCAAATAAGAAGGAGAGTAAGGTGGGTATTGCTAGAAATGCTTGGGGTGGCATGGTTTAGGTCTGGTCTTCCACTCCTCAATAGCTTCCTTTAATGTGTGCCCTACCCACTACAAAAAATCCAAACTCATGACTGGACGCTGCTAAGTACACTCTCACAATAACTGTACAATACATGTTAATATCATTCAGTCTGAATTACACATCCTGAGAATGCATGATGTGCATCCAGAATTAACATCCATAAATTCACTTAGAAATCATAAAAAAATGAGGTTGCAGAATCTACCCGACAATCATGTCTTAAATTGAAGTTTTACTTCGATTTGATCTGTTTTCATCTTTAGTTGGACAGCATTGGACAGTTAATGTAGATTGTTTGGAATTTTTTTTTTTTCTTTCTATTCAGATTTTATTTATTTAATATTTATTTTTATTTATTTATGTTATTAGATAATTTATTAGTTGATCCTGCCTTTAGTTTTTCTATTTTCTATCAAGTTTTTTTTTTTTTTAATTTGTTTATTTCTTGTGTTAATCCTAATTCATTTTTAATTTTTAAATATTGTTTTTAAATTTCTTGACATTCAGAAGTGTGTGTGAAGTCAGTAAACCTGCAGCTGTTTGCTCTTGAACTGATGAAAATCCTCCTGTGTCTTCTGCTGTAGTTTGAATTCACCTGAGACCAAGCTGATAAAGGTGGAGCTGAAAAAGGTAATCTAGTCTTTTATCATCATCATCATTGTCATCATCATAATCATTAACATCACCTATTTCAACACAAACAAACATAACTTTTTATAACTTGTGGTTACAGCTTCAGATGTCCCTCAACGGGATGTTTAAGAAGCTTACATTGGCTATGGGAAGGTATGAAGTGTGAGAAAGTGGAGAACATGGAGGTTTGAGATGATAAAAACTGTTAGGAGGTGGAGGGTTAAGTCCACTATCAGTACAAATATTGATCCTGTATGGTTCTTTATCCATAAGTTTTCAACGTGGCTTTTTTCTAAACCTAACCACAGAAACTTAACTTTCCTACACCTAGACTCTGTAACCATATGTTAATTACGTAACTGTATGTTAAGGTAACGTTTTTCATAGGGTGCACATTCACAGGGATGTCATACAAACTGTTCTATACGAATATGTTGGCTGAATCAGCTACCTGGCCTGAAGGCAGTTACTGCTCACTGCTGTGATATTTTTTGGGGTGTTTTTGCCTTTAATTGATAAGAAAGCTGAGCATGAAAGGGGGATAGAGAGAGGAAATGACATGCAGCAAAGGGCCACAAGCTGGAGTTGAACCTGTGCCACTGCAGCAACAGCCTTGTACATGGGGCGCCTGCTCTATCCACTAAGGCACGGACGCCCCATTCATATTCATTTCTGACTGATTCCCAAAGTTTAAATTCAAAATTCTCCCTCCTTCTGTTCTTCATAACACGTAAAATGTGAAAACACATATAAAACAACCTTTAATATAATTGTGACCTACATTTCTCAAGAATATCATTGTCTTTGATGTGCATCCAGAGTAAATGTCCATAAATTCACCTATAAATCATAGAAATGATGTGGCAGAACTTGATACCTGAAAATGATGTTTTAAGTTTTAGTGTTTCTTCAATTTAATTCATTTTTTTTAATCTTTGTATATATTATGCTAGTATTTTAGTTATTTTTACATAGTTTTGTCCTCCCTTTTTACTTTCAATTTTTTGTAATATTCATTTTTATTTTATTAAATCATTTATTTTATTGTAGTTTTATTGCTTTTGTATGTTTTGTTGCTTTTTTTATGTAACAATGTTTTCCATTTTGTTTATTTCTTTAAATTTCAATATTTTATTTTCAGTCTGAATTTGTGTGAAGTCAGTTAACCTGTGCTGCTGTTTGTCTCCTTTTTAACTGATGAAAACCCTGCTATATCTTCTGCTGTAGGGTGAATTTTTCCACAGTGAACTTGACACAGACAGAGCTGAAAAAGGTCATCTAAGCTATCTGATGTTTTCAATTCATCATTATCTTCATCCTCATTTCTGAACATCTAAATGAAATTGTTATTTCTATTTTTAAATGTGGTTACAGCTTCAAATGTCCATTGACCTGACATTCATGAAACTGATGAAGGTCCTGCAAAGGTATGAAATGCAAGGAGGAGGAAGAGGAGGTTTGAGATGATGAAGAATATGAGGAGGAGACCAAAAATATTGATTTTGTTATTTCCCTTTAAAGGCAATATCAGTAGGAATTTAATGTGGCTCTTGCAGCTACAAAAAAGCAAACACATGATTGGACACTGCTGCAGTCACCCATGCGTTAACAGCTTTCAGGTTTATTAAACCCACAAAAAAACCCACTAACACCTGTTAACATCTGGCTTTTTTATTTTATAAAAAAAGTTATAATCAATATTCACTCCAGGGACAAATGATTCTGCAGTAGTCACTGGTATATCAGTTTCAGCTTCGATCAGCTCCAATCAACAGTGATGAAAATATGACACCCGCCTGGACACGCTAAATCTTTTTTACTAGCACCGCCACAAAACACCATCCGCCTCCATCTGAGCTGCACTCGAACACCATTCGAAATCTAGTCTGCACTTAGTTTGAAAGAGACACTAAATAAATAACAGATATAAAAAACATAGTAACCACCACAACATTTTCACTGGCCTTCATTATGCATTATTCATTATTCATTATGCTACTGTTTACTAACCTGTTTTGCAGCCTGTTATGATATGAAACATATATTGATATCATTTAGTGTGACTTGCCCTTCCCAAGAGAGTCAGTGTGTCTGATGTCCATCCAGAATAAATGTCCCTAAATCAATTTTGAGATAATAGAAATAAGACACTGCAGAAAGAAACATCCTGTTTGTAAGATGAAGTGTTCCTTCCATTTGACCTATTTTTATCATATTTATATAGTATCTATTTATTATTTTAGTAATACTTGTTTCTTTTTTAATCTAGTTATTTATTTGTTGATGTTATTAAGTAATATTTCTGTAGTCTAATGTTCATTTGTGTTATGTTTATGTTTCTTTTTTATTTCTTTAAGTTTGTCATATTTCATTTTATTTTTTCTTTAGTTTTTCTGTATTCATATTTTTAGTCATTTGACTTGAGTAGAATTATTTTCAGTTTCATATTCAGAGTTTGTGTCAGTAAACCTGTGTAGCTGTTTGTCTCCTGCTGAACTGATGAAAACTTTACTGTGTTTTCAGCTGTAGTTTGGATTCACATGGATTCAAGATTGACACGATAGTGGTGGAAGTGGAAAAGGTAATCTTACTGTTCGATTTATTTGAATACATTTCTCTTTAATTTTATCATCAACATCATCATCATCATCGTCATTTATGTCAAGATCTGATCATCCAAACAAAATTCATTTATTTTAAAACAAAAAAATGTGGTTACAGATTCAGATGTCCATTGATGAGATGTTCATGGAACTGATGAATGCTCTGAGAAGGTATGGATTGTGAAGAGGATAAGGAGGGTTTTAAGATGATGATGAATCACCATCAATCATCAATCAGGAGGCCAAAGTCTGTTATGAGTGTAGACATTGATTTTGTCATGGCCCTTGGAGGGCACTTACACTTTAATGTGGACACAACCACCACCAAAAATCCAAACACATGACTGGATGCTAGGACGCTGGGACAGGTCTCTACATCAGGTTAGACTAAGCACTGACGCTTTAGTTAAGAGAAAATACTGACATGTGAAATATGTTGTGATACTTCATTTTTAGCCAGGCCATCAGGAGGTGTGCTGGGCTTTCAAACCATTGTTTGCAGTGGCCAAACAGTGTTACACGAGACTACTTTTTTTTTTTTTGCTAAACTGGATGTAGCTGGCTCAGCTGGTTGAAGTCTCTAGTGTGCCTGCTCTGTGGGTCACAGAGTGCAGAAGCAGTGCCAATAATCTGCATCAATTTATGTGCGGCAGTTGAACTTTTTGGATTCATGCCCCACTGAGCAATTTTTATAAGAATGAGTGGAGCCCCAACTCCAACACTGTGTCCGGGTCTCTTCTTACAGCCATTATTTTAGCTGGGTATTGTTAACTAAACACCAACAAATCTCAAGCTTGGTAATTCTGTCTTGAGTGGACAGAATGGAGATCTTTAATGTCCACTCATGGCAATGTGTCTTCAGCTTCACATAACTAAAACCTTCAAATATATGCATACACCAAAACATTTCACAGACATTCATACACTAAAAAGATAGTTCCTGTAATTTTGGATAGTTCTTATCACACTGATATTTGTTCAATTTGATATTTGTTTTTTTCTGATAACATTGCTTTTAATTAGTTATTTGATGTTATACAAAGGGGATACAATGTCATGATTGACAACTATGTGTACCAGTTGGTGTGCTTACAATCAGTGGCACTGCTCAGGATTGGTCAGACAGGTGTGTGGGAGGGATGTCACCAGTGCACGATGGCAGTGGCTTTATCCGGAATATTCTGGCTTTATTTTTGTACAGTGGGAGCAAGTGGAGACATGTTGTCCGTTGTTATATACAGTCAGTGGCTGTACAGCTCTCCCAGCTATCTCTGGGGGTTCCCTATAATCTTGCTGGCAGTGATAATTATTTTGGTGAGGTTGCTTCAGCATCTAGCCCCTAAATTTCCATACCAGTATACTGTTATACTGGTACAGAAATTTGATATGTTGCAATGTGATGTTGCAAGAAAATCCACTATGTGTAAAACATCCTCAGGACATCTTTGCTTACACCAAAAGTATGTCAGTTCTTAAAAAAAAACTGCTCCAACTGCTCACTAATGTTTAAGCTGGTATCTAAAATCATCCCTAAGTATTTAAAACTACCTACCGTCTCTGCATACCGTCACTCATAAGGAGTGGAAGGTGTCCTGGTGGATGCACAGTGCTTGTAAGTTGTGCTGTTGTCCATGTTTTTCACGTTGACGAGACGGCGTCTTTCACACAGGGCTGCCGACAGATTCTACAATGTAAATTGCAGAATCTGTTTTGAGAGATTACTTGGCCCCTTAACTGTGACTGGCTGGATTCCTTGGTCCTATTAGCGTTTATGAGGAAAGCACTCTCTTGTACAGCATCTATTGCAAGTCTATCTGTCCTGGAAGAGGGATCCCTCCTGAGTTGCTCTTCCTGAGGTTTCTACCATTTTTCCCCCAGTTAAAGGTTTTTTTGGGGGGGGAGTTTTTCCTTATCTGCTCCAAGGGTCTGCGAGGACAGAGGGATGTCATATGCTGTAAAGCCCTGTGAGGCAAATTGTGATTTGTGATATTGGGCTTTGTGTATGATTCATGTAAAGACTAATTCATCATTGCCCCTAAACTAGACAGAAAAAAAGTTGCTGTCATAGATCTGCATTTTATGTATATGCATTAAAAAAGTGGAGGAGACAAAATGCAGCACTGGGATACCAAATAATTAAAAATGACTTATGACTAATAAGTCAGAATAATGAAAAATGACTTGTAATCAAAATTGTACAAATAGTATTTGCGGACAGTCAGATTCTTTGAACTTTCAATTCACTGTGCAAGGTGTCCGTAGATTTAACAAAATGTCTGCCCTGATTGTGTTACAAGCTTAACTAAAATCTAAAAATCTATAAAAAAATATAAATCTCCAGCATGAGCCTCAGGGTGCTGGATGTGTTTAGTAACCATGTGCAGTAGTGTTAATGTATCATCTTCAGTACCCCTCTGTGCTTTAAGGTAAATTGGAGGTTGTCTAGCTGACCATGGGGAAATGTTAGTCGCCCCAGCATAACTCTTTCCATGCACTTGTTGGTAAGACCAATAGTGTGAGGTTATTAGGTGAGGCACTGGAATA
Organism: Epinephelus cyanopodus; assembly: GCA_026686955.1. Lineage (NCBI taxonomy): Eukaryota > Metazoa > Chordata > Actinopteri > Perciformes > Serranidae > Epinephelus > Epinephelus cyanopodus. The sequence continues at coordinate 44,571,815 of CM048917.1, read as the reverse complement.
ATTGTGGATGTCTTCTATGAAAGTTTTCATCAAGAAAATCCCAGAATAATCTTGTAAAAACACCTTTGAATTGAGAAGTGTACCCTACAGTGGCTCCCCCTTTGAGACCATCTGGGCCTGGAGCTTTGTGTGACCTTATGTTTTTCAGTAAGTGTGATAAGATCCTAGACTAAGCTACATACTGTCAAGTGTGTCCAAATGAGTGTCTCAAAATCTACTGTAAAACTGGTGTAGCTTATTGGCAAAGGAGAGCGTAATCAGTAGGACTGGGTATCTTTTAAAAAATTACAATACCACTACCAATACCAGTACCTTTAGAGTGATACTGATGCCAGTACGGTATTTCATTAAATACCTGTAGTGTGAATGAAGCGGCACATATACCATAAAACTTCAATTAATAGCCTGACCTATTATTTGCTTCAGTCACTGCTGCTGAAGCTGCTGCTACTGCTGAGTATGAGTTTCACACCGGAAAAAGTCTGCCCGGCTACATACACTCAGTGACAGGGCTAACTGTTAGCATAACATAGTTTTTCATCAATGGGTTTAAAGACAGTCGAGTGGTTTCAGTGTCTGTGTGAATTTGCTGGGACCATTTAACAGCATGGTATTAGATGTTAGCTGCTGCTGCAGCTGTGTGGCTTGTGCCTAAGGTTACTGGGCAGGCATTGAACTGACTGTAGATGGTTATAACAGAAAGTCAGCTGATGGTCCTGGATCAGACCCCTGGAGAAAAAGGGATTGAATGCCATTTGACTGGAGTTATTTGTGGTACTACTTGGCACTGGGTTATTTAGTTCGATGCCTCAACGGCATCGAGCACTGATACCCAGCCCTAGTAACTAAATCAGTAGGCAGTATTATTTTCTAGCTTCACTGCCCATCACTACATTGAGCCTGGCCAATGCTTTCTTATTATCACCAGTAATAAATTGTTTCTCCATTTTCTGTCTATGCTGTTGTCAGGATCTTTTAATACTAAATATCACATGCAAAAAGTGCATAGTTTGTGCCCAAATCTGTATGGGTCGAACATAAAGTGGGCATGACTGTAAAGGGGAGACTCGTGGGTACCCACAGAACCCTTTTTCATTCAGATATCTTAAACTGAGAGATTAAGGGACCGCTGTGAAAATTTCAGAGAGGCTAGCATGATTTCCACTGGTACCACTGGATTCCTTAGATCTTTTAATTTAATGTGATACCAGTATCATCACTCTAGCTTTAAAACTGAGCCAACTGTAGCCAACTGACAGCCCTAATCATTATTTTTTATAAATTTTCTCTTTATGTGTTTTTCATTTTCTCTATCTCTTTAGTTTGTCATATTTTATTGATATTTTTAGTGACTTGATTTCAGTCAGATCATTTTCAGTCAGAGTTTGTGTGAAGTCAGTAAACTTGTGTAGCTGTTTGTCTCCTGATGAACTGATGATGTTTCTTCTGTTATAGGTTGAATTTACCTGAGATGGACTCAACAAAAGGTGAAGAAGGAAGAGGCAGTCAGCAGGGTTTGATTTTACATCACCATCCTCATCATCCTCATCCTCATTCTCATCCTCACCTCCATCCTACTCATCCTCACCCTCATCCCCATCATCCTCATCATCCTCATAACTCGGGTGAGGTATCTGAGCATGAGAAGATTACAGAAATCCCAGTTGAGTGGAGAAGGGAGCGTCTGGTAAGGTATGTAACAATGAAGCTGATGGTAGGTCTGAAGTGATTAGCAGGGAGCAGAGGAGTTGGCACTAGATGAGATTACTTGTTTTGGACGGAGATTTCATCTGTTTTGTGATTGTCTACAGCTGAACTGACAAAAATCTTCCTGTGTCTTCTGCTGTAGTTTGGCTGTACCTGTGATGCGTGTGACAAATGTGGATTTTGGAAAGGTAATCTACACTTTGATTTTTCATCATCATTTCTGTCAACACTCTCTGAACACCCTAACAAAAATAATAAAATTGTGGTTACAGTTTCAGATGTCCATTGACGAGGTGCTGAAGAAACTGACTAAGGATCTGGGAAGGTATGAAACATAGTAGGAAGTGGAGGAGGTTTTAGATGCTGAAGAATAATAGGAGCAATTTTGAGTGGTAACAAGTAAGGTGATGAAGATTATGAAGAGGAGGGGACTGAATCTAATATAAGTACATCTATTGATTCTGTCGTAGGCAAAATTAGCTTAATCTGGGGAAATATAGCATTAATCAAAATCAATATGTAAAACTGCTTCAAGTATTTGCCCAGCAATATCAACTAACAATGATGTCATTACACAATAACACTAGTGAACCATTTCTCCTGGTGATCAATCGAGAGTATTGGTAATGCTACATTGTTTGGTCAAGGATTAATTTTATACTCAAGTTAAAAAACAAACAAACAAAAAAAACATAGAGTTGCTGAAAGTAAGTTACAGAAAACCAGGGCAATGACTTTGTATTAAAAACATTTATTATTATCACTATTAAAACAAAACTCTACAGTAACACACAAAAAAACACTACGCATACAATGACAATACCCAACTGATTAATAAACTGAATAATAAAAGTAACCATCAATTCAATTCAATTCAATTTTATTTATAAAGCCCAATATCACAAATCACAATTTGCCTCAATTCTGGATCAGCTGGAGAGTTTTTGAAGACCTATTAGAGAAACCTGATAATAGGGAATTGCAGTAATCCAGCCTAGAGGTAAAAACAAATTCTGCATCTTTTTGGGACGGGATAGGCCTCATTTTTTGCAACATTACGCAGATGAAAGAACACAATCTGTGAAGTTTGTTTTATGTGGGAGTTAAAAGACAAATCTTGATCAAATATCAGAAATGCCATCAATATCAAGAACAATAACTTAAACATTTTAAGGGTCTAAGAGACCCCTCTCCTCCTAACACACACATGCACACGTCTCGTCTCCTGACATTTTCCTTTTAGCTCAGATACACAGGATATGGTTTTATACAGTCTTTAACAGCAACAGTCATATTTACAACAACAAAGTCACTATATAAACCTAATAATTTCTCGCTGGAAACAAATCAAGCATGTCAATAAAATAAATATTCCTCCTGACATCACATCACATGAGTTAAAAAAGTAACGCTATCTAAGCATGAAGAATACAAACATCAGTACCAATCATTCAGCCTACTTTCTGTCCCCTGTCTACTGAGGAGAGTCACTATCTGCAGGTCGGCTGCCTCAGGTACATTTTCAGATAAAGTGTTACACTACATACAAACAGCTTTCATTTTAGTGAGCCTCACCAGCGCGTATGTGCTTGTGTGAACCACGATTGTAAGCCAAAATAGCGGTGAATGAGAGACTGCGTACAGAACACATTGAAATATGACTTTCTACATGCTGAACACATGTATTGATAAAGTATTGGCTTTTTACTGGCAGAGGTTTAATTGCACTTACTTATAGTAACAAGCGTAGTTGTCGCCAACTAGAGTAATCTTTATGTTATACTCCCTCTCTGCTGTTGTCTGACTTCACTCTGTTATGTTTGTGTGTCTGTGTGTCCCTATGTGTGTGTGTTGTGAGGAGGAGGTAAGCCCTGTCATGCAGAGAGCAGGAGAGAGGCTGCAGCATGATGATACATGAAACCAAAACTTTAAAAAGTAACGATATGAGTCATTAACGTGGAAGCTTACTGTTATTACGGTCTTGATTAAATTTGCCTTGGACTGTGTAATACCACTCAGACATTGCTTCTGGGCTGCATTTGGCCCGCGGGACGCTACTTGAATAGGCCTGATTTAGATGAAGAAATAACTGAGGTTAGTTGTTGAAGGGTAATCGCAGAGAAGCACTCCAAATATATATCAGGTCTTACAGCTGTGTTTAAGGTCCCTGTATTTAATGGCAGATTGGTACTTTCTGAGAGAAGGAGATGGTGAATTTGGGAACTGCCCATTGGCTCGACAGCCCATTGGTTCAACATCCCATTGTTCTGACCATATTAAACTCAAGTCCGTTCCGAAATCATCATGATGCCCTGTGGTTAAGGTCTGGTTAGGTTTAGGCAAAAAAAACAATTGGTTAGGGTCAGAAAAAGATCATATTGTGGGTTAAAATGAAAAAGAATGTGACAAACACATAAGCCGTTAGCCTGCTCCGCCTCAAGCCGGGCGCGGCACACCATATGCCTGCCGAGAGCCATTCAGCACCACGGACAGTCGGACTAATGGGATGTCGAATCAATAGGCTGTCGAACCAATGACATGGAGGTCGAAAGGAATACAAGGCTCAATACAGCTGTGACGCTCTGTCAGTGTGGCTACAGTGCTGAAAAGAAACCTGGGGTTGTTCTTATTTTCTTCTATTAATGCTGAGTAATAGTTTACTCTGGCATTGCAGAGGGTCCCCCATACGTTTTAAGACTGTCTTCCCAGACTAAACGAGATTCTTCCAGCTTGGTTAAACAACAAATTCTTTCAAATTTTTGTGATATTCGTCTCAGATTGTCAGGTTGGGGAGTCGTACCACAGAGCTAAATTACTTTGTTTCATTAATTTCTTGCTAGACAGTCGAGTGTTTTTTGCAGCAAGCCTGCAGCACTATCAACAAAATAATCAATGTAGGAGAGTTTAAAGTCAGCACAGGAAACCTCAGTTACAGTGGGACATTGTATTAAATTTATCAATAGAATCATTTCCTTGAATTTTGCTCCAGCACTGTCGCATAAACATCTAGTACAGCAGATTTTGGAGAGTGGGAAGGTAAGTTAGAGAAGGTAATTGTAATATCTGAATTCACCAGGTCAGCAGAAAGTAATTGTCTGTGCTACTTGTGCATCCTCGAATGCAAGGCACTGAGTTGGCGGGTCGCTGTTAAGGGCATTAAAAAACAAAACTAGTGTTACAGTTGAATGGATGAGAAGATAGAAAAATCAAAGTCTGGAGCTGGTGGTGTAACAAAAGAAAGGGTAACACTTTCAATCAATCAGTCAATCAATTAGTCAATCAATCAATTTTATTTATAAAGCCCAATATCACAAATCACAATTTGCCTCACAGGGCTTTACAGCACACGACATCCTTCTGTCCCCCAAAAAAACCCATTTAATGGGGAAAAAATGCGGTAGAAACCTCAGGAAGAGCAACTGAGGAGGGATCCCTCTTCCAGGACAGACAGACGTGCAATAGATGTCATAAAGAACAGATCAACACAATAAATCAACAGTAATCCATATGACACAATGAGACAGAAAGAGAGAGAGAGACAGAGAGATGCAGGACAGACGATAATGACAGTAGCTTACAACAACATTAACAAAAGTAATAATATTATAATTAATAATATATTAATATCTGATAGTATACATGTGTGACAATAATCATATGTGTATAATAACAGTAGAAGTATGACTAATGATGCAGCAGCAGCAGGAGGCATCTGGCAGGACCATGGCAGCAGCACAACCACACATGTCACACTATCCAGGCACCACTGCAATATGAGTTAACCTGAGAGACAGTGGAGCACAAAGGCTCTGGAAAAGAAGCAGAGTTAGTGACATCCAGAATGGCCGAGGTAGCAAGATGCAGTAATAGGACACGAGAGAGAGAGAGAGAGAGAGAGAGAGAGAGAGAGAGAGAGAGGGAGAGAAGGTGCCTGGTGTATTATAGGGGGTCCTCTGGCAGACTAGGCCCAAGTCAGCCTAACTAGGGGCTGGTACAAGGCAAGCCTGAGCCAGCCCTAACTATAAGCTTTATCAAAGAGGAAAGTTTTAAGTAGACTTAAGACTTTACTCTCTTTCGTCTCCACATTTAAGACTAGTCTTAAATGTGGAGACGGTGTCTGCATCCCAAACCGCAACAGGAAGATGATTCCACAGGAGAGGAGCCTGATAGCTGAATACTCTGGCTCCTGATCTACTTTTGGAGACTTTAGGGACCACGAGTAACCCTGCATTCTCCGAGCGCAGAGTTCTGGTGGGATAATATGGCACTATGAGCTCTCTAAGATATGATGGAGCTTGACCATTTAGAGCTTTATAAGTTAACATTAGGATTTTAAATTCAATTCTTGATTTTACAGGGAGTTAGTGCAGAGAAGCTAAAGCCAGTGCAGAGAAGCTAAATACTTTATATTAATATTTATATTATATTATTATTAAGGTACTGTAATAAGTGCTAATTAATGCTTAATAAGCAGAAATGAACAGTTAATGAGCACTTATAAGATGGTATGAGATTATAATTAACATTAATAAGAGTTAATAATTAATAATAAGTGTTTATTACAGCATAACTGACTGAGTTGTTTTTGCTTATAGGAGCATTATAAGCACTTAATAGAAACTTTGGTAACAGTAACCTATACTAAATATTAATAAGATGTCTAGTTACATTAATTATAATTTATAAGGGTTAATTATAGAATAATAACCACATTTATTACTGGCTTATAAGACACTATAAGACCCTATAAGATGAAATTAATAAGGTTTATTAACATTAATGAGATTATAAAAAGTTAATATAAATGCCATATTACAGTTAATAAATGCTTAATTATGCACTTATTAATAGTTAATAATGATCCTTTGCAGCTACCTGGTCTAAAGTGGAAACAGTGTAATATAAAGGTTAATAAACTATTAATATGCACTTATTAACAGCTCATAATGCGTCTTTGCAGCTACTGGATCTAAAGTGGGAACAGTGTCTTGTTGACATTCATAAATTCTTTATTGTACACTCACTGAAGTTAATTCTATTAATTATGCACCTATTGCAACATCCAGATATCAATCGTTACTTCAGCCTTTTCACTCTAGTATGTTATTATTTTCTTTAGCAAAGGATCATGGGAATCTCATTTCCTCAAAATGGCATACTAAGACAAACACAAGTTATTTTAACTGAAAAATTTGAGCAGATTGATTCAGAGTTAGCTGCTTTATTTACTCGTGATGAGAATTCAGCCTACCAATGGTGGTGAAAACACAACATAAGAACATGTTTACTTTTTATATTGATTTTTAATGCAACCACTATTGTCAAAAACAGGAAAGAAGGATTGGAAAGCCTAATAGATGAGTTCTAAAAAAAATGACAATTCTGTGTTCACTTGGCTTTTTCAAAAGTTTTGTGACTTGGATTGACTGTTCGGGAATACAGTGTTCCACAAAGCTCCCTGTAACCCATCAGTTTTCTGAAAGAGAGTGACAAAAGTCTCAGCATCGGCCAGGCCAAAGGTGGCCGGGTCAGTGTTATCTTCAGGCCAGTTACTTAGGTCAAACACGGTGGCAGCGGCCTTCAAGACACCCATATCAAGGTTGCCAAACCGCTTGGTGAGGTTGTCACAGAAGCCATTGATTAGTTTATCTTTCACTTTGTGGAAGTCATCATCATTGACTTGCTCCCTGTTGAGTTTTACACCAGAGAAGGTGTTTCCGGGAAAAGGTCCCACTTCATCCAGGAACTGCTTCAGATGCTGACCTGGAACTGTCTGAAATACAGAAGAAAAATCTTTTACTGTCACGATTGCTAAACATACACCGTAGCATATTAGTTCCTCTCTAGGGAGTTTATTTTGTTTACATGCATGGCTACAAGACACCATCTGCAATGTCAGCCCATCCCTCTGAAAGAGAAGGCTCAGAATTAAACCCATAAACATATTTAATCTAACTTCCCTTGTTTTTAATCCACAGCCTAGTACTGAATTACTCTCACAATGGTTTCACAAGAGTGATAATAAAACACTTACACACTGAGCCTGATACAAACTTCAATTGCCAAAATGTATGAAATACTCTTTTAACCTTATTGACGGAGAGGAATGAAGTCAGGCTATGGCGTTAGCAAATCAGCAGTAGCATGAACATGACGCAGCCTATATCCATTTGCCTGCTCAACATAACGCACAGCTCATCGATGCTCCTAACACATTCACTCTGCTCATCTTGCTTCACAAATTTACTGTCACTCTTGTATCTCAACCATATGCATCTTCATTTCACTCACTTTAACTCACACAGAATGTCATTAGCGTTGCACTTAGCATTTCTAACGGCACCCTCCACGAGCCGTGACACACACACACACACACACACACACACACACACACACACACACAGGGTGACAGAAAAATGGGTTGAAAGTTTCTCAAACTAGTCCTCACAATTCCCAAACCGTGGGTCCGATCTTCAATCTGAAGGCATCACCAAAAAGATAAACTTGTTCTGAACACAGAACACAGGGCGGCACGGTAGTGTGGTGGTTAGCACTGTCGCCTCACAGCAAGAAGGTTCCCAGTTCGATCCCGGGTGTGGGAGCCTTTCTGTGCGGAGTTTGCATGTCAGCGTGGGGGTATCTCCGGGCACTCCGGCTTCCTCCCACAGTCCAAAGACATGCAATTTGGGGGCTAGGTTAATTGAATGTGAATGGTTGTTTGTCTCTATGTGTCAGCCCTGTGATAGTCTGGCGACCTGGCCTCTCGCCCAATGTCAGCTGGGATAGGCTCCAGTCCCCCGCGACCCTCAAGAGGATAAAGCGGTTAGAAGATGAATGAATGAAGGCAGCAAAAACAAGAGGGACTTCATCCTTCCGCCCAGGTCCCTAACAATAATAAACAATTAAAATAGGGTCCTCAAAAACCAACAAGCTGATAAGCCTATAGCCTACTTTAACAAACTAACTTACCACAGGGGCAGAAACAGATAAAACGTCGTCTTCAGAGTCCCGACGCTAAGTGTCACATCTTACTCCAACTGGAGCGGCACAGGAGGAGCTTGCATCAGTTGTTTCAACCATCTGAGCATTGCTAGGTTCTGTGCTCTGATGAGGAGTGGCGAGCATAGCTGGCAAATGGCACCCAGCGTGACCGTCATGCAGCGAGTTGAGTTCCGTGTCTGTGCATGCGTGCACGTGTGGAGCCAGATTAGATGCAGAAAAAGCCACTGAATTTTTGCTGTTCATAAGTTTTTATTGAAATTATTCAAGCGACAAAAGCAATGTTCAGATACCCATACGTAATGACGTTGTAAATAACACCCATTTTGATATTGCTTTGACTTTCCCTTTCTTCAAACTTGAAACAAATGTTCATTGATAGTGTGCCTACAGCCCCACAGTGTCATTTACCTGCTCAAGTGAAGCCACAGACAGTTAGTCATCCTGAAAATCTTTTTTTTTTTTTTTGCCAAATTTTCAACATTTTACTGACTTCAGAGGCCCATTACTCTGTCTGTGTATCACCTAGAGTGTATCGAACACTTTCACAAGAAACTTCAGAGAGTTTGCTTTCTGGAAAGACCTCATGCATGCATGTAGTCAGAGCGGTTCAGAGGCTACAGCCATTTTAATTTAGGTATGTCATTTTAGGCGTTTTCGCTACAAAATGGGGGTGGAGTGCAAGAGGTTAATTAACTTTTATTACCTTAATCAATCAAATTTCAATCAATCAATCAAATTTATTTGTATAGCCCTTTACAGTAGCCAAAAAAGGTACCCAAAGTGCTTTACAACAAAATAATATAATGGCTATATAAAGTGTTACCAAAGAAAGCAGCATAAAACTTCACACCAGTACCAGAGAAGGTTCACTCATGCATTTCAGTGATGGTCAATTTATAGGTAAAGTTTTCAGGGCAGCGTCTGTCCAATCAGCAGACATGCTTGTCCCCTGGGAGAGGTTCCAACGTGCAACCCCACTTGGTCACTCTGTCTGTTAGGAAAATCTGAAAGACTTCATAGAAAATGGAGGCCGCAGAATTCGGATGCTGGGTGCTCTGAAGGAGTAGTTATCTTAAATATTGTCAAGAGGTGGTCCTGAAGTCTTGGTGGGTTTTTTTGGCGGAGCACTCCCATTTTTGCTGTTGTTGCTTATCTTTTTGCTTTCTTTGAGCTGGGCAATATAGGTGAACTGTCCCTTCAACAGGGGCACTGATGTTGCAGCATGTTATTGGCATGGGTTATGACATTACATGGAGGAGAGCTGGCATTGACAGAGCAGTGAGCACAACAGACTCACATGAAGTTGTTAAAAAAACCTTTGTTCTTTTTACTGTTCGAAGAAATGCAATTTCTTTATCTTTTAGCGTATTTTGAAGAGTGGCCAGTCTATTCAATAATCTTTAATGAAGGTCGGTCTTCAGAGCACCTCGCTGGAACATGATGATGCTGCAACAGGCTACATTATGTAAAGCTGAAGTAGCTGGGACAATGGCAGGAGGCTGGAGTTGTCCTCTGAGGCAATGGAGTTGCAGAACGGCAGCCATTGGAGGATGATGTACTGTGAATTGCCTCATCCGCCCTTTACTGATGAGAGTAATGAGCTGGCATACAGACAATGGAAGAGACTTTTTTTTTTAAAGCTTGCTAGACTCTCTTGCTTTCTGGATGGCTTGGAGGTTAAAGAAAACAGGGTCTCAGACACAGAGACAGCAGAGCAGTTGTCCGCTTCTGTTGTTGGGTCTGCTGGTGTGGGCTGATGGAAACGTGAGACATGGTCAGCCTGATTTTGATTGGGGTCCAATGGAGATAGTGAGACAAAGTCCATACTCAAGATGAGGGGAGTGGATCGATTATGTTGCTTGTGGGATGAAGTAGTAGCTCAAATGTATGAGTGTGCCTGAGGATATATTGTGTGATCTCTGTTCTGGTACAAAATGCAAAAGCAAACGTGTAGGAAGGTTTGGTGGGTATCTCTAGAAATACTGGAAATGGCGTGGGTTAGGTGTGGTCATCCACTACTAAATAGCGTCATTTAACATGTGCGAAAAATCCAAACACCTCATTGGACACTGCTGCGTATTTGAAGTAGATAGGTTTCAGGTTCACTGTGTAATCTGAATCCCCCCGCTGAGTCAAACCCAGATAAGGTCTTTAAATCAGATTACTTTCAACATTTATTTCTGACTGATTGCTGCAATTTACCTAAAATTGTCCCCCTCCCTGTTCTTCAAAACTCTTTGAAATATGAACACACTGATATGAAACATATATTGATATCATTCAGTATGACTTACACCGCCCCCCCAAAAAGAAAATATATGTATATATAAATAGATAGATAGATAGATAGATAGATAGATAGATAGATAGTGATTTGACTTGAGTCAGATCATTTTGAGTCTGAATTTATGTTAAGTCAGTAAACCTGTGCAGTTTGTTGTCTCCTGTGGAATTGATGAAAATCCTTTTTTGCTGTAGGTTAAAGTTACCTGGGATAAACTTGATAAAAGTGGACCTGAAAAAGGTAATCTATAATGTTTGTATTTTTTTTTTATATCATCATCATCATCATCTTTATCATGATCATCATCCTCTTTGCTAACTCTGAACATCCAAAGAATTTGTTTTTCTTATTTTATTAAATTCTGTTTACAGCTTCAGAGGTCTATTGACAAGATGTTTCAGAAGCTGCCGAAGAATCTGAGCAAGTATGAACCTTGATAAGGACGAGTGGGAGGTTTGAGATGATCAAGACTATGGGCTCTAGTTTCCCGGCGCAGTGCAGAGTGGCAAACCCTGCGCAGGGCTAGTTTCGAGCAGTGCAACCCGAGGCGCGCTCAGTTTGGTATTTTGGCAGACTGAGGTGCGCTGAGATGGGTGTGGCGGCGCAGCAGGGGGAGGTGTCAACAGATCCAGCTTGGCGCCGTGACAGTTTTGTGCTAAAAGGCTTCGCTGAAGGTGCGCTAAAAGCTCGCCAACTGAAACCACGTTTACTGTCAGTGCAGGTGGAGCGCAGCCAGTGTAAGTCGAAGTTTGGCTGACCGGTGGACAGTGCGCACACGTCACCAAAACCTCACAGGCAGTTTTCCAGAAATAAATACTCACAAACACCACTATTCAATGCAACTATCTGCAATCAGCACATAAATGTATCTCTATATCAACTGTCCCATCACATCTGATGTCAGATCAAAGGGGATTGTAAAAGTCAAAAGAAAAGAAACAGAGTGAGACTGCCAGAAAGAAAGAGAGAGCGCGCACGTGCACGAGAGAAACGCAACATTGCTTTACAATTGTGGTGACCTCCTCCCAGGCTACCTTTGCTTCATCAGCCCGTGGAGGTCTGTTTGCAATTCCGTATATATAAATATTTTTTTTCATGGACTGTTCATTGAGTTACGGAGTTAAATACGTTTGCTGACTTGAACGTCATTTAAGCTAGTAGCAGCTTATACTTGTACTTAAAGCTTATATTTTGTAGACATCGTGATTTCCCAAAACTGAATAAATATCACACAGTCCAGCAACTTTTCCGGGGGAAACCCTGTGACATTGACATGTTAAATAATTTTCATAATCTTCGTTGCTGGACTGTGTGGTATTTATTTAGTTTTGGGAAATCACAATGTCTACAAAGTATAAGCTCAAGCTGAGTGTATCGGCAATCCAACTACAAAAAATGCCAGTTGAGGGAATCCGAAGCCATTTTTAACTCATGTTGGTGTGCAAAAATGAGGTCCTCCATGGTACGCTTTGAACACTTTACTGATATTGACTTACAAAAACGCGTGTCAAGTATGTAAACCCATGCAGCTGTTTGTCTCCTGTTGAACTTATGAAAATTATCCTGTGTCTTTTGCTGTAGTTTGAATTTACATAAGATGAAGCTGATACAGGGGAGAATGGAAAAGGTAATGTACACTGTTTGATTTTTTTAACATCATCATCATCATTATCATAATTTCTGTCAACACTCTGAACTTCCAAACAAAATATATTATATAATATTTTCTTTAAAATAAAAATGTGGTTACAGCTTCAGATGTCCGTCGACAAGACGTTTAAGAAACTGCTGAAGGATCTGGGACGGTATGACATGTGAAGAGGTGGAAGAGAAGGAGGAGGAGAATGTTTAAGATCATCACAGATTTAAGGAGAAGGAAAAAGTTTATTATCAGTGCAAATACTGATTCTGTTACTGCGCTTTATTTCTAGGTAGTTAATATGACCCTGCCCATCACCAAAAATCCAAACATATGATTGCAAGCTCCTGCTGTCACTCGCATACTAACAATAGACATGTTTCAGGTTTACTGACTGATTTGGATCACCCTGCTGTGTCAAACTTGGATCAAATCCTTACATTGGTTCAGGTTGCACATTCATTTCTGAGTATTTGTACTAGTTTGTGTCACACTCCCTTCTTCTGTTCTTCATAACTCAGTAAAATGGAAACCCACTGACATGATACACATATTGATATCATGCAGTGTGACCAACACACTTAACAAAGAAAGTCATTATTTTTGATGGCCATACAGAGTAAACCTTCAAAGATTCACTTCAAAATCATAAAAAAGACGCTGCAGAAGTTGAGCTTTTTCCTATACCTGTATCTGTTTGTTATTTTTACATTATTCCAACCTTTTTCCCTCATTTTATTCATTACGTTAATTCATGTTATTAAAGATTTTTTGAATTTTTATTTTTTTTAAATTGTTCATTTCTCTGTCATATTTCATTTTTTTGTTTTTTATTTTTGTTTTTAGTGATGTGACTTGAGTCAGAATCATTTTCACTCTGAGTTTTTCTTAAGTCAGCTGTTTGTCAAAAGTTGAACTGATGGAAATCCTCCCGTGTCTTCTGTCATAGGTTGAATTTACCCGAGATGCACTTGACAAAGGAGACACTGGAAAAGGTGATCAGTGCTGTTTGTTTTGTTTTCAATCATCATCATCTGTATCATTTCTGTCAACACTGTCAAAAAATCCATACAAAATTAATTTGTCATATAAAATAAAAATGTGGTTACAGCTTCAGATGTCCATCCACGCCATGTTCAAGAAACTGACAAACTCTAAAGGAAGGTATGAAACTTTATTGCATTAACTTAATGAAAGTTTATTGCATTTCTGAGTAGCCAAACATATTGTGTATTCTGAATTTAAACATATGAATATAACTAATAAAAAATGAAACCAATACCAGAAGATAAAAATGTTAATATTGAAAGAAAAAAAAGACACTAAATTTGAGTTTTCTCTTCTCTTTTCATTCTAATCATCTGTCCAGCATGGAGAAACTCAAAGAAGCAGCAGAAAATTAATGTCCATGATTTCGAATCACGTGTTCAACCATCACACATGGACTTTGTGATCAAGTGTCAACCTTGAATATATATATATATATATTATATATATATATATATATATATATATATATATACATGTATATATATATGTATGTGTGTGTGTAGTATGGTTTTGGTGACGGATTGCTTCTACTCCTCTACAAGCTGATAATAATAATTGGGTTCCAAAAGGTGTGTAGTTACTAGACTGATGTTCACTTCTCTGTTTGACTGCTGGATGGATGAAGTTCTACTCTTTTGTTCTACTGTCTTTTTCTCTGGTAATAAATACCATGAAAAAATCTACAGACTCTGGACAAGTTGTAGTTTCTTATTCATTTATCAAAGCATAAGTAGCAGTGTTCAAGAAGGATGTCTCTGAATGATAAATGGACTGCACTTGTATAGCACATTTCTAGTCTTCTGACCAATCAAAGCTTTTACATTACAAGTTACATTCACCCATTTGCACGAGTTCACACACTGGTGGACGAGGCTACTGTACAAGATGCCATCTGCTAATCAGCACTCTGCTCTCACACACTGATGGAACAGCCATTGGGAGCAATTTGGGGTTCAGTACTTCTACATGTGGACTGGAGGAGCCAGGTATCAAGCTGCTGATTTTCTGATTGGTGGACAACTCGCGAGAAGTTGGCCTGAGTGTCAGTTAACCCTTAAAGACCGACAGGAGCGCCTGCGATCCCATTTGCATATTGATTTTTAAATGCTGGTAGAATTGCAACCAAATATTTTGCACTGATAGGTTTGTAGAAAAACAGTAAAAAGCGCACAGAAGAAAAACATTATAATCCTGATCGCAGGTATTCACAGCACTTCCTATATTGGACTAAACGTCATCATGTTGTGAGCATGAACTGTCACTTGATTTTCTTGCTTGTCTTTCTCGCAACACTACCCGCGACAACAAGGAGGGACGTCATTAGCCGGGAAATCTCTTTCTTTCTTTCGCTGTCAATATTTCTCCTAGCTTGTAGCCACACACTCGCTCTCGCTTAGCATTTTAGCCTTTCACAACAACACTTAGACACACACACACACACACTATGAGGGGTGAAACGTATGACCCAACCACACTACAACGCGTCACTTGCGCCTACTTAGGACACGTCAGATCTGATGAAACCGCGTGAGCGCACGGCTACATTTTACATAGGGTTACTATGGAGACACGAGTGTTACACGCACCCGCTACATGACGTGCAGGCATTGTTCGCTCCACTCACATGACGCGCTCACACGGCTTATCAGTACGCGTGCACAGCGCGTTACAAACGCCACACATACACTACACTTACGTGTGCGTCGCTATGCTAACTAGCTTGCTATGCTAATCAGATGTGCGTGCGTTTACACATCATGTGAGCGCAGGGGTCAAAAGTGTCAGCTGTGAAGCAACAGCGCGCCGTGTTACGGACGTGTGACACGTAGCATCGCTATGCTAACTAGCTTGCTATGCTAATCAGACGTGCGTGCGTTTACACGTCATGTGAGCGCAGGGGTCAAAAGTGTCAGCTGTGAAGCAACAGCGCGTCGTGTTACGGACGTGTGACACGTAGCATTGCTATGCTAACTAGCTTGCTATGCTAATCAGACGTGCGTGCGTTTACATGTCATGTGAGCGCAGGGGTCAAAAGTGTCAGCTGTGAAGCAACAGCGCGTCGTGTTACGGACGTGTGACGTATATATATATATTGTATATATATATAGATGTAGAGATAGACTGTTTCACTGATGCTTTGTTGCTAGGGCAACAGCTGTGGTCCCTGTGCACTTCCTGTCAGTTACTGCATTAACAAACATTCTATACACACACACACACACACACACACACACATATATATATATATATATATGTGTGTGTGTGTGTGTGTGTATACCTACTGTATATAGACCATTTCAAACTTGACAACATAAACATTCTAATGAGTCCCTTGGTACTTCCTGCTAGAATGTCTATCTATTTTCTTTCCTTGTTCAGGCACTATTTTTTAACACTTTTACAACAGATCATTTCTTAGCCTATAATAATAGGATACTTGCAGCTTTATATCAAGGGGAAGAAATTGTGTCTCATGAAATTGTTATATTATTTATTATACCTACTTATACATACTTATTTCCACAGCAGTTGGGGTGCTGTGTGTTGTTGCCTGTTCTTGCCACAAGGTGGAGTCTGGTTTGAGTTACCTCCCTTTTTGAAACAGACTGAGTTTTCACTAAACCTGCTTTGTGAAACGGGCCTCTGGTGATTTGCTGAACGATCGTGACATCGCTACGGCTGGATTGGCTGAGCAAGGGGCTCGACCTTCAGTGTCAACAGTCGCCTACTGGGTAACGAGCGTGACGTCACCGCTGCCGGATTGGTTGAGTGAGGGGCTCGGCCTTCATAATGCCGGCCACACGGAAGCCGCCTCCTCTCCCGTACATGGCAGCAGCGCATCGTTCTTTGGTTTTTATGATTGATAAGTGCTTTACTACGGAAGCGCATTGCATTCACTGGATAAAAAAAAATTAGACACCTTATCTCGTAATTATGACATCTCGTAATTACGAGATCAGGATCTCGTAATTATGAGATCAGGAAAGGTGTCACTGTGGCCACTGCTTCGCTCAGAACCACATACTGCACATCCACTAAGGGGGTTCAGAACTACTGTAACCAGCTGCCACTCGGGTGGTGCCATCTTGATTATATCCCATATCTTTATTATAATGCGTACATATTGTAAATTACGACGGAGTATTACACTCAGCAAGGACACCAGTGCGCACCGTATATATTTTGATCTATTTTATACTTCAGATTTATATTGTTTGGCATTAATTGGTGACAGAAAAGAACGAATTTCATTCTGCAGGGAAACGCGTGTCCTTACTGTGCATATTGGATCTTGAATCTATGTTTAATGAAGACCCTGTGTGCGCTCAGAGCTGTGGCACAAGTTACGCACTGAAATCTGGCGGAAGAAAAATAAGAATGAAACGAAAAATGAGTAAATAAATATATATGGCCTCCCTGCTGAAATTCCATTGTTTTATGATTAATCGATTTATGATTGAAGATGTCTGTGTGTTTTGTGCCAGGTTACAGTCACTCCAAGCTGCAGGAAACGAGCGAAAGCTATGACGTCACATACATGACCTCCTCCTGTGTAATTTTTCTAATTACGTTTTTTCAAAAGCTTATATCTCAACAGTTTTACCACAAAGTATGACTTTCTTGACCTTAAAATTTATGTTTTAAATTCATTAACAACATATTTGGATTTCATGTCACAACTCAAACGGGACCAAAAGATAACATTGCTCTCCTCATTCACTGCCATTCATATTTTTTTTTCCGATCTAAGGTCCCATGAGCGTCACGTGACTTAGGCACTCGATTTCAGCGCGACCTGTCTGAAGACGCCGCTTTTTACGGCCGTTTTTAATTATAACGCGCAAAAAGCGGCGCTTTACTCACGACAAAGTGCCGTAAAATGCGCCCGTTTTTTCCAGCGTTGTAAGGAGGCACAGTAACCGCTGCTTTTTACGCCATAATAACGGTCCGAAGAACGCCGTAAATAACGGCGTTTTTCCAGATGATAATGAGCCCTGCCCTCTGTTTAACACAACCAATAAGTTCAGTGTTTCTGAAACCAATCAGCGGAGAGCACAGCGAGACCAAAACAAAGGATCCACAAGACTTGGCTGCTGTGTTGCTCTTTTGTATCGCCAGAGGAAATTACTAAAATTCAAAGGATTAATTACTGATCTGCATGAAAGTATAATCACCGTGGCTGGAAACGCTGTGCTCAGAATATATCGGTTTATAAAATAAACAAAACCTTAATCATCGTATTGTACATTTAACTGTGACCCAACCAGAGCACTGCCTCTGTGAGAGACTTGGACTTGCTGACTGTGTGTGTCAGCGTCATAAGTTTTTCCCCCTTTGCAGCACTTCTAAAAGTGGTTTGCCTCAAGCTCTGTGTCAAATAATGCGTACAATATTTTTTAAAAATGTATGAAGTCCAAATGTATTACTCGTCATACAATTTCAATTTATTAGTCTTGCTTTTTGTTTTGTTTTAATGTCATAATTATCTGAACAATCGCTAGCTAAAACATTTATTTTGACATGTTACTTGTTACAGTTATAAATTTCCATGTTCACCAGTAATCATTAGGACAATTTCTAATGTAAAACACATCAAGTTGCGCCACATCTGATCTCTGCAAACCAGTGTAGGCGATGTTACACATTTTAACCACAGGGTGGCAGTAGTGGTTAAAACTGGCTTTCCCCAGCTGCTGGAGCTACAAGGCTGCAACCTGTCGACCACACTCAATCAGCTATTATTTTTAATTTCATCATAATTCTTGCAGTTACTAAAACGATGTTGCACTGGAAATTAAGCTTCTATTATTCAAACTTGACTCACCTTTACATCCTCCACAGCTTTTTCTTTGAATACATTTCCAGTGCTGTAAATTGTTGAAATGTGTGCAGTTTAAATGTAAAATTAAATAATGTATTAAGACTTGCTTTGCTGGTTTTTAAATGGAGTATATCTGGTATGAATTTTAACAGTAACATGAGCACCACCACACACTGCTGCAATCAATAATCAAGTCAGGAAAAACTTCCAAAACTATTTTATTATATTATTTTAAAGGTTGAATGAAGTCTCTCGCTGTATGGATGAAGAGGAGGCAGCGGCAGCGGGAGTTGAATTAGTGGAGCTCATCACAGTGTGCATCTCCTCCTTTGTCTTGATCAGAATGTGCTCCCACTTCCTTAGCCTGGGAGGAAGAGGAGAGGTTATCAGGGTCAAATTGGGTCATTTAATTGACGTGTTTTGTATTTTCTTTCCATTATTACAAGAAATTTAAGGGACAGAAAGAAGGACTTCTGCCCACGGGTTCACGAAGAAGCTGGGGAGAATGAGACCAGTAACAGGCTCAAAACACCCCCTCCAGGTATCCTCACCTGCTCTATGTCTACAAGTCCTGAGAAAAGTATAAAGATCAGCCTCCCTGATGGAATCTGATAATTGGCAGTGTAATCAGTGTAATGTTCTCAGCCATAGCCTCTTGTCGAATATGCACACCTATGCAATTAGTTGATTACAGGTGTGTGCAATTAACACATTAAATCAATCAAATAACAATATATTCTGGACCGCAATAGAAGATATGTGGTGATAGAGAAAAAGAGAAAAAAAAGATCAAATACAAATATAAATATTATCTTCACCAACATCTTATATATAGGAAAAATATTGGGAAAAAGAGAAAAATACATATCATAAATGCAGACAACACTATTAATTCTTTGTAGAATCCCATTAAAAGCTTCAATCAGAATAGTACAAGTAATTAAACAACAATTCAATAAGTTAGATATGGGAGCCTTTTCTACAAACACACTCAAGTCCAATTCATCATTAAGACCAAAGTTAGTCCCAAAAGTTTGAAGTTCTGTGATCCAAAAGGCTTCTCATCTAAGAAGTTTTTCCTTTAGATCACCCCCATGTCTAGGCAGGACTACTTTTTCTATACCACAATAGCTAAAGACTGTAATTGGATGATTAGCCTGTTTAAAGTGGACTGCCACTGGGTTGTTATTTCGGATAATGAAATGTGATTCTAGGTGGTGTTTTGGGGTTAGGGTTACAGTTACGCACTGATATTTTTTACTGTGTGTCAACAAAGACATTTTTGTTTAAAGCTACAGTGCATTACTGTAACCCTAACCCCAAATAATAAAATAGTTTTGGAAGTTTTTCCTGACTTGATTATTGATTGCAGCAGTGTATGGTGGTGCTCATATTACTGTTAAAATTCATATTCAAAGCAAGTCTTAATACATTGTTTAATTTTACATTTAAACTGCACATATTTCAATAATTTACAGCACTGGAAATGTATTCAAAGAAAAAGCTGTGGAGGATGTAAAGGTGAGTCAAGTTTGAATAATAGAAGCTTAATTTCCAGTGCAACATCGTTTTAGTAACTGCAAGAATTATGATGAAATTAAAAATAATAGCTGATTGAGTGTGGTCGGCAGGTTGCAGCCTTGTAGCTCCAGCAGCTGGGGAAAGCCAGTTTTAACCACTACTGCCACCCTGTGGTTAAAATGTGTAACATCGCCTACACCAGTTTGCAGAGATCAGATGTGGCGCCACTTGATGTGTTTTACATTAGAAATTGTGCTAATGATTACTGGTGAACATGAAAATAACTGTAACGAGTAGCATGTCAAAATAAATGTTTTAGCTAGCGATTGTTCAGATAATTATGACATTAAAACAAAACAAAAAGCAACTTTACTTTAGACAAGTAAAGCGTCGCTTTTTGCGGCGTTATAATTAAAAACGGCCTTAAAAAGCGGCGTCTTCAGACAGGTCGTGTTGAAATAGTGGCGATATATGGCACTTTCGGCTTTCCATACACTGATACGTTTCACCCCTCATACACACACCACTCATCACTCACCACACACTCGCACACTTATATTCATGGAACCGCAACAACCCGGACGCGCCAATCGGCTTTTCTCCTGGCGTGAAGCTTTTGAGCTAATAACAGCGTCGGAGGAAGATTCAGTCCACTCGTCTGGTCCGGATTCAGCCGACAGCAGGGATGAAACCGACTTCATCAAAGGGAGAGATCCTTCATATGACATGTATGTATTCATGAAATATTGTTTGTTTTTGAGTTAATGTAAAGAAAATATGTATGTAACACAACTGAAAGCATTTCGCACTAAATATGCATCATTATTGTATTAATCTCATGTTGAACACATCTAACATACTGTGTAACTTATGTGTGCAGAGTTGATGATGATGATGATGATAAGGAGGAAGTGGGGGTCTCCTCACCCTGCATCTAGGAGGGAGGGAGAGGGAGAGGAAGGACGGGAAGAAGGAGACAGTCTCCATCTAACAGAGGCTCCAGGTCAGAAAACATTCATGAAATATTGTTTGTTTTTGAGTTAGAGTAAAGTAAAGAAAATATATGTAACACAACTGAAAGCATTTGGCACTAAATATGCATCATTATTGCATTACTTTCATGTTGAACACATCTAACACACTGTGTAACTTCTGTGTGCAGTGTTGACGACGATGATGAAGAGGAATTGGGGGTCTCCTCGCCCTGCATCCAGGAGGGAGGCAGAGGGAGAGGAAGGAGTCAGTCTATAGTAAACAGAGGCTCCAGGTCAGAGACACTCCCTGGTGATGCAGCTGGCTGGAGAACCGAACAGGAGCCTGACATCTTTCCACATCCCCTACCACATCTTCTGCCCAAAAGGAGGCCAGGTGTGCTGCCACCTCTATTACAGTATGTGGACAATCCCTCTCCTTCTGAACTGTTTGGGATGTATTTTGACCGGGCTGCCATCAAAACACTGTGTAGCAATACCAATAGAAATGCAGCAAAAAATATTGCTGCTGGCAAAAAATTCAAATGGACTGAGCTCAGAGAGTCCAAAATGTATCAGTACATTGGGATCACTCTGTACATGGGGATTCTCAAGCTGCCAAAGTTGAGGGATTTTTGGCGTGGCAGTTCCATTTTCCATGTGTCGTATCCTCAGAAGGTTATGTCAAGAGACCAGTTCCTTTGATGGAACTTTTGTAGATCGTTTATTTAGATGTAGATGTATTTTTGCATATTGTGCACAACGTACATTTTATTGTTGTTTTTGTTACGGGTTATGAAAGTGAGTATCTGTGTGTCATTGTGGACAGGAACTGTCACAAGACTTATCACAGCTCCCCTGGTGCCACTGAAAAGTAATGTTCGCTCGATTAGGTTCATTTTGTCTATTCAATTACACAGTATAGATTTTTTTTCTTTTATCAGACAAAGAGATTAGGAGATGTTGCTTTACCTTGACATGTTTCGGCTGTCAACTTCAGTCTTCTTCAGAAGCGTCACCTGACATGCACCATGACATGTCTTTATCAGCTGGTGTTTCCTTGAAGGCGTGACTGGCCTGGCAATCTGACAGATCTGTCAGGCCAGTCACGCCCCCCCACAGCCTGATGGTCTCTGGAGGAGAGAGTCCCAAGGCCCCTCATCCCAGTTGATGGTGTCCCTGGCCCTCTTCCTGATCTCTATGGCCTCCTTGGATCAAGGACTGGAGGACTCTCTCCTCCAGAGACCATCAGGCGACGGGGGGCGTGACCGGCCTGACAGATCTGTCAGATTTCCAGGCTGGTCACGCCTTCAAGGAAACACCAGCTGATAAAGACAAGTCACGATGCATGTCAGATGACGCTTCTGAAGAAGACTGAAGTTGACAGCCGAAACATGTCAAGGTAAAGCAACATTTCCTAATCTCTTTGTCTGATTAAAGAAAAAAGCCTCTATACTAAGTAATGCTCAACTTTAAACTTGGAACTTTGGTTGTTTTATTGTACATAGTTTATTTTGATGTACATGTTGTAGTTTTGCAAATTGTGCACAATGTGCATTTTATTTTCGTTTTTGTCACATTTTATAAAAATGAGTATCTCAAAAATGAATTCATGAAAACACTCAAAATAAATTTGATGTAAATGTTCAACTTTGAACTTGGAACTTTGGTTGTTTTATTGTACATAGTTTGTTTTGATTTACATGTTGTAGTTTTGCAAATTGTGCACAATGTGCATTTTATTTTCATTTTTGTCACATTTTATAAAAATGAGTGTATCTCAAAAATTAATTAATGAAAACAATCCGTGGTTTGAAAGGATTTTGTGCAACTTTTTTACATTTACAATTCTGAGGGATACAGCCATGATATTTCTGTATTTATAAAAAATATGTGTAAAAACAAAAATGATTTTCTTTTTTTGTGGGTTATTGCCCTTTTTAGAAATTTCTTTCATTAGTATGGACATATGCCCACACATATTAAAATTTGAGATTTAAGGGTTGTATTGATGTATAGCATATTAAAAAAACTCCAAAAAATGGCCCTACAGCAGGTAAAATTGTAAAGATACGCTCTGGCGGACGTGTTCTATGGTAGGTCATAAAGGGTTAACAAAGACTACACTTAACATAAAAGACCAAGCTGATGAGAAACAGCCATTGGCTGAAGGGAGTGTAGTGTAATATTTACTGTAGTGTTTATACTATACCCTTAAGTTGACCTTTAAAGATACGTGTACTCTGTGCATCTGACAAATCACACACTGGTTTAATATTTCATGTATTCTTATGACACACACACACTCATTGAGCACTTAAGCATTGTGGTGGAGAAGTGGGAAGGGTTAAGGAAAAAAAGACGACTCAGCAGAAATTTTCACAATAAAAAGCAAGCGCGAACAAAGAAATTCCAGTCTTGCTCCAGAGCTTGACTCATTGAGTTGTGATGTGTTTGTTGCCTGTGAGCACATTAAACTCAGTTGCATCTGATTCTATGTGTCTCCAGTGATTTTTTGACCTCTGAGTATGTGAGTTTTTGATATCTAATGGAAGACAAAGAAAGTCCGTTCGAGAAGAAAGGAGCGAGGTCGCGAGCTGTCTGGCACAGCTCCAGACCTTGACTTTTGCTTCGACAGGAGCATGAGACAGAGAGAATGGATAAAAGAGGTACATGTTTATAAATCATTTTCATAGAATGCAGTCACATCCAAAACATTTTACACTGGGTCTTAGTCTTACGCCTGGCATTTCTGTGACTGCAGACATAGTCTTCTCAACAGCCTTAGCCATGCTGGCATCATCTCCATATGAGAACACTGCTGTTGACATGGGTCAAGTAAGCTTTGGGCATCTTGAGTCAAGGGATCCAGCAGGCATATAGTGCTTTGACTCACTGAAAGATACAGGTCGACCATTAATTATTACCACTGAGAGACTCATACCTGTTGAAAAAGGTTCAGGCTCAGCTCTGAATGTCCCCAAAACCTAAAAACGCCCTTGTGTACACCTGACCTATGCTGGGCTGCATCGACTGGATTTGTCCATTGGAAAAGATGAGTGAGGACAGCAGACGTCAAAAGGTCACCTAACAGCAGTCAGTTGAGCTGCTCAGTGCTGAGCTGTGAGCACAGGTCCCTTATAGTCTGATTAGAAACATGCACACCAGTAGTCTGCTGGAGGTCATTTTGTTGGGCTTTGGCAGTGCTCCTCCTGTTCCTCCTTGCACAAAGGAGCAGATATCTGCCCTTCTGCAGCCCTGACCAGCTCTCCTTGTTTAATGGCTGGTGTCCTGGTATCTCCTCCACGCTCTTGAGACTGTGCTGGGAGACACAGCAAACTGTCTTGTGACCGCATGTATAGATCTGCCATCGTGGAGCTGGACTACCTGTGCAACCTGATTGGGCAGCAGGTACTGCCTCATGCTACCAAGGACACTAGCAGAACACAAAACTAAAGAAGAGTCAGTCAGGAAGGATAAGGAGAGAGAAACTGCCTGTGGCCACCACATGAAAAACCATTCCCTTTTTGGAGGTTGTCTTGCTTTTGCCTCTCCATTGCACCTCTTGTCACTTTCATTTGCACCGAAGCAGGTGAAATTGATCCACAATCACTTGTGCTTCCTAAGTGGACAGATTGATATCCCTGAAGTTTAACTGACTTAGTGTTTTACTGTGAAAATTAAGTGTTCCCTTAATTTGAGCAGTGTGTATAACTTTGTGCAGGAACTTCATCAGGGAGCTCATCAGTAGTCAAACATACATGTATGTGATTAATGACCCTCTTCCTGACCTCTATAGCATTACCCTTATCCAAAACAAGGTCAAGATCTGTTTTGTTAATGTTTTCATTCTCATGAAGAATGCAAGAAATGTTGTACACTGCTTTCTGGATCTGCTGTATCTAATAGAGGCCTGGCTGTGAGATGCACAGGCATGTCTTACAGATAGAAGATCTTACAGGTTTATGCACACACACGCAGATGCTACATATGCACCATCACTGTGTCCCCTATTTACAATATAAGCACAAGACAGCAGTGGTACAGTTGACCTCAATTTGACCTCTGTGACTTACCTGGTAAGCATAAAAAGGCCCTGCCAAAGATGAAGCACCATCACTGGGATATCCCCCTCCTTACAATGTAAGGAGAAGATGCCTGCAATGCACACGCTGACCTCCCTGTTTGACACTTTGAGCATGAGATGCTGCAAAAATCTTCACTTCTATACTGCTCTGAGGTACAACACATTCTGCTTCTTCAACTGTTTTGTTGCACAGTGAAGCTTATTAGACTTCTGCCAGTGCAGGCTTGCAGCTTGTGACTTCTTACTCTTCCTTTGCATTGTTGTTGTGCTCCAAAACTACACGTTAGAGTAACATCTGTTGTTGTTGTTGTTGTTGTTGTTGTTGTCATCGTCAGGCACTAGGGGGGTATTCCATCAAGCAGGCTAAAGGCAAATCCAGGCTTAAATAGTCAAGTCTGGATGGCAAGATGAGGATGGCAATTACTGCAAGGGAGAGGCTGTCCTTGACATTGAGATTCTTGGCAACAGGTGGTTATAGATATGAGATACACATGTACAGTTTTTTTCTCAGTTGTATTTTCATTTTGAAGTAATGTTGCTTTGTTAAAATACCTTCTTCCTCTCTCCCCATCTTCTCTCCTCCCCCTCTCCTCTTCCACTCTCCTACTCCTCTCTCCTCTTCTTCCTCTCTCCCCATCTTCTCTCCTCCCCCTCTCCTCTTCTTCCTCTCTCCCCATCTTCTCTCCTCCCCCTCTCCTCTTCCACTCTCCTCCTCCTCTCCTCCTCACCTCTCTCATCCTCTCTCCTCCTCCTCTCTCCTTATCAAACGATAACAGAATGCATAGCATGTTATAAGACATTTACATTGTAAGCAATTTGTTATTATAAGTGGTATGACTGTTGATGTTAATCTATCATTCTGCTCCTCTATTTGCAGACACCAAAATCAGAGGAGGAGTGGCCCAGGACTTTTGGGGGAGGGGGCATGGGGGAGAGATGGCCTGGGGCCCATGGAGTGTGTGCAAGCGGGAAGAGCACGGAACCCCACCCTCACTGCCAAGCACCAGAGCGATCTCCTGAGAGACTTCTTTATGTCACCTGCTGGCCAGGTACAATGGCAAAAAGACTACATTTAAAAAGTAGAGGTTTTCTGTAACCATATTCTGTTACTGTGTTGCCTATGTTGTATTATGTGTAAATATGTATTTTCAGAAATGTACTTTAGTTACTGTTTAGCTGTAAAATGAGATTGTTATCCGGCCACCATGTTGAAAACTGCAGAGCGAGGATCAATCACCAACCATACATATGTATATATATATATATATATATATATAGATATAGATATAGATATATTATATACATATAAAGGCATTACAGTGCATCTCAACATTACAAATGCAAAACATTTATATTCATATCATTTTGGAAACAAGGGTGTCTGAGAACACAATATCACAAAATAGAATTTTATAAGTGATAGAGAGTAGACAAACTACATGTAGCCAGCTATAGTTGTCACTGCTACTATAAATCGTGTAACATTACTTTTTTTTAAAGATAAGATTCTTTAATTCTCATTGCAAACAATGAAACTTTGTTTGGCAGCAGTCAGGGCCGCCCCTCCCTAAACGCAGAACATGCGCTGTGCGTAGGGCCTCATCTTCCATGGGGGGCCACACTTTGCGCGAGTGGATGCATTTGCGCATATGCGCAATGGATGTGCACATGTGCTACCGTGAGGTGCGCGTAGAATCAGCTCGAGGAAGGAGAGAAGAGACCTGACCACCCATGCGTCGCTGCAATGGATGACAGCACTCGATATCTGAACAATCAGAGGTGTGCGCTGGCAGGCACTTGCAGAGCTGCAGCAGGTGAAGAGTTGCCGACATGTCGTCCAAAAGAGCCTCAGGAGTATGCGTGGGGATGTTCGGGCGGGTGGGCTCCACGGAGGGGGAGACCCGAGCCTCGGGGGTATGTGTGGGGCCGGGAGGTCGGACGCTCCCAGAGAGGGGAGAGGGAGAAATATAGTTAAATAAGATTACAATAGAAAAAAATGTCTCTGTATTTTATTTCTGTTTTCAGTGTTTAATTAAGGTGGGAGAGGCGGAGGGCTGAGGGAGATCGGATGCCTCCAGAGAGGGGACAGGGAGAAATATAACGAAATAAGATTAAATAGGAAAAACCTGTCGCACTCTTTTATTTTATTTTCAGTGTTTAATCAAGGGTGGGGGATTGAGGTGGTGGAAGTTACTTTCTTTTGATGAGTAATTGATGGCTATTTGTGACTCAGATTTGTTTATTCATTTATTTCAGTTTGAAGTTATTTTATTTAATATTTATTCGTTTATTTCAGGTTGAATTTTTTTTACTTTATTTGACTAATAAAGCCAAACTACTGTATCTACAGTTAATTTGTTATTGCCAATAAAGGTTGTCAAGTTAAATGGCAAGTTGTTGTACAGTCATTTTGTATCTATGATACATTTGGGATGGGGGCCTCCAAATAAAATTTCGCTTAGGGTCCAAATTTGGTCAGGGGCAGCCCTGGCAGCAGTCCACTCCAATTAGCAGCATATCAATCGTGTAACATTTCTATAAATTTGTGTAGGTGGTCCCTGAGTAGTAGGGGCAACATGCTGATGGGTTTATGACAGTATTGGTGTGTGTGAGGTGAGCAGAAGTTTGTGCAGGTGAAAAGGTTGGATATGAAGCTGGTGGCAAAACTGTGGATGATTGTTGACTGCATTGGTCTGCTTCCTGGGCCTCAAACAAAGCATTCATTATTTTTCTGTTTACATTTGTCTGAATGGCCACATTTTTTATCAGCCTGAGCTCATCTGCAACATGATTTCCAAATGAAGTGTAAGCATCAGGAGCGGGCTTGGACACAATGGAAGCCGACATCTGGTTGCAATAGCTTCAGTTTCTGACGCTCTACTGTTTCCTCCCCTCTGCGGCGACTTGAACCAGGCCCGGAAGTGGGAGGAGAGGGACCATCTTCCTGTTGGGTGGAGGGTTGTGGTCCTGTGGTAGACATGATAAACACTTATGAGGACCATACAGAAATTAATAAAACTAGGGAACAAATAAATAAATACATCCCAATGAAAAATATTATGTAGTGAGACATAAATTATCAGATCAAACTAATTAACAATTTGAAATACTTGTTAAGTTGCCTGACTTTGTTGCTCCTAATTTGCACAAAAACCTACTAAGCATTCATAACACTGCCCTGATTATGCTGTCACTTTTCCCAAACCAGCATTACAGTATGTGACTCTTTCACCTGTCACACAGTGGGATGGGGCATGGATTTATTGTATAGATCACAGATAAGTTTACAAATATATTGTCTCTCTCATTTATTTGTCCAAGAGAAATGAGATACAAAGATGGTTCAAAGAGGATCTAAATTATCACCTGTCTATCAAAACTGAAAGGACAGAAGTGCTATTTATCCACAGATTTTCATATTGCAACTGCATGGGAAAAACTAACCACAACCAGATAATATACAAGTAAATGAAAAATGTAAACAAAACCATGAGTGTACCTTGCATAGCAATTTCAGACATGTTGTCCTAATCGCTGGCATGGTTCATGTCACGCTCGTCACTCAACACTCGTCCTTGATGGATTGATCAAGCTGAAAGACAGTTAAATGTCAATGGTGTGTCTGTGTGTGCCTAGTCATGCATCCATCAACACTATTGCTAAAACATATGATTAGGCTCTATGCAAAGCTCCACTACTTCCTGAAATTAAAGCAGGTATTTTATTTCCTCCCTTATTGGCCAAACCTATTAATCCAGGTGTGTCAACAGTCACAACAATGCTCAGGGACAACTGGATCAATCGGTTTGGCCAAAGTACTGGGAAAAGTTGTGTAGTTAAAACTATTACACAATTACCTCATTAAACGTTTGTGCAGTCACATACAGTGCATTGAACCCAGACTAGTTGGTGACTGAATATATGATTTTTTTTTTAGCAATATACTGGTTTACCAAGTAAATTGTTTTGGAGCTTAACAGGATGATTGAACCAAGTGTCAAACATGGCAGTGACACAAATGCAGCTGTTAACCCGCTGTCATTCCGCCCGCGGGCCGTGAGGGTATTTAAACACGAAACACGTAATTTACACTACGTGTATGTCAAGTGAGCAACTCATGCTGCATACCCCCGGAAAGCTAAGATTCTTGTGATTAAATTGATGCCAACCATTTCAAAATACAATCACCACAGCAGGTACAATCAATACCTTTGTAAGACTACAAACACACAAACAAACAGTTACAAAGCTGATGTGACTCACCGATGAAGCCTCATAGTCATCCTCCGGTCAAAAGTATTTCCACAAACATGGTCTTGTTACATTCACAAAGGTCCAGTCTATCAAATCCAGTAAAGTATTTAGTCCAGAACACATTATAGGTCCGGTAGATATCCACATACCGCTCCTTCATTGTTTGAAATGCACCGGTCAATATCGAAAAACTCCGCCGTATTTCTCGTTCTAACTCCTGTTTACAAGTGAGTTTGCTGGTCCATCTACACTCAAACTATAGCTGGAACTCTAAGCTTTCGATTGACACCTCACACGACCAGTTTGGAGCTTCCCTGTCCCATCTAGAGCCTGAAACAGCCAACGAGAGCCGTGTTGAAACGAAGCTCCTGCCCTTCTTCTACCATGTATAACTTGAGTCAATTGGAACCAAATGGTCAGATGACTGACGGATTGTGTAGCCAATGAAATTCTGAAAACGACGATATGCCGCCTGACGTCACATCAACGTAATGTCCGTACGGAGCATGCGTAAAGCCCAATAGGGCATCGTCCATCCTGCTCAAAGAGCGCAGAGAGAGAGAGAGACTGACTGTAGTCGGAGTTTGATGGTGTTTTACAGAGTTTTAAAGTTAAAAATGGTGAAAAGGATGCCAAACAGTAAACATACTGCAGGAGAAAGCTGCAGATCTGTGAACATGTTTTTTCTGGAGTCTCCAAATGGCACATTTTTGGAAACGCCTAGACATACCCTTAGAAAAACATGTGTAAAATACTTATTTTCTGTAGGATTGTTATCACATTTGAACTGGGCCTAGGTAAGGCTAAATGTGGAGGCCCCATAGTGTTTTCCAGCTAAAAACTCCCAGCCACACTTATCTGCAGGCATCTTTTTGCAAAAAAATTCAGGCGAGAATAAAAAACCTTATATTTTAGTGTGTTCAAACTTAGATTACTCAATGACAGTAGCACTTACAGTGATTCTAACAGTTTGGGAAAAAAACTTTAGAGTGTTTCCTTTGAAAAGAGACCAAAACCATCCATATACTCCAAACGGTTCAAGAACAGTGTTCAATTTACTTTGGGTATGCCTTGGACAGGCATTTTAGGCGAAATTTACTAGTAACGTTGTTGCAAGCTAGCAACAACGTTACATTTTAATGGGAAAAGCTGACGTTGAAAGAGTTAACGGTTATTCCCCCACTCATACTGGTGTGCTTACACTGCTCTCACTGTGGTGCTGTGCAACATGTTTCTTGAGAAACTCTAAGTTTCTCAACAGCCATCTCTGCCTTGACGTCAAACACTTCTCCCCACTTCCACTGGGTTGGGGCTTCAAAAGTGTACTGGGTCCCCAACGTTGTCACCCTAGTACTGAAATCATACAAATCAATCAGCATCATCAACTTTGTTTTGCTTTCCATCCCTCTCTCTCAAACACATACGTTACAGACACCACCCCCCAATCATTAATGTTAGCTTACCTGGAATAGATAATACGGCGGCAATTTCTCCCCAACTTTTGTACTTATCGTAGCGATTATGATTGTTTTTACTGGAAACGTTGACTAGACATTCGTGGTCCTGCCACAGGTCAACCAGAATGTCTTCCATCTCCACTGTCCAACACACCCTGCTGCTCTGCTGCTCCTTTGCGGTCGCCATTTCCGTCTCTAGGTAATGTTACATCCGGCCTCTTCTTCTTCGTCTGCTTCTTTTACGGCAGTTGGCATCCACTTCTGGCGTCACCCCGATAAAAATCAAACATGTTTAAAAATTATCAGGTCGGCCTCGACATGTCTGTGAGCTGATCGTAGAGTTTAAGATTCATCTTTCACCCGCTCACACTAGAAGATAATTTGGGCCGAACATCTGGGCCAATTAAGCTCCGAGACCCGATTTCTCCACCGATTGTCGGGAGGGCCGAATCTGGGTCAAATCAGCCCGAGAATCCTGTAGTGTGAGCCAGGCTTAACCTGAATCCCAGCCTAGTAACCATGGTAATTTATGATGCCGTGCAATCATGGTCTGTAGCAGGATTAAGGTGAGGATTAGCTCCATCTATGATCAAAAAAGGTTCAATAGACAAGAACAGACACCTAAAAGACAGTTCTGCCAGTGCTTTTACACACTTACAACTGTCATGTAATGATAAAATAATATGTAGATCATATAATTAATAAAAAAAATATTAACTATTAACTATTAAAAAACAAATTAAAATGTAATAAAAATAAGATATTTTTTACAACAATAAAGCCAAAATCAAACTCAATCAATCAATCAATCAATCAATCAATTTTATTTATATCACAAATACAATTTGCCTCACAGGGCTTTACAGCATACGACATCCCTCTGTCCTTTGGACCCTCACAGCGGATAAGGAAAAACTCCCCAAAAAAACCACTTTACCGGGGGAAAAAAATGGTAGAAACCTCAGGAAGAGCAACTGAGGAGGGATTCCTCTTCCAGGATGGACAGACGTGCAATAGATGTCGCACAGAACAGATCAGCATAATAAATCAACAGTAATCCATATGACACAATACAATAATCTGTATGACATCCTTGGTAATGACAGTAGCTTACAACAACATTCATGAAAGTAATAATATTGTCGTTATAGTTCTGGCTACTGTGGTACAATATGTTGAAAGTATATATTAGTATCTGGCAGTATACATGTATGATAATAATCATATGTGTTTAACAACAGTAGAAGTATGACTAATGACTAATGATGGCAGCAGCAGCAGGCATCTGGCAGGACCACGGCAGCAGCACAACCACACACGTCACACTATCCAGGCACCGCTGCAATACGAGTTAACCTGAGAGACAGTTGAGCACAAAGGCTCCAGAGAAGAAGCCGAGTTAGTGACATCCAGAATGGCCGAGTAAACAAGATACAGTAATAGGATACACGAGAGAGAGAGAGAGAGAGAGAGAGAGAGAAGGTGCCCGGTGCATTATAGGTGGTCCTCCGGCAGACTAGGCCTAAGTCAGCCTAACTAGGGGCTGGTACAAGGCAAGCCTGAGCCAGCCCTAACTATAAGCTTTATCAAAGAGGAAAGTCTTAAGTCTAGTCTTAAATGTGGAGACGGTGTCTGCCTCCCGGACCGTAACAGGAAGATGATTCCACAGGAGAGGAGCCTGATAGCTGAAGGCTCTGGCTCCTGATCTACTTTTGGAGACTTTAGGAACCACGAGTAACCCTGCGTTCTCAGAGCGCAGAGTTCTGGTGGGATAATATGGCACTATGAGCTCTCTAAGATATGGCGGAGC
Source organism: Epinephelus cyanopodus (assembly GCA_026686955.1). Classification (NCBI taxonomy): domain Eukaryota; kingdom Metazoa; phylum Chordata; class Actinopteri; order Perciformes; family Serranidae; genus Epinephelus; species Epinephelus cyanopodus. Next base: position 44,539,211 of record CM048917.1, on the reverse strand, counting down.
TTGACCATTTAGAGCTTTATAAGTTAACAGTAGGATTTTAAATTCAATTCTGGATTTTACAGGGAGCCAGTGCAGAGAAGCTAAAACAGGAGAAATATGATCTCGTTTCTTAGTTCCTGTTAGTACACGTGCTGCTGCATTCTGAATTAGCTGGAGAGTTTTTAATGATTTACTAGAGCTACCTGATAATAGAGACTTACAGTAATCCAGCCTTGAGGTAACAAAAGCATGGACCAATTTTTCTGCGTCTTTTTGGGTCAGGATAGGTCTAATTTTTGCAATATTATGCAGATGAAAAAATGCAGTCCGTGAGGTTTGTTTTAAATGAGAATTAAAAGACAAATCTTGATCAAATGTTACTCCGACGTTTCTTACGGTAGTGGTAGAGGCCAGAGCAATGCCAACGAGAGAAACTGTGTCATCAGATAAAGAGTCTCTGAGTTGTTTGGGGCCAAGAACAATAGCTTCAGTTTTGTCTGAATTTAACATCAGGAAATTGGTGCTCATCCAGGTTTTTATGTCTTTAAGACAATTATGAAGTTTAGTTAATTGATCACTTTCTTCTGGCTTCATCGATAAATACAGCTGTGTATCATCCGCATAACAATGGAAATTTATAGAGTGATTTCTAATGATGTTGCCTAAAGGAAGCATATATAGAATAAATAGGATTGGTCCAAGCACAGAACCTTGCGGAACTCCAAAACAAACAACTCTCAGTCAGCCCTGCTACAGTGCTGAAAAGAAACCTGGGGTTATTTTTGTTTTCTTCTATTAAAGCTGAGTAATAGTTTGCTCTGGCATTGCAGAGGCCCCTCTTATAAGTTTTGAGGCTGTCTGCCCAGATTAAATGAGATTCTTCCAGTTTGGTTAATCGCCAATTCCTTTCAAACTTTCGCGATATTTGTTTTAATTTACGGGTTTCAGAGTTATACCAAGGAGCGAACTTTCTTTGTTTTGTTAACTTCTTTTTAAGAGGAGCTACAGAGTTGAGTGTTGTTCGCAGCGAGCTTACGGCGCTATCAACAAATTGATCAATTCGGGAGAGGTTAAAGTCGGTGCGGGAAACCTCTGTTACTAAAGGACTTGGTATTGAATTTAACGACGGAGTAATCATTTCCTTAAATTTTGCGACAGCACTATCTGATAAACATCTGGTATAGTAACTGTTGCTGAGTGGTGTGTAATCGAGTAAAAAGAAATCAAAAGTATTTAAATAATGATCCGATAGCGAGGGATTCTGTGGAAAGACTGTAAGGTTATAAATTTCAATTCCATACGTCAGAACTAGATCGAGGGTATGGTTAAAACAGTGAGTGGATTCATGTACACCCTGACTGAAGCCAATGGAGTCTAATAATGAGATAAACGCGGTAGCCAGGGAGTCATTATCAACGTCGACATGAATGTTAAAATCACCTACAATAATAACTTAATCTGATTTAAGAACTAGACTGGATAAAAACTCTGAGAATTCAGATATAAATTCAGAATACGGGCCAGGAGCACGGTACACTATAACAAATACAAGTGGCTGCGAGGTTTTCCAGGTTGGATGTAAAAGACTAAGAACGAGGCTTTCAAAAGATTTATAATCTAGTTTTGGTTTAGGGCTGATTAACAGACTAGAGTTAAAAATGGCTGCAACTCCCCCTCCTCGGCCGCTGCCTCGAGGAATGTGGGTATTGTTATGACTGGGAGGAGTGGATTCATTTAGACTAACATATTCATCTTGACACAGCCAGGTTTCAGTGAGACTAAGTAAATCAATATGATTATCGGATATTAATTCGTTTACTAACACTGCTTTAGACAAAAGAGACCTGATATTTAACAGTCCGCATTTAATTCTCCTGTTTTGTCTTTTTGTCACAGAAGAGGTTTTAATTTTTATGAGGTTGTTTTGCACAATTCCTCTTTGTTTAATTTTAGATTTAAATAATTTAGGTGGTCGGGGGACAGACACCGTTGGTATAAAACTATGGAAACTATGGCTGGGTAAGTGAACTAGAAGCTCAGAGAGGCCTAGAGGACTGCGACTCTCTGTCCTGGTCTCAACTCTGGGTTGTCAGGGATTTAATTTGCTAATAAAATTTTCCAGGTTCCTAGAAATGAGAGCAGCTCCATCCAAAGTGGGATGAATGCCGTCTCTCCTAATGAGACCAGGTTTTCCCCAGAAAGTTTGCCAATTATTAACGAAACCCACATCGTTTGCTGGACACCACCTGGACAGCCAGCGATTAAATGATGACATGCGGCTAAACATGTCATCAGAGGTCAGATTAGGGAGGGGTCCAAAGAAAACTATGGAGTCCGACATCGTTTTTGCGTATTCACACACCGAGGCAATATTAATTTTAGTGACCTCCGATTGGCGTAACCGGGTGTCATTAATGCCGACATGAATAACAATCTTACTGAATCTACGTTTAGCTTTAGCCAGCAGTTTTAAATTTGACTCAATGTCGCCTGCTCTGGCCCCAGGGATACATTTAACTATGGCCGCTGGTGTTGCTAACTTCACGTTCCGCAAAATAGAGCTGCCAATAACCAGAGTTTTATCGTCAGCGGGTGTGTCACTGAGTGGGGAAAATCGGTTGGAGACGTGAACAGGCTGGTGGTGAGCCGTGGGCTTCGGCTTGGAGCTATGCTTCTGGCGCACACTTATCCAACGTCCCGGCTGAATGGGAGTTACCGGAGGACCGCTAGCAGGAGGTAAGGCTGTGCTATGTGGCTCCGCACCAGCTACAAGGGACTGGCTGACTACCGCAGCTACTGAGTGATTTTCCATGGTGCGGAGCCGCGCTTCTAATTCACTAAGCCTCGCCTCCAACGCAACAAATAAGCTACATTTGTTACACTTACCACTGTCACTAAAGGAGGCAGAGGCATAACTGAACATGTGGCACACCGGGCAAGAGAGAGCAGAGGGAGAAGCCATTGCTAGCAGTAAAGCTAATGTAGCTACCAAGGCTAGTAACGTGCAAAACAACAGCTAAGAGATTAGCGAGAAAGTCGTAGAAAGGAGGAGAGCTATGAGTGCTTAAACAGAACGAGTGTGGGTTAAGACTTGGAGTTGACGTTTTAAGCAACTAAAGTGAGAAAGCAGGCTAGTAGAATTCACCAGAGCAGCACAGAGACGCTGTCACAGAAACACCGGAAATGACACAACTTGCTTACCGCAACTAATAAAAGAAAAAAATATATAATAAAATGAAACAGGCATTAAAAAAAGATTGTACATGTACACCAAACCACATGAATATGTGATTGCCCTCCCATCCCCACCCCACTCTGTTTCCAATTGGCTAGCAAATTCACAGCCAATTAAGGTCAACTGACAACGGCCATATAAAGAGTGGATCCAAGAGAAGGAGGGACACACCCAGAGAGACACAGAGAGAGTAAATTAGGAAATAATGGCATGCCCCTTCATCGAGGATCCTGTTGATGAGGAGGCCCTCATTGTTCAGAGGGCCTTCCAATCACCAGCCTGAATGGTCTTCCAGGACAGGACCAACCCATTGATACAGAGAGACTTCTATCTGTGGGAGAGGTACCGATTCAGCAGGCAGAGCATAGTGTATCTATGCAGTTTGCTGGAGCCACGCATTATAAAGACACACACAGCCACCACAGCTGTGTCAGAGACACCACAGCCCGTCTCTGACCGCTGTGCAGTCAGTCTGCGTAGCACTGAGGTTCTTTGCTAGCAATACATTCCTATATAGTGTTGGTGATGCTGAGAGGCTAAGTAAGGCAACTGTTTGCAGAGAGGTAAAAAGGGTGTATTTTCTATTCATTTTGATTATTTCTAGCATCATCATGCATAGGGCTTGAGATGATGACATTAACATATGGTTATCTTTTATATTTATGAATTAATCATGACACAAAGCAAACACATTACAGGTAAAAGCAGTCTACCTCACCTTGAAACAGTTTCTTAACATCTTTATCACCTTCCCTGGACATCATGATACCCAGAGGCATTTTATGCAATTGCAGGTATGTGATATTCAAATGCATGTGATGGAAAATAGAAAGTGGCCCACAGGCTGATACAGTATGTCACACTTTCATCCTCTCACATAGGCTTCCCCAGTGTCCTTGGATGCATTGATTGCACCCATGTCCGCATCCAGGCCCCACACGGACCTGTGGACCGGAGGAATCTCCACAGCCTGAATGTGCAGGTATGTAGCCTACTAGTGGAGCCAGATGTCCCAACACTGGTAGTGTCAAGTGTCATTGATTGTCACCCCACATGCTGACAGATGACCTGTGATACAAACTACCTCATCACCAGCATTGAGGCAAAATGGCCTGGAGGCGCCCATGATGCCAGAATCCTCAGGGCATCCCCTTTGGCACAGAGGCTTGCACAAAGTAAGAGAATGTTAAGAAATCAGCCTTCATTATGTCTCAGCACTAATGTGGTTAAAAGTCTGGTTATTGGCAGCTCTATTCTGAGGAACGTGAAGTTAGCAACACCAGCGGTCATAGTCAAATGTATCCCTGGGGCCAGAGCGGGCAACACTGAATCTACATTTAGCTTTAGCCAGCAGTTTTAAATTTGATTCAATAAGACTGTTATTCATGTCGGCGGCAATGACACCCGGTCACCTAATCGGAAGTCACTAAAATTAATATTGCCTCGGTGTGAATATGCAAAAACAATGTCGGACTCCGTAGTTTCCTCTGGACCCCTCCCAAATCTGACCACTGATGACATGTTTAGCTGCATGTCATCATTTAATCGCTGGCTGTCCAGGTGGTGTCAAGCAAATTCCTCGAGGCAGCAGCTGAGGAGGGGGAGTTGCAGCCATTTTTAGCTCTATTCTGTTAGTCAGCCCTAAACCTAAACTAGATTATAATTCATTTGAAAGCCTCATTCTTAGTCTTTTACATCCGACCTGGAAAACCTCACAGTCACTTTTATTTGTTATAGTGTACCGTGCTCCTGGGCCATATTCTGAATTTGTTTCTGAATTCTCAGAATTTTTATCCAGTTTAGTTCTTAAATCAGATTAAGTTATTATTGTAGGCGATTTTAACATTCATGTCGACATTGATAATGACTCCCTGGCTACTGTGTTTATCTCATTATTAGACTCCATTGGCTTCAGTCAGGGTGTACATGAACCCACTCACTGTTTTAACCATACCCTCGATCTAGTTCTGAGGTATGGAATAGAAATTGATAACCTAACAGTCTTTCCACAGAATCCCTCGCTATTGGATCTCTTTTTTTTTTTTCTTAACCTGTCTGCATTAGTCTTCGTAGCTTAGCGCCACAAAAGGGTGTAAGCTTTTTATGAAGATTGATGCACTGTTAGTATTTTATACCCATAATGCGTGGTTGTGACTGTCACCCACCCTCCCTGGAGACTAGCCTATCAGCCTTTATTGGAAAAACTTCCTAATATGAGCCAGAGAGGGCCGTGATACACCAAAGTGTGTCAAGGGGAAAGTAAGGAACAAGCAGGGGGGATTGAGGGACAGGTGCTTACGTTCTGAGTTATATAGCGACAGTGCATGTGGAAAAGAAGGAAAAACAAACAAACAAACAAAAAAAAAAAAACAGAAGAGCAACAGGCAGTGTAGCTGATGTATTGTGGCCTTGACGTTGTTGTGCTCCATACAGATTACAAAAAATAAACAAATAAATGTATAATAAAGAAAAAAAATTAAAAACAAAACAAAACAAAAAAACAAAAACAAAAGAGAAGTCTATACTGAACACCAGAAATACGAGAGTCCTGTTGGTGGAGGAAAGCCCAATTGTGGAGAAGAGTTGCCAGCGCAGTGTGGTAGGTTTGAGAAGCAAGTGGGCCCCTTTTGAGTGATCCCATCGGTTCTTTGCGATGTGTCACAGAGCTGAAGTATCAAAAATGCATGCGTGTTTTTGAACCCTCCCAGTGTGTTTATGAAAACCATCACCAGGGTCCAGGGCCAATGTCCCAGCCCTGTGGGGGAAGGCGGGCGGTAAGGCACCCCAAGGCCACAGGAGCGCCAGAGACACACCCCAGATGGGCGGGGCAGGAAGGCCTGCCCACCCATTGACGCAGACCCCCCCAACCACCACCCACCCCCAACCGAGCAGTCAATCCCCCATTGGGACCCCATAGCAGAGGGCCCAAAAACCACAGCCGGTCAGGAGGCAGAACTCCGGCAGGAACCGACAGTGCCCCTAGGGCGCCACCCAGCCCACCCGGCACAGGGCCACAGGACCCCCCCACACCGGGAACCTAGCGACACCACCATGATGTGCTTCATGGCCCTCCCGGGCTGTGGGCCCCACCACCATGCGTCTTGCTATGATTCTCTGATCCCTGACCGAGAAACATTAACCCTACACCGTGAGTGTGAATGTGAGTGCCCATAAATGTGATGTGGTACATTAAAATTGAGGGACATAGGAGACAGGTGGGGGCAAGGCTGATGGCTACAGCACACTGCTGTCCTGCAGCCCCTGCAGCCATAAGGCACCTGGAACCTGTTCCCATAAGTCCCCCAAGATGTAGGTATGTGTGGTGCTTTAAAATTGGAGGACAGATAAGGATGGGCCGGGGGGCAGCATGGAGGGCTACAGGACAACACTGTCCCATGGCCTGCCCCATCGTGAAGCCCCCAATCCATCAGTGGTCTGCACCTCGAGGAGTGAATGTATGTGGTGCGTTAAAACTGTGGAATACATGGTAAGTGAACTAAATGTGGTTTAGGAGGCCAGTCCAGCGTAGGCCCAGCCCGAAGGCTGGAGGGATGGATGAGAGGGGCTAGAAGGTGGTGCCAACCAGACCCCGGTGCCGCGAGGCCCCCAGAGCACATGGACAGCGGGCCAGGCGGGCCCAAGGAAACTCAACGGGCCCCCACCAAACCCCGCCCCCCAAGCAACTGCAGCGTCAGACTCCCGCAACGATCCCAACCTGGGTCACACTGCCTGCAGCAAACCGACCCCCAGCAGAAGGACGAGGCACGCCACCAGGACGCACGGGCGACGAGCCCCACCCAGCCCCCCGGACCCCAGCACACAGGAGCACAGGCCAACTCGCAACCCCACCAATACCCCCCCAGATCGCCCCAGACCCAAAGCCGGACTCCCAGCCCATTTGAACCACCCCCCACCGCCGGCCGCACACCAACGGGCAGGCCCACCCTGCACGGCACCAGAACACAGCACCCAGCCCCCACACCAGGCCCGCCTGAGGCAGGGAGAGAATAGCAGAGAGGGACGGGAGAGGGGGGAGGGAGGAGGGAGGGGGAAGGGCGGGAACAGCCCCCCAGGTTGGACCGGCCACACCACCCCAGGCCCAGGGAACACAAGGAGACCCCGCCAACCCCAGGCACACAGTGTGAGCAGTCCAGACACACCCGCCCCCCAGGGGACACCGCCCGGCCCCGTGATCCCCCACAGAGCCAGGGAGCAGGCCTGGATTCAAGGGGGAGAGGGTGCACCTAACACATGCTTGAGACCTTGAATTCTGATGAACCGCTGTGGTATATTGTGGGGAGAGAGATAGAGGGATTAGGGGTTACATCATTAACAGAAACATATTACACACAACAGTTTTTCTTGAGTTGTAATATTTATATGTACAGGTGGCATATGCTCACAGTGGCACTATACAGACACGTTTAGTGAGTAAATAAATGGTGCCCATTTTTCTGTAAAGTATGTTACTTGGTTTCTGTGGCCAGCAGATATTTTCTCCAGCAAAACAGGTTCTGCAAGGAGATTTAGCCAATGGTTGATGTTGACAGTCTGTTTATCTTTCCAATTGACTAGGATTGTTTTCTCGGCGATGGCGAGGGCTACAGAAAGAGAATTGCAGTGGCTGTTTGGGAGGTCAATTGTCATCAGGTCACCAATTAAGCACAGGTTGGGAGATAATGGGATCCTGCAGTCCAAAAATTTGAGTGACTGTTGACCAGAAGTGCTGGATGGGTGAACATAACCAGAGGGCATGAAAGTAGGTGTCTGCAGTGTTCTGAGTACGTCATAAGTATATTGTCTTGGAAAAGGTGGTGGAGATGAGTTACTCCCTTCATCTCCCATGTGCTAAAATGGAGAGGTCTTTTGTTAATTTCAAAATCTGGGTTGTGCCACATTGGAGAGAGCAAGCAAGGTTCTATTTGAGAGTTTGTGATTTCTAGTGTTTTCCACCAGGCTGACAAGGTGGACGCAATCATTTGGTTCTTAAAACAGTTATGACGTCTGAGTGTAGTGGTGATAAACGGGAGGTCAGAGAGTTTTATGTTGTTGCAGTCCGCCAGTTCTAGTCCGAGCCAGGAGTTGTTGTCTTCGTTAGGATATAACCATTTGGATAGGTGTAAAGTTAGGAGCGTCCAATCCAATTTGTTTTTCTGAAGGGTGCTTAGGCTATTTTTTGCTGTTTTGTTCTTTGAGTAGAATTTTAAAATTGCAGAATCTAATGACAGGAACCATGTTGATGTGGGTTTGAATGGAATCATGGGAAAAAAAATAGTTAATTTGGGGTAGAATTTTCATTTTAACTGTGGCTATTCATCCCAGGAGGGAGATGGGAAGATTATTCCAGTGCTTCAGGTCACCACAGATGTTATCTAGCAGCTGGCTAAAGTTCAGGTAGACCAAGTCTGATAGTTTGGATGAAATATTTATGCCAAGATATCTTATGTTGCCCACAGGGAGAGAAAATTTTTGGTCTGCAGGATTCCAAGAGTTCTCCGTTACTGGCAGTAATGTCGATTTGGATCAGTTGATGGAGTAGTCCAAAAGTTTAGAAAAATTTGTTATGAGATTAAATACTTCATGTAAAGACAATTTTGGTTCTTGTAGATAAAGTAAAATGTCGTCGGCATGTAGATTAATTTTGTGCTCTGAATTGGCGGAATGGATACCTATGATCTTGCTGTTCTGACAGACTGCCATAGCCAATGGTCGATGAATATTGCAAACGGTAGAGGTGAGAGTGGGCACCCTTGTCTTGTTCCTCTCTACAAAGTGAAGGTTTGAGATGTGATCCCATTGGTGGTGACTGTGGCCTTAGGGGAATTATATAAGGCTGATACCCACTGGATAAACGACTCTCCAAAGCCAAATCCACTCAAGGTGGCAAATAAGAAGGACCAGTTGACCTTGTCGAAGGCTTTTTCTGCATCAAGTGACAGAATAATTGCTTTTGTGTTACTGCGTTGTACTTTACTCATCAGATTAAGAACTCTTCTGATGTTATTACTTGAGTGTCTGCCATTAATAAATCCCGTTTGATCATTATGAATTATTGATGTGATTATTTTCTCCAGCCTAGAAGTGAGTGCCTTTTGATATCACTATTGATTAGTGATAGAGGGCGGTAGCTAGGAGGAAGTGTGGGGTCTTTGTCTGGCTTTAGTAATAATTTGATTGGTGCTGTATTCATGTGAGGTCTTATACCTCCATTCTTTTTGATCTCTGTCACTGTCCTGAAGAAAAGTGGTGCTAGTATTGTCCAGAAATGTTTTATAAATTCGGCAGGAAAGCCGTCTGGTCCTGGAGCCTTACCTGTTGGCATTTTGTCTAATGCGCTCTCTAGGTCATTAATAGTCAGAGGAGCATCTAAGATGTTTCTGTGTCCAGTGGATAATTGAGGTAAATTTAGGTTATCGAGAAAAGCCTGAATATCTTCTGGGTTTGGATCATTTACTGTTGAATATAAGTTATGGTAGACTTTCTGATTGATCTTCTGAGGAGATTGTGTGTAATTGCCGGACGGCCCCTGGATTGTTGGTATCAGAGATTTTTCTTTATTGCGTTGGAGCTGATTAGCCAAAAAATTTCCTGATTTGTTACTGTGTTCAAAGTTATTATATCTTAGCTGCTGTATGATAAATTCAGTTTTCTTTGATAGAATATTGTCCAGTTGCGATTTTGTACACTGTAATTGGGTCCATACTTGATCACTTGGATTGTTTGCATATTCCTGTGTTAGTTGTTTAATTTTTTCCTCAATGTTTTTTTCCGCTTGCAATTTCTGTTTCTTCTTGTAGGAGGAGTATGATATAATTTTTCCTCCGATTACTGCCTTCTCAGCTTTCCATATTAAAGATGGCGATAAATTTGGAGAGTCATTATCTTCAAGAAAGTTTGCCCACTCCCATCTCACCATTTTGTCAAAGTCTGGGTCTTTAAGTAAAGAGATATTAAAGCACCATGTTGGGGACCGTTTAAGGATGGTTTCTATTTGCAGATTGAGTGATATTGGTGCATGGTTGCTGATAATAATATTTTTGTGGTAATTTTGTGAGAGATGGAGTTATTTAAGAGAAAAAAGTCAATTCTTGAAAATGAGCAATGCACCGGAGAGAAGAAAGTATATTCCCTCTTTGATGGGTATTTAAGTCTCCAGCCATCGCCAAGCCCAAAATCATCCATATATCCCTGTATTACCTTAGCCAATTGTGATTGCTTTGTGTGTACTGGGTTACTAGATCGGTCTAATGAAGCATTTAGGACTCTGTTAAAGTCTCCTCCAAATATAGTTGTCGAGCTGTCTGATAGGTTAGATAGTAGAGAGAAGACTGTGTGAAAGAAGGCTGGATCATCATTATTAGGGGCATACAGATTAACGATTGTATATAATTTGTTAAAGACTGTTGCCTGAATAATGATGTAGCGGCCTTCTGGGTCTGTTACCGTGCCGTTTAAAGTAAATGGTAGTCTCTTGTGGACCATGATAGAGACACCTCTTTGTCTGCTGTTATAGCAGGATAAAAAAATTTGATTAAAATTTGGATCTTTAAGAGATTTTTCTTCTGACTTTAGCAAGTGGGTTTCTTGTAGGAGAAAAATATGTTTTCAATATTGTGACAAAGTCCATCACTTTAAATTTTTTTGCCTGTGAGCAGATGCCGTGTACATTCCAGGATACCAAGTTTAACTGTGATGGGTGGGGAGACATGGGTATGTGAAGTGTACGTTCACACCTTATGAGATTTTTTTTTCCTTTTTTCCTTTTCACTAGTTCAGTGTTGTGTTCATTATAAATCCATATATCCACATGTACATACATATACACATTCATACATATATACCAGGGCCACACAATTAATTGCATTGCAATCGTAGGAATGCTTAATTTTTTGTTGCAGGAGAAATGTGTCAGAATACCATTTTGAATTAAATATTAGATTAAATATTGTCATGCTGCAGAGATCCTGTGGGTTATATGTTATATTCTGCAGACTTAAGAAGACGTCTTTGTTTTGTACAGATCTCCAAAATAGTCGCACCTTAGTCATTCTGATACGTTTTTCAAAGATAATGAAAATAATGATGTATAGGTTGCCATTCACTTTAATATTGCAGATCATATCACTATCACAATATCAATCAAAGAAATCTATCGGCTATCGGATCATTATTTGAATACTTTTGATTTCTTTTTACTTGATTACACGCCACTCAGAAACAGTTACTATACTAGATGTTTATCAGATAGTGCAGCCGCAAAATTTAAGGATATAATTACTTCGTCGTTAAATTCAATATTAATTAATAAATTCATCTTGTCAATAGTGCCATAGGCTTGCTGCAAACAACACTCGACTCTGTAGCTCCTCTTAAAAAGAAGTTAACAAAGCAAAGAAAGTTTGCTCCTTGATATAACTCTAAAACCCGTAAGTTAAAACAAATTTCAAAATTTGAAAGTGGAAAAAAGAGTGGAAAAAACATAAGAAGTTGTTGCATATCTTCGGGGAGAATGAGGACGATATGTTATCCTGGGGTTTGAGGAGTTTATTTATGGTGGAAAACAGAGTGCGTGGGTTGGAGGATCCAGAATGAATGATGCCAGAGTAGTAGACATAGCGGGCTTCATTGAGTGATGATTTGTAGAGGTGCATGTGACCTTTGTACGCGAGGGCGTGTACTGTGAGACCGGTTTTCTTGTGTAGTTGTTCTAGTTGTCTTAGTTGTTTTTTGAGTTTGTGGAGTCTCAGGGTGAACCAGGGGGCTGAGTGAGTAAAAGTGACAGTTTTGGTTTTTAGGGGGGCCAGTTGGTTAAGGGAGGTAGACAGCGTGTTGTTGTAGATGTTGACAAGGTCCATGGGGACTGGATTTGCAGGGAGGGTGAGGGCGGAGAGAGTGTTCGATATGCAGGTAGAGAGAGAGACTGGGCAGATAGACTTTAGGTTGCGGAAAGTTATTGTGCAGTCCTGTTTGGGTTGGGGGGCAGGAATGTCAAAGACAAGTGTGATGGCCAGGTGGTCGGAGATGGAGAGATCGGTGCTGGAGATGTTATGGATGTGGAGGCCAGTGGAGCGGACCAGGTCTAAGGTGTGTCCACGGTTGTGGGTGGGAAAGTTGATGTGTTGGGTGAAGCTAAAGCAGTTGAGTAGGCCCAGAAAGTCCATAGCATTTTTACAGTCCGGGGAGTCAATGTGGATGTTGAAGTCGCCGAGGAGTAAAACAGATGGTGAGATTGAAGACAGTGCAGTGAGTGCAGTGAGTTAGCCAACTATAGACCAATATCTAATATTCCCTTTCTTTCAAAGATCCTTGAGAAAGTAGTCGCAGACCAGCTGTGTTATTTTCTCCATGATCATTTATTTGAGGAATAGCACTGAGAGAGGACTAATTATAATTACAAATGATCTTCCGATTGCTTCAGACAAAGGACTCGTCTCTGTACTTGTTTTATTAGATCTTAGTGCGACACAATTGGCCATCAAAGTCTGCTACAGAGACTGGAACACTTAATTGGCCTAAAAGGTTCTGCACTAAGCTGGTATAAATCTTATTTATCTGATCGTTTTCAGTTTGTTAATGTTCATAATGAATCATCCTTACGTACTAAAGTTTGTTTTGGAGTTCCACAAGGTTCTATGCTCGGACCAATCCTATTTACTCTATATATGCTTCCTTTAGGTAACATAGTTAGAAATCACTCTGTAAATTTTCATTGTTATGCGGATGATAGACAGTTGCATTTATCTATGAAGCCAGAAAAAAGTAATCAATTAACTAAACTTCATAATTGCCTTAAAGACATAAAAACCTGGATGAGCGCCTATTTCCTGATGTGACATTCAGACAAAACTGAAGTTATTGTTCTTGGCCCCAAACAACTCAGAGACTCTTTATCTAATGACATAGTTTCTCTAGATGGCATTGCTCTGGCCTCTAGCACTACCGTAAGAAACCTTAGAGTAACATTGTTGAAGATTTGTCTTTTAATTCTCATTTAAAACAAACCTCATAGACTGCATTTTTTCATCTCCCTAATATTGCGAAAATTAGGCCTATCCTGACCCAAAAAGATGCAGAAAAATTGGTCCACACTTTTGTTACCTCAAGGCTGGATTACTGTAAGTCTCTATTATCAGGTAGCTCTAGTAAGTCCTTAAAAACTCTCCAGCTAATTCAGAATGCAGCAGCACGAGTACTAACAGGAACTAAGAAACAAGATCATATTTCTCCTGTTTTAGCTTCTCTACACTGGCTCTTGTAAAATCCTGAATTGTATTTAAAATCCCACTGTTAACTTATAAAGCTCTAAATGGTCAAGCTCCGTCATATCTTAGAGAGCTCATAGTGCCATATTATCCCACCAGAACACTGTGCTTGGGAGAGACAGGAGGAGATGCAGGACAGATGGTAATGACAGTAGCTTACAACAACATTAATGAAAGTAATAATATTATGATTAATTAATAATAATAATAATGTTGTTGTAAGCTACTGTCATTACCGTCTGTCCTGCATCTCTCTCGGTCTCTGTCAGTCTCTCTGTCTCTCTCTCTTTCTGTCTCATTGTGTCGAATGGATTACTGTTAATTTATTATGCTGATCTGTTCTGTACGACATCTATTGCACATCTGTCCATCCTGAAAGAGGGATCCCTCCTCAGTTGCTCTTCGTGAGGTTTCTACTGTTTTTTTTCCCCATTAAAGGGGTTCTTTTGGGGAGTTTTTCCTTATCCGCTGTGAGGGTCCAAAGGACAGAGGGATGTTGTATGCTGTAAAGCCCTGTGAGGCAAATTGTGATTTGTGATATTGGGCTTTATAAATAAAATTGATTGATTGATTCTTACGTTACGCTATGTTGATGGAATACCCCTCCAGATCAGCCAATACCAAAATTCAGTTGCTGTAGCCAGGTTTCAGGTCGTAGTGGGCAGTCACTTTGCATATTTATAATGCAATATGTAAAAATCAAATTCAAGCAATTCCTATTAACTGTGGCCAAACAAATTTTTGTTTGTTTTTTCCAGAAAATCCTTGTGAAGCCTGTAAAACTACATATAAGATAAGACTCAGTCCAATCTCAGATATGGGATGAACATGAATACTATTTGTTCAATATTTTAAAGCAAAAAAACAAAACAAAATGATTGTGTGCACTCAGATATAAAGCTGTTTGCATAAGATAAACCTTTGGGTACAAACATTCAGATCTCCAAATAGCAACAAAGTTTAGAAACAACTACTCTTCTTTTCTCATGTAAACTACACACAAAAAGTAAGGAAATTTGTGTTTGGTAGATTATTTCTTTGTTGTAACAATGCTTCTTGGTAATAAATCTTATACCGTTGAAAGGCCTGTTTATGTCCCTTTTAAATGGTGCCACACATGTCATGACTTGTTTATCATTGTGTTTTTTTCAATGTATCTTGTCATGGTATGTATATCAATATTATAAATCTCTGCGTTGTGGTATTGGAGATCTGGTTATCTCTAGGTCTTTTAATAATTTTGAGTATTCTCCACAACTATTACTGTCCCTGTAACTGTTATTTAGTACTAAAAAGAGGCACCTCTAATACTTTTTTTATGTAACATGATGACCTTTACAGCCTGAGTCCTTCTGGGGAACATACAAAATTGTGTTTAGATGTATGTATATATGTATACATGTGTATTTTCTGTGATAACTATTGTGGCTGATAACTATTTTTGATATGTTTTATTGGTGATCATGCACATCTGGTGTGCCAGGTCACATGACCAGGGTTTGGGACCTTTAAAGATGGCGTCTCTCTACACATTCATTCATGTAGGCACCTGAGGAGGAGCCGACATGGCTTGAAACGTCATGCTTTAAATAAATCACACTTGACTGGAGCTTTTTGATGTGCGGACTTTACTTGTTTTTTACATGTTAACTTTTTTGGTCCAGCACCCACCCTCATACATAGTAAGATGTGCGTGTTGTTTTTCCACTTTTGTTTGATATTGCTGTTCAATGCTGCACTCTAATTGAGACTCCCTTTTTCTGAGGACTTTTTAAATACTCATGTTGAATACTCACCTTCCACATGGACTGAAACAGCGTTGCTTGGGACTTCTCTTCACCATGGCTAAAGACGTTTGAATTCACAGAGCAGGATTATAATCGCATCATGCTGACAGAGACCCTGTTTGATGAACCCTCAACATTATATACAGGTGGGATCACAATGAATGTTGCAAACCTAAAAAAACTTCAGGAGAAAGAAACACGACTTTTTTTCCACACTAACACCGAGTGACTACCTGAGGTTTAAGAGAATCCCACGTGGACTAAGAACTAACAAAATCCCTATGTTGAGTAAAGAAAATGAGGACTTCTGTGAACGCTGGTGTGAAATCCTTAATAATTGTTCATTTGACTTGATGGCACTAAAGAGAAGATATGGGACTGCTTATGTCAATTTGATGGATGGGGACCTTTGACCTCCACCTCCAAATGACCCTGCCCTTTCCGGACTTCAGATGTGTGACGTCATCATAGGGTGTGCTGGATGGGTCAGTGGGTGCTCCCGCTGACCCATCCACCCCTCCCTTTTTGGAGATTTTAGCTCCCCGACACTCACCTAAGATCCGTCAAGGTCTGTTTTTAGATATCACCCATCTATGACCAGCATGGACCTACAGCAAGAATGTTGATGATCAGCAAAAAGACCCAGAAAATGTCTGCATAGTTACGACTGTGCGACCTGTCTGAGGGTTAAAGAAGAATTACATCTTCTCATCGCGAATGTGCAGAGGGACTTGAGCGAAATCCTCTTTGTGCTAAGTCTTGGTGTTTGAGTGTAAGTTTGGGTTGTTGTGTTGTTTTTTGACTTTGTTTTCTGTAACCATGGATGAAAGCAACCGCTGTCCTCAAAACTTGATGTGATGATGCTTGAATTAAACACAAATGTTTTAAATGAAGCTCAGGAACCCACACAGTCTTTATGTGCAGAACAAGAAGATATAGAAATCCCTGACCCGCTCACAGACATCAATATGGCTATCGCAGATCTTAATTATTCTCAAAGCATTTTAAACACCATAAATCAATGTCAAGACTTGTTAAATCAAATACCCACACCCTCCTCAAACCCCCTTCCGACTCTTTAATCGGAGAACAAAGCCCCGTCAGTTCTTTTATATGGGCTGAAATATGTGCCACTAGAAACTGAATTTGAATTACATAATTTGAAATTGAATCATTTATATTTGAATTTGAATTACTAGAAACTGAATTTGAATCACATAATTTGAAATTGAATCATTTATATTTGAATTTGAATTACTAGAAACTGAATTTGAATCACATAATTTGAAATTGTATTGTTAATTTGAATCATTGCATTGAAAAACTGAATCTGAATAGTATAATTTGAAATTGAATTCATTTCTATATATATTCACATTCAGTTCTCACAATTCAAATTCAGTTCTCACAATTCAAATTCAATTTATTGTGACAGACATCCGGGTCATTTAAGGACGAAGGAAGAGCAATCGAGCGCAGATACACAGGACTCCTCTTCGGCCAATCAGCACCTACGTTTTTGAGCACGTAGGAAGAAGCGCTTGCTCGCCTTGACCCATACTGGTTTGACCATGGATACGACTGGGACAAATATGGTAATTTGGCATTTTACCATATATTTTAACGACCTTTTTTAACTGTTGTTAATGTTACAGCTACTTTGTAGGAACGTTTCGTTTCGTCAGCGAGCATAAACAAATCATGTTTACAATTACATTAGGCGACTAGCACGTTAGCATTGTTTCAGCTATCATTTTAGCAATGCAGCAACGAGTGCCGGAGCTAGTCTACAACTCACATGTGATGTTACCCTTTTAACGGTAGTGTTCTTTCTTACCATGAATGTTTTGCTGATAGCAAACAAGAAATTCAAGTTAGTAGTTGGATTTGCAATGTGCATAAACGGCTGACAGTAAAGATTATATCCTTGTACCCACACTGCTGTTGCAAACAGTGCGCATATTTATGATTTTGACATTGATTAAAGTCCGAAGGGGACTGAAATGTACGTTACTGTTATGAACATAGAACATGTTAAAGAAATGTAGAAGTTGCAAAAGAAAGGCAATGTTATACTTGTTACAAGATGTTAATTTCTTTCAGTACATCGCCGGTGTTGAGGTCATGGCCACTTGCACCACGCCTGCTACACACAGCAGAAACTGCAAGTACCAGTTTTAGCTACTTGATTTTAGACAGCTAATATTACATTGTCTTCCAAGGACAAAAAAAGCATTTAAAAGACATCATCAAGTCATCTATTTTGAGGTGTTGCTCCTGTTTTATTTTACCCTACAGATGTGACATACTAGTATTGTCAACAAAAAGAAGTGATTCACCCTTTATAGTTAACTGTTTTTTATTACCTAAAGCAGTTATTACACTCATTTTACTTTCATAGGCACAGTGTGCATCATTGGTGACAGCTATGTCAGAGAGCTGCAGAGACTCTGGGAAGCAACCTCAGCATGCCAGGTGTCCATGTCTGCTGGTTTGGCTGGGGTGGACTGCAGAGAGGCCTTCTCTCCTTCTTTCCCCACTCCCTGCGAGGAAGAGCAGCACCAGATGTCTTCGTCATCCACTGTGGCGGCAATGGCATGGGGAAGGTCAGCAGTGTCAAGCTGGTCAGCATGATGAAGGAGGACCTACACCAGCTTCACCTCCAGCATCCTGGCATTAAGATAATATTTTCTTCATTGGCCCAAAGGTGCAGGTGGGAGGCTGGTGGCAATCCAGCAAAGATTGATAAGGCCAGGAAATTTGTTAATAGTTTATGGCTACATTTGTTCACAGTTTAAATGGTGCCATAATTGAGCACCCTCACATCAGACATGACAGGGGGTATTTTTGAAAGCTGGAGTTCATTTCACACCTAGGGAAAATGAAATGTTTTTAAGTAAATTAGTTAATTGTCTTAAAGACCACCTCCAAACGCAGTGAACTGCTTACAGTTGGCAGTGTCACTGCTTTTGAATTTGGCCTTTAGGACACATTTTGTTAGGCCTGAACATAGCCCAGGCTGACATGGCCAATGTTGAGTTTTTGATATTCATCTATAACTTGTTTAAAATTTCAATAAATTCTATTTACAGTTGCACTCCTTTTGTCTTTATTTCTGACTGAATCTGACTGTCAACTGAAAAACAAACAAATCATACACTACAGATAAACCCTAAAGCATTAATGTTCAACACTGTCATTGGCAAATAATTAAGCAGTCCATTTCTGTGTGGGCCTGATTATTTTAACTTTGTACTTGAAGGTAACTAAGCACCTTAGACCCAGCAGCAGAGCCTGAGAAGATTTTGGAGAGTAACCTTTGTTTGCTGCTCTGTTAGAAGTCTAGTTTTAACACAGAAGAATGTGACTCGATAAAAGGGCTCAAAGTGAAAAACAAACAATTAGCTGGACACAACAGTTTTGAAGCCCCCAAGGTATCACTTGTTCGCCAACTCTGAGAGGGTCTCCTTCAGGCAAAAGGTACTGTGACGTTTTTATAGTGAGGCAAATAAAACATAATCAGCCAAGTGTGTTATGTTTTTTTTAGCCTCACTATATAAGCCTCAATACCGAGCAGAACCTTCTCATGTCACAATGTCACAAATAAATAATATCTATTACGGGGCTTAAAACTATTCAGTGTGCAGATATTTCCTTGATTTTCACAAAAGGAGAATCGTTATTCAGTGAATTTTCTTCATTTGTCTTAAAGAAATGTTCAAACAAAACCAGCATGTAACATCAGCTTTTCATTTTTTCTTTACATTTTGCTAAGATAAATGCAAACTTGGGTAAATGTTAAAACATAAATGAAAACATTAAGATGCCATTAATAACTATTATATTTTGTTAAAGGTTTAAATCACCACTATATTTCCACTCATCACAGGAAACTGATGACAGCTTTCAAAAAATGTGCTTTTACTCTAAAGTAAGTTTTGTCTGATCCATTTTATAGCAAAAGTTAAAACCATTACACAAACAGTTTAACAAAATTAAGTCAAAGCTTGCATTCATGAAATCATCACTATTAAAAGGTTACAAAAAGTACACATGAAATAAATGAAAAGATTTATAACAGTAATTATAAAACCTATGAATTAGGACCCAGTGTCATAATTTGCAAAGTCGTAATTTCTTGTGAAACAACTTCTTTACTGTGGAGTAAATATCATATCATTGGTCAAGGCGTTGTAACTTTCCTCAAGTGTCCTACAAGAGAGAAAGATGACAGGTTAAAAACACAGGTAGAAAACATTGACTACAGCCTGTCTTGGTTAAAAAAAAACACTCATCACCAAAATAATCTTACTGCTGAGTAAGTGGTTGTCATTCATAAAATAGTTTTGTGTTCAAGTTCTGTAGATATTCAACTTTATATTGAATGTGATTTTAAATTTAACAGTGTACTACCAAGACAATTGGAGTATGAATGTACAGTATGGAATTCATCCACATTAACATAATAGTTGCTATCAAAAGGAAACTGAACTGTTCTCAAAGCTCACTGCCACTGTGGAATCATGCTATGTTCAGCTATCTCATTATGAGAATAGTTTTTCCATTGGTTCTTCACAGACTGTGTGTGGGGGAAAAGGTAGTAATTCTCACTATGATAAAGGGTCTTTGCATAAAATGTTAAAGTCGGTAAATACATGTCATGTTCCTTGATTGATAAAATCTTCATTTTCCCTTTTGCATCAGGGGAAGATTAAACTGCACTGGTGTGTCAGTAATTTCACCTTATCAGTAATAGTACAGAGCAAGCTGTGCCCTAATCGAGTACTTATTAATATATGAAAATTAGTAATATATACAATGAATTTAAATGAATTATGGTCAATAATTTTATCATTTTAAACTAATAAGTTTCTTGACTCTTTGTGAGGTACTGTATGAAAAAAGGTGTCTTTATTCTGGAGTCAGTGCTGAAGTGATGACTCAAAGTGTTCACTGCACAGTCGGGAAGTCTTGTTTGGAGTCCAGTTCTGTCTTCTGGTGTTGAGTGTCCACTGGTCCAGTCTGTCTGGGTCACCTAGAGGAAAACTTTACACAGACAAATAGATATTAAAATATATGTGTTAGCTACCTACTTCACAGACACCTTTACATGCAAACAATACAACTTAAATTACTTCAGTGTTAAACAGATCATAATCAATTTAATTTAGCAAAATAAAAAGGTGGTGACCATCACAGTCCCCATATTCTGTCTGTGCATTATCTATTGTTGTGTAGTTACAGGCCTATATCATACTTTTATTTTCTTAATATTTTATATGTGACAGTCAAATGTCACATTAGCCTTTTTTAATTACGTTACACACCTTATTGTAATTTCACACAGTTCGCCACTTTTTAACAAGTTAACATTGCATCACGTTAGCTAACTAACGTGGTGGACCTTTATTTTCAGAACTCACACAGACGCCTTTTGTTCAAAATATTCTCTCCCTAAATGCCTAAATCCTAACACTTCTCTGTCAGGCTCTGACTTGGATACATCCCGGACTGGCGTCTTGCTTGAAGGCTAAATGTTAGCTGACTGGTTAGCTAGTTAACGAGCTAAGCTTGTGTTGTATCGTATTGTCTGTGGCTCTGTAACTTGATGTGGATGTTGCTGCTGTGATACAGGTCGCACTTGAAAATGAGACCTCCGGTATCAACGTGATTTTACATGTCCTAAATAAAGGCTTAATAATTATAACAAGAAGCTGACAAACTAGGTGGTGACCGCAGACACCGATACCCACTTACCAAAAAACCTGGAGCACAGACTTCTTGAACGGTCTGTTGGTATAATTAATCGAACAGCAAGTCATATTACTCCAATATTTGCCTGAAAACATATCCAGAAGGCACAGACCCGGCTGAGAGGACAGATTCAATGCCTTGAACATGGACACGAACTGGCTGAGATGATGCCGAGCAGACGGCGAGTCTGAGCTCAGCTCCGCACAGCAGAGCCAGCGGCTAGTTAGCATGCTAGTTAGCCACCCGTGACAGTGCCACCTGTCACTCAAAGTGGCGACGCCCTTAATTATGTGCAATTTTAAACCTTAATAACATTGAAACGGATGAGATATAAACCCCCCCGTTGTCATATGAAAGGGGAAATTAACTATAGAGACCAAAACCGTCACTCGTCACCCCTGGAGATTGCTGCTTGGTCAAGGCGAGCAAGCGCTTCTTCCTACGTGCTCAAAAACGTAGGTGCTGATTGGCCGAAGAGGAGTCCTGTGTATCTGCGCTCGATTGCTCTTCCTTCGTCCTTAAATGACCCGGATGTCTGTCACAATAAATTGAATTTGAATTGTGAGAACTGAATTTGAATTGTGAGAACTGAATGTGAATATATATAGAAATGAATTCAATTTCAAATTATACTATTCAGATTCAGTTTTTCAATGCAATGATTCAAATTAACAATACAATTTCAAATTATGTGATTCAAATTCAGTTTCTAGTAATTCAAATTCAAATATAAATGATTCAATTTCAAATTATGTGATTCAAATTCAGTTTCTAGTAATTCAAATTCAAATATAAATGATTCAATTTCAAATTATGTAATTCAAATTCAGTTTCTAGTGGCACATATTTCAGCCCATACTTTTATCCCAGACCTGTTCTCAATTATTGAATTTGCTATCACCGAACTCAATTATATGCAAACTGTTTTAAACACGATAAGCCAATGTCAGGTTTTGCGAAATCAAATACCCGCCAAACCCTCGACCTCAAATGACGTGCATTTGCAAACCAAGACCCGACTTGATAATAATCAAAGTGCCCAAAATCAAACAGGCGTCTTTAACGTCATAGACCACACTGTAAATCATTTAGAAAATGATTAAAAAATGCAAAAAATGTGACATGCTATACTACATCGCTATGAACGGTAATGGTAAACAACATGCATGTCCAAAAGTTAAATGTAAAATCTGTGGAACGACCCTAGAAAAAGACGTGAGCGAGGAGCACCTGTGTTACATACAGTGTTTACCAGTCGAGACAAAACCTAGTGAGAAATTGATTTTCTATGATTTCGAGATGTAGATAGACTCGTCGGGAACGCACATCCCTTTTCTGGTGTGTACAAAAACGTTGGACAGCAAAAGGTGGAATGCTCAGGGTGTGAACAGATTATTATGCATTTCAGACGACCCGCGTACAGAAAATCCGTCTTTATTGCTCACAACGCCAGGGGATTTGACAGCTACATCGTGCTGAACGCTATGCTATCTCTGAACGTGAAGCCGGACCTGCTCATAATGCAGGGGAACAAAGTCATAGGTTTCACCGACCCCGATTACCAACACCGATACATCAACAGTCTCAGTTTCTTGACGTGCTGTCTGTTGGCTCTGCCTAAAGCCCTAGGTTTTCCCGATAAAAACAAGGGTTTTTCCCCCCATCGGTTTAGCTCCGAAAATCATTTAAAGTACGTAGGCCCCTACCCCGAGCCAGAGGCCTATGGCATCAAACAAATGAGTAAAGAGGGCAAGAGAGAATTTGAAGCATGGTACGAGATGGTGCGTCACGGCGCATTCGATTTTGAAAAAGCCGTCCGCTACTGTCAAAACGACGTGGATATTCTCGCCCGAGCCTCCAGCATTTTCAGACGAAACGGGCGTGGACCCTTTCAGTTGCGTCACCATCGCTTCAGCCTGCATGAAAGTGTTCCACGCAAATTTCCTGCGTCCCAACACCCTGTCTGTTCCATCTCCCGACGACTATCGAAGACGTCACAAAGCCTACTCAAATGCCGGCGTTCAGTGGTTAGAGTGGGTGACCGAGGGCGTCTTTATTCAGCACGCATTGATCGCGGGTGAAAAACAGATCGGTCGCTACTTTGTAGACGGTTACGTCAAGGTCCGAGGTGTGAAAACAGCGTGGGAGTTTCTGGGTTGTTTTTATCACGGTTGTCCGTCCTGCTTTCAGCCCCACGATACCTGCCCTCTGACGGGTAGACAGTTTGACGAGTTGCACGCCTCCACCGTGGCACGAATACAGACGTTAGAGTCCGTCCACGGTCTCAAGGCAAACATGATGAGAGAACATGATTGGGTCGAGTTGAAAAAATCCCACCCATCTTTGAGAGATTTTCTCGAGCGCGCCAAAACCCCTCAACCTTTGTCACCCCGCAACGCTTTGTACGGAGGTAGGACGAGCACCGTGAGGCTGAGGTACACAGCGGCGGCGAACGAAGCCGTATGCTATGCGGACTTGACATCCTTGTATCCCTACGTTAACTGCACCTTTCCCTATCCTCTAGGACACCCCGAAATAGTTTACCGAGATTTCAAAGAGCCGCAAAACTACTTTGGGTTAATCGGAGCCGTCGTCTACCCGCCTCAAGGTTTGTTTTTCCCTGTGTTGCCCTACAAAACACCCTCTGGTAAACTGGTCTTCACCCTCTGTGGAAGGTGCGCCGATCTTAATTTTCAGGCCGGCTCGTGTACACACGACGATGAGGCTAGGGCGTTGATGGGGGTTTGGGTCACTCCCGAATTTAACAAAGCCTTGGAGCTGGGGTACCGCTTAGGTAAGATCACAGAGGTGTGGCACTTTGACAGACGCAGCGATGATGTATTTGTAGAGTACATGCACGCTTTTCTCAAGGGTAAACAGGAGGCCTCGGGCTACCCCGCCGAGGCCTCAGATCAGGAGAGCAGAGAAAAGTACATCGTGGACTACACAGCAAACCAGGGCGTTTTGCTGGATGCGGACAAAATTCAACCGAACCCGGCTAAAAGACCAGTGGCTAAGCTTTGTCTAAATAGCTTATGGGGAAAGTTTGCCCAGAGAAGTAACCTGAACCAGACCATGCTCGTCAGGGAAACGGAGGAGTTTTTGAGTTACATGTTTTCAGAAAAACACAAAGTCAAATACTTTTCCTTCCTTAATGAGACCACGGCTCTGATTCAGTGGTGCCACGGCAACCGGTATATCACACCCCCCAACAAGACAGCATTCACCACAGCCTATGGCCATCTAAAGTTGTACGACTATCTGCAACAAATGCAAAATCGAGTACTTTACCTCGACACCGACTCTCTAATTTATGTCACAAAAGAGGGAGAGATGGGTCTCAAACTGGGTAATTATTATTCAGACGCACAAATGTTGTAAAAAAAATCAATTCTGACAGCGTCAAGGAGCTGGTAGAGGGTTACCTGCAAAACCACCGTACGGTAGAAAGGGAGGAGGAGTAGGAGGAGGAGGGGTTTACTGAGACTCTTCAACACGGCATAAAGAGGGATAAAAACGGCTTTCTTCTTAAAAACTCGTCATTTTTAAAAAGGTTTTGTGTGGTATTTGACAAGAGACGGCTGCTTTCCACAGGTGAAACGTTGCCGTTTGGCTATTGAAATGTTTTCGGCCGGCCACCAGCCGATTGACTTTGATCCTAGACTGCGAGTGCCTTTCTCGTGTCAGATTGTGGGACCCAGCGGTTGTGGAAAAACTTTTTTTTTAAATTTGTTGAAGGCCTGCCTGATTCTTTTGACAATGAGAACCTGTTTCCGCCCGATCAAAATCACTTGATTATCCTGGACAACGTCATTTTTCAGGCCTCTGACTATCCCAAAGTAGTCAAGATTTTTACACAATACAGACACCACAGGAACATGAGCGTCATGGCTCAGCAAATTTTTCCTTTGAGAAAAACTTTTTTTCCAGAAAGTTTTGAAGATGCCACCAGAGACGCTCACGGTTATTTAATCGTAGATCTCACCCCAAATTGCCCAGAACAATACAGACTGAGATCGGGGTTGTTACTGGAGCAGTGGCCCGTCGTCTATCTACCTAAATCGCAGTCTTCCTGAATCATCATCGTCGTCGTCATGTCTGTGCGTTTAAAAAGGAACGCTCCTTTACTGCTTGTTTTCCCAGTGAGCAAAAAGTGGTCCAAAAAACGTCAAAAAGACATGTTCTTCATACATCCAGAAGACGTCCTCTGAGAAGCCAGAAGTTTTTTCCAGACGTTGAATAGATGTTAAACTTTCAACGTTATACAGACGTCATTAAAATACGTTTTTGGTACGTAATTAATGAACGTCAAGCAGACGTTGTATAGGTAGCCAGAATGAAAATTATTATTACGTCTTTTCGAGACGTTGAATAGATGTTTAACTTTCACTGTTATATAGACGTTATTAAAATACGTCTTCTGCACGTCATTACTAAACATCCGGCAGACGTTGTACAGGGAGCCAGAAAGAATGTTTTTACTACATCTTTCCTAGACGTTGAAAAGACGTTTTACTTTCAATGTTATATAGACATCATTAAAATATGTTTTCAGGACGTCATAAAGGGGGCCAGATTTTAAGTTTTTAGAACGTCTTTCCTAGACGTTGTATATATGTATTATTGTGGATGTTATACAGACGTCATTAAATATGTTTTAAAGACAATCCAGAGGATGTCTGTAAGGGAGCCAGAATTAAAGTATTTATTACATCTTTTCCAGGCGTTACGTTATATTTTTGAGGTTATACAGGCGTCACTAAACTAAGTTTTCAAACAAAATTGTTTAACATCATGAAGACCTCATTGAAGGCGTTAGAATGAACATTATTGCGTCTTGGACATTGTTATTTACTCATTGCAATACGTTTTAAACAATTATTGGACATCCAGAAATCCTGAATGTATGTCAACATAGCCCACATTTTCTCTGGCTCTTCAATTTTTTTTTTTAGCAGGGTTTACTAGTAAGAACATCTTATCAAAGTTGTATACTTCACCTGTTCAAGTTCTCTACATTGTATAACAGCTTCTTTACACTCTGGTCATTGCATTTCATGGTAGACAGTATCTGAAGCAACATTCTACATGGATTTTCCACAACAGACATGATTTTTGACAATTGTTTTTAATATGACCTGTAACAAATCAGTAATACAAAAAATGAAAAATTTTAACTATTTTAAAAACAGTTTTATACGAAGAAAACTATAAAAACACTGAACTTTCTGAACAGAAACTCATTCACACAAACTCGCTCCCTCACACAATCTCACTCTCTCACACACAATAACACTCTTTCCCACTCACAAGCTCACTCTCACAACAAACAAGCAAAACTTTTGTAACAACATGACTGTATATGAAAATGTAAAACACTGAACTCACACTAACACACACACAAAAAAAAAAACATGCGCACGCGCGCGCGCACACACACACACACACACACACACACACACACACACACACACACTACTTATACCCCACTCTTCCAGGGGCATGTTTTAAATGATCCGCAGCAGCCGTCCTGATGGTTGATTCAGTGGCTGTGGGGTCCCACTGCATCACAGCAGCTGAAAGAAAACGGCCAAAAAAAATCAAATTAACATACTTTAAAATTTACACAGATTCAAGCAACCTTAGTGACATTTCTCTCCCATTTGCTAAAAAAAAACAAAAACAGTACTATTCCCAGACCTCAGCGCTGTCTCGGTGCTGATGCATTCACTGTGGTGTTTAAATGAGCTTTAAAACACACCCTCTTGTAACGACGAACAGAAATTGTGGTTTTCCTATCCACACATGAGATCAGAAACAAGACTTTTGGAAAAATTTCACTCTGGATTCCGGTTACAAAAAACTCTGGTTTCAGGAGCCCTAAGGCCAAACCATGCAGAGAAACACACGGTTTCAAAAATATGTGCTTCCGTATGGACGACCCTGAGATAACACACCCAAAACAAACGACTGTGGAAAGAGTCATGGAGACGGCATTGTCACAAGTATTACAGATAGCTGGGAGGGCAGTGCTGTGCGCTCTGGCCTAAATTCAGAGAGTTACCATGTATGGCAGGTAGAGGACCCCTTTTATTCTGGTGGATGTAGAAATATTATTACATGTGTATGTTGATGCTGAAAATGTATCTTTAAAAAAATAAAATCCAAGTCCGAGTGGAAAAAGTGTCAGTACAATACAACAACTCAATAAAGTATTGTTCAGTTTTGTTTGTTTTTACTTCTTCTGTCCATCAGCTGAGAGAAGTAACAAGTGTTAAAAGGCTATGGGCTTACCCTTTATTACAGAAAACACCTTTGTGTTCTCCAGGCCGTACTTCTCCTTCTTTCCCTTCCCTTTATACAACAGAAATCAAATAGGCTGGGAGAATAAATCAAAGTTTATTTTATTTTATTTTTTTAATTCGTAGTATGCCCTGAGAGCAACGGAGTGTACTCTGTGCTCTCTGGTCTTTTGAAAAGTCGTTTGTGCCTCTGAATTTTTGCCTGACTGCACTCTGGCACACAAAATAGCCTAGTTTTTTTTTTTTTGTTACCAGATTATCTTTGTTTTTTAATAAAACAAACAAATTCACGCACTTTCACAATGTTTTTGAGGACTCAAACTCTTTAGACAGCTTATTCAGAAAAATACCTTCAAAATTTAAGAACTCTTTAAGTCATGATAAGACTTTTTAATACTTTAAGGGTCTTACTTTCCCCAAAATTGATTTATTAACTTTTAATACTTTTCAAGATCCCGCGGACATTCTGCCAGTAAACCATTTTCAGGTGAGCAAACATACCAAACATGCAGCCTGTTTGACTGAATGGCTACTTGTTTCCTTTGCCAGACAAGTTGAAATGACAGGCCAGGGAGTTGGTAGGCAGTTGACAGCATCCGTCTGAGCGTAGAGTCTGATGAGGTGTCCCCAAAGCCAGGCCAAGCGAGCAATCTAGAGATGAGAAAGAGAAGTGGTTGTCATCATGATGCTGCCTACACAGAAATCATTTTATTTTTGCATCAAGAATCATTTTATCATTGAATTATGGCCCTCTCAATCAGAAAAGAATAGCATTAGAATAGAAATATATTTATTTAAATCAGGGACAATGCACAAATAAACATCAATCTTATAGGAAAAAGAAAAGTTGTCTTGAGCCAGGTTATAGCAGCTTTGCTAATTTCCACCCATAGTCCCTAGGCAGGTAAGGAAAGAACTGAATCGTGAGGTACCCAGAGAGTCCCACCCTTAGCTTATACTGTGCTGTGATATATGAAGTTGTTTCCTATGTTTATGTTTTTTTTTTCATTGATATTGTAAAGGCAGTAGATTGTAAGGTATTAAGTATATTGCAGTTCAGTTTGTCAAATAAATTACCATGCTTTGATTGATTGAACTGATTCATTCTTCAGTGATGATTCTGCCTCATTGAAGTTGTCTTCGTTCACAATCGGCAGGTCAGTGGGAGTCATCGCAACAGTTGTGTCTGGCGCTGGTCCCCAGTGACCACCTGAAGTAGATCTGGCATCTGCCAGTTCACCTTTGATGAACTGCACATCTCTTGACATTTTCTTTACTACCACTGCTACTTCAGCGAGCATTGTGGTCATCTTCTCGATGGAAAGGTCTTTAAAAAAAAAAAAAGGAAGAAGAAAATTGTTAGTAAGAGAGAAAGTAAAACTTGCAAATTACCAAGGAATTACACAATTTGAAATAGACTTGCCTTTCAAAAGCTGCCTGGTGTACTGACCTTGACCTTCAATCTGTGTGCTTACACCTAGTATAAAACAAGCATCCATGCACCTTAATCACTGCACATATTGAAAGGCATCATTTAACTTCAAGTCTGCCATGGCCACCCACATATAATCCTCACCTCAGCCCACTTTAGTTTTGATCACAAAAAAACATTTCTATACATATTTTACTTCCCTCTTAGATGTCTGGAGGTAGGAAAAACAAAGGTTCCAAGAGATACACAAAAACAAGACTTTAATTTAATAATTTATTTTACATGCTTCAAATTAATAAATTGTGGTTATTAGTGAGGAGTGCAATCACATACCATTTTGTGGATGCTGAGGGCGACTGTGGGGAGTGTATTGCCTCGAACTGGATCCTGCTATATCTGTTGGGATATACAGACATCCAAATTGTTTACTTGGCCCTAACTTCTGCTCCTCTTGGAAGTGGCTTGTATTGGAGGCTGAGAGAAAAACAGAATGGGTTAATTTTTTATGTTAAAAAAAATAATTGTTGCAATAAAGAGATTTATCTGACAAAATCAATGTAATGTAATCAATGTAAATCAGTGTCCAGTGCCAATGAATTGCTTTTTACCATTTTAATTTGCTATACACATGTCATTACGGCCTCGTGATTTTTCATCAGCATTTTAGTAGCATGTAGTCACAGTAGTAATGAACAAACAAAACAAATATAAACTGAAAATACAATAAACGTAAAATAAAGCAAAAACATCTGCTGTTTTTCACAGGGGGGCTTAATCCTTATGAAAAAATTAAAAAATATAACGCTCTGTTACAAAGATACCTCACCCTGATCAAACAAGGGGAGGAAGAACGTCGACTTTACCTAAAGATGGTGAGAGGCCTACCTCATGACTCTGACGATTCGGAAGAAAAACAAGATGAAAATGAAGAAAAGGACGAGAAAGAGGACTGGATGAGACGGCTCGCGAGGTACTGCAAAATCTTCCTCAGTGCAACTGCAAAAATCTCGGTGACCAATCCTCGCGCTCAATACCGTCGACTCAAAACCATCTGAGGGTGGCGTGAAGGAGAGCAGGGTGAAGAAGAAGAAGAGGAAGAAGGAGAAGAGGGGGCCATAGCACCGGTCGAGAGGGAAAAAGGAAAGTGGAAAAAACAAGATTTAATTCTGTTTGCGGAGGAGGAGGAGGATTGATATTTGTCTTGTCTTTTTTTTATTTCTTAAACAGGTTGTAACAGTCTTTGAACATGTCTAGTGAACAGGCGGTGTGGTAAAAATAATCTGCTTGTTGAATCCTTGTACAACATTGATATTTTTTCATAAACTTTGATAGCATTTCATCTTTTTTTTACGATGTCGTTGTCATGATACAGAGATAGCACACTCTCAAAAGGTAGCCCGCAGGCCCTATGACATAAATAATAAACACAATGCTGTCCGCAGGCGGTTGACGTGACGTCTTTAAGTTGTCTTTTCTGGTACAGTAATTTTTTTCTTACAACGGCTTTTTAAAAATTGGAACACAGTTTTCGGGTAATAGACAAAGAAGGGCGGTAGTCTGAACAATCGAAAAAAGTGGTGCTCCCGTCTTCGTCCAGAGTGAGCACTAGCCAGTGTTCTCCGGGCTTATGACGATGATGTTGACGATCATGTAGGCGGGACGTCTGAATGAATGCGTCAGCGCCGGCAGTCTGAAGCCCACACGCCCCAAACACATGTCCCAGTAAATGTTGCATGACACCTTCCAATTGGTGGTTATTCATATTGTTGCATTCTTTTCTCAATAATAATCCACAAGCACTTGACGTTTGGAGTTGATCTCCAAAATACCCTCATAACACGCGTACACGATCAGAGTGGTTGTATGCAGCAGGGGAACTCTGAATCTCATTTCCAACCTTAAGCATCCGTTGGAGACTGGGGACAAGGCATCTGCGTCTTCGGCCACATTGAGATTAAACACAAACAATGAGTACCCCTGGTTAAAATCCTCCCTGTTGACGCCCAGCGACAAATCTTTCAGGTGTCTTCCCATGGCCGTAAACATGTTGTAAAACTCTGTGACGGATGGAAAGCTTTGGAGGGCACCTGTCTGCTGTCCTGACAGAGGGCCAAGTATTCCACATCGTTGTGTGCAAAGCTGAAGGGTGACAGGTCACTTTTTCCCGTAAAGGCTTTGTGGTTCACCATAGTATTTCGGCATCGTGCCCAAAAAGAGATTTTCTTGATTACAAACTTGAGTATTTTCCGGGATGGAGTACGTTTTCACGTTGACACGGGACAAAGGATAAAGCACGTTACCCCTCAACAGGGCTGCCGCGTGATGCACCGCGGGGGAAACTGTCGTTTTCTTGACAAACAAAGAAGCACCCGATATTTTTAATTTAAAATTAGCGTTAGCAGCGTGCATGAGGCAGAAGGCATTGCTAGCGTGGGTCAGTTTAATTCTCAGATCCACAGAGTTCAAGAGAAGCCTTTTGCAGAAAAGTATGTCGGTGTGGAGCGGGCCCAACAGGTGAAGCTCGCAGGAATTAGCAAGCTCTCTTCACTACCCTTTGTTAGGTCCATTATTTGTCACCACAGAATCCATAAAGCCTGCCGTGTCTTTGTAAAATAACCTGGCGGTAAACTGACTATTTAGCGAATCTTCTGAAAAGTTGAGGAGCATTTTGATCATGGCTCTGTACAGGTGAGTGGCGCTGGATTGCAATATCAATCTATCGCCGAGAATAACGTCGCACTGACTGAAAATGGTATTCAGAGGATAATTCACGAGGCCTACGGGCACGTCATTATCCAGGTTCGCACTGTCCGGTTTGGTAATTTTCAGTCGCAGGTGTAGCAAGGTGTCATTCAAATCCAAATATTTTTCGTCGTCTCTGGGAATGAAAATCTCTTTAGGCCCTGAGTCGGTAATGGCCGATAAAGGCAAAATCTCTGTGTAGAACTTTTCATCTATAGACAGCTGCGTCATGGGGGCTGAAAATAAATCCAGCTCCGCCATGCTGCACTCGGCCAATTTGTGATGTAAAAGAACCATGTTTTTTTTTTTTTTTTTTTATTTGTTTGTTTTTTCCTAAAAGATATCGCTGGACCTTATCGCTGCTGCTGCTGCGGGGCTCTGGGTAGGCTTGTTTCCCTTAGCGACCTGAATATAGACCCTATCCCTCGTCCGTACATAACGTAAAAAATGTGCGGATGATACTGACCGCCTGCCTGAAATTCAAATCTTTTTTGGATGTTGTTAAAAGCTAATAAAATATCACTGTCGACAACTCTAAGATGTGTGTTTAGCTCGGCCTTGAGCTGCTCAAAGTTAGCGTAATATCCCCCTCTGAATTTCGACGGTTGACTACGATCTCCCCTTCGGGTGTCGCGGGTTTCCTTCTCCACTCAAAGTAGGCCGCGTCTTGAGGAATGTTAAGCCACGTGTGCGGGTACGAAATCTCCGTCAAGGCCACTTGCCATGGGTCCTCCAAGTCAATATGTTACGCCAAGTCAACGTGGAAACTGGAGCCGGTATTATTTTTAAATACGTGCGTGCTGGTGTTGGAGGGCAGGGTAATGTAAAACCCCTCACTGCCTGAGTCGTGATGAAATCAATGAATCAGTCAATCAATTTTATTTATAAAGCCCAATATCACAAATCACAATTTGCCTCACAGGCTTTACAGCATACAACATCCCTCTGTCCTTTGGACCCTCACAGCAGATAAGGAAGAACTCCCCAAAAAAAAACCCTTTAAAGGGGGAAAAAAAACGGTAGAAACCTCACGAAGAGCAACTGAGGAGGGACCCCTCTTCCAGGACAGACAGACGTGCAATAGATGTCGTACAGAACAGATCAGCATAATAAATTAACAGTAATCCGTATGACACAATGAGACAGAAAGAGAGACAGAGAGAGAGAGAGATGCAGGACAGATGGTAATGACAGTAGCTTAGAACAACATTCATGAAAGTAATAATATTATTGTTATAGTTCTGGCTACTGTGGTACTGTTGAAAGTATATATTAGTATCTGGCAGTATACATGTGTGATAATAATCATATGTGTATAATAACAGTAGAAGTATGACTAATGATTAATGATGGCAGCAGCAGCAGCAGCAGCAGGAGGCATCTGGCAGGACCACGGCAGCAGAACAACCACACACGTCACGCTATCCAGGCACCGCTGTGATACGAGTTAACCTGAGAGACAGTGGAGCACAAAGGCTCCAGAGAAGAAGCCAAGTTAGTGACATCCAGAATGGCCGAGGTAGCAAGATGCAGTAATAGGACATGAGAGAGAGAGAGAGAGAGAGAGAGAGAGAGAGAGAGAGAGAGAGAGAGGATGCCTGGTGTATTATAGGGGGTCTAAGTCAGCCTAACTAGGGGCTGGTACAAGGCAAGCCTGAGCCAGCCCTAACTATAAGTTTTATCAAAGAGGAAAGTCTTAAGTCTAGTCTTAAATGTGGAGATGGTGTCTGCCTCCCGGACTGCAACAGGAAGATGATTCCACAGGAGAGGAGCCTGATAGCTGAAGGCTCTGGCTCCTGATCTACTTTTGGAGACTTTAGGGACCACGAGTAACCCTGCGTTCTCAGAGCGCAGTGTTCTGGTGGGATAATAAGGCACTATGAGCTCTCTAAGATATGACAGAGCTTGACCATTTAGAGCTTTATAAGTTAACAGTAGGATTTTAAATTCAATTCTGGATTTTACAGGGAGCCAGTGCAGAAAAGCTAAAACAGGAGAAATATGATTGGGGATTTTATAACGCGGCAGGTGGAAATGGCCAGGACTGAAAATCTAACTGTGAATAACACATCAGTCAGAGAGGTGGCAGCTATGCTACCAGACATTATGTCTACACAGCCACATATTAAGAAGATTGTTATTCATGTTGGCTCATTTGACATCCTCATGAATAAGTCTGGGTCTGAGACCCTAAAGAAAGACTTTTTGTTTTTATTGGAAACACTTAAAACACTTCACTCAGGAGTGTCTTTCATTTCTGGACCTATCCCAACACTCGACAGAGGTTGTGAGTCCTTCAGCAGACTCCTTGGCTTAAGCACCTGGCTGTCATCAGCCTGCCTCGAGCAACAGGTTGGATTTATTGACAATTTTAATATTTTTTGGAACATAAAAAGCTGCTTCATGTCAGACGGGATTCACCCAAACAACCTTGGCTCCAGACATCTTGGCTGCAACATACGTCACACCATCGAGTCATCTTATCAGAACATATATGCACTGAGAAGCAGGAAGGTCAGCACACAGGAAGCAGACAGACAGACAGTTACTGCTCCAAAAACAACAACCGCCTCCCATGATGATGATGTCATGGTCTGTGGCTCTGTCCTCCACATTACAAGAAAGCTGCAGAGATTGTCTCTGTCCCAGCAAGAATGCCAACAAAAGAAGAGATAGGACAGTCACCATGCCGCTTTCCCCCTTATGCCGGCAATTTCATTCAGCCGGCGGCATGGCGAAAATAAAAACAACTGCAGAAAATCAAGGACAGTCAACCCATCAAATCTGATATGTATCTCATGTCAAACACAGTCTGTCTTTAAACTTATGCCAGATAACGTTTCACAACTAGGTCAGCCTCTGGCTGGCAAATCCTTCTTAATCAATGATTTTATTAACAAGCACAAACTTGATTTTATGTTTTTAACTGAAACTTGGCTAGGTCAGGAAAATAGTGCAGCAGTTTTAATTGAGACAGCCCCTCCAAATTTTAGTTTCTTTAGTGAAGCAAGAATACATAAGAGAGGAGGCGGAGTTGTCACTCTGTTCAAGGACAGCTTCCAGTGTAAGCAAATGTTTTATGGTCAATTTGACTCCTTTGAATATGTTACCACTCAGTTAAAATCCCCCTGTCGAGCAATTTTAGTGACCATCTACAGACCCCCCAAATATGATGCAAGGTTTTTTGATGAGTTTGCCAAATTGCTGTCAATTGTGTGCATGGATTTTGACTGTGTTGTTTTAGTGGGAGATTTTAACATTCATGTTGATAATCTTACAGATGGGTGTGCTAAGGAACTGTTAAATATTCTGGATAACTTTGGGCTTTCTCAGCATGTCACAGAACCGACACATAACAGAGAACACATATTAGATCTAATTATTTCCAAAGGTCTTAATATCTCTGAGGTTGTGGTGAACGATGTCGCTGTATCTGACCATTACTGTGTTTCATTCAAAATGACCACCCTTGCTAATCCTATGAGAAGTGAAGCAGAGGTGATCAGAAAGTGTTATATAAATGATAACACCTGTGCATTATTATTCACCCAGCGTTTTACACCATCACAAACCCTGCCCTCAGCTCTAGTTGATGACCTTGTAAGCAGTTTTAGTTCCAATGTTATGACTGGTCTTAATTGGGGCGATAGAATCAATAACAAAGTTATGTCAGGTAGGAAAAAGGCACCCTGGAGAAACGCCATACTGGTTAAAGAATACAAAAGAGTATGTAGACAAGCTGAACGCAGGTGGCGAAAAAACAAACTCCAGGTATATTACGACATTTATAAAGAGAGTCTTCACAACTATAACCAGGAACTGAAGAATGCAAGGCAATCATATTTTTCAGAGATTATCAACAGAAACAGTAATAATGCCCGCACACTTTTTTTCTGGAGTGGACAGACTGACCAACCCCACAACATCACTCCCTCCTGAACTACTGTCTAACAAGTCATGTGATGACTTTGCAGCCTTCTTCACAAACAAAATATTACAGGTAAGACAGGCAGTGTGAAGCTCCAGCTCAGGAATGATAACACTTGTGCCTTCCTGTCCTCCAGTTAATCTAGGACACTTTAGCCTCCTAGATTACACAACTCTAACAGAAACAGTTTCAAAATTAAAGCCCACAACATGCTGCCTTGATATTCTGCCTTCAAACTTTTTTAAAACCATTTTTAACTGCATAGCTCCAGATGTACTGCAGATAATAAATACTTCTCTTATAGCAGGCCAGTTTCCCCAGGCCTTGAAAACTTCAGTAATAAAACCTCTCCTAAAAAAATCAAATCTGGACGCCACAACAATTAGTAACTATAGGCCAATATCAAATCTGCCATTTTTGGGGAAAATCATTGAAAGGGTTGTCTTTCAGCAAATCCATACTTTTATGATGCAAAACAATCTTTTTAACACATTTCAGTCTGGATTTCGGCCACATCACAGCACTGAGACTGTACTTATCAAAGTCTTAAATGATATTCATCAGAATAATGATGCATGCAAATCCTCTGTCCTGGTTTTACTAGATCTCAGTGCTGCATTTGATAGAGTTGATCATAATATACTACTAAGCAGATTGGAAAAGTGGGTGGGACTCACTGGCACTGTGCTACCTACAATGGTTCAAATCTTACTTACAAGATAGGGACTTTTTCGTGTCAATTGGTAACCATGAATCTGAGCGAACTACGATCACATGTGGGGTTCCTAAAGGGTCCATTCTCGGACCACTTCTATTCAACATCTATATGCTACACCTAGCCCAGATTATGGAACATCACAACATCTCCTATCATGTATGCTGACGACACACAACTCTATATCTCAGTGTCATCACACAACTATAGTCCCTTACTCTCACTGAGTAACTGTATTCATCAAATCAATGACTGGATGTGCCAGAATTTTCTCCAGCTAAATCCAGAAAAGATAGAGGTATTATTTTTTGGCCCTAGAAATGAAAAGGCAAAGATCAGCGCCCACCTTGGCTCTATGTCATTGACAGCTACAAATCAAGCCAGAAATCTTGGTGTTATTATTGACTCAGACCTGAACTTCAACAGCCATTTAAAGTTTATTACTAAATCTGCCTATTACCACCTGAAAAATATAGCTAAAATTAAGGGGTTTCTGTCTAAACAAGACATGGAAAAACTTATTCATGCATTCATTTTTAGTAGGTTGGATTATTGCAATGGCTTATTTACAGGTCTTAACAAAAAATCAATTAGACAGCTGCAGCTGATTCAGAACGCTGCCGCCAGAGTCCTTACAAACACCAGGAAACTGGACCATATTACACCGGTCATTAAATCGCTACACTGGCTTCCTGTGAGTCAAAGAATAGATTTTAAAATCTTACTGCTGGTCTACAAAGCCCTAAATGGTCTCGGACCAAAATACATGCTTGATCTACTGGTTCCCTACGAAGCATCCAGACCCCTTACGTCATCTGGAACAGGTTTGTTGTGTGTTCCAAGAACAAGAACCAAGCAAGGTGAGGCAGCATTCAGTTATTATGCTCCTCACCTGTGGAACAAACTTCCCGTAGATCTGAGGTCTGCTCAAACTGTCAGCTCCTTTAAATCAGGGCTAAAAACACTATTGTTTACTGAAGCGTACTCTTAGATTAAATACTTACTTGCTGTATTCTACTGCCCGTACTTTTTAACTACACACTGCTGATTTATGTCTTTTATTTATTCTACTTATTTTCTTATCCTGACAGTTAAATGTATTGAGCCTGTTTTTATTTTATGTTACTGTATTTTATTAGTATCACTATCATTCTCAATTTCTATTTCCCTTTAATCGACTGTTTTTTTTGTTTTGAATTGTGTCTTGTTGCTTTTAATGTCTCTGTAAAGCACTTTGAATCACCTTGTGTTGAATTGTGCTATACAAATAAACTTGCCTTGCCTTGCCTCGTTTCTTAGTTCCTGTTAGTACACGTGCTGCTGAATACGAATCCGACGTATGAAGCATCTTATAGACTTTTCAGCTCGCCGGCCTTGACCCAGCTGTTGAATTTCTCAGGCCAGTTTTTCCAGCATACCAACGCTTGTTTTTCTCCGCCACCAACGTGTCGGTCCAAAATGTCTTCCACCGTGTAGCTCTTGTGTCTTTACTTCTTGCAGCTCCGCTTCGTAACACGTCCCCTGGATAGGTTCTCCATCATAATCTTTCAGTTTGTACATGGGGGGTACTTGGGGTACGCGCTCGGCCACCACAAACACCTTGTCGGTATAACTCTGCTCATATTTCTTATCAAACGCGCCTCTCACTTTAGATATGCTCACGAGATCTCCCTGTTTAAAATTCATCTTTAACTTTTCTCAGAAGCTCGGCGGATCGAGCCGCACAGGTTTTGAAAAACTCGCAGGATGTTCTCGGACGCCACCTGCATAGGCGTCATTTTTATACTTGTGTGATAGACCATTATTATAGCTTTTAACCAAGTCCTGCAGGACGTCTATGTACCTGCGGGTGTTTTCGGCGGTAAAATATCTCTACATTCTAGTTTTCAACATACGGTTAAATCTCTCAATCACCGAGGCCTTCAGATCACAGGCCGTGGCGAAATGTTTAATACCGCGTTTATCCATCAACGCCTTAAAAGTCCTGTTAAAGAACTTTTTTACCTGCGTCTGTTTGTAACTTTTCAGGGGTCTGACTGTCGTTTAAAACAGAGTGAAACACCCCGGTGACACCATTTTGTTCTTTAGCGCTTGCACGTACGCTTTCTTTGAAAACACATTGATGACCGTCAACAGATATTTAAAACTGCTGTTGTGCTTGGCCAAGGCTTGCATGTCACAGAGGTCTGCTCGAAATTGTTTCAGAGGTTGCGGTACAAAAACCCTATGTCTGGGAAAATGTATTCTGGTGGATTTATGCGTGTATGCTTGGCTAAAAATTCTCTGACTCAGTCAGGGTTTACTCTTTTCCCCGTCTTATCTTGTACGGCCCTGCGGAGTCGTTCGACTCCTCCTAAACTACCCGGGTGAGATGGGTCGTAATAATCCTTTTTCATGACATGTTTCTCTAACATGCTGAATCAATAATGAACACAACCCTTGTGAGAAAAAGGGTCCTATTGAAAAGGGTGTGGTATGGACCCAAATGCAGTACACAGGCGCTCAGGAACAGTTGGTAATGACCTTTATTTTCACCACAGCAAACACGGTACGGAGCAGGTAGAATACACACAGAATAAAGTTTGTTCTTCGGGCTAAAAGCCCTCACACAGTCTCTGGGGCTCAGACGAGGGGAAGAGACGCGGCCGGAGTCGGCCGTGGAACCGAGAGGCCCCCCGGCTCCAAACAGTTCAGTTCTCTTTTGGTGTGAGGGGAAGAGAAATAGCTTACTTCAGCCGATGACGAGGAGGAGGAAGCTCCGTGGCCCGCAGAGCCGGCTGCACGTGCTGAGGTGTCGACGGGGAGAGAGCAGAGGAGTGGTCGGAGGCAGGCGGGGGGGTCGTAGCCAGATGAGCAGTCCGCGAAGGCAGAGGCACCGATGGGGGAGCAGGCAGGAGGATAAACGAGGCCAGGCGGAGGAGTCGTTACCAGCCGAGCCGTCAGATACCAGAAACGCTGAGACAGAGCACGAGGTCAGGGACAGAAGGCAGGTAAGTTTACCGGGAGGCAGACGAGGAGAGCAGGTCGGGAACAGGCAGAGTCGGCAGCGGGAGGTCAGACAGGAGATGAATGCTGGAAAGTCTTGCATGACGCTGAAGAACAATCTGGCAATGAGTAAGAGTGCTGGAGAGGCTTATATACAGGGCTGATTATGATGAGCTGCAGCTGTGTAGGCAGGTGAGCAGAGTTGGGATGATGAGGTGGGCGTGGCTGGCAGGTAGAGTGGAGCAGAGGGAGGAGAGTGGAAAATCACTGCAGCAGAGTGACAGGAGGGGAATGAGAGACAGGGACTGTGACAGAACCCCCCCCCCCCTCAAGGGACGGCCCCTGACGTCCCAAACAGTTCTAGAGGAGCTGGGTGGGTGGAGGGGGCCAGGAGGAGGGCTAAAATTCTTCTGAGGCCTCCCTCCCAACCTCGTCGTCCTCTTCAGAGACTGACCCCCCGTCTTCTTCCTCAGACCCAGATGTCTCCGCTATCCAGAGGGGACTGAGGGTTGGTGTTGTGACCCCCTCGTGCCGAGGCGCTGTTGGAGGGCTGATCAGGGTGTTGGCGATGGAACTCCTCAATGAGTTGCGCATCCAGGATCTGACGGGCCAGAACCCATGACCGCTCTTCCGGGCCATACCCCTCCCAGTCGATGAGGTATTGCAGACCCCTCCCACGATGACGAGAGCGCAGCAGGCGGTGCACCGTGTAAGCAGAGGCCCCGTCAATGATGCGAGGAGGTGGAGGTGGCTGGGAGGCAGGCTGCAGGGGATTCTCCCGGAACGGCTTAATCCTGGAGACATGGAGGGTGGGATGAATCCGCATGGTGCGGGGCAGCTTGAGCCGAACAGCCACTGGGTTTACAACCTTCTGAATGAGGAATGGTCCAATAAACTTGGGAGCCAATTTCTTTGACTCCACCCTCAGAGGAAGGTCCCGGGTTGACAGCCACACCTTCTGTCCCACCTGGTAAGGGGGGGCCTGGGAGTGGCGGCGGTTGGCGGCAGTCGAATAACGATCTGTGGCCCGTAGGAGAGCGGTACTGGCCTGTGTCCAGGTCCGGCGGCAGCGACGGATGAAGGCCTCCACTGACGGGCAGACGGTTTCCCTTTCCTGGGCAGGAAACAGGGGAGGCTGGTGGCCATAAGCACACTGGAATGGAGAAAGCCCAGTGGCGGAGCTGATGAGGGTATTGTGGGCGTATTCCACCCACAGCAGTTGTGTGGACCAGGAGGCAGGGTGCTTGAAAGCCATGCAGCAGAGCACCGTCTCCATCTCCTGATTCATCCTCTCGGACTGGCCGTTGGATTGGGGATGAAACCCAGAGGACAGGCTGAAGGAGGCTCCCAGGAGGCGGCAGAATTCTCTCCAGAATGCAGAGGTGAACTGGGGGCCTCGGTCGGAGACCACGTCGGACGGGAGGCTGTGGAGCCGGAACACGTGCTGGAAAACCAGCTCAGCAGTCTCCTTGGCCGAAGGGAGCCTGGGCAGGGGCACGAAATGAGCCATCTTGGTGAACCGGTCTACTACTGTCAGAATGGTGGTGTAGACTCCTGACAACGGCAGCCCGGTGACGAAGTCTAATGAGATGTGAGACCAGGGTTGATGACGCACAGGCAGAGGGTGCAGGTGACTGGCGGGGGCCCGTCGCGGGGCCTTGTTCTGGTTACAGACTGGGCACGCGTTAACAAAGTCTCTGGTGTCATCATCCAAGGTGGCCCTCCTTGGTTCGATGAATTCCAGGAAGGGGGTCTTGGTTCCCTCCAACCAATGGTGCCACTCCTCCAGCGCCAGCTTCACCGCCAACAGTTCTTGATTACCAATGTCATAATTCCTCTCAGCTGGAGACAGACGCCTGGAGAAGAAAGCACAGGAGTGTAGTTTCTGGTCCTCGGCAGAACGCTGGGAGAGGACGGCCCCCACCCCCACATCAGAAGCGTCAACCTCCACTACGAACTGTCTCTTGGGGTCAGGGATCAGGAGAATGGGGGCTGATCTGAATCGCCCCTTCAGGTGCTGGAACGCCTCCTCGGCGGCCGAAGTCCATCGAAAGGGGACCTTGGAGGAGGTGAGGGCGGTGAGAGGTGCTGCCACCATGCTGTAGCCCTGGATGAACCTCCTGTAGAAGTTTGCGAACCCCAGGAAACGTTGCAACTGCTTGCGAGAGTCAGGGACAGGCCAGGAGGTGACGGCTGAGACCTTAGCGGGGTCCATCTCCATACGGTCCTGGACGATGATGTACCCCAGGAAGGAGACAGTGGAGGCGTGGAACTCGCACTTCTCAGCCTTGACGAACAGGGAGTTCTCCAGCAGGTGTTGTAGCACCGTCTGGACATGATGTATGTGTTCTTGCTTGGACCGGGAGAAGATCAGGATATCGTCTAGGTAGACGAACACAAACTTGTTGAGCATGTCCCTTAGTACGTCATTGATGAGGGCTTGGAAAACAGCTGGGGCATTGGTGAGCCCGAAAGGCATCACCAGGTATTCATAGTGTCCTGTGGGGGTGTTGAAGGCTGTCTTCCACTCATCCCCCTCTCGGATCCGAACCAGATGATAGGCGTTGCGGAGGTCCAGCATGGTGTAGATGGTGGCCCCTTGGAGCAGCTCTAAAGCTGAGACGATGAGGGGGAGAGGATGGCGGTTCTTTACCGTCGTTCAGCCCTCTGTAGTCGATGCAGGGCCTCAGGGAACCATCCTTCTTGTCGACGAAGAAGAACCCCGCCCCAGCAGGTGACGAGGAGGGTCGGATGATCCCGGCGGCCAAGGCATCACTGATGTAGGTCGATGAGGGGGCAGAGAGGTGGCCCTTGCTTTGCTGAACACTTCCCGGAAATCATGGTAGTCGGGGGGCACCATGGAGAGGTCTGGGGTGGAACAGGAGCTGGCAGGCGGCGTGGGTGCAACTGCCGGTCTGAGGCAGATCTGTTGACAGGAGGGGCTCCATCCCAGGATGGATCCCGTAGACCAGTCTATATGGGGGTTATGGCGGCAAAGCCAGGGGTAGCCGAGGATCAGGGGAAGGTTGGGAGACCTCAGGATATGAAACCGGATGGTCTCAT
This sequence comes from Epinephelus cyanopodus, assembly GCA_026686955.1. NCBI lineage: Eukaryota > Metazoa > Chordata > Actinopteri > Perciformes > Serranidae > Epinephelus > Epinephelus cyanopodus. The sequence goes on along the minus strand of CM048917.1, from coordinate 44,497,027 downwards.
GGTGTATGCCGGACAGGAGCATCGGGATGGGGGTGGTCTGATGAATGACAGTCCCCATAAGATGACCATCCAGAGCGCTGGCCGGCATGGGACGAGCGAGAGGAACTTGACCAATGTCCAGCTGACGGGCGAGTTCCTCATGGATCAGAGTGACATCTGCCCCCGAGTCGATGAAAGTGGCGAGGGTGTGGGACCCCCCTGCCAGCAGGAGCTGGACGTGAAACAGTGGTCTTGGGTTGGGGGCAGAGTTCTGGGACCGGCTCAGCAGTGTGCCCCTCTTTACTGCTGAGCCCTCCCTTTTACTGGACACCGGGAGACAAAATGGCCGGCCTGACCACAATAGAGGCAGAGATTTCCCCGGCGTCGGCGCTCTCGCTCCTCCAGCGATAGGCTGGTGCGCCCTACCTGCATGGGCTCTGCCCCCCCATGCATGGGTTCAGAGGAAAGGACAGGGGTGGCTGGAAACCCACGCTGACGGGCGGAAAGCCGACGATCTCCTCCCTCGTGGCGTTGCTCCCTCCTCCTCGCCTGTATCCGTCTGTCTAGCCTCGTGGTCAGCTTGATGAGCCCGTCCAGGGAGCTAGGGAGGTCGAACGAGACCAGCTCATCCTTAACATAAGGAGCTAGTCCGTTGAGGAAGGCGTCACATTGGGCAGCAGCATTCCAGTCACTGAGCCGAGCCCGGGTTCTGAAGTCTATGGCATAGTCTGAAACTGTCCGATCCCCCTGCCTCTGACTCATGAGTCTCCCTGTAGCATCAGGACCCAAGGAAACGGGTCCGAATACCTTGCGAAGCTCCTCTGAGAAGGCCTGGAAAGAGGCGCAGGCTGGCGTGCCTCTCTCCCACTCCGCTGTACCCCACAGACATGCCCTTCCAGTGAGGTGGTTGATGGCGAAGGCGACTCTAGCTCCCTCTGTGGCGAAGGTATGGGGTTGCAGGGCAAACAGAATTGAACAGTTCGTCAGGAAAGGGTTGCAACCCTCGACGGGGAGAGAGCAGAGGAGTGGTCGGAGGCAGGCGGGGGGGTCGTAGCCAGATGAGCAGTCCGCAAAGGCAGAGGCACCGATGGGGAGCAGGCAGGAGGATAAACGAGGCCAGGCGGAGGAGTCGTTACCAGCCGAGCCGTCAGATACCAGAAACGCTGATGCAGAGCACGAGGTCAGGGACAGAAGGCAGGTGAGTTTACCGGGAGGCAGACGAGGAGAGCAGGTCGGGAACAGGCAGAGTCGGCAGCGGGAGGTCAGACAGGAGATGAATGCTGGAAAGTCTTGCATGACGCTGAAGAACAATCTGGCAACGAGTGAGAGTGCTGGAGAGGCTTATATGCACGGCTGATTATGATGAGCTGCAGCTGTGTAGGCAGGTGAGCAGAGTTGGGCTGATGAGGTGGGCGTGGCTGGCAGGTAGAGTGGAGCAGAGGGAGGGAGAGTGGAAAATCACTGCAGCAGAGTGACAGGAGGGGAATGAGAGACAGGGACTGTGACACCTATGTTCCCCACTTTTCCTTAACGGGTCCTAATAACATTTAGGGCTTATTTTTTCCACCATAATTTCCATAAATGCTGAATTGTGCGACATACTGTAGGTCTATGCGTTCGCTGATTTAACACTCACCTTGCAAACCAGCCTTTCAGCACCATGGACAGCGACAGGACCATATCAACACTTATCAACAGCCTGCCCTGACCCAGGCTCAAACGACCACAGACTGATGATGTCTCCAAACTATCAAAAATTCAAATATAGCCAACACTAACAAAGCTACACAAAGATATCTTGCACAGTATGTCCATAAGCATAATCAAGAAAAACTGAGGCTGAGGGGGCTGAGTGACAGTCTGCAACCACTGATGAGCATACACAGCATCATATTCATATGGTGGGACTCATCGCGCCTTGTCAATAACACTGCCCAACAGAAAATATCTATAAAAACGTGTGTTTACTTCCGACCCTGAGATTTCCAACCCCGGGCATATTTGGCAGGTGGCAGTGGCCCCTTTATGATTCTTTTCCACTCTAGGCTAGTGGCAAAACTGTGTAGATTCATTGATATAAAACTGTAAGGCACACACAAAGCCAGAAATATGTATACACTATTTTAGGCATATTTGTAAAGCTGTGTGGTGCTTGATTCTGTTTTATAACTCTCAGTTAATGTATGAATTAATTTCCACTCCATATTTTTCCACAAATGGACAAAGACGTCCTGAACCAGATTCATATCAATTTGCCGCCTGCTCCACCTGTCTGTATACCTCTGTGTAGGCTCAACCATGAGACAAACATGAAAGAAGTCGTGCAGTTTATTGTGTTTCACCGGCGAGGAGCTGTCATTACGTGCGACTATTACGCACAGCAGAGGTGATTCCCCTCGTCAAAGCTTACCACTACAACTCCTGAAAGTGGGGGGACAAACACATAACAGCGGAAAACAGCTGTGAAAATGTATCCATATGCTCAAAACACAACATTTACAAGGAAAAAAAGAAAGATTTTATTGGCTATAATTCAATTCACTGGGCTTTTATTTTGAAGTTCAGACACTTCCAGTCTATCATCGGCGTTAATATTTTGTTTAAGATCAAAAACGAAAAGAGAAATTTTGTATCAATCAAAATTGACCGTTATTTCATTGTGGTTTCCTCGTTTTTTCGTTTCACAACCAAAAACCAAAACACGAAACAACCAGCCTGAATGACAGTTCGTGTTATATAGCATGGGAACTATTGATTCTCTGATCTATTGAATAATCACATGACACACTTTTCTTTCAAAAACATTAGTTTAATAGTGAAGAACGAGGAACACCTTGCATAACAATAACAATAATAATAATAATATAATAATAATAATAATAGTAATAATAGGCCTAATAATAACAAAAACAGTAAAATTATGGGTAAAAAACTGAAAACTCCAAATAGGCCCTATAGCTTTTTTTTTTTTTTTTTTTTTTTCAAAAAAGAAAAAAGAGGGGGTGAACATCATCAAAAAAGAAAAGAGGGGCTAAATAGCCTAAAGGAAAATTGCGCGGCTGACAGCCCTCCAATACGATACCAGATCTCTGCGACCTGCAATATACTGCTGTATGAGCCTCTGGAGACGGGCCTCCAACTCCCTCCTCTTCCGTCTCCTTGTTGGGGGAGCATCACCTCGGTCTGCCATCTCCAGCTTCTCCTCAGCAAGCTGCTGCTGATCTTTCAAGTGGTGTAGAAACATCCACAGCGATGGGTGGCGCACTTGAACAGCATCGTTCAGAGAGCGATGATAAGCTACAAAAGAACAGAATTTTAACTTTTTATCGTGTAAAATGTTAAAGGGATATCAGACTGATGTTTGGCTAATTTGAAATAAAATATTGCCCACCCCTGTGTCATTAACTCTGGTGCAAGTTGTGCGCCAGGGTTGTTTGGAGAGCTCTCCGTGGTGCTGATCGGCCTCTCATGGCTCACGTATGTGCCACTTTCTTTTCTTTTTGCCACGTGCTTCCCTGTTTGTGTACATTTTTGTCCTCATGCTTATGACACGCGCCGTCCCCTGCAGACTGTCAGCTGACTTGAGAATTATGCATGACTGTGGTTTACTATTGCGGATTTCCTTTTGCTGCTATAAACATTTGCTTAGAATTTGTGATGGTAAAAACTGGTAAAAACAAACGTGTATCGAAATTACAGAAATAATTGTCAGACTGGGAAGTAAAGTTTTGCTCAGAGGGAGAGAGAGTGTGAGACTGTGATTGTTACTGAGTTTTATATGTTTACATCAGGCTGTGGAGGAGGAGTCGAACTCATGGAGGAATCAACACTTTCCTCTGACATGTGACGTCCTCACTCAGGGTGATCTGAACTTTAATCATCATTTTGATAATTAATAACACCGTTTTCTCGTTTGCTGGCACATACATCAATATTTTTGACTTGGTAATTTATCTGCAATTTATAATTTCTTGTGTCACATTATTTGGTTACATGTAGGGCCTATAGTCTGATCAGTGTCGGACAGGTGTAGACTGTGGTCATAAAAAGTTTTTGACCATCACTGTTGTTTATGGACTTTAGATTATTCAGTTCGTTAATTTGATGGCTTTTTCGTAATTTTTGGAATTTATTATTAATATGTAATCAATTTTGTCTGTGTTTTCACCTGATTTAGGAAATTAAACCGTTAAAAGAACCACACAGTCGCTTTTTTTTGTCCAGGAATAATATATTTCACTATTTCGTGCACACGTTATACCTATGTCGTGGCCACAAATAAGAAGGCCTACTTGTGCACACGTTATATATATTTCGTGGGGACGAATTAGTATTTCGCAGGAATGAATTAGGAATTTTGTGGGAATGAATTAGTAATTCGTACGCATGTTATATCTATATTGTGGCCACAATTTATTTATTTTTCCCCCATGTCATGTTTGGGGCTCCGTAAAAGGGTATTGTTTATGCATGAAAATGCTGACAGTGGCTTAGGCGTAGCCTACACATCAAAAATAAAGTGTGTTCGGTGATTATTCAGTTAATCAGGGAATTTTATTCACTTACATTCAACACGGTTGTTGGTCCTTTGCTCCATGTTTCACTCAAATACATTCCACATTGCAGGTGGGAACGCTGCTCCAGGGTGGACATAGGTGTTGCAGACATATTGTGAGAAGTCCTGCAGCTTTGGTTGGTCCCGCTGGGCGCGCCGGGTGTTCCGGTGATGAACCAGAAGGTCAAAGTTATTTTGGACCAGAGCCAGTGGCAGGTGGCCTAGTGCCATCACCTTATGGATGACTGCTGCCAATCGATTGTCATCCTGGAATGCAGCAGTCAGTCCAAGTCTTTGCACACTCTTCCACAAGGCCTGGTTGAAGTGGAAATAGCACCCACACACTCGTGCCCATGGAAGCTCTGTTTCCAGCACAGTCATCAGCGCCTGTTCAAAGTCACAGATGACTTTTTGAGGTCTCCAGTGGTGGTGCGTGATTCTCCTTATTGCGCTTTTGACACAGTGGAGCACCTGGCGATAGTGTCCAATTGTGCGTTGGCCCATCAGGACATGAACAAGTGGAACAACGAAGCCATGCACGTCCCCCAGCACCGTCCCACAGTGTCGCAGCCTCCATAAGTTGTCCTCTGTGGCAAAGACTGTGATACCCCACTCATCGCTGTTGTGCAAGACGAATCGGTCCCTGCCCCATGTTTCCGCCCATGGACCTTCAATCCTGACCTCCTCAATGGTAGCTGGGATGGGAGGCATCACAGCTGCACGTGCTCTGGCCATAACTACCCTCACTGTGAGGAAGCCTTGTGGTGGTGCTATGTCCCCTCCACCCTGGAGTGGATGTTGCCGCTCAGCGGATGTGGTTGCACAGCTGTAGCAGCGTGTGTGTTTTATAACGGCAAGGAAAGTGATTGGTGTGTGACATTTGTGACATGGTAAACTGTTAATATTTTACTGTGTGTGTGTATATGTAGCCTATATCAGGGAGGGTGGCAACTGCCATTCCGACATCCCACCAGTCCGACATGGGCCTATAATTAAAAAAAGCCAGAAGGTAGGAGTACTGCCTGGAACTGTTTTTCTTGTTTTCTTCTTTTTTTTCTTTTTTTCTTTTTTACGATGGTGCTCTTTGGTTAAGGGCTGTGTCCATGAGAAACAAAAGGAAAAAATACCAAGGCACTCATCTTGATTTTAGAAAAAGTATTAAAAAGCCTTTATTAAATTACATGGCTGAAGAGGTTAAAAGTGCTCCAACGCGTTTCGGCTGGGAGCCTTCGTCAGGGAGTGTGACCTGAATAGTAAAGAAGCAAACAATTAAAAGAAACCTGTGAGACTGGTACCAGGTGCTGGCACTCAGCTCATCAATGCACAAGAAAAAACAAACAAAGGTGGCTATATCTGAAGTTCAACAGGAGGGGGCCTCGCAGCCAAAAAAACAAAAAAAAACAAAAAAAAAAAAACTTCAGGATGGAAAACAAAAATTATCATGACCAAATAGTCACCAAAGGGTCACAAGCATATACATCAGCACATCTATCATAAACACAAAGTTATCAAAGAGTTACAAGCCTATACACCAGCATCTCTAATTTCAACAATTCTTACAGAAAATGATGATATTCTAAATCTTCGTTGAGTCCTGGATATTGTGTTGCTTTTAGCTTAAATATCCAAAAACTTTCCCGTTGGTTGAGTTGTTTTTGCCTATCACCTCCCCTTAAGGTGTAAGGTATATGATCAATACCTACAGCCCTAAGGATGGAGGGATCACTGTTGTGTTTCTCTCTGAAGTGGCGAGCCATTGGGTAGTTATCATTTTCTCTTCTGATTGCATATTTATGTTCAGAAATTCTGTCTTGTAATCATCGTTTGGTTCTGCCAACATAAAACACATCACACAGAGGGCATTCCAGTTTGTATATTATAAAAGTAGTTTTACAATTGATGAAATGTTTGATTTCATAGGTTTTGTTACTATGTATATCTTGAAAGTTTTTGCATTTGATCACAGTGGAACAGTGGTTACACTGACCACACTGGAAACTGCCTTGAGGTTTAACTGATAACCATGTAGATTTAGGAGGTGCTGGTAAATAGCTATGGACAAGTTTGTCACTCAGAGTAGGTGAACGTTTAAGAAAGATTTTTTCAGAACCTCCTGTTTTCAGTTTTAGAGAGACATCACATTGTAGTAGATTCCAGTTTTTCTTAATTATATTTTTAATGTGATTAGCCTCTGTACTGAATCTTGTAGAGAAGAAAACTCTTTCTGAGCACCGCCTAGTAACTCCATTTTTCAGGAGGGGCTGGCGTTCAAGATTTCTTGCTTTGTTTTTGGCAGTTTGGACAACACATTTACTGTAGCCTCTCTGTGTAAACCGATCTTCCATCTTTGTAGCTTTTTCATCAAAATCATCAATTTGATCACAAATTCTTCCAAGTCTCTGAAATTGTCCAAAGGGAATGTTTTCTTTAAGATGTTTTGGATGACAGCTTGTGGCATGCAGTATAGTATTGCGAGAGGTAGATTTCCTATACATAGTAGAATGTAGAAAACCTTCTTTGTCTTTAAAAATTTCCAGATCCAAAAAACAAATCCTGTGCTTATCAAATTCCAGAGACAATTTGATGTTTTCATTTGTCTTATTAAGAAATTCATGAAAAGCTAATAGTTAGACTCAGATCCAGACCACAGTAATAGAACATCATCAATATACCTGCCCCAGTAGATGATTTTGTTACAGAAGGGGTTCTTAGCAGAGCTAAATACAAAATCTTGTTCCCATTTTCCCATATACAATCCTGCATAAGAAGAAGAATAACTGCCTATACCCGAGATAACCGGTCTCCCTGGGGGAGTTTCCATGTTTTTGTGTATCTTCGGTAACAAATAAAAAGAGGCCAGTCTAGGATGTTCATTGAAGAGAAATTTACATTCGTTATCAGAAATCCAATTATTATCTCTTGCTTCAGTCAAAATAGTTTTTAGTTCATTCTTCAATTTTTCTGTGGGGTTATACTTTAACACTTTATAATATTCTGGATCATTAAGTTGTCTATTAGCTTCCTCAATGTATTTCTCTTTTCCCCAGACCACAACTGCTCCTCCCTTGTCGGCCGTTTTGATAACCAAATCTTCATCATTCACCATTTTTTTCCAATGCCTCACGTTCATGCTTAGACAAATTGTGGTGTTTAGACCTTGCCTCCCTCTGTTTATACAGTTTTTCAACTTCAAAGTCCACTTTCTTAGTAAAGGTATTCAAGGTAGCATTCAAAACGACAGGGCAAAAACTTGATGTTGGTTTGAAAGGAGTCTTAAATGTGTCATTGTTGGAGTCATTAGCAGGCACTGAGGGGCGAGAGTTCATACTATACCAGGCCTTGAGGTGTAGATTTCTGTAGAACCTAAAGAGGTCAATCTTCATGTCGAATTCCCTCGAAGTATAGGTAGGTGAGAAAGACAGGCCCTTGGCTAGAACATCAATGCAGTTAGGAGATAGAGGCTTTCCAGATATATTAATCACTGTGTCCCTCTGTTGCTCCTCAAGATGGGCTTGGTGACCTTTTCTTCTTCCTCTTCTCGTAGGTTTCGCCTTGATCTTACTTTGCCTTGCTCCTGTCTCCTGGCCACGCCCCGTTGTGGCTTCCGAGACTGTTGTCTGTCTCTCAGGTCTAAAAAATCTGACTCCTCTGCAGTTGAATTGGGACTGTAGTGAGTTTCATCATCAGTGCTGGTGAGGTTGAAGGAGACTGTTCTGGGTCTGCTATGTGACTGATGTCACATAGCAGACCCAGCAGTGGTCTGGGGAAAAGAGAAATATATTGAGGAAGCTAATAGACAACTTAATGATCCAGAATATTATAAAGTGTTAAAGTATAACCCCACAGAAAAATTGAAGAATGAACTAAAAACTATTTTGACTGAAGCAAGAGATAATAATTGGATTTCTGATAACGAATGTAAATTTCTCTTCAATGAACATCCTAGACTGGCCTCTTTTTATTTGTTACCGAAGATACACAAAAACATGGAAACTCCCCCAGGGAGACCGGTTATCTCGGGTATAGGCAGTTATTCTTCTTCTTATGCAGGATTGTATATGGGAAAATGGGAACAAGATTTTGTATTTAGCTCTGCTAAGAACCCCTTCTGTAACAAAATCATCTACTGGGGCAGGTATATTGATGATGTTCTATTACTGTGGTCTGGATCTGAGTCTAACTATTAGCTTTTCATGAATTTCTTAATAAGACAAATGAAAACATCAAATTGTCTCTGGAATTTGATAAGCACAGGATTTGTTTTTTGGATCTGGAAATTTTTAAAGACAAAGAAGGTTTTCTACATTCTACTATGTATAGGAAATCTACCTCTCGCAATACTATACTGCATGCCACAAGCTGTCATCCAAAACATCTTAAAGAAAACATTCCCTTTGGACAATTTCAGAGACTTAGAAGAATTTGTGATCAAATTGATGATTTTGATGAAAAAGCTACAAAGATGGAAGATCGGTTTACACAGAGAGGCTACAGTAAATGTGTTGTCCAAACTGCCAAAAACAAAGCAAGAAATCTTGAACGCCAGCCCCTCCTGAAAAATGGAGTTACTAGGCGGTGCTCAGAAAGAGTTTTCTTCTCTACAAGATTCAGTACAGAGGCTAATCACATTAAAAATATAATTAAGAAAAACTGGAATCTACTACAATGTGATGTCTCTCTAAAACTGAAAACAGGAGGTTCTGAAAAAATCTTTCTTAAACGTTCACCTACTCTGAGTGACAAACTTGTCCATAGCTATTTACCAGCACCTCCTAAATCTACATGGTTATCAGTTAAACCTCAAGGCAGTTTCCAGTGTGGTCAGTGTAACCACTGTTCCACTGTGATCAAATGCAAAAACTTTCAAGATATACATAGTAACAAAACCTATGAAATCAAACATTTCATCAATTGTAAAACTACTTTTATAATATACAAACTGGAATGCCCTCTGTGTGATGTGTTTTATGTTGGCAGAACCAAACGACGATTACAAGACAGAATTTCTGAACATAAATATGCAATCAGAAGAGAAAATGATAACTACCCAATGGCTCGCCACTTCAGAGAGAAACACAACAGTGATCCCTCCATCCTTAGGGCTGTAGGTATTGATCATATACCTTACACCTTAAGGGGAGGTGATAGGCAAAAACAACTCAACCAACGGGAAAGTTTTTGGATATTTAAGCTAAAAGCAACACAATATCCAGGACTCAACGAAGATTTAGAATATCATCATTTTCTGTAAGAATTGTTGAAATTAGAGATGCTGGTGTATAGGCTTGTAACTCTTTGATAACTTTGTGTTTATGATAGATGTGCTGATGTATATGCTTGTGACCCTTTGGTGACTATTTGGTCATGATAATTTTTGTTTTCCATCCTGAAGTTTTTTTTTTTTGTTTTTTTTTGTTTTTTTGGCTGCGAGGCCCCCTCCTGTTGAACTTCAGATATAGCCACCTTTGTTTGTTTTTTCTTGTGCATTGATGAGCTGAGTGCCAGCACCTGGTACCAGTCTCACAGGTTTCTTTTAATTGTTTGCTTCTTTACTATTCAGGTCACACTCCCTGACGAAGGCTCCCAGCCGAAACGCGTTGGAGCACTTTTAACCTCTTCAGCCATGTAATTTAATAAAGGCTTTTTAATACTTTTTCTAAAATCAAGATGAGTGCCTTGGTATTTTTTCCTTTTGTTTCTCATGGGCCTATAATTGTCTAAATGGCAATTAATTTTCTTTCAAACGTCCCATCATTCTGACAGTTCTTGCCTCCTATGGTCGGAATGACGGTATTTTTTTCTTTAAAAAAAAAAAAAACAAAACATCCTGCCTTTCCAACAATTCCTTGAATAGCCTATTTTTCCCAAAAGATTTTGCACTAATGATATGCCGGCGCAATGCGTACCAGTGTGCACAATCTCACCGCCCGTGGATGTTTATACATTTGGAAATCTGCGTGGAAAGTGGCGGTATGAAAGATCCATTGCGAGCACGGACAACAGGCATCTTGTCTGTGGATTTCGCCGACCAAAATGTCATGTAGAGATTTTTTTTACATGTAAGGGGAGCTGAACATATAGCTTTCATCCACAAACCAATGTGAGAGAGCCGCAAGACGCGTGTGCCAGACTCACAGAGGCTTGCGTAAAACACCAGTTTTAACCACATCATGCTGTTTAGTTGCTTTTTTAGTCAACTTACCTTTCTTTTGGATTTTTGTGTGTATTATGGAGCCGTTTTGGTCCATGTATGTAAGGCTTTTTTTCCTGGATTAAATTTCCTAAAGTTGCAACAAGTGGGTTTGGAGTGTGTGACTGAAAACCACCACGGTCTGCTTTCCGTTCAAGGCATCTCCTCCTTCAGATGCAGAGACTTTGTGTTTATTAAGTAAGCTTCACAATAATATAACAGGGGAAAACTGCTTGAATGGTAGCCTATTCATTTATTTCATTTAGGTACAATCCTGCGGGGGAGAAGCGCACTTGGCAGCAGTTTAGGATGAAATATAAAAACATTGTTCAAATAGGTGTGGCAAGGTATGCTAGGGATGCAGAGCTCGACAACGCCACCCAGAGGAATTTCACCCCTAGGAATATGCCCACATTGATACAGGATTACTTACTGGCAACACAGGTTTAATGTAACACAGGGCCAGAGACGCGATTCACATACAAACATATACACTTTATTTTTGAGTTAAAAACACAATTTCTCTTTAAAAAAAAGGCTGGAACAAACAGAGGCAACCAAATAGTTTGGGGCTGGGGCTTACCACGGCAGCAGGAAACCAAGGAGGGAGAAACCAAATCAAACACCACCCGTGAAGCACACCAAATACTGAACTGTGAAAGCACCACCACCAGGAAAGGGACTGCCGCTCGCTTTGGCCCACAGCACCTGTAACATAAAGAAAGAATTAATTATTTTTGCCTCTTTAATCAATAAATGAGATCAAATACAAAACAGAATCAAGGTTGTAAGAAAATCAGAGAAATAATCCAACTTAAACACAATCTTCCAAATTAACCAAAAGAAAGAAAAGAATAAACAATGTACTAAATGAAACAAGTCTTAAAGAGTCTGTTCCAACTGTCGAAAAGGTGTGTGGGTGGACAACCTGCCTCACCCAAAATCTCTTTACATGTAAATCTGTATGTAAATCAGAAAGGGAGCATGTGTCAGCCCGATGTTGCATGCTTTTAAGCACAAGCAAGACAAATGAGCCAGCTTACCCCACAGCCGCACCGCTCCGAGCGCGTACCCACGGCCAGGCTGAGCCCAGATCCAACGTGATGCGCCCGCACCACCCCGCCGGCCACGCCAACCACGGCGATCAGGTTCCCTCGGCGCAAGCTAATTGCTCCCCCCCGCAGCCACACCAGCCGTGCTGCGCAGTGACAAGCAGATCAATGAGACCGAGTAGGGTTCCCCATGAGACATTCAGGCAGGTGGGAAAAGGCAGCCAACTCACCTTCCTTTTAAGGCACGCAAGGTTCAGTCAACGGCGAGCACACACAAACACAGTGACGGCCCACGCCAAACAATCCAGCCGCCTCGATCACGCCACTGACGCTCACTGCCAGGACCAGGGAAAGGGGGGGCCAGCCCGGTGATGACACCCTTTTAAAGGTGCGCACCGACCAGCACCCCAAGTCCCTGGATGACTGGCACAGCGCCCCACAGCGACTGGGAGTGCTCCAAAGGGCACCCGGTCACACCTACCCCCCCACTTTTGCGTCATCGCCCCGATGACGAACCCAAACCGTGTTTCTAACACCAAGGTCTAAACACAGCTGATTGTGCATTGGACACTGGCCCATAAAATGCAGCACCTACACCATCCATATGGCTTGCATGTCGCGGCAAATGGTTCACATTTGAATGTTGACCAGCTGTAGAGCGGAGTGTTCGACGCACAGTCTGATGGCTGGAGGAGGGTCCAGCTATTGCTAATGAAGATGGAACTGGGGACATGGGCCTTTCTTGCAATAAAGCAGCACACCGACGGGGCCCAGCATCCAGAGTCTCAGATGGACCAGACTCAACAGGAGGACAAGGGAGCGGAGTCTCTGGGACCAACAAGCACAGGTCATCCTCAACAAATGAATCCTCCTCTGTTACTACCTGGGCAGTTGGTGATCGTACTGTCGAAGGGGCAGGAGGATCAGGCTGGACCACAGCCTTCAGCAGGTCACGGTGCACTGTACGCACTTTCAGCAGATCATTCACCGGAGCAATGGTATAGACTGGCCCCTCACCAGGAGCCTTCACTACCTGGTAGAGTATTGAACTCCAAGCATCCTGGATCTTGTGTCGCCCCTTAAAGCCAAGTTCTCGCAGGTACACCCACTGACCCACTGAGAGAGGTGCATCATGGACTCGTTCATCGTGCCATGCTTTACGACGAGTTGCAGCCGCCTGCAAACGCTCATGGGCCCCTTCAAAAGCAGCTTGAAGTCGCGCCTGATGCTCAAGCAGCCATTCCTGTACTTCCCCTTGCACTGGGTCTTTGACCCGACCAAGGAGGAAGTCGATGGGAAGCTGAGGTTCCCGGCCGAACATCAAGAGAAAAGGGGACTCCCCAGTACCCTGATGTGGGGTGGTATTGTAGCAGAACACCACCTGTGGTAAACAAGAGGCCCAGTCCCGTTTCTGGGATGCAGGCAAGGTGCGCAGGAGGTTGTGGAGTGTTCTATTGAACCGCTCGCATTGTCCGTTACCTGCAGGGTGATAAGGAGTGGTACAATGAGCAAAGCTGCTGGATCAAGGAGCTCTCAAAACTCCTCCCTTGGTCTGAATGTATACGGCTTGGAACACCAAACTTATAAAACCATTCTGTCAGGAGGGAACATGACCGACTGATTCTTCACAACAAAATCAAAGGCTGCGAGCTGGGCGGCCCAATACTGCTCAGTTGCCCCAAGCTTAGCTGTCTGAAGATGACTCAAAGAGTTATTATCGGTAAAGACGATGCACTTGTGCCCCAACAAGTACTCACGAAACTTTTCAGTCATCGCCCATTTGAGCGCAAGAAATTCCAACTTCATGGAACTATAATTGTCCATATTGCGCTCAGTGGGTCGAAGGCCTCGGCTGGCATAGGCCACCGGTCAAACAACTTGATCCGTCTCTTGAGAAAGCACAGCCCCAAGTCCACTATGGCTGGCATCAATCTCAAGGATGAAAGGACACGAGAAGTCAGCATACGCCAGCACCGGAGTGGAGACTAGCTTGGCTTTCAGAGCCTCAAAGCTCTCATTGCACTGCGATGTCCATGCTGCATCCAAAGCCTGCCTGGACCCCTTTTTGGATTTTGTACCGCCCAGATCCGCAACAAGCTTATGTAGTGGGCCTGCCAGCTTTGCAAAACCCTCTACAAAGCAGCGATAATAGCTTGCAAAACCCAAAAATGATCGCAGCTCAGACACATGCTGAGGACGCTGCCATTTGGCAACGGCCTCGATCTTTGCAGGGTCAGTAGAGACTCCTCGGCTGGAGATGACATGTCCCAAATATTTAACCTCCTGCTGGAAGAATGAACACTTGTCCAGTCTGGCTTTCAAGCCTTCCTGTTGGAGACGACCAAGTACAGTCTCGAGCCTCTGCAGGTGCTGCTGAACTGATGAGGAGAACACAACTATGTCATCAAGATACAAAAGGAGCGACTGGCCCTGCTGGTCTCCAAACATCCTCTGCATCAACCGTTGGAAGGTGCTCGGTGCATTGCACAGCCCAAATGGCATTCGATTAAACTCAAAAAGTCCAAAAGGGGTGCAGAAAGCTGTTTTGGGTCTATCCTTCTCAGAAACTGGGACCTGATTATAGCCACTGGCGAGATCTATGGTTGAAAACCAGCGGGCCCCAGACAGGGCGTCCAAGCTTTCCTCGATTCGAGGCAAGGGGAAGGCATCTTTTCTCGTTTTGCTATTCAGCAATCGATAATACACACAAAACCTAAGACTCCCGTCCTTCTTGCGAACCAAGACAATAGGGGAGGCGTAGGGGCTACTACTTTCCCTAATAATCTGGGCCTCCAGAAGCTGGTTGATATGGGCCTCCTCGTATTCTGATGGGGGAACACGCCTATACCTCTGCCGCACTGGAACATCATCGACAAGCAGTATATCATGAGAGAGAAGGTTCGTACACCCAAGGTCACCTTCATGAGCTGAGAAAACAGAGCTGTACTTGCACAACAAGGATTTGACCTCCTCTCGGTCTAGTTTGGGCACTGCAGACAGATCCAAGAACTGCATGTGATCGGGCACTACACTGGCCACCGCTTGAGTTGAAATAGTTGCCTGAGTAGAGCTGACCTCTATGACTCCAGTAGGCAAGCTAACCACCTGAGCACCACTCAAGGACCCAAAACAAGTCCGCGGGTAAAGAAGAACTTCAGTGGTTCCTACATTCACCACTGGAATGTAAGCTGTGCCCCTGTTGACACGCACCAGGCACGGAGAAGCAAGAAGGCCAGCAGGCAACCCAGCCTCTGAAGGCTCAAACAGTGTGGTGTGACCAGGTTGATGTGCTGGACAGGTGCTAACAACCAGTTTCATTGACCCACCAGGTATACGCACTGCCCGTGGACCTCGGACTCTCACCAAGCCATTTTGATGCGTGGGAGCCTGATTGACTGCCTGCTGGCACACATGTAAGGCTCTGATGACTGCGTTCGGGCCCTGACATACAACAGGCAAGTCAAACAATGCGGAGCCATATTTCCCCGAAGAGCTCCCGGTAGCAACGCCTGATCACATTCATCCCCAAGATACCAGGGACAGAGGACCCAGCCCCAGGGGGATCTTTGACCACAAGGACCCTGCAGCGGGGTATTACCTTATCACACAGGGTCACATCCAACTCCAAATAGCCAATGTATGGAATGGCTAAACCATTAGCGGCTCTTAACTCCAGCCAATTACAAGACCGGAGGCGCTCGTGGCCCCAAGGGACGAAATGTTCATGGAAGAAACTTTCGGTAATGGTGGACACCATAGACCCAGTGTCCACCAGGCAAGAAACTGAAACTCCACTGAACACAACTTCAGCAGTTGGACATGACGACATTAAACCAGCAATCTCACCTTCCTGTGAGCCTGTGGACTCCCCTACTGAGCTGTGGCTCTGCAGCTCAGCGGGCTTTAGTTTTCCAACTGAGAAGGAAAAGCATTAGCAGCCTGAGCAACGGAGCTAGCGCGAGCACGCAGGGGGACCTGTCCACCCCTACAGTCTCTCGCAAAGTGGCCTGGCTGTTGACACCTCCTGCATAGCAAAGTACCAGTCCGTTGGGTATTCCCATGTGACCGGGAAACCTGCAAAGAAGCTACCGTCTGTGTTAGCTGGTTGAGCTGTTCCTGTTGGCGTTTCAAAAGATCCATGACTTCAGTCAGCTCTGACCGCTGGGGAACAGGGCGAGGAACGTCAAGGGAGCTGCCCTGAACCCCATACTGAAGGCCATAAGCTGAGGGGAGGGAATGACTTCGACCCCTAGACCCACCTGGGAGGCCCTCCCTCTCCCACCTGATAGCTTCACTGCGCACATTCAACAGAGTGGCAGTCGGCTGACGGCGGACATGCTGCTTTAGCTCCCTGCGAAGGGAGCTATCAAGAACATGCTCTATGAACTGATCACGGAGAAGGACAGGTGCATTTGGTATACCCTCAGGGGCAGACTGTTTTACCCGCTCCATTAAAGCCATGAGAGCCAAGGAGAATTCCAGCAAGGTCTCACCTTCGTGCTGCTTTCTGGAGAAAAAGCTTTGCTGCAAGGTGATGTAAGACTGGGAGCAACCATACAGCTCCCGCAAGATGCCAAGGACCTGAGCTGGGTCACTACGCTCTGCGCTGCTGCAAAATTTTTATCTCCTCCTTAGCTTCTCCCTCTAAATGGTCGAAAATAAAGAGGGCTTGGTCAAAAGAGCTAAGATGGCGGAAACGCATGCATGCCTCAATCTCCTCTATCCAGTCAGCTACTGCTATTCCACTCCTGCCATTGAACATGGGGCACCTACGGTCTCTGGGTACCACAACTAACCTCTCAGTCACAGCAGCAGCATTACCGGCTGATGGGGTGGAACCAGGTGGAGCACGGGGACCTGAGGCCACTCCGCCAGGGCTGTCCCCAGAAGTGGCGCGCTCCTGAAGCAGCCGCTCATTGTCCGCTTTAAGCTGCAACACAAGCTCCCTCAGCTGCTGCACCTCTTCCTCCATTGTGACAATGACTCACCAGACTGGATACTTACAAAGCTGTTTTTATGACGATGGACTAAGACACCAGACGGACACTGCTGTTTTAGCTGTAGAAACAATAACACACAACCTGTTAGGCCACAGAAAAAGAAAGAAAATTAGATAAAAAGGAAAAAGGAAAAAAAAGAAATCACGTCTCTGCCTTTAAACTGTGTTCATCCTGCCGACACAGGTAAGACCTCGGCATAATCTCATGGGGGTACCTCATTTTGATCACGTTTTACATTGTAAAGTAAATATTAAGTGGCTGTTTGACTGTGCAGTTGTTTTATCCCCAACATAATGCTGTTTTCACACACAAATGTCTTCTCATCTATATCATGTTCTGTTAAATAATTAAGCCTATTTAAACTAACACAGACTTCTACTCAGCCAACAGAAAGAAGGCAGATGCCTGTAAAATGAGCACACTTTTCTGACCGCCCTGCATACAGTTGCCTTACTCAAGTGCTCAGCATCTCCGACATTGTACAAAAAAACTTCCATTTGCAAAGAAACGCAGCGCAACACACACTATCTGCTGGGATGAGAGCATGACTACGATCGGTGCAAATGTAAGCACAGATTAGGTTGTGTATGCAGACTATGGACTGTGACGTGAAATGGTACAGCTCAAAAAGATAACTGTGTGGAAATGCTAGAACATCTATGCGCGGTCTGATAACCATCTCCCGACGAATATTTAATTCTCTGCGCAGTAATGCTGCACCTTCATCCATGGGATCGTTATCAGAAGGACATGCCATGTTCGTGAACAAAGTCGCCACCTACTGTGCCTAATGGACTTCTAATATACTGACTCTGATTTTCTTAATGATTTTTTTAATTGACAGACGGCAGAACTAGGCTACGCCAAAACTCGCCTGCTGACTGAATGAATGAGGAAATCAAATGGAGTGTGTCTCTGAAAGAGGGCGGAGACAGAGAGAAACTCAAGGTTCATTTAGAAAAACCTGGTCCCGACCAGGTTAGGTTCATAGAGTCTGTTACCGCAGTAACTGACTGAGAGCTTAAGTTACCTCTGTCTCTGAAACAGGCTAGAGTTACCCCTCTTTCTCTGGTTTGAGTTACCTCCCTTTTTGAAACGGAAAACTCAGAGTTTCCCTCATTTCAGGGTTAACACACTCTGAGTTTTCACTAAACCTGCTTTGTGAAACGGACCCCTGACCTCCTATCACATCCCACTATCAATAACATAATCTTGTCCCGTCTCATACCCATCCTGTGTTGTGTTGCAATTCATATTAACTGCATACCGTATTCATATAAAATTGACCTATTGTTATTATTCCTGGTCCCACTCGCTCCCGTTTGTTTTTTTCCTGTCTTGTCACAGTGCTCTTGTCACAGTGCCATGATCAAATTATTCCCAGCCCACGGAAATCCTGTGACCCACAGAATTCCTGAAAAAAGAAAGAAAAAAAGTCAGTCATTAGTTACAGGCTAATCTACTGACTAGATTATGAAGTTATTCAATACCTTCCACCCACAGCTGCTTAGGATATTTTAACAATGCAATATTATGTAGTCCCTGTCTGAGCTCTGCTGCGTAATTACGCACAACCACATGTGGGTAGCCTATTCCTCTATCAGCATGTCTTAAAGAAGGGAGTCACCTGTTGACTAATTTTGTTACATGGGAAGCCTTGTCGGAATGGTGGGACATTGGCATGTCGGAATGGTGTAAACAAACAATGCGTTACCAGCAACACTCAAGCTTTGCCTTCTTCCCATCGGTGACATCCACACCTGTGTGCACGGAGCTCAGAATGCGCACATTCTTGCTGGGCTTACACTGGTAAACGGTAAGAGTCACGTCACCGGATTTCAGCACTTTTGTGCTGAACAGCTCCGCTGACTCTTTAGCAGAGGGTGGCTGCACCCGGTGGCAGCTCCCACGTTGTTTTCCCCAGTGTGCTGACCAGGCTGGTCTTTTTTGCCTGTAAGATGGTGGCGAGCCTTACAGAAGTGAAGAAGTTATCTGTGGGTCATGTTTCTCCCCTTCTCCAGGATGGATAAATAAATAAATATTATAAATAAAATTTTAAAAATAACAGACCCCAAAAGCTTTGTAGGCTATGGGATCGGGGAACATAGGCCCTTTTTTTTAAAAAAAGGGCTTATGTTCCCCGGGTCCTTTTGGGGAAAAGCGGGGAACATAGAACCCTTATTATTAAAAAGGGTTCTATGTTCTCCGGTCCCATACAAAGCAGGGAACATAGGACCCGGGGAACATAGGTACGCTCCCGATTCAAACAATCGCAAGATATATGAGGTATACATGTTGAAAACAATACAAGATATATGAGGTATACACCTTTAAAACAACAACAACAACAACATAGCATTAGGCTAAAGCAGACGAGAGCAAATTCATGGCAGAGGTCCCGTGGATAATGCAAATATAATAATGCAACCTTCACATTTCTGTCAAGGTGTCCGCAGGTACATTTTTGCCTTGTACAAGACAACTCTCTGCGTCTACAAACAAAGCGTACAGAGTAAGCAAATGGCTTACGTTTGAGGCATTCATCTTTTTAATGATTTTGTAGAATGCATCAGCCACCGAACTGTCCTTTACAAGTTGCAATGTGCACCTGTTACCGGCCTCAAGCCTAGGGGTACTCGGGCCGGTAGCTATTTTGCTACACAGCAAGGGATGACTGTGGAACAGTAAGAAACGAACACGGTTTCAGCAGTGTGCAACTTTCTCAAGCGCCATTTTATTCTATCTCCTATGTAACAATGTCAAGCATTTCATATCACATTCAATGGTGAATTATCAGCCTTAATATCAGACAAATGCTTGAGCTTATAACTCAAATTCATGTAAATAATAACAAAAGAAATAACAGCATACTGTGGCTGCATACATCAATATCATGAAACCATTATAACTACATTCAAAAATCACATTTAGCAACATGTCTACATGTAGTCTATTTCATTCACACGACACAATATCCCCATTGCATGAACCAGTATTACATGGTGGCATTATTACAACAACTATGGCGCCACAAACCACCACAAACTCATTAGAATCATGTTTCAAAGTTCAATGCCTCCAAACCGACTATTTGCCCTGCACGCTGTCGCAGTGAAAACAATAGCTAAAATGTTAGCTTGCTACATAACATAAACATAGACATGAATTAGGTTGAAAACCTGGTTTCCTAGCACTTTTAACCCTCATCAAAAATAACCGAATGTTTACCCAATGCCTAGGCAGTATTCCGACCAAGTTTTAAGTTGTATTATTCACGTTTTACATACCTGTGGAACAGTAAGAAACGAACACGGTTTCAGCAGTGCGCAACTTTCTCAAGCGCCATTTTATTCTATCTCCTATGGGAGTAGGATGGGCTGAGTTAGTATTTTCTCACTGAACCTGGTATCACAGTGCCACCTACTGTCACAACATGGAATTACAACAAAACGACTTGTATGGGAGTCCAGCTTAGAATGTAACCAAAATAAATGAAAATAAAGAGAAAGAGGAAAGAAAAAAAAAATAATAAGGGGTGCATGTGTATGACATCATACTAATGAGAGGCTTTTTTTTTTTGTTTGTTTTTCCAACCTCTACACACCGTACCAACACATGCCAGGGTTTATGTACAGATTGGGACCTGGCTATGTCCAACATGCATTCCAGTTGAGTTACTTTAACGTCTCTGTTCAAATCCACATGATTCACAGTCATTTTGTTTTCAATAACATCATTCAAAAAACAGATTAAATGACAAATGACAATGTGTTCCTCTACACGTGTTACAAGTTTACTCCAGCAGTGACCCATTTTCACTCATTAAGCCAAAACTCCAGAGCTCTGTCTACGATTTCAATCTTTTCCTCTTCCCCTTCGGTCATCGTGTTGTAAATCTTGCCGATCGAGTGGTCGATGGGTCTTATCGTTTTAAAGTCATGCAGCAGGAAATCACAAGCTTCCCGGATCCGGTACTTGGACATGCAGAGACGGCGAGCTCGTTGGATGGCGGTGATAAAGCGATCCGTCCAGAGTCTTTGCATCAGCTGGTGGCAGTGTACCTCGTAAAAATAGTCCGATGTCTCTTCCAGACATTCGTGCTGACACTGACTCGGATGGTTGATTTGACACCCATTGCAGATTTCCTTTCTGTACTCGCCCAAAACACACAGCAGCAGTTTGTGCTTTCCTTCGCAAGGATATCCAGTTTGCGCGGCAGCAGGCTGATGAAAACACATTTCGTTTGCTTTATAGTTGAACTTGTAGCCCCACGCACCTCCAGCGTCTAAATTCCATTCCTGTGTAGGAGCAGAGGCCGGGAGTCTTCTGCAAGCGACCGAGATGCCTGACACGATTCTGGGGTGCTGGCCAAGATTCACAAAAACTCGTCACAGTGGTGCCGCAGATGACGTTTCTCTCATCATCAAACATAATTTTCCCTCCTCATCCCAGCCTTTCTTTTTCATTCGCCACAGCATTCTCGGAGGAATCCAGAGCTCTCTTGGCCATGTTTGTTTTCTCTTTTGTTTTTTTGTTTTTTTTCATGCATAAAATCCAGAGTCTTTTCACTCTCTTTTATAAACACATTTGGGAGATAGAATAGGTGAAAAGGCAGCCGGCCATCACATTTTGACAGAAGTCTCCAAAAATGGAGGGGTGGATGGCAAAGAAAGGGGGTCATTTGGAGGTGGAGGTCAAAGGTCCCCATCCATCAAACTGACATAAGCAGTCCCATATCTTCAAACTCCCACAACAGTTGGCGGGGAAAGAAATTACATCCTTCAAAAAGAAAAAGTTTGAACGTGATATGGAAGACTACCAAAGGGGTGCTGTCTACAAATGGCGCAACACATCCGGCGACCAACCGGAAACTACGTCAGGAGTGCCACAACCCTGGAGATGCGGACGGAGAAACAGGAATCAACAGGCGAGCAGCAACTACACATCAGCTCACAGTTCCTCCTCACTGCACTCTGACCACTCCGGTTTTTAGACGTGGACACCGACTCCCTTCCCACACAAAGAAGAAGAAATGCAGGCGGGAGAAGAAAGCCTCCGCTCAGGGACCCATACCCGACCCGCAGAACACAATGGAGCTGAACGTCTACAGTCTTTTGAGAAAGCCCCTCTCTAAGCGAAGGCCTTTCTTTGTACCAACCACACATGTTAATGACTTTAATACAGTCATAGACATTAAAAAATTCTCTCGCA
The DNA here is from genome assembly GCA_026686955.1 of Epinephelus cyanopodus. NCBI lineage: Eukaryota > Metazoa > Chordata > Actinopteri > Perciformes > Serranidae > Epinephelus > Epinephelus cyanopodus. Next base: position 44,475,040 of record CM048917.1, on the reverse strand, counting down.
CACTGAGATTAAATTTTTTTTAAAGGACAACAAAATGAATCTAATTTGTCCAACCTACCAACACCCCAGGAAAATACCACCACCACCTACCAACTGAGGGGAAATGAAACATCTGTTACCCCGCCCACCCCGATATTCTCTGCTACACCATCCACCATTTTCAGAGGTAAATCCACTTTCACACCACCTAAATACAGAACTCTTCTTTGGACACTTATTGTCGCCTTGTGGAAAGAGATACCTCGGAAATTTTAAAGGGGTTTTTTTGGGGAGTTTTTCCTTAGCCACTGCGAGGGTCCAAAGGACAGAGGGATGACGTATGCTGTAAAGCCCCATGAGGCAAATTGTGATTTGTGATATTGGGCTTTATAAATAAAATTGATTGATTGATTGATTGAATATAAGGTGGTCAATAACTTAACAAAAGAACAACGTGATGAACTGAAAACCTTAAAAGAGGATACAAGTGCGGTTATACAAAGTGCAGATAAAGGAGGGGCCATTGTAGTTTTGCATAGCTTATGACAGAGAGGTGAGGAGGCAACTATCCAATTTCAACTTTTATAGACAACTGAGCCATAACCCCATAGCAGAATTCAAACAACAGATACATGACAAACTTAACACCCTACTGGAAGGAGGATACACATAATGTTCAGTGTTAGCTGCGTGGCTGACGTGCTGACATATTGCGGTAAGCAAGTTGTGTCATTTCCGGTGTTTCTGTGACAGCGTCTCTGTGCTGCTCTGGTGAATTCTACTAGCCTGCTTTCTCACTTCAGTTGCTTAAAACGTCTATACTCCAAGTCTTAACCCACACTCGTTCTGTTTAAGCACTCATAGCTCTCCTCCTGTCTACGACTTTCTCGCTAATCTCTTAGCTGTTGTTTGCACGCTACTAGCCTTGGTAGCTACATTAGCTTTACTGCTAGCGATGGCTTCTCCCTCTGCTCTCTCTTGCCCGGTGTGCCACATGTTCAGTTATGCCTCGCCTCCTTTAGTGACAGTGGTAAGTGTAACAAGTGTAGCTTATTTGTTGCGTTGGAGGCGAGGCTTAGTGAATTAGAAGCGCGGCTCCGCACCATGGAAAATCACTCAGTAGCTGCGGTAGTTAGCCAGTCCCTTGTAGCCGGTGCGGAGCCACATAGCACAGCCTTAGCTCCTGCTAGTGGTCCTCCGGTAACTCCCGTTCAGCCGGGACGTTGGATAAGTGTGCGCCAGAAGCATAGCTCCAAGCCGAAGCCCACGGCTCACCACCAACCTGTTCACGTCTCCAACCGCTTTTCCCCACTCAGCGACATACCCGCTGACGATAAAACTCTGGTTATTGGCAGCTCTATTTTGCGGAACGTGAAGTTAGCAACACCAGCGGCCATAGTCAAATGTATCCCTGGGGCCAGAGCGGGCGACATTGAGTCAAATTTAAAACTGCTGGCTAAAGCTAAACGTAGATTCAGTAAGATTGTTATTCACGTCGGCATTAATGACACCCGGTTACGCCATTCGGAGGTCACTAAAATTAATATTGCCTCGGTGTGTGAATACGCAAAAACGATGTCGGACTCCGTAGTTTTCTCTGGACCCCTCCCTAATCTGACCTCTGATGACATGTTTAGCCGCATGTCATCATTTAATCGCTGGCTGTCCAGGTGGTGTCCAGCAAACAATGTGGGTTTCGTTAATAATTGCCAAACTTTCTGGGGAAAACCTGGTCTCATTAGGAGAGATGGCATTCATCCCACTTTGGATGGAGCTGCTCTCATTTCTAGGAACCTGGAAAATTTTATTAGCAAATTAAATCCCTGACAACCCAGAGTTGAGACCAGGACAGAGAATCGCAGTCCTATAGGCCTCTCTGAGCTTCTAGTTCACTTACCCAGCCATAGTTTCCATAGTTTTATACCAACGGTGTCTGTCCCCCGACCACCTAAATTATTTAAATCTAAAATTAAACAAAGAGGAATTGTGCAAAACAACCTCATAAAAATTAAAACCTCTTCTGTGACAGAAAGACAAAACAGGAGAATTAAATGCGGACTGTTAAATATCAGGTCTCTTTTGTCTAAAGCAGTGTTAGTAAACAAATTAATATCCGATAATCTTATTGATTTACTCAGTCTCACTGAATCCTGGCTGTGTCAAGATGAATATGTTAGTCTAAATGAATCCACTCCTCCCAGTCATAATAATACCCACATTCATCGAGGCAGCGGCCGAGGAGGGGGAGTTGCAGCCATTTTTAACTCTAGTCTGTTAATCAGCCCTAAACTAAATCTAGATTATAATTCTTTTGAAAGCCTCGTTCTTAGTCTTTTACATCCGACCTGGAAAACCTCGCAGCCACTTTTATTTGTTATAGTGTACAGTGCTCCTGGCCCGTATTCTGAATTTATATCTGAATTCTCAGAGTTTTTATCCAGTCTAGTTCTTAAATCCGATAAAGTTATTATTGTAGGCGATTTTAACATTCATGTCGACGTTGATAATGACTCCCTGGCTACCGCGTTTATCTCATTATTAGACTCCATTGGCTTCAGTCAGGGTGTACATGAACCCACTCACTGTTTTAACCATACCCTCGATCTAGTTCTGACGTATGGAATTGAAATTGATAACCTAACAGTCTTTCCACAGAATCCCTCGCTATCGGATCATTATTTGATTACTTTTGATTTCTTTTTACTCGATTACACACCACTCAGCAACAGTTACTATACCAGATGTTTATCAGATAGTGCTGTTGCAAAATTTAAGGAAATGATTACTCCGTCGTTAAATTCAATACCAAGTCCTTTAGTAACAGAGGTTTCCCGCAACCTCTTTAACCTCTCCCGAATTGATCAATTTGTTGATAGCGCCGTAAGCTCGCTGCGAACAACACTCGACTCTGTAGCTCCTCTTAAAAAGAAGTTAATAAAACAAAGAAAGTTCGCTCCTTGGTATAACTCTCAAACCCGTAAATTAAAACAAATATCGCGAAAGTTTGAAAGGAATTGGCGATTAACCAAACTGGAAGAATCTCATTTAATCTGGGCAGACAGTCTCAAAACTTATAAGAGGGGCCTCTGCAATGCCAGAGCAAACTATTACTCAGCTTTAATAGAAGAAAACAAAAATAACCCCAGGTTTCTTTTCAGCACTGTAGCCAGGCTGACTGAGAGTCAAAGCTGTATTGAGCCTTGTATTTCTTTAGCCCTTAGCAGTAATGATTTTATGAGCTTCTTTAATGACAAAATTCTAACTATTAGAGGCAAAATTCATGACCTCCTGTCCTCAGATAGTACCTATCTAACCTCAAACACAGCTGTAACACCTAATATTTATTTAGATTGCTTCTCCCCAATTTCTCTTCAAGAATTGACCGCAGTGATTTCTTCATCTAAATCATCAACGTGTCTCTTAGACCCCATCCCAACTAGGCTACTCAAGGAGGTCTTACCTTTAGTTAACACCAATATATTAGATATGATCTATATATCCTTATTAACAGGCTATGTACCACAGTCTTTTAAGGTAGCTGTAATTAAACCTCTACTAAAAAAGCCCACCCTGGATCCAGAGGTGTTAGCCAACTATAGACCGATATCTAATCTTCCCTTTATGGCAAAGATCCTTGAGAAAGTAGTCGCAGACCAGCTGTATGATTTTCTCCATGATATAATTTATTTGAGGAATTACAGTCAGGATTTAGAGTGCATCATAGCACTGAGACAGCACTAGTTAAAATTACAAATGACCTTCTGATTGCTTCAGACAAAGGACTCGTCTCTGTACTTGTTTGATTAGATCTTAGTGCAGCGTTTGACACTGTTGACCATGAAATTCTGCTACAGAGACTGGAACACTTAATTGGCCTAAAAGGTTCTGCACTAAGCTGGTTTAAATCTTATTTATCTGATCGTTTTCAATTTGTTGACGTTCATAATGAATCATCCGTACGTACTAAAGTTTGTTTTGGAGTTCCGCAAAGTTCTGTGCTTGGACCAATCCTATTTATTCTATATATGCTTCCTTTAGGCAACATCATTAGAAATCACTCTATAAATTTCCATTGTTATGCGGATGATACACAGTTGCATTTATCGATGAAGCCAGAAGAAAGTGATCAATTAACTAAACTTCATAATTGTCTTAAAGACATAAAAACCTGGATGAGCACCAATTTCCTGATGTTAAATTCAGACAAAACTGAAGTTATTGTTCTTGGCCCCAAACAACTCAGAGACTCTTTATCTGATGACATAGTTTCTCTCGATGGCATTGCTCTGGCCTCTACCACTACCGTAAGAAACCTTGGAGTAACATTTGATGAAGATTTGTCTTTTAATTCTCATTTAAAACAAACCTCACGGACTGCATTTTTTCATCTGCATAATATTGCAAAAATTAGGCCTATCCTGACCCAAAAAGATGCAGAAAAATTGGTCCACGCTTTTGTTACCTCAAGGCTGGATTACTGTAAGTCTCTATTATCAGGTAGCTCTAGTAAGTCCTTAAAAACTCTCCAGCTAATTCAGAATGCAGCAGCACGAGTACTAACAGGAACTAAGAAACGAGATCATATTTCTCCTAATTTAGCTTCTCTGCACTGGCTCCCTGTAAAATCCAGAATTGAATTTAAAATCCTACTGTTAACTTATAAAGCTCTAAATGGTCAAGCTCCGTCATATCTTAGAGAGCTCATAGTGCCATATTATCCCACCAGAACTCTGCGCTCTGAGAACGCAGGGTTACTCGTGGTCCCTAAAGTCTCCAAAAGTAGATCAGGAGCCAGAGCCTTCAGCTATCAGGCTCCTCTCCTGTGGAATCATCTTCCTGTTACGGTCCGGGAGGCAGACACCGTCTCCACATTTAAGGCTAGACTTAAGACTTTCCTCTTTGATAAAGCTTATAGTTAAGGCTGGTCAGGCTTGCCTTGTACCAGCCCCTTGTTAGGCTGACTTAGGCCTAGTCTGCCGGAGGACCCCCTATAATACACCGGGCACTCTCTCTCTCTCTCTCTCTCTCTCTCTCTCTCTCTCTCTTGCGTATCCTATTACTGTATCTTGTTAACTCGGCCATTCTGGATGTCACTAACTTGGCTTCTTCTCCGGAGCCTTTGTGCTCCACTGTCTCTCAGGTTAACTCGTATTGCAACGGTGCCTGGATAGTGTGACGTGTGTGGTTGTGCTGCTGCCGTGGTCCTGCCAGATGCCTCCTGCTGCTGCTGCTGCTGCTGCCATCATTAGTCATTAGTCATACTTCTACTGTTATTATACACATATGATTATTATCATACATGTATACTGCCAGATACTAATATATACTTTCAACATATTGTACCACAGTAGTCAGAACTATAACGACAATATTATTACTTTCATGAATGTTGTTGTAAGCTACTGTAATTACCGAGGATGTCATACAGATTACTGTATTGTGTCATACAGATTACTGTTAATTTGTTATGCTGATCTGTTCTGTACGACATCTATTGCACGTCTGTCCATCCTGGAAGAGGGATCCCTCCTCAGTTGCTCTTCCTGAGGTTTCTACCATTTTTTTTTTCCCCCGGTAAAGAGTTTTTCCTTATCCGCTGTGAGGGTCTAAAGGACAGAGGGATGTCGTATGCTGTAAAGCCCTGTGAGGCAAATTGTATTTGTGATATTGGGCTTTATAAATAAAATTGAATTGAATTTAATTGAATAACCAAACAGGAATATGCATTCTTCAACGTTGAAGGGAGACCTATCATTGCAGCCATTAGATCACTCACAGAGAAAATTTCTGCCTTTGGAGACCATTTTTTACAACCCCTGGTCACCAAATTACCTTCATACACTAAGGACACTATGGACTTCATTAAAACTATCAAGTCCATGGAACATGTGGATGATACACACTTACTAGTGACAATGGACATTGAGTCTCTGTATACAAATGTTCCATTTGATGGGGGCCTCCTAGCCACACATTTTTTGGATGAAAGTTCTGGTGTCAATCTCAGAACAGATGCCATATTAGACCTCATTAAGGAAATCTTCAATCTTCTTCATGTATGGTAATGACTTCTTACTACAGACCTCCGGAGTGGCCATGGGGGTCCAAAATGTCATCCAGCTTTGCTTCGTTATTTGTGGGACACTTTGAACACAGTACCATCTACAACATTCAGGAGAATCCCTTCCTTCAGTTTATCAACCATTGGAAGAGGTACTTAGATGATGTATTTTTCATTTGGACTGGTTCAGCTTCCCAACTTCAGGAATTCCATCACTTCATTAAATCTAAAAATAAACATCTCCAGTTCATGATTCAGTCTGATACCCATCAAATGAACTCTTTGGACGTTGTGGTGATTAAAGAAAGGGATGGTCTAAAAACTAGTCTATACCGTAAACCTAAATTCTCTCCTTCATGGCGAGTCTTACCATCCCAGTCATTTAGAAAAGAACCTCCCATCTTTCAATTCAATCATATCAGACGTATCTGCAGCTCGGATGAGGACTACAATCAACAAAATATGGATCTAAAAAAACGTTTCAGACAAAGGGGCTACAAAGAGACTTGGACTGATAATGCTGTCTCACGCTTCTCCAGTGTTTCCCAGAGTGACAGTCTTTCCATCACCAGATCTAAGGAGTCGGAACAGAGAACTGTGTGTGCTATACAATATTCACCGCTGTCTAAGGACATTGAAAAGACTATTAAAAAACACTGGCATATAAGTGAATCATCAATCCATCTTTGAAAAACTGTTTTCCTAAACCACCTAGAGTGGTTCTAAAAAGACCCCCAAATCTACACAACATGCTGTTGAGGGCTTATCCATGTATATCAATGTTAAATATCTGCGTTGTGGTATTGGAGATCTGGTTATCTCTAGGTCTTTTGATAATTTTGAATATTCTCCACAAGTATGACTGTCCCTGTAACTGTTATTTAGTACTAAAATGAGGCACCTCTAATAGTTTTTTATGTAACAAGATGGCCTTGACAGCCTGAGTCCTTCTGGGGAACATAAAAAATTGTGTTTATGTAAAACGCCTGAAAAGGGGAGTAATGAGTGAATGATACACAGACACAAACTTTCCTCAGGCCACGAGTGTAATGACTGACTTCAACAACCAACAGACATCTGTACAGTCACATCTTCCACCCTTGCACTGCATACAACCAAAACCATCAGCAGACATTACCACAGAAAATGTATATAACACTTAACTTAACATGTCTGTTTTTACAGTCAGCATAAGCACTTGTGTCAGCACTTTCAACTCTAAATGGCAAGGCAAGTAAAACACAATAAAGCACAGCAGCCATTCGAGTTAACATATAATACAGAAAATACACAAACAAAATATACTCAGCTTACCCAAATTATATACTGTAAATTTAAACCATGTTCCAACTGAACATTCTGTATTCCAGCATTTCAGTACATGCACAATAGCTCAATATTACACACAACGGTAAATCTTCACGCGGCTACGGACCGCCATATCGAAAACAGTGCAGTGCAGCTAGCATCGCCACAGGTTAGCTAGCAACGCCACAGGTTAGCTCATGCGGCTACTCGTTTACTCGTCGTCAGGTAATTAACCTAATTACTTCACAATGCACGGACATACTGCGATATAAACACTTTCCTGAGCATGTCTACACATTCAACCAACACTCAAGTAAACAACAACTCTTATTATGAGGGACACATACCTGAAAAGGGGAGTAATGAGTGAATGATACACAGACACAAACTTTCCTCAGGCCACGAGTGTAATGACTGAGAGGAACGCCTGAAGTGCACCGTAAGGTAGCTCAACAGCATTACGCTCCCCCTGCTGTCTCCCTCTGGTAACTGCAACTACTGCTAGTACTGCTGGAGTTAGAATGGCATTGTGAACATAAAACATAAACAAACACAAAATACTGTAGTGGAACTATTAAGTAAATATTTTTAACCTTTAACTATTATATAAAAAGAGATGCTTCATATGAAGATACTAATCTGTTGCTGATTATTCAACCCATCACATTTAGATGTATGTATATATGTATACATGTATATTTTCTGTGATAACTGTTGTGGCTGATAACTATTTTTGATATGTTTTATTGGTGACAATGCACGTCTGGTGTGCCAGGTCACATGACCAGGGTTTGGGACCTTTAAAGATGCCGTCTCTCTACACATTCATTCATGTAAGCATCTGAGGAAGAGCCGACATGGCTTGAAACGTCATGGTTTAAATAAATCACACTTGACTGGAGCTTTTTGGTGTGCGGACTTTACTTGTTTTTTACATGTTAACTTATTTGGTCCAGCACCAACCCTCATACGGGGTAAGATGTGCGTGTTGTTTTTGCACTTTTGCCACATTTATAAGGAACATGCATTTGTGGGATGAGCAGCAGAGCTGAGTATGTGGGTTGTGCCCATGAAAAATTTGCCAAATCTTTCCACTAACAAAAACCACACCATTGGGAAGCTTAGAGTTTGGTTTATTCAAAATAAGGAACAGGGAGATGCTTGCAATACCCACAGAGTTTAGCCTCAGGGTGTGGGTGCTGTCTCACTGTGGGGAGAGTTCACAGTCCATTGCATCCCCTATTGTTCCATTATCATTCTTGTGCTGAAAAAGAGAGGGGAAAAAGACAGAGGAAAAAGGGTTAGGCACACCTATAAAGGCCTCGGTCTGAAATTGCCTTGGGAGATAAGATGTGGTCTTTGTTTCCCAACTTAAGGAACTTCATGAGTTGTGAATGTTTAACAAAGTATGACAAGTGGCATCAGTTTGAATCAATTTTGTTTGAAGTTGTCTCATGTATTTGGTCGTCTTCTTGATATGTAATGAGTGTATATGTCCAGTAAGTATAAAGTGTTCCCTAATACTGTATGCATTCAGCCACTATGGGATATGTGGGTAGACAAAAGTGAGTTGTTGTGTGTGGGAACTAAACTCAGTCACTGCAGGCACATTTTGGTGCAGACCAGTTTGCCAAGACCAAAACAGCAAGACTAGGCTCAGAGCGAAGGCAATTCCAACCATCTTTGTGCATCACACTGTGGTCAAACAGAGGCGTGCCCCTGCACCACAATGCACCCCTGAACCTGTAGCATTATTAGGGCCCGAGCGACGACCAAGTCATCTGTGAGGACCCTATTATAATTGCGCTGTTTATTATTATTATTATTATTATTTATTATTAGGGCCCGAGCGACGCCGAAGTCCTCCGTGAGGACCCTATTGTAATCGCACTGTTTATTAGGGCCCGAGTGAAGTCGTCCATGAGGACCCTATTATGATTGCGCTGTTTATTATTATTATTATTAGGGCCCGAGCGACGACAAAGTTCAGCTCTATCCCTGGTGAACATTACTTGTGAAGGACTTTGTCATGACTGGAACGGTTTGGATTTTAGAAGCGTTCTAAGGTGCAGCACACAAATCCTCATGATGATCTCTGTAACAAAAGATGAGGGCCAACACATCGTAAACTTGTGACTAAGGTCACATTTTTGAGTCCATAGACATAAAAGTTTTATATTTCTGTGTTCAGAACAAGTTTATCTATCTGGTGATGCCTTGAGATTGAAGATCGGACCCACGGTTTGGGAACTGCGAGGATTAGTTTGAATACTTTTCAACCCATTTTGGTCTCAGTCTGTCTGCCTGTCAGCTGCATGCAGTCCTTAATTAGCATAACAAAAGCTTCACTCTGACAGACACAAGTGTGTGTGTGTGTGTGTGTGTGTATCATGTAATACTGAACACAAAATACAGGTATTGTTCAGTGTAATTGTAGATAATGATACCTTCTTTTGGTAATTGACATACATCGTCTAACTTTATGAATTACATGGTCTAGAATTTTTACTCGGATTTAATCGAATCGATTTTTAGTCGGAAGAAACTACATCATAGATAATTCACTTGAATTGGTCATTACCATTCACTCTAATAACTCCTGCAATTTAATTCCCATCTTCATATTTCTGATGGCATCATTTAAAACATACTGTATGTGGACTCAAACCACATTGTGTATTTGTCCATTTCAACATACCTTCCACAATGCTGCTTATACCACATACAACCTGAATCCTACAACACATCTGAACTACCACTCAAAAACATGCTTTACATGGTGAAATCATGTCATGGACTACATGTCACTACCAACTGCAATGTGAAAGACTCCCTTGTGTTATAAATAGAAACGATTCTATATATTCCAGTACACTCAGGTGTACCTGCAGCGTTCCAAAATGAAAAACTGCCTTTTCCCAATCAGCGTTCTCTTACAAAACCATCAGCGAATGGAACAAGCTCCCAGAGCATCTTAAAAACATCTCCGATTACCATTGCTTTACTCGTAAAACTAAAAACTGGATTCTGAGTCAGCAGTCGTGCCAACACTGAGTCCGGGACCCCTGTGCTAAGGTTACCAGTTGGTACCGGTGGGGATGGGGATATCCTAGTGGGTAGTTCCATCCCTCACCAACCCCAACCCCCCTATCCTGTGACTTCTATATTTCAAATTGCACTCTTGTAACTTATTATGTATCATGTTCTGTGCAGTGTGTACCTTCCGCTATTTAGGTAATGGGCACCTGTGTCTACCACATTTCAAATGCACTTGTAATTTATTTGTATTATGTTCTGCACAGTGTGTACCTTCCGCTTTTAGGTAAAGGGCACCTGTGACTACCATATTCAAACTACACTTGTAATTTAATCGTGATGATTATTATTTTTAATCTTAGTCTGACGATGTTGTTATTAACGTACCTTGCAATGTGTATTTAACTTGTACTGATGATTTATTTATGATGTCTGTCTTTTATGTTAAGGACTACAGATGGAAATTAGCTTTCCTGCTAAATCTGGTGCAGCCATCTTTTTATTTCCCTGGAATAATTAATGCCACTGCACGCTGTCCTGTTATAAATTAAATAAACTAAACTAAACTAATGATTATACAGTCATTGTATGAACAATTGTACAAATCAATAACCTTGACCACACAACAGTTGTGATAAACCTAAAACTTTTGTTTTCTCACAGAACCCTCACCTGCAACCTCATCTAATCATTATTTATGAAGACACATTATTGAAAGCTAATTTGCTCTGACACTTTGTTGTCTTCCTTTCAAAAATCATCATCATGTGTGCATGTGCACTTTCATTCATAATACTACTACATATGGTTGCACATGTTTTCACAGTCAATTCATATTAAGAATATACAATAAATGTGTATGACTTTGTTGTGTATAGTTCAATATCTCAACCATAATGTTTAAGATTTTACTATAATATAACTCTAGTATTAAAAATTTTATCATATCCATGTATATGTACCAAAATGCATTTAATTAATATAAGATACATTCATTTTACCCATACTTAGTATTTGCCTTTGTTTTACTATAGATACGGGTTGGATACAAGACATCCTGTGACTGGTCAAAACACTTTGTTCATACCGTTGCTGCCATGACATACCCAAAGCACACAATTTTTATAGTGTATGTGGGACATCCTGACATCACTGCACCTGGATTCCTCTGACGCGAGCTGGCATTTTCTGTCTATACAGACTAATAAATTATTTTATTAGAAAAAATAAACACCACCTAACATAATGTTAGGTGGTGTTTATTTTTTTTAATAAAATAATATAATATAATATTTTGCTGTTTTCCATCTGTAACTTCTACAACAACCTTTAATACTGATAACTCACTTGCTACTTGCTGGATCATGACTGTTATCACATACTGTATTTGACTCCTATTGTAATTATATCATGTACATATATATAAATGTACTTACATCAAAATGTGTTACACACTATCCAGAGTACTGTCACTACAGACCTTCGTCTTTTACAATACATGGAAACACTTCAATTCCTCACATTATGACATAAAACATGTTGTTGTTAACATTATATAATTTCTTTATCAAGACAGTGTATGTCATTCAGTGTCGATGTTTTGCACAAACATTTAATTTACACAGCTGACATATCACAGGTACATTTTATTTAATTCATCGTAAAATTATATACATATTATATACATATTGTAATGTACTGTCATATGAATTCCCTCTATTGCCAAAAATGACCTTGCGTTCTCTTGCGTTGCTTGTTTATCGACATTTTGACTCTTACAAATAATTTTGGTGTCTACATGAGCTGGAGGCTAACAGCAAGAGGCCGAGGTCCCGCCCAATGCTGCTTGCAGCTTTAATTAGGCACCTCGGCCGAAAGACGAAGTCCCTCTTGTTCTTGGTACGTTTATTATTAGGGCCCGAGCGACGACGAAGTCGTCCGAGGACCCTATTGAAATTGTGCTGTTTATTATTATTATTATTATTATTATTATTTATTATTATTAGGGGGCCAAGCCCGCGGGGCTTGGGGAACGTTTCCCAGGACCAGCGGTGCTGGTATTCTCTATTTTTATTTTTCTCCAGTTAAAAGTGGTGCTGCAGGCTAAACCGTGCAAGGGAAGGTGGTGCAATTCGGAGGGTTGGTCCAGACCCCTGCGCCTACCTCAGACACAAAAATTGATATATGTCTGCCAACAGGGGGCGCTATAATCAAGGTCAACACGTTTGGGGCTATAACTCCCACACACCATATGTCGCACATTCAAAAACCTTATATCCACAGATTCCCTGAGAAGAGATGAATCACCTGGGCTAGGCCAGGCCCATTTCTGCCTATAATTTTTTTTTTTGCTAAATCGCTGGAAAACTGGAAAACCTACTTTTTGCAACTCCTCCTTGGGGTTTTCGTTCCATCAGTGTGAAACTTGGCAGGTACAGTCTTCAGCTGGACCTGATCTAAAGTTATTAAAAGAATTTTGTTCGGTCAAAGTATGCACAAATTATTAACGAATAACTTTTTCTTGCTAGCTATTAAAACGCCAACTGTTGCATATCTCGGTCAAAATAAATGCTAACAACACCAAATCTGAGATCTTTGGTTGGCATGTGACTGTGAGGTTAGGATCCAAATTTTACTAATGTTGGCCACTAGGGGGCACTGCAAATATGGGAAATTTATATCCCTTAAATGGCAACACGATTCTTACGAGATTTTGTGGGTATAATGCTGGGTCACTGCTGAAGCCATATTTTGAAGTTAGTCACAACTGGTCAAAGTGGGCGTGGCTTATTACAAGATAAATGTTTTTTTGTTTTTTTTTATACTGAGGGCTGTCAAATTCACAGGGTATATATAGAATAGCACACAGACCACCCATACCAAAAATTATGTGTCTACTCCACTAGGTGGCGCTATAATGGAGGCAAACGCATTTTGGCCTGTAACTTCCACATTTTAAATCACATCTTCATAAACTTTATATCCACGTGTTCCCTAAATACCGTCGCATCTTCTGACATAGTCCACGCCGACTCCCACTGCATATTTCTCTTTGTAAGTCACTACGCATCAAAAACCTACTTTTTCAAACTCCTCCTAGCATTTAAGCTCAATCTGTATGAAACTTTGCACATACAATATCCAGACGAGCCTGATCAAAAGTTATCAAAAGAATTTTGCTACTCCAAAAAATACGGTAGTTATAAATAAACTTTTTTTTCTGTTAGCTGAAGAACACATACCATCGCATATTTTTTTCGAAGTAAAAGCTATTGACGTCAAACTCAATTCACTTCTTTCAGAGGTCAACCAGAGGCTCTGTGCCAAATTTGGTGTAAATCGGCCAATAGGGGGTGCTATAAACAGAGAAACATCAAGTGACATGAGAGTTGATCAGATTTGCACGAAATTTGGTGAGCGTGATGCAAAGTCGCTCCTTAGGCCAGCCATAAAGTTTAGTGATGTTTGGTCGGGCTGACTTCCAAGGGCTCCGCGACACCCGGGGCCAAGTCGCGCAGGGAGGCTTGGCCCCCGTTCATAACTGCTTGCAGTTCTAGTTATTATTATTATTATTATTGTTTTTTACCCGACTTTGTGGCCCAATTTCGTCCCTTTCCCAAATTTCAAAATGCTTCTAGCTTTCCACATTCATCCGGCCACATCCGAAATTCGATATTTTTGGGCGGTTGCACATGGTCGGCGCGAAATGCAGAAATACCGCCCCCTACAAATTTTTAAAATACCCTCCCCATTGGGGTTAGTTTGTACGCAAACGAAATACACATGTATCATACCGAGATGCACAAAAAAGTCTGTTAACGTCATGGTGAAATCCCAACAGGAAGTCAGCCATTTTGTTTTGACTTTTTTTCATTACGGCGATTTTCACAACTTACATTTGAACAAACTCCTCCCAGGGATTTCGTCCTATCGACTTCAAAGTTGGTACAGATCATCCTTAGAAAATGCTGACCAAAAGTTATTAAAAGCTTTTCTCCATGTCAAGGGGCGTGGCCGCTAGGACGTGACAAATTTTGGCAACTTATTTTCTTACCATCAAATTTCGAACGGCTCTCCCACCCACATACTTGATCTCAGCAGCTTCAAACTTGCTGGACATGATGATGGCTCTGCCCCGAATGCCCCGATATGTTAATATCCCACCTTACTCATAGCGTAAGTGCCCCCATGTGGAAACAGTAAATGCCATCTTTTACACTGACAAACACCAACTACATTTTGTGGCCACATGACGATCAAGTGGATGAATCTCCACAGTGGTGCACGTGTCCTGTCATGTTGCAGGATGCCGCGGCGACTTTTCATCCTTCGCCACTGAACATCAACTTGGTATAAATCCTTCATGCATTGTCTGATTTGCTAGAAATTTGAGATGTGTGATGAGGGTCCACCCCTGACTGCACCTGGCCACACGAGTAATACTCATAGCGCCACCTGGTGGATGAAACACTGCATTTTTTTTTTTTTACGCACCTGCCAGGTTTTTTCTCCCTTCTGGCTTCGCGCCGCAGACCCCGCATGCCTCAGGCCCCACGGTTACGCGAGGGAGGGAGGGCCCGATCACAGCTGCTTGCAGCTTTAATTTTTATTATTATTATTATTATTCTTTACCCGACTTTGTGGCCCAGTTTCGTCCCTTTCCCAAATTTGAAAATGCTTCTAACTTTACACATTCGTCTGCCATATCTGAAATTCGATATTTTTGGGCGGTCACACATGGTCGGCGCGAAATGCCGAATAGTGCCCCCTACAAATTTTCAAAATACCCTCCCCATTGGGGTTAGTTTGTCGTAGGCAAACGAAATTTGGTACACACATGTATCATACCCAGATGCACAAAAAAGTCTCTTGACGTCATGGTAAAATCCCAACAGGAACTCGGCCGTCTTGTTTTGAATTTTTTCGTTACAGGGATTTCCACAACTTAAATTTGAATGAACTCCTCCTAAAGATTTCGTCTGATCAACTTCAAATTGACTACAGATCATCCAGAGACCATGATGATCAAAAGTTGCGCTCTGTATGTCTGTAGGTCAAAGGGCAGGGCTGCTAGGGCGTGACAAATCGTTTCAGTTTCTCGCCATCGTTTCAGTTTCTCGCCATCTAATTTCGAACAGCTCTCCCGCTGACATACTTGATCGTTGCAGCTTCAAACTTGCTATACAGGATGATGGCTTCGCACTGAATTCCCCAATATGTTAATATCCTACTTCACTCATAGCGCCCCCCAGTGGAAACAGGAAGTGACCAGTTTTTACTTTAACATGTACTACTGCCCCAAACTTGATGGCATCAACTTCATTCCACTTCTAATGCATGCAGAACAAGTTGGTGAAGCTGCCGTATGAATGCTGTGAAGCTACGTCTAATGGTGTCCATGTGGCAGCGTGGCAACTACCAATCCCTTGCCACTAAATATGTTTGGCATTTTGATGGCTTCAGCGACCTCATCTCCTCATAAAAATTGATACACGGGCCAAGAATGGCGAGCTCTTACATCTGATAGGGGTGTCGCCCATGGGGGGGACAAAATGCCTCTATAGCGCTCCCTTGAAATTTTCAAAAAACCCTCCCCATAGGGTTTTTTTTGAGTTGGAACATAACAGTTGGTACACGTGTGTATGTTGTCCAGACGCACATAGAAGTCTCAGGCACCAATGGTCTACTCCAAACAGGAAGTCGGCCATTTTGTTTTGAATTTTTTCGTTACGGCGATTTCCACAACTTAAATTTGAGCAAACTCCTCCTAGGGATTTTGTCCGATCAACTTCAAATTGGCTACAGATCATCCTGAGAACATGCTGATCAAAAGCTGTTTCAAGCTTTTCTCTATGTCAATGGGCGTGGCTGCTAGGACGTGGCAAACTTTGGCGACTTTTCGTTTTCTCACCATTGAATTTCGAACAGACCTCACACCCACATACTTGATATCAGCAGCTTTGAACTTGCTGGACATGATGGTGGCTCCGCCCCGAAGGGCCAGATATGTTAATATCCCACCTTACTCATAGCGCCCCCCGGTGGTAACAGAAGTGACCAGTTTTTACTTTAACAACTTCTAATGCATGCAGAACAAGTTGGTGAAGCTACCTTATGAACACTGTGAAGCTACATCTAATGGTGTCGATGTGGCTGCGTGGTGACTATCGATCCCGTTTGGCATTTTGATGGCTTCAACAACTTCACCAAGTGAAAATGCCCCTATAGCGCCCCCTTGAAATGTTCAAAAACCCATCCTCATTGGGGAGTTTTGGAGTAGGAAGATGAAATGTCACACCACGTCAGGGTTAACTTACTCTGAGTTTTCACATAACCGTTTCAGTTATGCCCGCTGCTGGCTCCCCGCGATGGCGCGGGAGAGCGAGGGCCCGATCACAAATGCTTGCAGCTTTAATTATTATTATTATTATTATTATTATTATTATTATCATTACTATTATTATTATTCTGCCACGATTTTCAACATACTGCAACCAATTCAAACCATTCAAAATTCTTCTGATTCAACTTTATTAGGACATTATCGGAAACTTTAAGATTCTTCCATAACGTTCATACGGGAATTCAACGTTAAAATTCCAATTCCCATTAAATCCCATTTAATGAAAATGGTTTGACCACTACTAGTTCCACAAACTTCAACCAATTCAAACCATTCAAACATGAAAACATTCAGCTGAATTAGGACAAGACCGGAAATACTCTTCACATTCCTAACATTCATACTTTCCCAGATATTCCCGATTTTTCCCAAATTGTTTTCCCAGTGGGAATGAATTACGGAATCCTCAAAATCTAAAAATTTCACCTTTTTTCAAACTGTCACTACCGATTCATACTTTCAGCTAAAAACTCCATGCAAAATGGAAAATATTCATCATTTTGCTGACTTTTTACTTACGATTCAACTTTTCAATCCCATTCAAACTTTCAAAAATATTCAACGTTTTCTGAAACTTTGTTAGAATGGAAGTCAATGAGAAAATCCTTCAAACTCACTCATCTTCACCCACACATCACGAACATTGACGTAGAAACTCCATTCCAACTCTCAAACGTTCATGCAGCCGCCAACTTTCAGGAACTAATTCAAATTTTCAATATCTCTTAGTTTTTCTACAAAGTCAGTATAAAATACATTAAATTTTCAGCCCTTCTCAGACTTTAAAATGGGTGTGTAATGCGTGAGCCAGAGTGGGTGATGTCATCACTAGGGTTGAGAGCAGCTGTAAACTCATCAAGAAATTTTCTCTTCAACTCACTAATACGGCCACAATTTTCACTGTACATACACAATTTATACCAAAAAATGTAGGAAAATTTGTCCTGGTCACAGATATGTTGACATGGAATCTGTCACATGTACACATTTTTGCTCCAAAGCGAAGGGAGCACCGATTATTTTCTCATTCACTCCCATGTAAACTGAGAGGAGAAATTTCTGGAAAACTGCTGAGGTGCAACACATTTTAAACTCGCTCGTGTGACCACATTTTTGACTCTAGAGATATAAAACATGACACGTGCATTCACGAGAAGTTGCTGTCTCTCACCACTTTGAAATTTCTCGAACAACTTCTTCCCATTCTCAAACCGTTGGTCCAATCATGAAAACAAACTCATATTAAATACCCTTTGCTGATCTGTTCTCTCATGAGCTCTCTGTGTGCCCCCCAGGTGCATGCAAGTCATTAATCGCCATGACAACGGCTGCACACACAGTCCTTTGTGTGTGTGTCTCACAATCTTTAAAGGACAGCAGCAGTAGGAGGCATCTAGTAAGACCACAGCAGCTCTTGTAGGCTGAAATCAAGATGATCAGATTAACCAGTGCGCAATCATCAGACTTGGCAATTATCACGGGAAAACAATCTTTGTTATATCGAGATAACGAGATAATTAATTTGTTATCACGAGAAAACAATCTTTGTTATATCGAGATAATGAAATAATTAATTCATTATCACGAGATAACAATCTTTGTTATATCGAGATAAGGAAATAATAAGTCGATATTATGAGATAACAGTGCACAAAAAAAAGAAATACCTGGCCGTTCTCGTCTTCCGTAAATTGAAGATGCTGCTCACTGAAGTGAAGGTGTGCAGAATGTACTTTTTGGCACGCTGTCCTCCGGCATCAATATTAAACGCAAGAGGAGTGAGTGGGAGAGTGTGTGTGAGGCTGCCAATGCTGTGGGGTCAGAAAAACGTACACAAGCAGAAATAAAAATGAAGTGGTCCGACATTAAGGTGGACGTGAAGCGAAGGACGGCTGTCCACCGCCAAAGTATGCCCAAAGCAGGTGGGGGGACAGGAGAGGAGGAGCTCACCCCGTTTGAACAGAGTCGCCGCAATTGTGGGTGACACTGCTCTCCCAGGGGTGATGGGAGCACATGTGGGTGACTTGGATTACCCCAAAGGTAAATACCTATAAATTTGTGTAACTTACAACAAATGTGTTCATATGGGTCATACAATAGCCTGCTCACAGCCCTATAAGATAGAGGTTCATGCGAAAAGGTTCATGAATGAATGCAGAAGTGCCCCGGGGAAAAGGTGAGGCTGATTAAGCACGAGTTTATTGACATGAGTACCTTACACACAGAGACAATCAGGGGCTCGTTAGTTTAACTAGCAAAACACAGCAAGCCACTAACTTTAACCACTGACTAGTACTGATGCTGTGAAGACAGGATAATATTTGGAGGCGCAAATGCTCAATGCGCATCAGGGGGATAATATTAGGACAGTTAAACAAATAAATTATTTACTCACCAAGAAGCCACCCATCGCACACAGTGCCAGCTTGTAGTCTGTTCCCAACCATGCTGTTACTCAGAATGTATAAATCATGCGTTGAACCAGGCCACCTTGCCACAATGTTGGTTAGTCTATAACTCCGACTACATTAGGAAAACCGTCTCTCGCTGCAAATTGCGCTTTAATGTTGGCCTGTTCATCTGCATTGTATGGGAATTTGATATGCCTGGCTGACATGCGGATAGTTCCGTCCCACACAGCTGGCTTGGCTCGGCTCAGGGTCGACTGGCACAGTCTCGATCAGTCGGCCAGCTCCCTCTGGAATGCCCCCGTTGCTAGGAACCCCAGTGTGGTCAGCACCTTTATGGATACAGGCAGTGCATGGCTCCTCGCTGTGTCACACTCCAAGGCCGGCTGCAGCTCTGCGCACACTTCCAGGAGGATTGCCCTTGGGAACCTAAATGTTAACCTAACTTGATGAGCCAGTTGTCATCATGTGCCAGTAAATCCTCTCTGTCTCTGAACACACGCTTTCTTCATATTGCGCCATTTACAATGTCTTCTTATACTGCTAAAGCAGCCATTGGTATTTTCTGCACCACTTTGCGCATGCTTTTATATCCACTCATCTAATTGCAGACACGTGGGTGTGTTAATTGTTCATCAGTGTTAATAGTTCATGTGTCTCTGATGTGCACATCACTCTGAGAACTAATTGTTTTCACATTTATTTATTATAACAGTTTCCTAGCATCACCTCTAAGTGTCGCCAAAGGATCAACAGCTGCAGAAATGTGCGTACGCCAGTCATGAAGTTGGCGTGAGGCAGCGCACATTTCCACGGCCATTTCACTCTTGATACATCTGAACTTTGCCTTGAAAAAGGAAGTACGCCACGTTTTTGTGGGTACGCAGCCTTTGTGCATGAGGCCCCTGATTACTAGGTAAAGAGATCATCTTCCGCAGTGGGCAGCCACAGTACAGCACATGGGGACCAACTCCAGCTCTTTAATTAATCATCAAAATCATATATAAATGAAATGCTCAAAATCACTTGAACTGTGAGCCACCAAGCGCTAGTTGTGGTGACACCAATGACCCTCAAGCATCAAGATGGTAAAAAAACAATAATTCTGAAATAGCTCTGGGAATTAATTTCAAACTCACCATCATCCTATAAATATTTCTTTAATCACTTAAGGACAACTTTGGTATTTTTCAACCTGGGCCCTGGGACACATTTGCCCCCTGCATCTGGCTCCCTCAATACTGAACCAATTTTAGAACAAGTTGTGCCTATGAATCATATGCATACATACACATGGGGAAATAGGGCCCAGGTTGAAAAATACCAAAGTTGTCCTTTAATATCTCTCCTCACCTGTGAAATCTCATGACTGTCAGTGTTGCTGCTGCCTGCTCCCACTTGTGATCCCTGAAAGCTGGCATGCCCCTCTCTCTGTTGCAATATAGAGTAGAGGTTAAAAACAGTAATTCTGTCATGGCTGTGGGAGGTAATTTCAAAGTCAGTCTTGTCTTATCCTGTTTATATTTCTTTAGCCAACTAATATCTCTCCTCATGTACCTGTGAAGCCTCCTGACTGTCAGTGCTGCTGCTGCTGCTGCCTGTCATAGTCCCTGAAAGCTGCCTTGCCATCTCTCTTTCTATCACAATATTATGGATTAAGAACAAAATATATGGGCAAATAAAAAGTGAATACAAATTAGGTAGAGTGGGTTTACACATACTTAGTGTTTATAGTGATGGTAAGATTTTCTAGTGTCAGGTATTTTCACTAGTCAGCACTGTTCAGGCAGTTGGGAGTTCTTGTGGTAGGGAAAAAGAGGAGGAGAAGAGAGAGTGGAGCTGGCTGGGGATGGAGCAGGTGTACTGGCTGGACTGATCTGTGTTCGGACTTGACTAAAAGTTAAGAGGAGAACCCAGAGCATGCTGGACTGTTTTATTCCATCTCACACACCCACTTCACTTGTAATAATTTGTCTACTAATTTTTCACCCACAATTTAAGTTTAAGAGTTTTTGAGTTTTGTCTTCTCAATATCTAATCTTCCTCAGGAAAACCAAAAAAGAACAAACAAAACAAAACATTGTCAAATAAACTTTTTTACAGTAACATTAACAAAATGAACACTACGAGTGGTGATGAAAGAGGTGGTTCCAAGCACTGACAGCAAAATTAACAAAACTTCCTTTTCTGAAAACCAACTTTATAGCTGATAAAACAAACACATTTATTCTAATGGCAGCACATCTTACATGTGTCACTGCAAATTACAAGATTAGAATCTTGTTCATAACACACACACTTACTGTAGCTGTTACACAAGCCTCTCATACTGAATGTTAAAAATGATATCACAGATCACAACACCACCCTAAACTGTTGAATACATGTATTTCATGCAGCTATTGAGCCATCTTATTGTTGAAGTACCAGCTTGTACACTTACAGTATGTTTCAATAAGCCCCCTTATTGTTACTGTGTAAAACTCTCATACAGTGAGAGAGCATTCTTTTTAGGTTAAGCTGAGAATGCTTATTTACCTCCACTGGTTTCATAGGCTTTCAAAATCATGCATTTAATTTTGAACAGCTTGTGTCTGCTGAAAAGCTTATAGGTTGAGTGAAATATATGCTTGCATATGATCCAAGATACATTTACACAAAGGCCTCTTCATCTCTTCACATTAACAAAAAAACAAACAAAAAACAAGTGCAGGACTGTGACCATGTGGAGTGGCTGGGCTTTCGTCAGTTCCTTACAGCAGCCTGACTGGCCACCAGAGCAGTGACAGCAGCCTTCCAGTCAGCAGATAACATAACAATCATTATTACTGTTAGGTTAAAGCCTTATTAAGGATAAGGATGATAAGGGAAGAGCTGTAAACAATCTTTTGTTTTTAAGGGTTTTTGTCTTGGTTTTAAGGGAGTAACAGCTTCATAACATAACAGAAATAAGGAAGGCCTGAGGACTTCCCTTAAACATTTTGTTAGGATAATTGGGTGTGGAGTTGGGTGTAGAGTGCTATCTCTACAGCATATTTAATGTGTACAAAATCAGAAATACAATATGACAAGAATACAGTTCTACTGTTCGCTAACAGCCCAGTCACCAGAGTAATATATTGAGATTGTATGATATGTTACATTTGTTAAGCCCAATTCAGACCAAATACTCACAATGATATAAAATCGTTTTAGAACGTTGTAGAGAAAAGTTGCAGCGGTGTGAACTGGTCTGTCTGAGCTTGACTCAAGTCGACTGATAGTATCTCGTGTAAGTTGGTCAAATCGCCAGCGGTTGGTTTTAGAAAATAAAGCATGTCAGCTGTTTCAACAGCCAATCAGCATGTAGTAAAAAAAACAAAACACTGCAGACAGCTTGTTAACTTGCTGCAGCAGGTGCTCTGTCTCTGTTGAGCGAGTTCCTATCCTCACGATGGACTGGTGTTGGACAGTGGGTCACTGCTGCTGATCGCTGTATGTGCTTATGCCCCGAACACACACATTCTCAGAGACTGATTTGTTGGCACTGGTTATTTATATCATTGTGGCATATTTATTATGAGTTCTATCTGATGCTCATTTCAAGCACTACTACAAATGCAGTTGTAGCCAGGATCTCACTATCACTACCCTCATTCATGTTTTAAGGAGCTACAAATTATACTTAGCCATAAAATAAATGCTGAAATGCTGGAAATCAGAACGGAAGTACATAGAGATGATACACAATGTCATCTGGTTGCATTGGTGTGAACCAGCAGGTTTTAGAATGTTGCAGAACGGTGCATTGCAACTAGTTTCCTGTTTCAACTCCTCTCGTCACAAAACTTTGGTCTGAACTGAACATCATATCATATCAACATCTCTTAAATGACAGGGTTCAGATTACATAACATAATCACAAAACATATCTGTGGTTTGCATTGATCCACAAACCAGTCTGTGGACCTCAGAATTGCATCTCTGCTTTTTGCAGATGATGCACAGGGGCAGCTTGCAGCCAAGTGTGAAGTGGTCATCATGAGAGTCAGGACCTCCAAGTCTGAGTGTTAGGGTCTGCAGTGTCTATTCCTTTGTTTCTCCCATATTGCCCCTCCCCTCTTGTTCTGTGTTTGTGTTGTCTGTTTTTTCCCCTGTCCTTGTTAGTGTGGGCTGGGCGCTTCCCCTCATCATCTCACCTGTGCCAGCTACACATCTGTCAGTCATTAGCTCATCAGCCATCACCCTCCTCTGCAGCTTAAAAACCCAGTCACAACCTTCACTCGTCGCCAGTTCATCAGCTACCCTGTTGGTAACAGTCTAAACTAGCCTTCAAGAATTTTTGACCTGTTTGCTTGTTCTAACTTTTCCTGTGTTTCTGTTTGCCTCTAGCCCTGCCATCATCACTGCCACTCTGCCACCTCATCCAGTTCTCCTGTGTTCCTTGTTTTTTTCCACCATTGTTTTTGGTTTTCTGGCCCCACTACTTGTTTTCTGTTTTTTTTTTTGGATTGTTAAATTAACTCATTCACTCAGCCTGAGTCTAGTGTGGTCTACTTGCGGGTCCTGTTTCAGCTCTGAGCGTAAGCTTAACACTGAGGCTATGGTTCTCTGCCGGAAAATGGTGGATTGTCCCCTCTGGTTCAGAGAGGGGAGAGTAAAATGGAGCGTGAGATTGATCTGCAGTTTGATGTAGCATATGCAGTGATACCGACGCTGTGCCAGACTTTCATGGTGAAGAGCGAGCTGAGCGGGAAAGCAAGGCTTTTGATTTACTGCTCCATCTACATCCCAACCCTCATCTATGAACGTGAGCTTTGTGTAGTGACCTAAGGAAAGAGACAGTAGATACAGAGACAGAGTGGCAGGGCTCAAGGTTAGAGATAGGGTGAGGAGCTCAGACATCCGAAGAGAGCTCGGAGTTGAGCTGCTGCTCCTTCGCATTGAAAGGGGCCAGTTGAGGTGGTTCAGGCATCTGATTAGTATGCCTCCTCTGTGCCTCCTGTTAGAAGTGTCCTGGGAAAGTCCCACTGGTAGGAGGTCCCAGGGCAGACCCAGAACATGCTGTAGGGATTGTATCTCATCTGGCCTATGAACACCTCAGGGTCCCCCATGAGGAGCTGGAAAGTGTCACTGGAGAGACGGACATCTGGAATACTTCGCTCAGCCTGCTGCCCCTGCAACCCATCCCCACATAAGTGGATGAAAATAGATGGATGGGTGGATGGCTGTGGTTTGGAGAAACATACCATGCCAACATTTATTTTGGCAATTTGGGTTGCTGCTACTAATAGGCCGAAGTTTGGCGAGAGAGTGAAGCCCGTGAAAAAGATATGGAGCCAGAGATTTTTTTTTTTTTTTTTAAAAAGAGTTTATCCAGTGGGGAGCATGCCCTGCCGGGCAAGAACTTCTCAAATCTACTTGCCCCATCTAAATTCTTACTTGTCCTGCCTAAGAGGTTCTTGTTCTGGCTGTGCATATTTTCGCTCATAACTTATATCTTACGTCAACAGAGACGATCAGCCAATGGGGGCAGCAGCACATAAAAAAGCAGCACACTGCAACTGGCCCCTCCGAGGACAGAAACAGGAGAGGAAAGACATGATTACAGGGCTGGAATTAAGTCATTATTAGAGCAAGGCCACTTTGGCCTTTGATAAATACAAATTTATTGGGGCATCACAGCCAAAATGTGGGGCACCAAGGCCAAAGCCAATGGCACAATAACAATATGTGCTAATTACATTGAATGAAGACAAAACAATATATGTGTTGAAAAACAGTACTGTATTTATTAAAACTGGGTGTGCATGACTGGGGATCAGGGACCAACTCCAGTTCTTTTGACAATGCCAGTGGTCAGGGTCACTGACAAGGTGTATTCACCTAACATAGCCTACATATCTTTAATTATATAATTATTTATATGTCTCTATGTATATCTTTATATAAATCCCCAGTATTTTATTTGACTTAAAAAAAATCCTCTTCCTTATTTTAATTAGACAGTGTTTATTGTATTGTATTATATGTATTAATTCTCTACAGGATCTTGCATGTTCTTTAATGTGTGTTCAATTTATTAAAAGAAAAAAACAAACAAAAAAAAAAACATTTTGGTGAACCCTGCAGCCAAGTGAACCCTCTTCCTCAGAGAGGATCTTTGCCTCCAGGTTTGTTCCTGGCGGCAGAGCAGAGTGAACTAGGGCTGTCAAAAAAAAAATCTGAAGTTCGAAATATATTCGAATATTTATTATAAGTTCGAACCTACATTTGATAATTCGAATATCAGCAATAATTCATACTATCACGGCGAATCCCGTTCGGGCAGAAATGGCTCGCGCACAAGCCGGGCCAGAGAGGGACGCAGACCGCCAGATTCCACCAGATGCGTGTTGGTTGCGTCTCTGCACGCAGCGGATAACTAGCGCAGCCGTTCCGCAATGGACCCGCATCCAGTGGCATTCCTGCAAGAGACGGAAAGAGAGGCATGGACGGAGGACCCGCTGCGCCAACAGCACCCACTGCGCTGTCCTCAATGTGTGACCTGTTCGTGGAGACATACAGGGAGAGTGGTGCACCTGCTGCCTCTTTGCCTACCCTTTTTGAAGAAGAGATGAAACACCACTCACACCATTAAGACACCACTACGAGCCGAACAGGATCCACTCTTGTGGTGGAAAACTACAGGCGCACTTAAGTATCTAAACATTGCAGTCAGAACGGGTGTTTTCATCCGAGTGTCACATTCATATAAGTATCTTATTTATATTTGTGTTTTGTTTTTTTTAATAATAAAAAAATAACAATAATAATAATAATAATAAATGAATTAAAAAAAATAATAAATTTGAATATTATTTGAACTCTACTAAATTAATTCGAAAATCTTCGAACTCCATTTCATGGTGCTTTTGACAGCCCGAGAGTGAACCGTCTTTCTTCTCAGAGGATCTTTGTCCCATGAGAGCAGGCACTAACAGCTCCGTGTCCGCAGTGTAAACAGCTTTCGCCGGCGATTTAACAGTCACTAGAAGCATATTATGACGCTTTGTAAAAGTTTCTGTGTGGTACCTGTGTTGTACATGAGCTAACGTTAGCGGCTAAGTACTGAGAGGCTGTCCGGTGTGTGTGTGTGTGTGTGTGTGTTTGTGTGTGTGTGTGTGTGTGTGTGTGACATTATGGCCACACACCAGGGACTCCACAGCACTGGTCCTGCCCTGCAATTAGAAATGATAAAAATAAAAAAGTACGAGTCAGTGCTGCGGGCAAGTCTGTGCAGGGTCTGCTGGCCCGTCAGCTACTTTTACTTGCTCCGGGCATTCAGGCAACCGTTAATGACCCTGGATTGTACTCAGCACATTTCATACAATCTACCTCACACTATTTATCTTGTGATACATTCTGGGCAAAGTTGAAATTTTATACTGAGAGTGGCACAGAAGGAAAGCTCATTGAGTGTCCATGATGAGAAGAAAGGATGTAGTGAGTTTGTTTATGCAAATTTATGGTGGAATTTTTAATAATGCTGAAAATATTAATGTGCATGTAAAAGTGGTGTATAAAGGATGACACCCTCAACCATCTGGGTGTTGGTAGTGTGACAAAGTCTCTACCTTGTGCCCTGATGGAAATATACTCAGTCTTTTAACCTAAATAATACAAGAGTTAAGTCTGGTTAAGTTTAGGAAAGTTGAATACTTAGATACTAAGTATGAATACTAAGTTGTAATGGTGGTGTTTTTTCTGAAGTTTCCAACACTCATATAAATTCATACAAGCAAGTAGATTGCATGGCAGAACATTTTAAGCATTAATTGGTAATTAATAAGGATTTTTCCTGTTAATATTTAGAATATACTTCCAGTTGGTTGTATATATGTCACGTTACCACCAGAACCTGTTCATTCCCTCCACTCCCCTGCCCAAAGCCACTCAAGGCTGCGTGACTCAAAACACCCACTGCCTACTCCAAAAAAGGAAAAAAGCTGTGCTGTATTTTAATTTCAACTCCAACACTAGCCAGACTAATTCACAAATAAAACATGAGCAAGGCAGATGATTCATCTGGTTCCTTCAGGCATTCTGGCCGGGCATGCTTTGACCTCATGGTGGAAGCAGTACCAGAAAAAACTGAAGCAGGATGGAGGGGAAGATAAGGTGACGCTCCAAATTAAAAAAAAAAAAATCTGCTATGTGTTCACACTTGCCGTGCTATGACATGATACTGATCAGTTTTTCTTCATCTGATGTGAAAGCAACACGCTGCCTTTGCCACTGGCTGACATGTGACTTTAACTTTTTACTTTCTTATGAGAAAAAAGGTAGTGAGCAATTAGCATGTTTTTTACTGTAGTGCATATGTCACTGGCGGGAATGGGTTTATTCTGCTCATGTTAATTTACTGGTTACTGCAGACTAGAGCTTAGATTGGGCCCAAAAAATCCAGTCCGACCCCACCCGAGCACGTGCATATTCTGTCTGAGGCCAGCCCGGCCCGTCTCTTTAACTGTAATTATGAGCCTGAGCCCAGTTTAAACCCGACATTTTTGTCAGGATTGGGTCATTACAACTGACGTTTAGAACTAGAGTTGTTTGAATGATTGAAATCTGTTCAGAATGATTTTAATGAATAGTGCAACAATGAGGGAGGATTATGACAGAACGGGGTGTTTATTTATAATGGTGCACTCAACGAAGCCGACACACACGTTGTCACCGCTGACAACTAATTTAAAGCTGTCCCAAACCTCAGACTTCCCTTGAGATTGGGCCAATTTAAAGTCTCCTGAGGCTATTTTTTTCTTGACATCCAAAGGCTCCATTTCCCTCGTTAGGCCTATGCGTAGGAGGTCAAGTGTGATGCTTGCAAAGGGAGGAACTCGCATGTGGGCGGCCATTAATACCCTTCTGACCACCAATAAAATACTGCTAGGGTGATTAGTTGCTGATAAATAATTGAGAAGCTGTTTTCCATCATGGACCTTTTGAAACTGTAGCCTGTTGTTCAGCTTTAAAAACAAAAAGGACATGCTATAGTAAATGTGTTTAGTTAAATCTCACCACTGGGTGCAGTTTACATTATATTATCTTTATGAGTTTGTGTGTATGACTTGACTCGTGACTTGCTTGACTTATAGCAACGACTAAAGTTGACTTGCTTGATTTTCACTACAGTGACTTGGAACTTGCTAACCACTTGAAGGTTATGACCTGGGACTGGCTGAAGACTTGCAGAAGTGTGACTTAGGGTAAATTTATACTTGAGTGTCAGCTCTATGTAGAGCCTACACCAAAGCTAGGGAACATTTTTACAGTACTTTTATTTGTAATACTTAAAGTAAATTTTCCTGATTATACTGAATGCTTTTACTGAAGTATCATTTTAAAGGGTGGTATTACTTACTTTTACGAGATTTAAAGATTTAAATACTTCTTCTCCTGCTCCAAGCCCTCTGGTCAGGGTGAAAGACTCCACACACATAAGATAGCTGCAATAATAACGTTAAATAATAAGTAATAATGATAATAATAATAATAATAATAATAATAATAATATGTTAAAATCCCTAAATGGGAGCTGAGCAGGAACCGAAGAATAAAAAAAAAAAGTCACTGGGGAAACGATCTCATGGTGTGCGGATGCCCACATACACACACTCACAGATAGCAAACTTATGTTGGGACAGCAGGCAGGCACGGTGGCAGTATCGAAACCTCATACAAAGAAGAGGAAAGCCTGAGCAGTGGTGGCTGTGTGCGTAACAGCATGGAACTGACAGTGCGTCACTGGTTGCAAAGCACATTCAATACTGGATAAGTTACTGAAAACTTAGCTCACATGTACACCAATCAGCCAAAACATTAAAACCAGTGACAGCTGAAGTGAATAACTATGGTAATTTTGTTTGAATTCAATGTTCTGCTGGGAAACCTTTGGTTCTGGCATTCATGTGGATACCACCTGACATGAACCACCCATACAAACACTGTTGCAGACCAAGTACCCCACTCTTGACAACAGTACTCCCCGATGGCAGTGGCCCATGCAGAAAAAAGCAGCATGCTACACCACAAAAACTGTTTAGAAATGGCCTGTGGAGCGTGACAAAAAGCTCAAGGTGTCAAACTTGGTTCTAAATTTCCCAGTTCCCTATCTGCTCAAGGATTCTTGTGATGTGCTGGTACCTCAGATGTACCCCTAATCCAAGGTAGGGCCTCCTTGGATCAGACTTGGCTCTGACCTATCTAGGGATGGACACAGGATCTCTGGGAGTGTCCTGCGGTGTCTGGCACCAGTGTATTGGTGGCAGATCCATTTAGTCCAATGGGTTGTGAGGTGGGTTAATGGCACGTTCCACAGATGCTCACTCAGATTGGGATCTGGGGAATTTGGAGACCAGGTTGACATTTTGAGGTCTTTGTAACATTCTTGGTCTGCAACAGTGTTTGAGTGGGTGGAACATATCAGGTGGTATCCACATGAATGCCAGAACCAAAGGTTTCCCAGCAGAACAATGCATTGGAACAAAATAATCAAAGTCATTCACTTTACCTGTCAGTGGTTTTTATGTTTTGGCTGATCAGTGTAAAACGCAGATAGAACTGAATAAAAGCACAAGGTGAAGCTCATGCTGTCGCTGTACATGCTGCCATTCCTCTAAGGAGAGGTGTGGGCAGGAGGACAGAGCTGTGGTAGCGTGGGCACCAATATCTGCTGGTAGGTCCTCCCCCACTGCGACATATGCGTCATCATATTTTAAAAACAAAACAACTTCTCAATATCTAGAAAAATATTTAAAAAAAAAAAAGTCAAGTCCTTTCAAGTCATCTGTCTCAAGTCAAAGTCAAGTCTCAAGTCATGAATACGGTGTCAAAGTCAAGTCAAGGCTTTCATCAGTGTTAGTCAAGCAAGTCTCAAGTCCTCAAATTTGTGACTCAAGACGGACTTGAGTCAAGTCAGGTGACTGTTTATCCAGATGTTTCTTTGCATTCAGATGCACCTGTTATGTTTCAAGGAGGAAAATATACAATGCTTAGAGAACCTTTTAGAGGGAAACTGTAGAGAAATATATAAATATTTATTAACTCATCATTTGTCCATTGATGTTCACACCACAACATGTATTTCTTTTCTCATCGAGTGTCTCAATGGAGGCCTGTCTGATCAGGTGGGGAAATGGGCAGCTCTTCATACTTGACTGCTGTGACTTGCGACTGCTAGGCTGATGATTTGCTTCCCTGTGTCTTTCATCATCCTCCTCATCAGAACCGGTCATGTTGCTGTTGACATCTGAATCCAAATCAATTCCATTAAGTGTTTGACAGTCTGTGGAATACTCAATCTCCTCGACACATGGAGGCTCATCGTCTTCAAAACAGCTACGAGAGAAAAGGAGAGTTATGTAATGTTAATTACATTGTGTGTATTCTCGAGGTCTAACTAACTGAATGCTATTTCTTCCTCATTGAAACATTGGCAACAATAAGGTTATGAATATCTATCTATCTATCTATCAATCTGTCAGTACAACATTGTGAGTTGATGATTTTTTTCCTTCAACAACAAATGTGCATGGTTACGTTCTGCCAACACACATACGTGGTTGGGTTTAGGTAGCAAAAGCACGTGGTTGAGTTTATGAAAAAGAACAGGGTTTTGCTTTACAAAGTCAGTGATCCACCACCCCTTCTACCCGCCCTACTCGTACTTTTTCCCCATTAACTTACATTGTTGTCACGCCACATTTCCCTGTCACGCCTGAGCCACACTGCCTGCGTGAGCAGCACTGATCAGTCATGGCTCAGCTGCGGAACATGTAGAGAATAGTAGTCTTGCCTCTTTTTTCTGTATGACGCTTGCAGTTTTAAAATTTGAGAGTGAAAATGGTCTTTTGACAATCATATTTAAAATAGATAACCTTTCAGTACAGTTTCAATATCTATATCAGTCACAGACATAAAAAAACATTTCTCTTTAACTCAACCTTTCCTGTTGCCATTTCAAAATGAAAGCCCTATGTCAATGTATCTGTGGACAGAATCCCTTCATTTGTTAATGCAAAGCTTTTTTATTGTGAATATTGTCATGACCATGTTGTTGATGTTGCAGTGTCTTGCATAGCTCCATAAATGAGGAGTGTACTGGCCTTGTACTGCCCTCTACCCCTTAGCACCTTGCCAGGTTGACAGTTAGTTAACTCCTCTCCAGCAAACCACACAGACAACATTGTCCAGTTCACTCTTTATGGTGTGATGAAGTTGGGTAAAACTGAGAAATGACAATACAACGACATTCAGAATAGTATTCAACAAAACACTAGGTAAAGTTAGCTTAGCTGCTAAGTTGGCTCGCTAATGTGGAACATGGATAAGGTGATGTGCTGATTCAGTCACAGCTTAAACAGAGTTAATATGACTCTCATTACATTCACAACCATCTCATAAACATAAATTTTCATATTCACTAACCAACGATGCTTTCAAAGGCCAACTTGAGGCAAAAAGAACATAAACAAGGAGACGGGTGAAGGACATTGCTTTCTGATTTCAGAGTAATGATAACTTTGAGTCTACAGGATATGACATCACCGAAAGATACTAACACAAGGCAGTATCGATTCTCGCCAGTAGATGGCATCAAAGGTCCGAAACGCTGCTCTACATTTACACAGATTTACAAAATACATGCAACAGAACAGGCCTTTAATTGGGAAAATACAGTGGTTACAGCAGCAGGCATCTCAGTAGCAGCACTGCTGTGTGATCAACACATGTGTGCGAGCCACAGACATTTGCCAGGCACAGTTACATAGTAATGGCGACTGGCCACATATCATGCCAACGTAAAAGAACAGCTTTATTCGGTGTCTGATGCCGGAAGTCACTACCCAAGCGCCAGTATTCGACAATTTTGGAGTGAGACCAGGTTACAGGTTCCCAGTAAACATAGATTGTAAACATGGATAGCCATGACAAAAGTCTGGATGTACTGGAGTCACTGAGAAATTAAAAAAAGGAAAACAACAATAAAAAGACAGGCCTACCTGGGGCATTCTACCGATTTGTGCAAAGTGCTGTCCCTTACCAATAAACCAACAAAATAATAAAATTGAATATGTTATGACCTATTGAAACCCATGACATTAAATGAAAAAGTGATAAGCTAAATAAATACAAAATCACCATTTATTGGGTTCTTTCTATTGGGAAGTAGCCGTCCCCAACCCTGACCTCTAAAATTCAATTCATGTAAATAACTTTTAAAACATTTTTCATATTTTTTTTTCAAAAGTGTAATTTAAAACATCTTTGTGATTAAGTTTAAACAGAAGTTGAAAGATTTAGATGTATTGGGGGATTAATTTTTAAATTAAGAAACTACGCTAAAAAAAATAGTGTCCCTTGTTTTCAAGTCACTACCGAAACACAAGAGTTTTAATGCTCTGGTTGAGTCTGGATTTTAGCCACACCCCTGAATTTCTGAGAAGGGGGGTAGTATTGCACCCCCGTCCCAGATGGCTGCATGGTAAGTCGCTGACTCCCATCATTTTTTAAATGTCTTCCAAAGTCTGAAAATTAGTGTGTAACTTTTAACGTTGTCACTACCGAACACATATTCTCTTCAACTGTGTAAAAATTTGGGGGGTTTATGCAAAATATTATGTTTTTCTGTGTGAACAACTCTTCAAACATGTGGTTGTTAGCCATGTGACTGCTAGCATTCTTTAATTATCCTGAAAAATAGCTAGGAATGTCACTACCAAAACACTCATTACTGAAACTTATGTTTCATAATCATTTCGGTAATGACAAAATGGAATGGTCAGTAATTAAACCCCATAATTATGTGGTCCGAAGCTCTTCTCTGCTCTGCTCTGCTCTACTCTACCCTGGTCTACCCTACTCTGCTTTACTCTATACTCTTCTCTACTCTACTCTGCTTTACTCTATACTCTGCTCTACTCTATACTCTACACTACTATGCTCTATTCTGCTCTGCTCTACTCTGGTCTACCCAATTCTATTCTGCTATGCTTTGATCTGCTCTACACTACTATACTCTGCTCTATTCTATAATCTGCTCTACTCTACTCTACTCTACTATGCTCTACTCTATTCTGCTCTGCTTTGCTCTACTCTACTATACTCTGCTCTACTCTACTATGCTCTGCTATACTCTATACTCTGTTCTACTCTGCTCTACTAGACTCTGCTCTACTCTGCTCTGTTCTGTTCTACTCTGCTCTACTTTTCACTAATCTGCTCTACTCTACTATACTCTTCTCTACTCTACTATGCTCTACTTTATTCTGCTCTGCTCAACTCTACTCTACTATACTCTGCTCTGTCCTATACTCTACTTTGCACTACTCTACTCTACAATGTCTATTCTGCTCTGTTCTATTCTGGTCTACTCTATTCTATTCTGCTCTGTATTGCTCTGCATTGCTCTGCTCTACTCTACTATAATCTGCTCTGTTCTATAATCTGCTCTACTCTACTATGCTCTACTCTATTCTACTGTACTATACTATACTATGCTCTGATATACTCTATACTTTGTTCTTCTCTGCTCTACTTTGCTCAACTCTGCTCTAATCTACTCTACTATACTCTGCTCTACTATACTCTTCTCTACTCCACTATGTTCTGCTCTATTCCACTATGCTCTGCTCTGCTCTACTCTACTCTACTCTGGTCTACTCTACTCTATTTTACTCTGGTCTAATCTATAATCTACTATACTCTGCTCTACTCTATACTCTATTCTGCTCTACTCTACTCTGCTCTGTTCTACTCTGCTCTACTTTGTTCTACTCTGTTCTGCTATACTATACTCTCTGCTCTACTCTGCTCTGTTCTTCTCTACTCTGCTCTACTCTGATATACTCCACTCTGCTCTACTTTACTATACTCTGCTCTACTCTATTCTGCTCTACTCTATAATTTGCTCTACTCTACTATACTCTGCTCTTCTCTACTGTGCTGTGCTCTACTCTACACTCTGCTCTACTCTACTCTAGTCTGGTCTACTCTATAATCTATTCTTCTCTCTACCCTACTCTGCTCTACTCTATACTCTACTCTTCTCTACTCTATTCTGCTCTGCTCTGTTCTACTCTGCTCTACTTTGCTCTACTCTACTACATTCTGCTCTACTCTGCTCTACTATACTATATTCTACTTTGCTCTTCTCTGCTCTACTCTATTCCGCTGTACTTTGCTCTACTCTGCTCTATTCTACTATACTCTGCTATGCTCTGCTCTATTCTGCTCTGCTCTACTCTGCTCTGCCCTCTCAAAAATTAAATAGTTTTATTGACCACAAAACATTTGTCTTTGAATTTGTTCCCACCATAAGGCATACATTTGAGGAAATATGATGCAACCTTAAAAACAGAATAATGGTCACTACCGAAACAAGACATTCACTACCGAAACAGTGCAGTCACTATCAAAACACTGGGTGTTTTGTAAAAAAATAATGTATATTGAGTTATCAACTAAAGTATTATGATGCTAATCATTTATGTTCTGTTTCATCAGTTATTAACTCTGAAATCAATCTGATCAGCATTATGCATTTTACAAAGAAAGCCAGCATTTAGATTTTGAAGAATTCTATAATTTGAACTTTGAAATTTGTTAAAATATTTTTTTTTATAGATTTAATTGTGAAAACCTTCGGTCAAAATTTGTAAAAATTTAAATCTTTAGACAAGGGAGGGAAGAAGCATAAGAGGTTGATATATATTTTTTTGTATAATATAATACTATATGTTTCGGTAGTGTCAAATTTTGGAAGAGGAAAAACATTCCAAAACAGTCTGAAAATACAATATAAAAATTTACAGTCATTTTACTAGATATATGACCTTTACATATGGTACAATATATATAGGGACAAAGTTTTGGAAAAAAAAACAAAACATAAAAAAATTCAAAATATTTCCAGCCTAACTTTGCACATATTCAGTAGAATTCCCCACCTATGCCAGTACTTACATGGCCTACAAACACATGCACACATGGGCACTACAAGTCACGGGTCAAAAGGTGAAATTTTGTGGTTGATTCAGGGGAAACAGCGTCTGTAATATAGAAATGAGATTTAAATCCAACTCCAAAAATAAGCAGGAAAACTATGTCATCTATGGGCACAATTGGGGACTAATGGAGTCACTAAGTTAAATATTTAAAATACAAAATCTGAGTAATTGTGTTCTGTTTCAGTTTAAATTGGTGGTATTCTGAATACTGTCTTTAAAATAGATTACTTTAACAGATTACTTTTTGTTTTATTTGCTGAAACACATTGTCATGTGTACATAAGGAATGACAATTCCCTCAGTCTTTCACATCTGCACCGTGTGAGCAGCTACCACCACCGAGCGAGCAGCCGGAGCGAGCCCGAGTGAAGCCGGGCCCTCCACCGAGCCACCGAGCGAGCAGCCGGAACTAGCCCAAGGAAAGCAGGGCACTCCACCAAGCGAGCAGCCGGAGCTAGCCCGAGTAAGGCCGGGCACTCCACCAAGCGAGCGGCTTCACCACCATGCGAGCGGCAGGAGCTAGCCCGAGTGAAGCCGGGTACTCCACCGGGCTACTTATCGACTACCATCAAGCTTGCGGCAGGAGCTAGCGAGCGGCTACCATCGAACTTGCGGCAGGAGCTAGCGAGCGGCTACCTTCCAGCTTGCAACAGGAGCTAGCGAGTGGCTACCATCGAGCTTGTGGCAGGAGCTAGCGAGCGGCTACCATCTAGCTTGCAACAGGAAGTAGCGAGTGGCTACCATCGGGCTTGCCGCAGGAGCTAGCGAGCAGCTACCATCAAGCTTGCAACAGGAGCTAGCGAGCGGCTACCATCGAGCTTGCGGCAGGAGCTAGCGAGCAGCTACCATCGAGCTAGCAAACGGGCTAACTGGAGCTAGCGGTTTCTAAGTTACCCCGGCTGTTTCCCGCAGTTGTTTCCCACTGTCACTGCTTGGCTACCCGTTACCTTTGCCTGCCTGACCAGGTACGCGAAAATGGGTCCAAAGCAGCAGAAAAACACTGATGAGGAGTATGTATCGCTCACTCAGGTAAATGACTTGTTGAATCAGCAGAAAGACATGTTCACTGCTCTATTACAGCAACAACAAGACATCTTTAAAAACTTTGTTAAAGTCATTTTGGACTCGACTAACTCCAGGTTGGATGCAATCATGAAAGAAGTGCAGCATCTGAAATCAAGCATACAGTTCACACAGAAAGATGTTGATGAACTGAAGATCACTCAAGCAAAAACAGTCAGATCATTGCAACATTATGAAGTTATGACATTATGAAGTTATGTGAAAGTCCACAGGTCATCCTGGACAAGGCAGAGTACCTGGAGGGTCAATCAAGAGGAACAACATCGTGATTGACGGAATACCTGAAGCCCCAGGTGAATCTTGGGCGGATTCAGAGGAGAGAGTAAAAGACATGCTGAAGCAGAAGTTACAGCTACAGAGGGAGATTGAGGTGGAGCGTGCACACCGCACAGGTAAACCTGAAGTTGCCAGAGAAAGACCAAGATCCATAGTTGTCAAGTTCCTGCATTTCAAGGACAAGGCTGCAGTCATGCAAAGAGCCAAGAACCCTAAGGGTAATAAAATATGTATTTATCAATGAGGACTATGCAGACGCTGTACGGTTAAAGAGAAAAGAACTGATACCAAAGTTGAAAGCTGCACGTGAAAAAGGAGACATCGCCTACCTCAGACATGAAAGGCTGATGATCCATCCTCGCACCAGCATGCCATGCTAAACTGTGTATGAGTGAAGGTATGCCAGCAAAAAAGACTCCTAACACTTTTATGACTAACACAATCACAGCACAACACAAACAATGAAAGAGAGGCTTGCATATCGCACATATTAACATAAACAGTCTAAGAAACAAAATAAATGAAGTCACTGAACTGCTATCTGAACATAAATTACACATACTTGCTATTTCAGAGACTCATCTGGACTCTTCCTTTGAGGACACTGAGCTAGATATCAGAGGTTACAACATTTACAGAAATGACAAATAGATATGGTGGGGGAGTAGCTTTTTATGTTCAGAATCAAGTACTTGTGAAAATACGTTCTGATATGATGCAATACGACATTGAAATATTATGGATACAAGCTCATCTACCTCATCAAAAGCCTATACTCCTAGTTTGCTGTTATAGACCACCTAGTGCCAATAATGAATATCTTGATACAATTTGTGAAATGTTGGATGATAATAATGTTGTGGGTCAGGATATTTACTTCATGGGTGATTTTAACATTGACTGGTTTGCTCAAAATTGTCCTCTGAAGAGCAAAATGCAAACTGCAACAAATACATGCGGACTTACTCAAATCATAAATAAACCTACTAGAATATGTGTGAAGAGTGATGGCACCAAAACATCTATGTGCATCGATCATGTTTTTACAAATTCTCCGGAACAGTGTAATAAAATATTGTCTGTGCCAATTGGCAGCAGCGATCATAATCTGATCATAGTTGTTGAAAACACTAAAGTAAGTAGACCTGGACCCACAATAATACTTAAAATGTCATACAAGTTGTTTAATCATGATTTATTTATTAATGATGTGAAAGAAATCTGTTGGTCAGAAGTGTTAACAGCAAACAACCCTGAAATTGCCCTGCTGAAGTTGAACAATTTATTTTTGCCTCTGGTGAAGAAACATGCACCATTAAAGAAGTTTACTGTCAGGAATGCCAAAACACCCTGGTTAGACAAAGAAATTAAAATGAGAGATCAAATGAAAAAAACTGCAATTATAAAAGGAAATAAATGTGACTCGGACCTTTATAGGAAAAAGAGAAACTCTGTTACCAAACTTAACAGAAAAAAAAAGAAAATATATTTCGAAGATCGAGTTAAGGAAGTGGGTAATGATAGTAGCAAACTATGGAATATCCTAAATGATCTGACAGGTAGGAAAAAACAAAACAAATCCATCCTTTTTGGAGACAGATAAGTTTATTACTAAGCCCAGGGAAATTATTTTTATTTTTACAAACTAGAAAAACTAAGAGAAAATATGCCTAATCTAAGTAATGATGTATCTCACCTATTAATAAGAAATGAAATTATGAATAGTAAAAACTCCCAAGTTCAAACTGGACAATGTAAACACAAATAAGGTAAAGGATTTCCTGAAAAATTGTAAAGATAAACCACCGGGTGTTGATGGCCTTGACAGCAGGCTTCTCAAACTGGCTGCTGATGAGATTGCCCCTGCATTTGCTCATATAATTAACTTAAGTTTTGAGTGCTGTACATGTCCACAAGCTTGGAAACAGGCAAGAATAATTCCACTGCTTTTTTCAGACTCAAACAGTTGTCCTATAAGTTTGTTACCTGCGTTAGGAAAAATGATGGAAACAATTGTATATGAATAAATTAATGACTATTTATCTACTAATAACATAATTTGCAACTCTCATCATGCATACAGAAAGGCTCAATCCACGGCAATGGCACTGACTAGCATGTCTGATGATTGGCTTAGAGGAATTGAAAAGAAAAATATGGTTGGTGTTGTATTTCTAGATTTCGCAGCCACTTTCGACATAATTGATCATCATTTACTACTAGAAAAACTGTCCTGCTATGGATTTGAGCAGTCTGCACTTACTTGGTTTTACAGCTATCTATCAAACAGGACACAAACAGTGTTTTTTAATGGCAGCTATTCAGGGACCAGAACCGCAACATGTGGAGTACCCAAGGGAGTTGCCTTGGTCCGTTATTATTGAGTATTTTCACAAATGATTTACCGTATGTACTAGATAAAACTAACGTAGTGATGTATGCAGATGATTCAACTATATACACATCAGCACCAACTAATAATGGATTAGAAAATATTATAAATAAAGAACTAAAAGGTGTGGCAGAATGGGTTAAAGCAAACAAACTGGTCTTGAATATATCGAAAACTAACTGCATGATTGTAGGGTCAAGTTATAATATAGATAATAAGCCTGTATTAAATATTGAAATTAATGATATCATTGTACACCAGGTACATGAGACCAAACTTCTGGAAGTGACAGTAGATAGTAAATTGTCATGGAAAAAACACATCAATAATATGATTGTAAAGATGGGGAGAGGCATATCAATTATGAGCAGACATGCAGTTTTTATGACCCCAGACATCCTGAAAACAGCAATTCAATCATTAATATTATCATATCTTGACTATTGACCAGCAGTTTGGTCAAATACCTCTGCAGACATGTTAAACAAACTACAATGTATACAGAACAGAGCTGCCCGCACAATACTCAAATGTGACTACCGGACAAATACCATCTCAGTGCACAAGCTTAACTGGTTGTTGGTCAAAGACAGGCTGTTATAGTCACTGATAATTATTATTATTAGAAATATATCTGTTTTAAAAACGCCTTTTATTTTGTTTAAAAACCTTTCTTTCAGTGCAGAAAATCATAAATACATCACCAGGCATGCAGCTGTAGGAAATTTTACAATACCGAAAGCAAGATCAAATGCAATCAAACAAACTGTTCTGTATAGAGGTATGAAATAATGGAATTCATTGCCTAAACATATCAAACTCACCACTAACATAAAACAATTCAAAAAATTAATAAAATTGCATCATCTTTGCCTATAATGTTTTTAATGTTTTCTAATTGTATTTATAATTGTCGGACCCCAGGAAGAATAGCTGTAGTAGTACTGCAGCTAATGGGGATCTTAATAAAGAACTAAGAACTAAAGAACAATTCATTTGTGTTATATCTTCGAGAATTGTTTGTAACCAGATTCTTGTAACTTGTGTTTATTTCATTTTATTATTTTTAGTTTTACAAAAATAATGGAAAGAAGAGAAAAATTTAGAATTACTACTACTGTGTTGGACTTGCCTGTCCTGTCTGTTCGCTATCTGTCAGTGGTGCATAGACGGCACATGTATCAGGGACAGAATAGTAAAAAAACAACCTCACAGCGGGCATAACAGTTCAAATCTATACTAGTATACAAGCTGTACACTGACTAATTTAAGTTATATCAAAGTGTCATTTCTATAGTGTTGTCCCATGACAAGATATAATAAAATATTTCCAAAAATGGGAGGGGTATACTCACTTATGTGAGATACTGTATGTTTAGCATCAAATTCAAAGTGTGAAGAGTTTGCAACTTTCTTTGACCATAAACTACTCAGTGTTCGGGCTGATATCTTGAATAGTGCTGTTAATCTCAGCAGTCATTCCTCTGTTAATCCTCCTGCAAGTATTTAACCTCTTTCCACAAAATTTGTAAAGAACTCCATAAAACTATTTTACAGATGAGGTCAACTACCTGCTCCTTGGATGCTATCCTTACTGCTTTTTTCAAGGGGGTCTTAGACTGTCTGCTTGAAGATATATTGAATATTGTAAACAGTTCCCTGGAATCTGGCATTTTTCCTGACTCTCTAAAAATGGCTATAGTCAAGCCATTACTAAAGAAGAGCGACCTTGATCCTTCAGTCCTAATTGCTATTTTCTAATGTTTCTAGGCTAAAATAACACAATTTCATGATTTTTTTCAAAATATGACCTTTATTTTTCATTTTAGAGTTTGTATCTCCCAGGATACATTGCCCGTTTATGGTATAAATTTACCATTTTCTAATTTTTCAAATATTTCATTTATAAACTTTTAAAACATATTATAAGCAATTAATTAGTTACTTTTTTCATGTCTTGTAAACAAAATTTAAAAAAGTCGGGGAAAAACTGAACACAAGTCATTGGAAACAAATCTAGTTTGAATAAACAATGAGCTACTAACATTACACAAAACGTCTTATTCCTCTTCTTATGCAAACATCTCCCCTGTGGAGCTCCTACACAAGAAATAGCCTACTGGCAGTGGAAGCTGTGGAAACAGTTGCGAGGGTTTTGGCCAGTGACAATGCAAAGCCTCACTTTGCACTTCTGACACACGATGGAGGTCTGTCCATTCTGGCACCTCCTGCATCTGCCTTTCACTAACACGATAGGGAAGTGGTCAATCCCGTCATATCTCATCATCCACAGTAGGGCTGGGCGGTATGACCCAAAATTCATATCACGGTATAAACTGAATCCCTTCACGGTAACGGTATATATCGCGGTATAAATGTCGCGGTGTAAAACTGATAATGGAAGTAGGGCTGGACGGTATGGTCTAAAATCATTATCACGGTATTATTTTGGGGGGATGCGGTGACGGTATGATATCGTGGTATCGTCTTCTCTCTTTTTTTTACACCTTAAATAAAACAATTTAAAAAGCCATACAAGTCTAGGAAGCTATTTACTGTCAGAAGTAAAACAGTTGCTAATCCATCTATTATTGTGTATAAAACATTATATAGTATGTATAAAAGTTAGAGGGAAGAGGAGGGCCGGGGGCTCCCGGCCCCCCTTCTCCCGTGGGCCTGGTTTTGGCGCGCTTGGCCAGGCCACCTCCATCACGTAGCGAGGAAGGTGCGTGAGGCCGGCTGGCCGCCAGGCACTGCTCACTATCCGACTGTTTAAAGCCGAACCAAGTCCAAATCACGGACGTAGCACCGTTTTTTTAACCGAGCTCCTCTTGTTCCGCTGTCTCTGTCATTTTCACACTGAGGCAGGTGCGATGACGTCATCGACGATAGGATGGTAGAGCGCAAATCTCTACCGTGGGCCAAATTTATATCAGTTCTACCGTCTACCGCATATACTGCACAGCCCTAATCCACAGGCCTGGGGACTTTTGGCTGTTTGATTACTCTTGGTGGTGTGTTGTCTTTGTTTCCTTTGGAGGGGCGACCACTTTTTTCTTTTCAGGGTAGATGAGTCCTTTGGCTACATTCAACCTAAAGTACTTCAGGCAATGATGTTTCTGACCCAGTGGGGCTGTATCACGACGATGGAGAGGCCAGGCATTATTGACAGCAATGTCAACCATCTGCCAAAATATGGCCAGGTACCATCGATGTGACTTGGCTGGAGTGCGATAGAGGGCAATCATCATATCAGCCAAATCTACTCCTCCCATGTGAGTGTTGTACTCAGATACAATCTTCGGGCATGGCACACTTATCTTCTTCTTTTCCTCTTTGGAGTAGCGTCTCACTTGGCCAACAGGGTTGACAGAAGCACAGGAGCTCACCAAGGTGACAGTTTTGTTGCCCATTTGATCACATCAAGCTTTGCATCGTTGTCGACATGAAAGTCAAAGCTGCCTCTTCCTCTTCGTGGGAGGTCTCAATCTTCTTCCAATGTACAACCCATCAAGCGGTTCTTTCGAATGGCACCCAAACTTCTGAGGCCCATAGACTCTTTAGATGAGTTATCAATCTCAAGGATGTGAAAAAGTTGTCAAAGTAGATAACGCAGTTGGAGGGATTTCTGATGGTTCTGCACAGCTGCAGAACAACATTTCAACCTAACCCAAACTCTTTGTCTGGAGTAGCACCATCAAGTGTAGACTTCCCTGTGTAAACCATTAAGTTATACACAAAGCCAGACATACCAGCTCAAACAAAGATCTTGAAACCCCATTTCTTGGGTTTGCTGGGTAGATACTGCTGCAGACTTCCAGCTTTTTTGGTCCGTGTACGTCGCGGCCATCCATTTTTTGTTTTGAAATGACAAGATAAAAATATAAAAATAACCCGTTTCCCGTTTTTGTGTTTTATAATGAAAAACAAAAAACGGAAAACGAATCGTTTCCCGTTTTTGTGTTTTATAATGAAAAACGAAAAATGGAAAACGGATCGTTATCCATTATCCATTATCCATTATCCGTTATCCGATTTAATTTGATGTGTTTATAAATCGAAATTGGGAATTAAAATCACG
Organism: Epinephelus cyanopodus; assembly: GCA_026686955.1. Lineage (NCBI taxonomy): Eukaryota > Metazoa > Chordata > Actinopteri > Perciformes > Serranidae > Epinephelus > Epinephelus cyanopodus. Next base: position 44,431,982 of record CM048917.1, on the reverse strand, counting down.
AGGGAAAACGGTTTCTGCACTGTGATAATGTGACACGGCTCCAAAATTCTCTCTGTGACCCGGAAGTTGTAGGTCTGTTTACCTGTACCGCATTACAACACCAGAAGAAGACGAGGGCACATGTGGTTGCTAACGTTAGAGGGCGACAATTTTAGGGCTGTCCCGAATGACATTTTTTAACATTCGGACCTTCGGCAGAATTTATGACGAATATTTGAATATCTGTTCATGGCGTGTGTGTGTTGGGGTGCACGTGCCGTGGCCGTGCTGCTCTCGCAGGTTTTACGCACAGGCTCGGCTCCTTTCAAAGCCTCCATGCGAAGCACTCCTCGGTTTTTCGGACCTAATTGTACTGCGGAGTTTTGCACAGCGGCGACCGGATCTTTGCTCTCAAACCACAAAAAAATGTGGTGGCACAACAGTCTCCTTCAGTACATTATTCTATGCTTTCTTTTGATTTTCACATTGGCTAGTCATCCTGTTTAATTTGTCTTCTGATTAAATCGGAACCGTTGAAACAAGTTGTAGGAAGCCTCTGCAAGTAATTGGTTGCTGGCAGACACTCTGTGCTGCAATAAAATGGTTAATCAGCAGTGCCGTGTACTGTAGAGCCGATATGCTGCTGGTTCTGCCGGCGTGAATAGAATATAATGTCTATAGCCTTACTGTTGTGTGTACAGCCTTTATAGACTGAGCTGAGTAGTGATGCGCAGCTCGACCCGTAACCAACAGGAACCGCAAATGGACCTGTGGGTCGGGCAGCAGTGATCGTCTGTTAAATCACTCTGTAAATGATATTTTAATATTATTATTAAAATCTATAAATCTATAATCTATTACTGTCATGGCATCTGAAGGTGCTGGTGCGTTGAGCAGGTGACAGTCCGCGGTCATTTTCAAAACACACTTGTGTCACGCACTCCAAAAGAAACTTAATGAAACTTTAAACAATAATTTGTTGTACAAAATGGGGGAAACAAACGTTGACAAAAATGTTTCCATAATTCATATTAAATTCAAAAGATAACGAAAAAACAGCTACAAGTTAGAGGGAATAGTGATAAAGTGGTAAAACCTGGCACTGATCCACAGCCTCAGATGGATACGCTCAAGTGTGCCGTGCGCTCAAACTCCGTTGGTAGGCGATACTATATTTTCACATTTTTAACAATGCTATTTAAAAGTTTAGATTTTTATTGATAACCTACATTTACCAACAACAAAAAGACTACATTTAGCACCAAAAAATATGTAAAAAAAATAAAAAAAATAATAATAATTTAAAAAAAAAAAAAAAAGTAAATAAAAAAACGAATATCGAATACCAAATTTTCATAACGAATACCTACCCATAGAAACGAATATTCGAATATCCGAATATTTGGGTACAGCCCTAGACAATTTGCTAACGTTAGCTTCAGAAAGATGGACAGTACTACGGTTGTACTATAGACTATGGGTTGTACTCTATCGAGCAGTGGAGAAGATTGCAGAATTTTTCAGGTAAGTCATCAATTATGGTTAGCTTGTGCAAACGTTAGCCTCAATATATCTACCAATATGTCTCCCAACGAGGTCCGCTAGCTGTGTCACTGTCCCACGAGTGCTTGAAATCCTTGAAAATGCTTGATTGTGTTTTCAAGGTATGAAAAGTGCTTGAATTTTAGTTGAAGTGCTTGGTAACTCGTGTCTTTCACAAAATTGGGATCAGTGTAAATAACCCAATTGCTGTTTATTTAGTTTATTTGCTTTATATTTTTTATGTTAATCATTTTAATTAGCTTAACTCTATTTTCTGTCTGTTTTTGTGTTCAGTGTTTAGTGGTCGTTTTAATTTAGAGACTTTTATTTTGAAATGCGGTCGTTGCCGTGACAACGCTAACGCCAACAGAAAAGTAAACAGACGACTAACGGAGAAAACTGACAGTAATAATCAGATATCTGAACAGAAAACAGTTTGATGGCAACAAAAACGGATGGAATAGCAGAAACAAGAAAGGGTTTATTATTTAGCGACCCTCCAAAGAGGCACAAGATCAGCTTGTCTATGAAAAAGTTGAAATATTATTATATAATTTATGTTTAAAGTAATTTCTTAACTGCAACGGTTTTGTTTCTCTAGCACCTGTCGAATGTTAGCTAATGGGAGTTTTTTGTTTGTTATTTCTTTCTTTCTACTTTGATTTTATATGTTTTATCTAACCTAGCTCTTATGTTGGTTTCTGGATCAGAATAAATCTTAAAACCATCAGTAAGTCTCGGACCATATTTTGGAGGATACGTTACAATCAGACTGACAATTTTCCTCTCTTTTCTCAACTTTTTGCTGTTATTTCAGAAGACGATATAAGGAAGAAAAAGAATTATTTGGAAGAGATGCCTTTGGATGAATATGCAGATTTTATTTCAGAAAAAAGAAGAAACGGAATGTTCTGCAGTGATATCGCTGCTGCGTTATGTACCCAGTTTGGACCAAGAGTGGGGTTTTCTGAGAGGAATGTGCGGAGGTGGTGTGCGGAGCAGGGGCTTGTCAGGGACTTTTGTCCTGATAGCCAACTTGCAGTTGAAGTCGCTCAAGGTATTGCTGAGGTAAGGCTTTAATCATCCCCCGTACACGATTACTGCTTTTGTTAAGCACACAAATGAATGCTAATGTTACTCCTATAAAAAGATGACCACAGATATTCAGTAACGTTATATAAACACGTAGGAGATGGGCATAAATACACTCCTGATCAAAATCTTAAGACCGGTGGAAAAATTACAAGTATTTGCATTTCGCGCGCTGATGGATCATAACCAGGTTGTAAGTAGAGCTTCAAAATGCAAAAAGAAGAAACAGGAGCAAGAGACAAAAAATAGAGAGTAAGCAATTTATTGAAAACTGGATTTAAACTCAAACAGGCTGTTCACAGCTGATCAAAAGTTTAAGACCACAGCCTTAAAAAGTCCAAATCTGCACAAAAATTTGGCTTTCATGTCATTTTCTTTCATTCATTCACACTGTCATGACCTCCTGATGGCAAAGGCAAAACAAAAAATCTCTCTTTGGACGTTTCAGGATTGTTGAGCTGCACAAGCAAGGCCTCTGCAATGCGCCATCGCTGCTGAGGTTGGACGCAGTAAGACAGTCATTTTAAATTTCTTAAAAGATCCTGAGGGTTATGGGACAAAAAAGTCAAGTGGTAGACTCAAAAAAATTTCACCTGCGCTGAGCCAGAGGATCCGACGGGCTGTCTGTGAAGACACAGGCTGATCCTCAACCCAAATTAAAGACCTTACTGATGCTGACTGCAGCCCAATAACCATAAGACGGCATCTACGAGAGAAGGACTTAAAGAACAAAAAGCGTCTTCAAAGGCCACGTCTTCTCCCACACCACAAACTGCCTGCTGCAGCATCTCCACATAGCCAGCCGCCGTTTGACACCCCTGCACAACCTGAAGCTCCATTGTTCCATTGAAGGAAAAAGCACCCCAGATCATGATGGAGCCTCCTCCACTGTGCCGCATAGAAAACATCTCAAGTGGGATCTTCTTGTCATGCCAGTAGCGTTGGAAGCCATCAGGACCATCCAGGTTACATTTTTTCTCGTCAGAGAATAAAACTTTCTTCTACCTTTCAATGTCCCATGTTTGGTGCTCCCTTGCAAAGTCCAAACGGACAAGTTTGTGGTGTGGGAGAAGACGTGGCCTTTGAAGACGCTTTTTGTTCTTTAAGTCCTTCTCTCGTAGAAGCCGTCTTATTGTTATTGGGCTGCAGTCAGCATCAGTAAGGTCTTTAATTTGGGTTGAGGATCAGCTTGTGTTTTCACAAACAGCCCGTCGGATCCTCCAGCTCAGTGCAGGTGAAATTTTTTTGGGTCTACCACTTGACTTTTTTGCCCCATAACCCTCAGGATCTTTTAAGAAATTTAAAATGACTGTCTTACTGCGTCCAACCTCAGCAGTAGCGATGGCGCGTTGCAGAGGCCTTGCTTGTGCAGCTCAACAATCCTGAAACGTCCAAAGAGAGATTTTTTTTTTTTTTTGCCTTTGCCATCAGGAGGTCATGACAGTGTGAATGAATGAAAGAAAATGACATGAAAGCCAGATTTTTGTGCAGATTTGGACTTTTTAAGGCTGTGGTCTTAAACTTTTGATCAGCTGATGAACAGCCTGTTTGAGTTTAAATCCAGTTTTCAATAAATTGCTTACTCTCTATTTTTTGTCTCTTGCTCCTGTTTCTTCTTTTTGCATTTTGAAGCTCTACTTACAACCTGGTTATGATCCATCAACGCGAAATGCGAATACTTGTAATTTTTCCACCGGTCTTAAGATTTTGATCAGGAGTGTTTATCAAAATCTACTAAATTAAAACAATACAAATACAAGTAATTAATTATAAATACAAACTACTGGTCTGAAAATGTAATAATTATAATTACGTATTTTGTAATTAAAATACAAGAAATACATTCCACAAAAACTAATTATGATGTTTGTAGTATTCTTGAGTTACCCGCAAGTTATGGGGCTTTTATTCATGTTTAGTGTAATATCTGATGTCATGACAGTATCTAATATCAATAGATGAAAACCGGCTCAGGTATTTGGTGTGAATTTCACCTGCACAGATTCTGTCAGGCTACAGATAATAAATAGAAGTACTCTATTGGCAGTAGGCCTATCAGTATTGTTTTTATTTTTAAAAAATGTATCTCATGTATTTAAAATACATAAATTCAGGCTATTTGTGTAATTAATTACAAATTACTTTTAAAATTCAAGCAAAATACAAAATACTTAAAAGTAATTAAAATACATATTTTAAATACATGTAATTAAAGTACTGCTCATCTCTGACACAGTTCTCGAACTTTTTAGATCAAGTACCAGTATGTACCAACAAATTTCGCAAGTACCACTTTCCACTACAGATACCAATAATGTAACAATTAAAGTACTAAGGGGTAGGATGATGTAATCTCTAAATATAAGAATATGTACTGAAAATATTGTATATCCCCCCTCTCCCCCAGACTGGAAAATCTTTTGGCCGGAAAATGATGACAGGATATCTGTCCACAAAAGGAGTGAAAGCATGTGAGGGCAGGGTGGGCAAAATGTTGAAAAATGTTCATCAACCCTACCACACTGAAAGACAGCAGGTAAGGCCATTTTATAATGTTTTTTTCTGCATTACAATCGAACATAGACTCTACCATTTAAGGATATATTTAAAATAACGTAGTTCTCATGTTTTAGGGTGCCAGAAATCTGAACCCCATACCCTACAATGCTGAATACATGGGGCACAAGCTGCATGTAGATCAAAATGAAAAGCTTGTTATGTTTGGGGTGACCCACGTAATGGCTATTGATGGCTTCAGCAAGAAGGTTGTCAGTCACTCCACAATGCCAATAAAGAACAACATCATCATTTATGAGGAAGTGTACAGGTAAAATAAATTAACTTGTGTTTTACTATTGCTAACATCATTCAATTTTGACAAAAAATGTTTTTGTGGTTTTGTTTTTTTTAAATTGTCACTTAAGGGATCTATGGGTTAATACTGTCAAATATGTTTAAAGGGTAATATTTGAAACTATGACCTGGACGAATGAGAACCTTCACCGGTAATATTTGACGTTTGTCTGTGTGTTTATCCTCAGACCTGCTGTGCTCTCCTACGGACTCTGGGACCAGGTCAGAGTTGACTGTGGGAGAGAATTCTATTTGATGTTGTTCATCCAGGAAAAGCTGGCCGAGCACAGACACAACCTTCAAAGGCAGCCCTACCTCCAGACACCTTCTACAAGGGTAAGTGTGTCAAGCAATCCTGGTGTCTTGGAATTTATGGAAACTTCTAATGAGCATGCAGACTGACACTATCCTTTAAACCTACACAGAACCATGTGATAGAGAGAATGTGGGTTGAGGTGAATGCGAGAGTCAACTACCCGTTGAAGACAGCGTTGGTACAGCTGGTGGACCAGGAAGAAGTGGACATGGAGGACAGCCTTTCAAAATATTGTGTGTCAAACCTGACCTGCCAGATGGCTAAGATTGGCCTCACAAATGTCATCGCAGCATGGAATGCACACAGGATCCCTGGTATGATTCTGCTAGAGATGTACAGATACAATTTTGTTTTCAGTTCCGATCCAATTCCTGAATTTGGATATCTGCCAATTCTGACATCAAAGCTTTTTTCTTGAATATAAAACACAGTTTTGCAGTTCAGTTGGATTCTAAAAAAAAAGGATGGGCCTCAATACATCTAAACAAGAATAAATTAAATTAAGTTCATATTTAATATTGACAACTCCAAAATGCTGATGAATAGCTAAAACAATCATTTTGCCACTAGAGGTTTTGACTTATCACTGTAACCCCTAACCCTTCTGTTGTCCTCAGGTCAAGGAAGGAAAGAAGGAAGGAAGGAAAAGGGAGGGAGGGAAAGGAGTAAAGAAGGAAGGGAGTCAAGTAGGAAGGAGGGAGGGAGGAAAGAAAGGAGTAAAGAAGGAAGGAACAAGGGAGGAAGGAAGGAAGGGAATAAAGAAGGGAGGAAGGAAGGAGGATGGAGGAAGGAAAAAGGAAACAGTCCAAACAGATGGGAGGACAGTACGAGTTAAATCACACCACTCATTGGCCTGTCTTTCAGGAAAGGGAATCCCAAATGAGCTGGCTAAAGAAGGGTGTCCTGCCAAACTTCCTGAAGATCTCCTGCCTGTTGGTAACGTTGCAGCTGACCTGTATCAGCAAGAGGTGGGATCCGCCTTGAAAGGAGAATCCATTTTTGGATGTAATCCTTTCCCCTCTGAAGAAGCCCAACAATGGACTGAAACTGAATTCAATTTGCAGTTTGACTTGATGTCATTACACCAAAATGTGGTACACAATAACTATGGCCCTTTCAAAGAAGCTGTTAGGTCTCTTATTGAGATCACCAGAAAGTGTGTGTGACCTGTTACAGTGAAATGCATGTTTAAGAAGCATCAGTGAGATGCATGGTAAAGAAGCAGCAGCATTTGTTTATTTCAAAAATTTATTTTACACTATGAAAACTGTGTAACAGTACACTGTGCTGAAGTGCATATACAACTTTTTCAAATAAACATGACACTTACAACCTTCCAAGTTCATTTTTTGATCATGAAAACAATTTGTGTTCAAGTTCAGTTTTACTGTACACAATGTACCATCAGAATCACTTCAGTTTATCTATTTTCACTACTTCACTGAACATATTTTGAATAGGTAAATTGCAGTTACCAGATACTGCTCCATTTTAAAACTCTGTTATAAAACATTAACATATTTGTAGACATAAACAGGTAAAACATGACAATGCAAACAAGAAGTAGCTGATTAAAGTATTAGTGAATAAACACTTGTGCAAACTAGATATGGTTACCCATCTTCAGAGAAAGCTGCCGACACTGTGTACAGGACAGCAGAAAGACCCTTAACCTGGTGGACCCTGGAGCCAAACTCTGTCTGAAATGCAGAACGGAAGAGATCTGATGTTGACATCCACTGCTCCACACCTGTACGGCATCCAAGCAGAGACTCACAGCAGGTGGAAAACATGGGCTCCTTCATTACAGCTGTAAGGTTTAAACAAAGAGAAAATGTAAGGAAAAAAACATCTAATGGTTACTTTCAATATAAAATAAGAATATTAACTGAGGGCTATATTGTGTACTGTATAATTACCTATTACATAAGCATACCTCTGCAAACCATACAGGTGAAGGCGTCCTTTATAGGGTGCAGAGAGGCAGAAGCTGCTGCGGCGCTTTTAGCTTTTACAAGCTCAGACAGCTGGTTTATTGTTAAGGTGATGTCTGTGAGGCTCTTGGCTGCTTGCTTCAGGTGGTCAATGTTACCAACGACCTCTTCCAGGCTTGAACTGTCTAGGGACCTTCGACTTAAGGAACAGAAAATAACAGATTCAAGATTTCTTAATGGTGCACATAAAAAATGTTTAAAAAATCTTTCTGAATGTTTTACTCAAAGCATCTGAGACATCTTTTTTTTCTATCAAAATACAGTATTGTCTCAAATCATGACTTCATGCATGATCAACACACACACACAAAAAATTATACCAAATTAAGTTCAAATACTAACTAGGGATGCAAGCGAACTCAATATGAGTTCAGAACAAGTTCAGGGTCGATGACACACTTTAGCTGCAACCACCAGCTCCTATAAGTCGCTCTGTTGGTTGGTCAGTTGGTCCACAAAAAGTTCACCCCCTAAAGGGTGAACTTTTTCACCCGAGGAGGCTGAAATTTGGCATAGTGGTCAAGTGCGTGTATGTGTGTGTAAAGGTGCATTTTTGTGTTCATGCCAAATGGCTAAAAGGGGACGGGGTCGCAGCGATTTCAAAGAGTACAGTGGGCTGCCCATGCCCTCCTGCATTTCAGAAATGCACATATGTGGTTGCAGCTATTGCAAATTAACACTTGTTTTGTTTAAATGATATGATTTTGTCTACATATCAAATGTTTTACTACCTTGCTTTGGCTCTTCTTCCATTCTGGAACTCAACAAAGTCAGAGTCAGGAATGGCATAGACTTTCCTGGAGTTTGAGGTCCAGAACTTGGAATCTAAGGAGTCAGAAAACATTAACTTTATAGTAAGTAAGTAGCCTTTGCAACCCAATCTCAGGGCAGTCTAACCACAAGGCATGTGAGTCAATTACTTCACTTAACTATGTATTTAAAATTATTAAGGTTTTAAAGTTCATTAAAAAACCGCACATTTCCTGATCATACAACTTACTTCTTGAGCCTTCGCAGTCCAAGATTTCATTTCCTTGGCTGTCTGTGAGGGTAAATGACTCAGAAGAGTCTAAGGCAGCCTGCACCTTTGCAGTTATTCCTTCAACATTTGCCTCAGCTTCCGAAAAGTGAATGGCCACTGTCATGGAAGTACTGAGCTTTCCGTTCACTATTTCACCAATATGGACTGACCTGGGGATAAATAACATCAGATGATTCAAAATAATAAATAATAAATAAAATACATTTCTGAATTGAAAGCAGTTTGCAGAAAGACATTCAGGTCTTAGGAGATTGTTTTCAAAAAACACTTACGTTTTAGAGTGTGTTTTTTTTAGGCATCTTAGGTCTTAATGGGTTAAATCATATAAAAATATCATAGGATTACATTTTAGCAGCACGGATCAGCTGCATAATATGTGTACCTGTATAATGATTTAGCTGGGAACTTCTCACCAGCTCGTGGAGTTCCATGTGAAGCTGCAATTTCAGCAGACGAAGAAGCTGATGATGAGGCTCGGAAGCTAAAAGAGGGGACAGCAGCAGTGGGTGGAGGTGCCCTGTTTACAGATGGCTGACTTTGCTCTGGCTCTCCGTGGACCTCGTAATGCATGCGATTGGAAAGATTGAAAGTGGAAAAATGTCCCGCTGCCTCCGGCAAAATGGCTCTGTTTGCATCATCTGTAATGTACAGACTATTGGCACCGACCTGTTTAATCGGACAGAATGAAAAAAACAATTTACTTAAACTAACACTAATGCAAATCTTTGACAGATCCATGGCATTGTATGGTTCATAGACATTTTTAAGTTCAAATTCAAGCACTTATCAAGCACTTTAAAGGCTCAATTTTAATTTTTTCAAGCATCGAATGAAATTACATATTTAAAGACATGATCAGTCAAGTCAGACCAGCCAGTGGCCCATCATCTGGAAAATATTGTTACTTTTAGTCTCAAAATTGTAGTACTTTTTCCCTTAACATTTTACAGCTTTTTTTTCCTCACTTTTTAATGACTTTTCCCCCTCAAAATTGTACAACTTTTTCCAACAAATATCTTTTTAGAAATTTCTCTACAAATATTTTCCAGAAATTAGCCAATTATGAAATTTGAATCTTTGTATATCATGAAAAAATAGACTGGCCTAACTTTAACCTTCCACAAAATTTGGCCCACAGTTGAATAGCTCTGAGTTATGCTATACACATCTAAAATTATGTTTCATAACAGCAAAAAGTTGAGAAAAGGGAGGAAAATAGTCAGTCTGATCCGAATTTTGTGAAAAACACGAGTTATAATTTCAAACACTTCAACTAAAATTCAAGCACTTTTCATACCTTGAAAACACAACATTACAATTCAAGCATTTTCGACAATTTTAAGCACTCCTGGGACAGCGACGCAGCTAGCGGACCCCGTTGGGAGACATATTGGTAGATATATTGAGGCTAACGTTAACACAAGCTAACCACAATTGATGACTTACCTGAAAAATTCTGCAGATCTTCTCCACTGTCATGTCTTCCTCTTGTATTGAAATGCATTTGCCTGCTCGATAGAGTACAACCGTAGTACTGTCCATCTTTCTGAAGCTAACGTTAGCAAATTGGCGCCCTCTAACGTTAGCAACCACATGTGCCCTCGTCTTCTTCTGGTGTTGTAATGCGGTACAGGTAAACAGACCAACAACTTCCGGGTCACAGAGAGAATTTTGGAGCCGTGTCATATTATCACAGTGCAGAAACCGTTTTCCCTCGTGATTTTAATTCCCAATTTCGATTTATAAACACATCAAATTAAATCGGATAACGGATAATGGATAATGGATAACGATCCGTTTTCCGTTTTTTGTTTTTCATTATAAAACACAAAAACGGGAAACAATTCGTTTTCCGTTTTTTGTTTTTCATTATAAAACACAAAAACGGGAAACGGGTTATTTTTCTATTTTTATCTTGTCATTTCAAAACAAAAAACGGATGGCCGCGACGTACACGGATCTTTTTTGCCTTTGTATGGAACCATAATTTCATCAATTAAGAATTGGTTTTCACTCTCAATTTCCATACACTTCCCCCTCATGTGGTCAAGTACAGGCCTTATTTTTACCAGGCGATCTTCACTGGAATCAGAGCTCATGTTATGCATGTTACGCAGAGCTCTGCTGCTGCTGTCCTGACACTGGCCCTCTGTATATAGTTCATCTTCCTCATCTTCACTGGTTGCCTCATCTTCATCTGAATCAGATGAACCATCAGGTGGCAACACAACAGATGCCACATCTCTCTTTCTTGTACCACAGAAAGTACCGGTAGAAATTCCCTGAAAACATATGTACACTGGTGAATTAATCAGTAATACACATTTAAGACTAAAATGAAGTGTAATCAACATTTAACACCTTTATATTATTGTAGAGTATAGGCTTCAAAACACAAGTATATCTGAGAGTTTCCTTATCCGCTGTGAGGGTCCAAAGGACAGAGGGATGTTGTATGTTGTAAAGCCCTGTGAGGCAAATTGTGATTTGTGATATTGGGCTTTATAAATAAAATTGATTGAATTGATTGATTGAGTGATTATACCTGTTTATATACCCCCATCTGGACAACGTATCCCCCCGGATACAGACATTCAATGCCTGTTTATCAAAGTTGTGTAAATGTAATTCATTATTTTTCAACAAGAATACATAAAATTATCCTTAAAGAACATTTTCAAAAACAAATCCCCCCAAAACATAATTAACAAGAAAAATAACAACACTTACCTCATGGCCAGTGTTTCTGTCTATGTAGGCAGCCATTTTGGAGTGTGACACAAATGTATCAATTTAGTTTGGAACGCTGCCATGAAGTCACATGACCTGGGTACTTGACCCATCCCCCCTTAAGACTTTCTCATGATATTTAGTGCAGATACTTAATGTCCCTCCCCCCTACAGCCTGCCAAATGTCTGTATCTCCTTTTTGGGCATGGAATTCACTAGGGCTGACCCAAAAAATTCGAAGCTTCGTTCGATGGCACGGGATTCAATTGTGAAAAAAAAAATTCGAAGCTTCGTTCGATGGCACGGGATTCAATTGTGAAAAAAAAAATTCGAAGCTTCGACGCTTTTTTTCCCGTTTTTTGGGGGGAGGCCTTAAATGCAACACTAACACCGTCAACGAGCCCCGAGCGCAGTCAGAGCCGCTCTGAGTCTGGTGTCAGAGACACTTCTGATGCTCTGAGTTGCGCATCTGTTTGATTGTATTGCAGTGTGCGCCGAGAGTTTTAATTTAAGGTGCTCACAGACTCGGGCGCCCTATAAGCGGAGCGTTGAGCGCACTTCCGCGTTGTAGTTTCCAATAAAAATGTCCGTGAAACACTACATTACCCCCAGTTCTTGCACGTTTCTGTCATGGCGATGTGAAAAATACATGTTGAGCAGTCTTTTGAGTGACATTGGTGCGCGGAGCGGAGTCCGTGCACGCAGGGCTTGCGGATGTCCGTCCGCGCGGACCTCCGTGGAGTCACCCCCGTCATCGAATGCTTCGAATTATATTCGATCTGACCTCCGAAGCTTCGAATGTCCAAATACGGATTCCACAGGTGCACAGGTGAGTTTAGGGCTGGCTACATACTTGGCCAGTCCATCACCTTCACCTTCAGTTTCCTCAGCAAGGCAGTTGTCATGGACTGGGTGTGTTTTGGGTCATCATCATGCTTTCATACAGCTCTGCACACACATTACTCTTGGATGGATTACTCGCGAGTGCAGGCTGGCACAGAAATGCAACGCATATCACATGAAAGCACAAGAGCAGAGCTATCATGTGCCACACACATCATTGTACTGTCATCCCATCACACTATAAATCCAGATTAATTGTCTACAAAATAAAAACCTGACGAATTTCTTTACAATCCATTATACAGATCTTGTTATCAGTCACTTCATATAGTGAGGAATATCGTATCTTACCACGTCTTAGGCTTGCGTGTGTTTCTCCCTGTCTATCCACATTTGTAGTCAGGCTTTCAAGATGCAAATATCTCCATATTGTCCAGTTGACACTCATTCAAACTTTGTATGACAAGACCAGCCACTTCACCTTTGCGCACCCAGACAACTGTAACCTAATTATGCATGCAAGACAGGGCCGTAGTCACCTTATACACTGACAGAGACATGTGTCCCCCTCAATGCCCAAAAATTCCCCCCAATATATGACTGAAACTGAAAAATAAATATTATCTTGGGAGGACATCATTGCACTTGGTTGACTATTTTTCTATTATCTTAGATGACTGGACTGATGAGAAAGATGGAGGGGGAGGGAATGATGCTTGCCCTAATATCAGCAGCCTTAAAAACAAAAGAAAACGGTTGCAATCTTCGTTTGAAAACACAGGAACAGAGGGAAGAGGGGGGCTGACAATAGTGTTGATGGTGTTAAATAACACTCGTGTTTGCTAGATGTAATAAGGTTGTTAAAGTAAGCAGCTCTCGCACTCTTAAGGTGTTCACAGACTTGGGCGTACTATAAGCGGAGCGGACTCCGTGAGGAATGTCTGCAGTCATTCGGGCTTCCATAGTCGAGCGCACTTCCGCGTTGTAGTTTCCTGTAAAAATGTCTGTGAAACACTACATTACCCACAATTCTTGCGTTGTTTACACTCTTCTGTTATGGCGTCCTACACTAACGACGAGGAATGGAGCTGCTCTGCCTTCTGGCTCTGCAAGCAAATAAACCGAATAGACGGTGGTATGTACAGCCACTAAATGCCACAAGAGACCAGGAAAGGGAGTTTCCCATGTTGGTGAGGGACATGTGAAGTCTTGACATAAACACTTTGAATACTTCAGAATGAATAGTAAAAAGTTAGACGATCTAGTTGGGCACCCATCATCAGACGCTCCCACTCTGTTCCACCACATGATGGTGGCAAATACAAAATGCGGATCAGTGTCACATTTATTGGATGTCGATGTTAAAAATACATGCTGAGCAGTCTTTTGTGTGACACTGGTGCGTGGAGCGGAGTCCGCGTGGTCGTAAAATCTGAGCTTTGCCTGCACAGGGCTTGCAGACGTCCGCTTTTAGTCTGGGCGGACCTCCACAGAGTCTGCTCCTTGTACGTTCCGCCCGAGTATGTTTGGGCCTTTAATCATGTCCTTAAGATCATCTATCAGACAGACACTGCCCTGGAAGCTTCTGTAACAGGACAGCTACAGTAGCTCCAGGAAAGCAGTGTGTTACTGCATTAAAAAACCTGATATTTTTTATTACAGAATCTCCAAAGATGGCCGTGGTTGGAGTAAAAAGTGGATGGAGATGAAGCTTCTGGGTATACTGGCAAGGAGCACCACTGCCGGACGCCGGCACGATGGGAGCCCCAACACATGGGACCTCTCATTAAGCACTTAGTGTGTAGCTTTTTAAACCAGATAACATTATATACTATTTGAACTTCAGAATCACTGACACATTGCCTGCCTGTAGACAGCAAGAGATGTACAGAAAAACATATTTCTTCAAATTGGGTATGATTGATTAATTTTGCATACACATTGGTAATGTGTTACAACGCTACATCTGAACATTTGGCAAGCATTGTCAATATCATGTAAGCCTTACTTTAAATGTTCATCTGATCAAATTCTAATTGTAAACTAAAACTTAAGTCCTAACCAGCAGGAAAATGTCCTCATGTAAGAAGATTGCCCTCATTTGTATAGCCCATTTTGACAGAAATTGCGATGTCACAGGCCTTGTCAGGATGTGTTAGGATGTGTTCAGGATGTGTTCAGGATGTCTTACTTGTAAGAATTATGGTCCAGGGTGCTGTGGTCCAGGTCAATGTGGTTGATGAGTCTTCGGCTGTAAAGACCATTCATGTCTTTGGTCACAGACAGTAGACTGTGGCAAAACTTCATGCCAATCTCCTGCAGCTCCTTGGTTCCTGTCTGCAGGCCCTGCACATACACACACCCACCCAATTTAAGTCCAAGATTGCATTCATGCTAACTAAACAAATGGATTGATCTTCACAGCTGACACACATGCTGTGTTTCTGCCTGAACACACACACACTTACACACTTTGTTTTTGTTTCTCTTTAGTTTGGTCAGGTGGAGGGTGGAAACATTGGGCCTAATGCAAGAACCAATCGTATTAACAGATTTCTTCTTAACTGGCAGTGACATGTTTTTACATGTTTAGGTGTTGCTGATTGTGTGTTTTAAGTGCACTTTTTCCAGTGAGGCTTCTTTAAAAACGTTC
Organism: Epinephelus cyanopodus; assembly: GCA_026686955.1. Classification (NCBI taxonomy): domain Eukaryota; kingdom Metazoa; phylum Chordata; class Actinopteri; order Perciformes; family Serranidae; genus Epinephelus; species Epinephelus cyanopodus. The sequence goes on along the minus strand of CM048917.1, from coordinate 44,416,938 downwards.
CTACAGGCACTTTAGTTTTTATTGGCGTCAGTTTAATTTGCACTACTGTATTTTATTTGCAATATTTATACAAAAGGTTTTTTTATTGCACTTTTTATGATTACCTCCTGGGCTAGGGCAACCTTAAGGAGCTTTTATTCTTTTAGCCTTACCTGATATGATAAAGTTGATGTATTTATTTCATCCAGTAGTCCTAATTGCACTATTATGTTATTCAAATCTGGCCATGCATACTACATGGTTGTCTACTATGTGTTTTGTTTGTATATGATGGTTGTAACTGCTATGCAGTTATGTCGCACTATGTGCCCAAACTAAATTTCCCGCTTGGGACAATAAAATTTATCTTATTTCATCTTAAGTAAATCTTATCTTATATCAATAAAAACACCTACATCTACAGTATGTGCATGACTGTGTAACAAAAAATAAATGGCTGTTGAAGAGCAGGAAAGGTTTATATATGCAGCATGCCTCTTAATCCCAATAATTATAAAACAGTTTTGATAATAACCAAACGTGTTTATATATGGGGGAAGGGGTTATATTCGGTCTCAGTGAAATACATCATTAAACAAAATCACTATGTAAAGCCTGTGGGCACAGGGTGACTGTCTGGCTAGTAAAACCCTTGCACAAAAACACTATAACAGCCCAGATGCAGATGACCCAGTGTTAAATGGTTCTAATATTCCCTCCACTTAGGTTAAAAAAAAAAATCATCCTTAAACAGCACAGCAAAAAAACAGCACCGAAGTCTCAAAAGGGCCTGGGGACTAGAATTTCTGGTTGACAGTGTCTGCTAACATGTAGTTAGCTTTCTGATGAGGAGCGATCAGAGTGTTCATGTGGTGTGCATTTCCTCACGCAGCACGTCAGCAAACACCGATTGGCCTACACAGTTAACACCACTGGAAGTTTAGTTATGTGTTGTTGTTATGTGTGCTGTGTTTCAATTACATAAAATACATTCAACCCTTATAATTACATAGTATCTATATTTAACGTACAGTGTCTGTTAGTAGGAGAACTCTGTGTACAACATACTGCAGCTCCTTCAAAAATAGACATCTGATGGAATTTTCTAAAGTGGATGTGATCAGCACGGGCAGCCTTCTGACAGAGCTCTGTACCCTGCTGAGTGCACTTTTTTAGTTTTTGTTTTATATTCATATACTGTTCTTGTCTCGTGTACAAAAAGTACACAATACAAGCAGCCTAAATATGAAATGTGCTACTGATTCTGTCTCTGTCATTAAAGTGATCTAATATGTTTTTCTGAAGGACTGTATGAAACATGTAAACAGTATGCCTACAGCTGTAAAACTACAGCAAAAAAACCCATATGTAAATCTGGGTCATATGTAAAATGTCTGGAAACTACATGTGCCTGAAATGGTGTTTAACATGTGACATTATATGTAAAACTTTTGTTTTAACATATGAAAAATCATATGTGCCTTATCAGGGTCATCTAAAACCACATGACCCTTTCTGTGAAATGTAGACACGTACAATGATAAACGACATACAATAAATTCTGGTATGTCATATCTAATATCAATATAATAGTGTTGGGATTCATGGGACCAAAGATAATTTGTCATTTGTTAAAATCTAAATTGGACATGTGAAGTCTTTTTGTCTCTGCATGCTCCTTGTTCTTCAGACAAAGAAAGCCATTTCTCACCTCAGTGAGACCAGTCGTCAAACTTGATTGGAAAGGACTTTTACAGTGACATGTGACTCTGTGATGTCACCAGGCCACTGTAGAAGGTCTGCTCCCACCTCTGGCTCCTGGGCCTTTGGCCCGCCCAGACAGATCTCTCTTTCTCCTGGTCTCTGACCAACTCAGAGGCCATTGCTCCAAACCACTAAAGAGAGGGCAATTGCTCACAGACTCTCTTTCTCCTGGACCATGACTTGCCATGCTCAAGACAGAGGCAAACCTGAACCAGAGAAGTTAGATTTGAAAGCACAAGGTTTGTAACTAGCTTTCCAGTAACAAGGAGGACCAAGTTGACTTAGCATCCCAGCGTCTAACTCTGCAAAGACCCCGAGCGACCAGCTTCCTCGGATCTGCAGCTTTGGAACAAGGACACAACAAAGACTGTATCTGGAACCTTTGAATGTAATTTAATGCTGTTTACCAAGTCATTGTTGTGATTGTTTGCAATTAGGATATTGGTTTGTTGGCTTCGCCAAAGCTAAGTGTTTAGTTTGGTAATGCTGTTCATAGAAACGCCTTGCATGCAGCTAAACATCCTCTACATTGATCCAGACCATTTGCAACACATATCACATTCACATAGACTCATTTACAAATGGGCTTTCAACAGAGCTACACCTAAAGAGGCAACTCAAAGTCCCGCTTCTTTTCCTTTGTCTTTGTCCTGACCACATGGTCAGACAAGACCTCCCTTGATCTGAAGCCAGCTTTGATTTGGCCATCTTGTAGTTCTCTGTTGTCAGCCATTTGGTTTTGTGGGCCAAATGGCCCTTTGATCACCACACTTGCCTTTGTCTGTTTGTCTGTCTGTCTGTCTGTCTGTCTGTCTGTCTCTCTGAAATTCAAATTCAAATTAGCTTTATTGGCTTGAATGGTATCAACGCTGCCAAAAGCAAAATGATACAATTAATAGAATACATTAAATATTAATATAAATACATTAAATATTTTACATTAAATACATTTTATATTAAGCAGGCAGAGTGTTATAAGGAGACTGTGTTGTTGTGTTGTTGTGTCTCTCTCAGGCTGTGACATGCACTGACATATTTTGCTGCTTCTATGGCACTGACACTGTTTTCTCCAAGTAGATGTTGCATTTTCTCCTGATCAGAGAGGGTATCAAAATCTTGGAGTTTATGTTTCATTTTTTGAAAATAACTTGGTTCTAAATTCTTCATATGTGTTACATTTTAAAAGGAAATGTTGCTCTGTCTCCACCTGTCTCTGTGGACAGAGCTGACACGGCCGGTCTTCTCTGGGCTGCCAGGTCTGCCTGTGTCGACCAGTTTCTATGGCAAAGCTGCGTTTGTGATACTGCTGTGCGTTATTAAAAGACTGATATATATGATATATGTGAGTGCTGACATTTGGATTTAGTTTGTTAATTTTGGGTCGGCACCCTGTGATTTTTCAAACGGTGAGTCGAGCACGTCAATTCTTTTGCTTTTATCACTGAGTCTGTACATGGTTAATGTCTTTCTTAGTTTCTGATCAGTCACGGTGGTCAGATAGTTCACCATCGTATACTGTCTATTTAGAGCCAAATAGCATTGAAGTTTGCTTTGAGTTTTTGTGGTAGATGTCCAATAGTTAATGTAATTTTCTTTTTCTTTAGCTGAGTTTTTTTGTGATTGTTGCAGGCAAAAATCCTTGAATATGCGGCACGTTTTCTTAAAAAAATGCAATGAAATATGCAGGATATTTATGCAATTTTATGCCATGAAATTGCATGAACTTGCAAAAATTACGGGAACTTGTAAAAATTGCGGCATCTTGCAAAAACTGCAGTTTGATGAAAAAGAGAAAAAAAGTGATTCCCCCAACACCCTGTTCTCACTAGGCTACTACCTTAATGTAAAGAGTCATTTCTAATTACTTCCTATGATAAGCAAGCATACCACATCACAGAAAGGGCAGGGAATATTTAAGTTCTCATTTTGTTTTATTTCAGACCTCAATAAACACATGGCTCACACTTACAAAACATTGCTGAGTCAAACAAGTTCTGTAGCTTTACAAAAGGAATATACTACAACTTCTGTAAAAATTAATAAATAAAATATAACAAAACATTGCTGAGTCAAACAAGTTCTGTAGCTTTGCAAACGAAATATACTACAACTTCTGTAAAAATTAATAAATAAAATATAAAAAAATAAAATGTGTGCTTCCTGTTTTACAGAGGTAGCTATACAAAACAGACACCTTCTGTTAAAATAGGTGCTTCCAATGCACAAAGTGCATTCTCTTACAGTTACAAGTATATTAGTAGTGTACGAATTTACGTTACAGTAAGTGACATGGGTCACTATCAGGAAGGATGAAGTTGAACCTTTCACAAAACACCTCAACTCGGTGGATAAAAACATCAAATTCACAAGAGAGAGGATGTCAAAGTAAACTGTCTGGCGTTTCTAGATTGCGTGGTACGCATTGAAACTAATGGGGAACTCACATTGGGGTCTACAGAAAACCCACCCACACGGATCAGTACCTCCTGTTTGATTCACACCACCCACTGCATAAGTGATGAGTTCCTCAGCAGGGAGTTATCCAGACACAGTAAGATCGTTTCTCCAATTAAAAAAGTCCTGTCTGGATGTAAATCTCTGTTACTCAAACATGTTGTTTCCCACCGGAGACAACTTTTCGTGATATTGAATAACCGGAGGGTGGGTGGGGTGAGTGGGAAAGATGACACAGATGGAAACAAAGGTGAGGAGGCAGGTGAAGCTGGTGTTGGGCACGTAGGTGAAGCTGGTGTTGGACAGGTGGGCGAAGCTGGTGTTGGAAAGGTAGGTGAAGTTGGTGTTGGGCAGGTAGGTGAAGCTGGTGTTGGACAGGTAGGTGAAGCTGGTGTTGAGCAGGAAGATGGGGCTGGTGTTGAGCAGGCAGGTGAGGTAAGTGAAGCAGGTAAGACAGGTGAAGCATGTGGTGGGCAGGCAGGTGAAGCTGTGGAAATGATGGAGCAGTAGGCTGCGTGGATATCAATCCCACAGAAGCCTCACAGTAAGAAGAAGAATGTGGACGTAGGAGCAAAAAGCAGCAGGCTGACAGTCAGGTAGGAAAGCTGAACTGTTAGATAGCAGTGACAGTGAGGGCTGCGTCTCTGATGACAATAATCTGTCACACACTCAGCAATCAGTGAGCCAGGAAGATAGGGCTTATACAGCAAAAATATTAAAAACTTTTCTTCAATAAACAAAAAATGTGAAAGGAGTAAACCTCAAGCATTATTTTCCTGAGAAAGAGACGTTTTTTCCATCAGCCAGACGTCATATCAGAAACAAAGCTGACTCTGATTTTACTTAAGAAGTGTTCAGATTGAAGAAACTGATCCTGAAAGTTAAAAAAACCAAATTTGTTAAATGGTGGGAAACGCACAACTTTGCATTTTAATTAGTTTATTGGCTGTTTTTAGTATTGTTTTAAATCTCTCACTTTTTATGAAGACTTTAAAAGTTGGGAGTTTAAATGTCAATGGGGCCAGAGAAGTTAGGAAAAGGTTTAACATATATGAAACAGCTAAAGTCAAACATATAGATGTTTTGTTTTTACAAGAGACACACAGTGACAGTAATAATGAGACTGACTGGCGAAGAGAATGGGAAGGGGAGGTTATTTTAAGTAATAACACTGCAGTCAGTGCTGGGGTGGGTTTCCTGTTCTCAACAGCTTTTACTCCAAAGTCAATAAAAACAGAGCATGTCATTCAGGGGAGGTGTCTTTTAGTTAGGGACCTCAGGCGAAGGTCAAAGTCCCTATTGTTTTTGCTGCGTTTATTTTTATCATTATTATTATTATCAGGGACCTCGGCCGAAGGACCAAGTCCCTCTTGTTCCTGGTACGTTTATTATTAGGGCCCGAGCGATGACGAAGTCGTCCGAAGACCCTATTGAAATGCCGCTGTTTATTATTATTATTATTAGGGCCCAAGCGACGACGAAGTCGTCCGAAGGCCCTGTTGAAATCGTGCTGTTTTTTATTATTATTATTATTAGGGCCCGAGCGACGACGAAGTCGTCCGAGGACCCCATTGAAAATGCGCTGTTTATTATTAGGGCCCAAGCGATGACGAAGTTGTCCGAGGACCCTATTGAAAATGCGCTGTTTATTATTAGGGCCCAAGCGATGACGAAGTTGTCCGAGGACCCTATTGAAATCGTGCTGTTTATTATTATAATTAGAGCCCAAGCATCGACGAAGTCATCCGAAGACCCTATTGAAATCACGCTGTTTATTATTATTATTATTATTCTTTACCCGACTTTGTGCCCCAATTTCGCCCCTTTCCCAAATTTCAAAATGCTTCTAACTTTCCACATTCGTCCGGCCACATCCGAAATTCGATATTTTTGGGTGGCTACACATGGTCAACACAAAATGCCGAAATAGCGCCCCCTACAAATTTTCAAAAACCCCTCCCCATTGGAGTTAGTTTGTCATAGGTAAACGAAATTTGGTACACACATGTATCATACCCAGACGCACAAAAAAGTCTCTTAACGTCAGGAAGTCAACCATTTTGTTTTGAATTTTTTCGTTATGGCGATTTCCACAAGTTAAATTTGAACGAACTCCTCCTAGGAATTTCGTCCAATTGCCTTCAAATTTGGTATAGATCATCCTGAGAACATGCTCATCAAAAGTAATTAAAAGCTTTTCTCTATGTCAAGGGGCGTGGCCGCTAGGTCGTGAGAAATTTTGGCGACTTTTCGATTTCTTGCCATCGAATTTCGAATGGCTCTCCCACCCACATACTTGATCTCAGCAGCTTTAAACTTGCTGGACATGATGATGGCTCCGCCCGGAAAATGCCAAAATACATGCCGATTCACGGTCGTAAAATCTGACCTTTGCGCACACAGGACTTACGGACATCCGCTTTGAGTTTACAACAACATCAATAAAAGTAATAATATTATAATTATAGTTCTGGCTACTGTGGTACAATATGTTGAAAGTATATATTAATATCTGATAGTATACATATGTGACAATAATCATATGTGTATAATAACAGTAGAAGTATGACTAATGATAACAGCAGCAGCAGGAGGCATCTGGCAGGACCACAGCAGCAGCACAACCACACACGTTACACTATCCAGGCACTGCTGCAATATGAGTTAACCTGAGAGACAGTGGAGCACAAAGGCTCCGGAGATGAAGCCGTTATTGACATCCAGAATGGCCGAGTTAGCAAGATGCAGTAATAGGACACGAGAGAGAGAAGAGAGAAGGAGAGAAGGTGCCCGGTGTAGGGGGTCCTCCGGCAGACTAGGCCTAAGTCAGCCTAACTAGGGGCTGGTACAAGGCAAGCCTGAGCCAGCCCTAACTATAAGCTTTATCAAAGAGGAAAGTCTTAAGTCTAGTCTTAAATGTGGAGATGGTGTCTGCCTCCCAAACAGGAGATGAACAGGAAGAAGACTCCACAGGAGAGGAGCCTGATAGCTGAAGGATCTAGCTCCTGATCTACTTTTGGAGACTTTAGGGACCACGAGTAACCCTGCGTTCTCAGAGCACAGAGTTCTGGTGGGATAATATGGCACTATGAGCTCTCTAAGATATGATGGAGCCTGACCATTTAGAGCTTTAGAAGTTAACAGAAGGATTTTAAATTAAATTTTTCAGGGAGCCAGTGCAGAGAAGCTAAAACAGGAGAAATATGATCTTGTTTCTTAGTTCCTGTTAGTACATGTGCTGCTGCATTCTGAATTAGCTGGAGAGTTTTAAAGGACTTACTGGAGCTACCTGATAATAGAGAGTTACAGTAATCCAGCCTTGAGGTAACAAAAGCGTGGACCAATTTTTCTGCATCTTTTCGGGTCAGAATAGGCCTAATTATCGCAATATTACACAGATGAAAAAATGCAGTCCTTAAGGTTTGTTTTAAAGAGCCAGTGTGTAAAATGGGTTGAAAACCGTTGAAAACAGTGACATCAGTGGTCAAATTCTAGATTGCAGGGCTCACTCGCTCACCCCTCCCGTCGGGTAAATGACGGTGGCCTTGTAGGGACAAAAAGAGGTGAATGTTTATTTAGAAATTGAAACCATGTTACGATATTGTAATGAATCCCTCACGAGCAGGAGACCAGAGTAGCGTTCAGGGAAAAAGGCCCATTTATTTGAGCACTCCAAAAACTACGGTAAGACTCTAGGGGGTAAAAGACTCCGTCTCAAAATCTTCTAGCTCATCCAGGTTTTTATGTCTTTAAGACAGTTATGAAGTTTAGTTAATTGATTGCTTTCTTCTGGCTTCATAGATAAATATAACTGTGTATCATCCGCATAACAATGGAAATTTACAGAGTGATTTCTAATGATGTTACCTAAAGGAAGCATATATAAAGTAAATAGGATTGGTCCGAGCACAGAACCTTGCAGGACTCCAAAACAAACTTTAGTACGTAAGGATGATTCATTATGAACGATCCAACGGGCATACACAGACTCTGGTGCTCCGGCTCCTGGGGGAGTGAGGGCGCACTCTACAAGGGGCATGGCAACCTCCTGGGCCTTGTGGCGGGGAGCCAGCCTCTTTGAGGTTTGTGCAGCTGCTGTGTGGGCAAGTCCATCTACCTTTGCAAGAGTCTGTAACCTGAATGTGGCTGCTGGCACCTCCTTTGGGGATCGGGTGTTGGGTGCCTGTTCACACTGAACTGACCTTTTTCACTGTGCCCCTGTGCCGGTGAGTCAGGGAAATATCTTATTATTTTCTTGTCAGTTGGCCTAGCAGAGGGCAGGCCATCTGAGCGGTCTCTATACATGTACACCTGACCCATGCGTCTTGCGGGGTTGATCATGCTTGTGGCTGCATCTGGCACCTCAGCAGGGGGCAGTGACACACAGCATCTGGCGGTGTCAAGAGCCTGTGGATGTGTATTGTGTATAGCATTTTACTAGGTGTTTTGTATTCACACACACTGTTTTAGAGCACTCTGGTGGCAGTGATGTCTCATTTGATTACCAGGGTCAGGGATCCTGGGGTGAATTTGAGGGGGTGCATCTGCTCTGTCTCCTCAGTCTCCTCGCGGTGTGTCTTACAGGGTCTCCGTACATATGGAATATGTAACTATGTGGAGAGATAGTCTCGATATAATAGAGAATGTTCGGTTACGTTGTAACCTTGGTTCTCTGAGTGAAGAGACTATTTCTTCAGGGCAAGGCCACTCGGAAACCGTTCCAGTTAATGTTAATCAGTTATTACATGTGCACCTGGGGCTTTTAAGCCACGTAGTGGTGTGTCTTAAAGAAATATCCACGTCACCTGTCCCAGTGGGATCAGTCCCCATACATATGGAATATGTAACTGTGTGGAAATGTTCTGTTGGGGACAGTACAACCAGGTCATCTGCATCATAGACATATATACGTAGATGCCGCATCGAGTGGGTTTGCCTGCTGCTGCGATAGTCAATGTCGCCACCATATTGGATGTGGCAAGGCTGCGCTGTAAACTAATACAATTAAGTGGATTTAACGTCATAAAACGCCTTTCTACAAAGAATTTTTTTTTTTTTTAAAGATTTGTTTATTCAAAAAAATGTCCTGTACAGCATTGCTCATAGTAGAGTACAATACAAATATCTTTTTTCTTTTTTATAACCCAACCAAAATATAATCTATACACTAACATATTATAGAGCAAAATAAAAAACAGTAATAGACAGAATTATACAAAAAAATACGAACATTAACATACACAAAAAAGAAAAAGGGGGAAATTCCCACTTAGGATCCAACGGAAATTCCCACTTAGGATCCAACTGACCACCCCAAATCCCCCCCACCCCACCTACACACGCACACACACACACACACACACACACACACACACACACTGGGATGGACCTCACGGCTACAATGGTAATGGTGATGCTCAACAGGAAGGCAAAATGAAGGATCAAGAAGTCAGCAAGTCAGCTTAGAAGATGGGTGCATAGTGGAAAACAAATGCTAGATGGGTTCAACTGGTAGGAAGCCATACTAGCTCGTTGAAATGATCTATGAAGGGCTGCCATATGTCATAGAATTTCTTACTCGAGCCTCTCAATGTGTATTTTATTTTCTCAAGTTTCAAAAAGAACATGACATCATTAAGCCATTGGGCTGTGGAAGGGCTCTTGGCGGACTTCCAGTGTAGTAGTATTACGCATCTAGCTAATAGGGAAGTGAATGCAATGATTTGTTTTTGCTTAAGGTTAAAAGCAGCCTCAACAGAGGGGGTTCCAAAAGTTGCTATAAGTGGACATGGTTGCAAAACAAGGTCAAAGATTGAAGACAAAGTGGTAAAAAAACTGCCCCAGTCAGCTTGGAGTGCCAGACACATATAAAACATATGGCTCAAGTCGCAAGGAGTTTTCCGGAATCTGCTGCATCTATCCTCCACCTCCGGATAGAATTCGGAAAGCCTGGATTTGGAGAGATGGGCTCTGTGCAGCACTTTAAGTTGTATGAGGCTAAAGCGAGCACAGGACGTAGCAGAGTGTATTCTGTCCATAGCCTTGTCCCACCACACGTCACTGAATTTCCTTCCCAACTCCTGTTCCCATTTCGACCTAGCTTTAGTAGGACCACTGTCATTAAATGACATGAGGGCACCATAGATCCTAGAAATGGAGCCCCTTTGGAGTGAGCTTAAAGTGAATAGGTCTGTCCATGGCTGATTGGGGGGGGGGGGGAAGGAAAGGAGGGGAACAAGGTAGAAGTGCAGTGTCTCAGTTGAAAGTATCTGAAGAGATGGGACGGGGGAGCCCAAAGGAAGAAGCTAAGTGGGAGAAGCTACAAAACACTCCCTCCACATACAAGTCTTTAAACGTCTTGATACCTTTACCGTGCCAGATAGAAAAGGTTGAGTCTAAAGTTGAGGGGGGGGAACAGATGATTATTACAAATAGGAGACGATACTGATGCAGAACAGAACTTAAAATGGCGTCTAAATTGCTGCCAAATCCGTAAAGTAGTAATAACGACTGGGTTATCTGAATATTGGCTATATTTCAAAGGCAGTGAAGAGTGAAGAAGGGCTGAGGGGGAAGATGATGTGCAAGAGCGGGTCTCCAGCCTGTACCAGGGAGTATTAGGGGATTCAAGCCAGTAAATGACCTTGTGGATATGTGCAGACCAGTAATAATACCGAAAATTAGGCAGCGCAACACCCCCACTCAGTCTGCCTCGCTGAAGTAAGGACTTGGAGAATCTGGGCGATTTGTTGCCCCATACAAAAGAGCCTATCAGTTGGTCAAGTGTCTCAAAGATGTTTTGGGACAGAAATAGCAGGATTGCTTGAAACAAATAAAGAAATTTAGGTAGAATGTTCATCTTCACACTATTTACCCTGCCAATCAGTGAAAGCGGAAGACTGCTCCATCTCTGGAAGTCAGATTTAGTCTTAGAAACAAGGGGGACGAAATTGGCTGAAAAAAGGCCAGACAGCAAACGGGTGACATTAACGCCAAGATATTTAAAGCCGGATGGATTAACTTTAAAAGGCAGAACCGAATGGTGAACATTCAGGGCGGAGTCGTTTATGGGGTAGCATTCGCTCTTTTGAAGGTTTAATTTGTACCCTGAGAAAGAACTAAAGTCGTTCAAAATGGACAGAACAGCAGGGAGGCCAGATAAAGGGTTGGTTAAAAATAACAGTTGATCATCTACATATAAAAGCAATTTGTGTTCGATTGCCCCCCGTATAACCCCATTAAATAAAGAGGAGGACCTAAGTGCAATTGAGAGCGGTTCAATTGCCAGGGCAAACAGCAAAGGAGAGAGGGGGCAACCCTGGCATGTTCCTCGTGAGAGGGGGAAATACTCAGAGCGATTGTTGTTGGTGTGAATGCTAGCTTGAGGAAAACTGTAAAGGAGGCGAATCCATGATGTGAACCTTTCCCCAAAGCCAAATTTCTTCAGTGCTACAAAGGAAAACCAACACTCTACCCTATCAAAAGCCTTTTCGGCATGGAGGGAGATTACAAATTCAGGTGCGCTGGCCTGGCTTTTAGAGTAAATCAAATCGAAGAGTGTGCAAGTGTTAAAGAAGATGTGTCTGCCCTTAATGAAACCTGTTTGTTCCTGCAATATAATATCTGGGAGCACCTTTTCCAAACGAGAGGCCAACAGCTTAGCCAGGATCTTAACGTCCACATTATGGAGAGACAGAGGCCTAAATGAACCACAGGAGGTTGGGTCTTTGTCCTTTTTCAAAAGCAAGATTATGGATGCTTGGGTTAAGGTAGGAGGTAAGGAGCCATTATTAAGTGCCTCCTCATACATAGACAACAACATTGGGGCCAGCTTGTTGTGAAACTTCCTGTAAAATTCAACACTGTACACTCCGTCAGGGCCTGGAGCTTTATTGGTCTGCATTGCCTGGATCGACTGGACTATTTCCTCAGAGGTGAGCGGAGCATCCAGGTCCAAAGCAGAGAGGGGTTTTATCACTGGGGTCTCAATACCATCCATAAAAGCAGCCATCGTAGAGGTGTCTAAGGGAAATTCAGATTTATACAGGGAGGAATAATATGATTTGAAAATATTATTAATATGTATAGGATCGGAGGTTAGAGTACCAGAGGAATCTTTAATTTGTGGGATAGCACAAGAAGCTGCATTGCGCTTCGGTTGGTGGGCAAGCAAACGTCCCGATTTATCTCCCTGTTCATAATAGGTGCTACGTGATTTTAGTAAGGTCTGCTCCGCCTCACGAGTGGAGATCAGGTCAAACTCAGACTGTAAATTAAGCTGTTGTTTAAATAAATTGGGGGAGGGATTGGAGGAGTAATCTTGGTCCAGCTGAAGTATCTTAGAAGTGAGCTTCTGAAGCCTGGCTTTGTGCGCTTTATTAGAGTGAGCCGAAAAAGAGATGATTTGCCCTCTTAGAAACGCCTTCAGTGTTTCCCACAATAAGGAGAAGGAGGTTGAATCATTCTGATTAAGAGCGAGGAACTCGTCAATAGAGTTAGAAATAAATTCACAGAATTTGTTGTCGGATAGGAGGAGGGGATTGAATCTCCAAAGTATCTAGGAACAGGGGGGCGTGGTCCGAAATAACAATACTTGAATAGTCAGTGGAGCTAATGCTGGGAAGTAGAGAACGATCTATAAAGAAATAATCAATTCTAGAATATGAGTGATGGACATGAGAGAAGAAAGAAAATGTTTTAGACATGGGATTTTTAAATCTCCAAGGATCCACAAGGCCACACTGTGACATAAAATCAGAAAAAGGTTTTAGACATGTTGGATTGGGAGACAGGTAAAGGTAAGGTAAATTTCCACTGATTGTCACACACCTGAGTGTGTGAAATTTGTTCTCCGCATTTGACCCATCCCCTGTGGGAGCGGTGAGCAGCAGCGGTGCCGCGATCGGGAATCATGTGGTGATCTAACCCCCAATTCCAACCCTTGATGCTGAGTGCCAAGCAGGGAGGCAATGGGTCCCATTTTTAGTCTTTGGTATGACCCGGCCGGGGATTGAACCCACGACCTCCCAGTTCAGGGCAGACACTACCACTAGGCCACTGAGTGTGAGTGTTAGAGCGGTCTAGAGCCAGATTAATAACACAGTTTAAGTCACTTCCAAACATAGGCAGGTGAGAGTTTAGGAAGGGAAGATTACCCAATAATGTCTGGGCAAAATTAACATCATCGAAGCTGGGGACATAAATATTGACGAGCAGCACCAGAGTTTGGAACAGGGTACCTGCAACGATAATATACCCGCCATTTTTATCTGCAATGACTTTAGAGGGGGAGAATTGAACACTGTTACCAATAAGAACTGCCACTCCTCTGGCCTTTGAATTGAAGTCAGAGTGAAAGATCTGGTTAAATCGAGAAGACTGTAACCTGCGGTGATCATTATTCCTTAGGTGTGTCTCCTGCAGAAATCAATCAATCAATCAATCAATCAATTTTATTTATAAAGCCCAATATCACAAATACAATTTGCCTCACAGGGCTTTACAGCATACGACATCCCTCTGTCCTTAAGACCCTCACAGACAATATCAGCACTTAAGCGCTTGAGATGTGTAAAAACCCTCGACCTCTTGACTGGATTACCCATGCCCTTGATATTCCAAGTTAAAAATCTAACAGATGTACCTGTACCTGAAGAGCTGCGGTTGGGGTTGTGACTAGCCATTAGCGTGTATTAGACAGCAGTGATAGAACAAATATTAAGAACCAGCATACGATTTCACCACTCCATCCCCATCCACACACACGCAGACATAACCACACACACACCCAGACCACAACAGTTTTACCCAGACCAACCTTCCCCATCCTAACCTCCCCCCACACCCATAGTCCCCCTGCCCCAGCAGCGAAGACTGCAGTGTATATGCTCCTAGGAAAGCCGCTTGTGAAACAAGGATACAAACGACTAGTTGACTAAGCTAAGATAGTGGAGTCCCACAGACTAGTTGCCATAAAAACAGAGAAAAATAATAATAATACTAACAAATTAATTAACTAAATAAATAAGAAACATGTATATAATTAAACATAGTGAAATAATAATACCTTTTAAATGCGCATATTCAAAACCGGCGCAGAGACAAATCAAATACCTCTACAGAGGTGAACTGTGAGTGTTGCTGAAATGAAAACAGGTCCATCAAATCAAGTTAGCTTGTGTACAAGGACATGTTCAACATATGTGCCCATAATAACAATATAAAGATGAAAATGGGAACTGTGCTTAGCATATGAACAAGTGAGGAAATAAACACAACACATATATTGTAATAAGAATAAGCAGAGCTTTTACCTATTAGGGTTATAACATAATAACAGATGTCATAGACTCTGACAAATCAGTCAGATTGTAAAGAGGCGTATCATGATATGCCATATGCCAGTGTCCATAACATAGCCCTGCATAATGTGAATTATTTCAGTTTTTACCAACATTTAACTTGTTAATGAAGGTTTGAGCTTCTCTTGGTAATAGGAAAACCTTATCTTCCCCGTTGTGGGAGATGCGCAGGCGAGCCGGGTGTAGTAGTCCAAATCTCACTCCCTCCATCCCCCGAAGCTGGTGTCTGACGTCATTAAAAGCAGCTCTGGCCTGAGCTACCTTTGATGTGTAGTCTGGGAAGATGGAGAGAGACATGTCCTTGTAGGTCATCCTGCCCTTTCTCTCGCCTGCCGCAGAATGTCAGTGCAGTCTGTGTAGTAGTGGAGGCGGGCTATAATAACTCGCAGCCGCTCACCGGGTCTTGGTTTGGGCTGGGAAGGCCTGTGGCATCTGTCCAGCAGCGGGGCTTTGTCAAGATGGAGAGCATCTTTGAGCAGAGTAGAAACAAACTGAGTGGAGCTGCCTGCCTCCTCGGGGATCCCCACAATCCTGTTATTATTCCGGTGTGATTTTGATTCTAAATCTTCCTGTTTATCATCCAATTTAGCCATTTCAGCTTTAAGACTTTGATTCTCTTTCTGGAGCGCGGCAATGTCATCAGTGCACCCAGAGAGAGCTTGTTGCATTTCTTCCACGGTACTTTTCAGCGTACCTAGTTCCGCATGCGTGGCCGCTCTGTCGGTGGAGAGTTGACTTTTCACCGCTTCAAGTTCAGACTTAATCGTAGATAGGTCCTCACCGAGTGCCGCTCTTAGCTCTGATTTGAAGATTTCAGCGATGCAAGGAGCTCAAGCTTCAGGGCGGCGGGGTCCACAGGTGAATCCACCGGAAGGGGAAGCTCTCAGAGTGGGGAAGGGAGTCAGACAAGAGCGGGGCTTGTGGGCCCGGCTTCGGCGGACGCAGTTTAGCAAATTTATTTGCCATTGTAAGCTCACAGCAAAGTAGAAAACTAAACACACTGTTGCTTCAGTTGTTTAAAAAACAAGTTCAAGCACAACAAGCGCTGATAACAATACTGTAAAATACAGGGTCTGCAGGAACTTCCGCACCTACGTCCTACTCCATTACTAGCTCAACCGGAAGAAACTCTACAAAGAAATTTACGTTAATTCCTCTCTTTTATTCATTCACACACACACACACACTAATATACTTAAGAAACAGTTAGGCACCAAAAACAATGAATTTGATCTTCTCAGATGGCTAAGATAAGAACTTTACTGATCCCACACAGGAGTAATAGTATATACAGTCATGGAAAAAATTATTAGACCACCCTTGTTTTCTTCAATTTCTTGTTAATTTTAATGCCTGGCTCAACTAAAGGTACATTTGTTTGGACAATTATAATGATAACAACAAAAATAGCTCATGAGAGTTTAATTTAAGAACTAAGAACTATTCATTTTCCATGGTTTTCTTGATAATAACCAAAATTACTTAAATTCTTACATCAATAGCTATGGCATTGTACCGCCAAAAACACTACTTTTAAGCATTCCATGTTTTCTTTTCTGTTTGCTTTAAACACATGATACACACAAGAGTTAATACTTGATTGCATAACCATTGTTTTTGATGACTGCAGCCATGCGTCTTGGCATGCTCTCCACCAGCTTCTGACATTGTTCTGCTGTCACAGCAGCCCATTCCTGTTGGACAAATTCAAACAAATTTTCTTTGTTTTTGGGCTTGTGGTTCTCCATTTTGAGTTTGATGATTTTCCACAGGTTTTCAATTGGATTAAGATCTGGTGATTAAGCAGGCCAAGGCATGGTGCGAATGTTGTGGTTCTCCATCCAGGCTTTAACTGACCTTGCCGTGTGGCAAGGGGCATTGTCTTGTTGGAAAATCCAGTCATTCGAGGCAGGAAAGAGTTTTCCAGCTGATGAAAGAAGACTGTTTTCAAGGGTAGTCCTGTACATGACCTGGTTCATTCGGCCTTCACACAATTGCATTTGCCCTGTTCCACTCAGACTGAAACAACCCCAGATCATGACTGATCCACCCCCATGTTTTACTGTAGGGGCAAGACAGTCTGGGTTGTAAGCTTCTCCAGGCTTCCTCCTAACCAGTAAGTTGGCTGGAGTGGGCATCAATTCAAAATTGGATTCATCACTGAAGAGAACCTTAGCCCAATCATCAACAGTCCAATCCTTGTGGTCTCGAGCAAAGAGTAACCGGGCCTTCCTCTGCCTTTCATTGATGAAGGGCTTCTTGCGTGCTCTGTGTGACTTCAAACCAGCTTCAACAAGTCGGTTTCGAACTGTCCTTGCCGAACAAGTCACATTTCTCGACAGTGCCCACTCATTTTTAAGGTCCCTGGAGGTCTGACGACGATTCCTGACACAGGAACGGATGAGTGCACGGTCATCTCGTGGGGTAGAAAGACGTTTCCTGCCACGGCCAGGTAGCAATTTGGTAGTGCCATGTTCAGCTTGTTTTTTTTTTGTTGTAATGAACGGCTGTCTTGGAGATCTTCAGTTTTTTCGCTACCTGTCTCTCACTCATGCCAATTTCCAGCAGTGCCAAGATGGCTGCCTTTGTGGCTTCACATAATTCTTTTGTTTTAGGCATTTATGTGAGAGCTGACAACTTCTGAGTTGTGCTACGGCTTGAATGTAAGCAGGAAACCACTCTAGGCCTTTGCATGTGCAGTGCTGCTTGTGACATGACATGGCCTCTTATATACCCTGGGAATCAATTAAGCTTAAGAATGTCAAATAGGACATAAAGTATTATGTGACCAGCTGCATTTTTTGTTGTGTTCATTGTATTATACGTTTAGTGGTACCAGATATTAGAATGAACAAGAAATTGAAGACAACAAGGGTGGTCTAATAATTTTTTCCATGACTGTATATATATATATATACAGTGGTGGAAAAAAGTTTTCGGACACCCCATGCATTTGTGAAATATTGCATTAAGAATCACTCTTAGGTCTTCAAGTGCAATTTCTTTTAGTACAGTCACAGCCAAAATACTAAATAAATCCTAAAAAAGCCATCAAAAACTTAAAATTGATTGGTTCCATAAAAATACATAAGAAATTTTGAGTATTGGGTCATTTTGGTGCCGGTGATGAAGGTCGTTCTTTTTATTAAAAGACACATTTTTTGTTGCCAAGCTTCGTGTCTACATAAAGCCAGCACATTTGAAAGTTCTTCAGACACAAAAATGGCTAAAACAAGGAACCTAACGCAGGAAACACGCCTGAAGATAAAGATTCTCAGCCAGGAAGGGTACAGCTACAACCAGATAGCCAGGAAGTGCAGATGCAGTCCTTCAGCAGTTGGATACACTCTGCAGAAATACAGACGAACCAACAGCTTGGAAGACAAACCAAGATCTGGGCGTCCAAGGGTTTCTTCAGCAAGAAATGGCCGCATCCTGATCCGCATGTGCAGGCAAAACCGCCGAATGACATCACAGGAGCCTCAGCAGCAGTGGTCAAACCAAACTGGTGTCCAGTGTTCCACCCGCACTGTACGTGGCCGACTTTTAGATCATGGCTTAAGGTCTTACAAGGCTATCAAGAAGCCCCTGATCAATGAGAGACAGAAGTTAGCCTGGCGTCGTTGGGCCCAGGCACACAAGAACTGGACAGCCAGGAATTAGAAGAAGATTTTGTGGTCAGATGAGTCCAGTTTCCAGCTTTATCTTCCTCCTACTAATGTGAGGGTACGCAGAAGGCCAGACGAAGCATTATCTCCAGCATGTACAGTACCTTCTGTCAAGCATGGTGGAGGCAGTATCATGGTTTGGGGATGCATGAGTGCTGCTGGTGTTGGTCATCTCACCGTCTGTGATGGCACATTGAACTCTACCAAGTATTGTACCATTCTCGAAACCCACATGCTCCCTTCTGCGCGTGCACTTTTCCGTCGAGGTAAAAACTGGATGTTTCAACAAGATAGTGCCCCTTGCCACACATCCAAGGCCAGTAGAACTTGGCTGCAGGAGCACAGTATCCAGGTCTTAGAGTGGCCAGCTCAATCCCCGGACATGAGCCCCATTGAAAATCTGTGGTGGATTATCAAAAGGTCTGTTTCAAAGCATAAACCAAAGAATTTAGAAGAATTAAAAGCAGTAAATCAAGAAGAATGGGACAAGATTACCCCTCAACAATGTGAAAGGCTCGTAGGGAACATGCCAGCCAGGATTAGAGCTCTACTACGTGCCAATGGCAGGACTACTAAATATTAGTTTGATGATGTGATGGTTTAATTATTTTTTGTTCAGTTTTGAACACATTCTCTGTTATTTGTTGACTTTGATACCGACAATGTTGAGAACTGACATATTGAAACTGTCAAGAATTCAGTTTTGTTAGTTTTTCTTGTAAACAATAAACAAAAAATATAATTTGTATTTGTTTGTATCTGTCTAATGCAGCCACACCTTTTGAAACACAAAAAAGATTTTTCCACAAATATTTCATGATAATATTTGAGATTGTGTAAAATTTTAAGGGTGTCCGAAAACTTTTTTCCACCACTGTATATATATGTAGCATCTGCCAGGACGTGTGGCAAGGCTGTGCTATAAACTAATACAAGTAAGTGGACTTAACTTCATAAAATGCCTTTCTACACACAAGTCGTGTGTTTTTTCCCTCTCTCTCTCTCTCTGTGCTTATGCTGATACTTTATCCTTGATTAAGTGAACATGCTGGGGCGTACTATAAGCGGAGCAGACTCCGCGAGGAATGTCCGCAGTCATTCAGGCTTTCATAGTCGAGCGCACTTCCGTGTTGTAGTTTCCTGTAAAAATATCAGTGAAAAATCCCCCAATGTGAAAAATACATGTGGAGCAGTCACTGGTGTGCGGAGTGGAGTCTGCGCAGTTATAAAATCTGAGCTTTGCGCGCACAGGGCTTGCGTACATTCCGCCTGAGTATGTTCGGGCCTTCACAGACACACATCACGTGTGGAGATACTTCACTTTCCTCCGCTGTGTCAATGTGATGACGTCATCAAATGACTTGTCGACTCGACTTCGACTTTAGGCAGAGGCATTAACATGATTTCTTTGTAGAAAGGCACTTTATGAAGTTAAGTCCATTTACTTGTATTAGTTTACAGCGCAGCCTTGCCACATCCAATATGGCGACGGCGTTGACGTACGGCTCAGCGCTCGATGCGGCGCCTACGTATATATATTTATGATCTGCATACATGAGGAATTTAATTTCTTTGCCTTGTAGATCTAATCCTGGGCTTGGGGACTGTTCAAGAAGAGTGCCCAATTTATTGATATAAATGTTGAACAGAGTAGGAGACAAGTTGCACCCCTGATGCACCCCTTTTCCTTGTTTGAAGAACTCTGCTCTTTTGTTTCCAATTTTAACACAGCACTGGTTGTCAGAATATTTGGTTTTGATTAGATCATATATTTTACCCCAATTCCATATTGTAGAAGTTGTAAAAAAAAAAAAACAAAAAAAAAAAACATTGTGCCAATTTTTTTTTTTTTTGCTTTTGGATGAATGTATGGAGAGTGTAAATGTGGTCATATGTTTGATGTTTGGGTAAAAAGCCAATTTGGCTTCTAGACACAATATGATCAGTGAGATATGTGATTAATCTGGAGTTAAGGATGCTACAGAAGAGTTTACTCAGGTTGCTGTTAACACAGATGCCCCTGTAATTGCCGGGGTTGTACTTGTCTCCATTTTTAAATAAAGGAGAAATGAAACCTTTATTCCAAACACTGGGGTAATATCCAGTTGCCAACACCAGGCTGAAGTGTTTTTTTGCAGCAAGTTGGAGTTTTAAATTACTGTGTTTCAGCATCTCTGGTTTAATGCTGTCTATACCGCAAGCTTTTCCATTTTTAAGGGTTTTGAGTTTGTGCTGTATTTCTTTAATTGTGATGCAGTAGTCAAGGGCACATTGGTTGTCCTTCACTGTCCTTTCAGTTTGCTTATTGTTAAAATTTGTTTGGGATTCAGACCGTGACACTTTTTATAGAGGTCATCAAAGCAATCTTTCCAGATTTTGCCATTTTGAATTGGGTTGGTCTCTGTACGTGGGTTTCTATTGATGTTTTTCCATAATTTCAAAAAGGTGTTTTCACTGATAGCTTTTTCAATTTTGTTGAGTTCTTCCTCCATATAATGCATTTTTTTCACATAAAGGAGTCTTTTGAATTGTTTCAGAGCTTGGACATATTCAAGCCGTTACATTAGGTCACTTGGGTTCCTGTGTTTTCTGTTTAACAGTTTTGTCAGGCTTTGTCTGGATACAGCACATTCTTAATCAAACCATTGCTCTTTTTGTTTCATGCTGGATTTTTTAATTTGTGAGATTTTTAATTAAGATTCTTTTGCCAATTGAATAAATATTGTGTTTAAGTGATGTGTGACCAAATTTATGTTTTCCCTTTCAGGCTGGAACTGGGTGTTGAGAAAAGTATCCAGCATGTTGTGAATTTGAGCATAGTCTAGTGCAGCCATATAGGCAGCAGTGGTTATTTGGCTTTGATCTGAAAAGGGCTGTTGTGGTGATACAATGAATGCATTTATATATTGCCATGGTCAATGTCAGGTTTATTTATATAGCACATTTAAAAGAGCCGAGGCTGACCAAAGTGCTGTACAATCTAGAAAGCACTAGGTACTGTAATACAAAAGAAAATCAAAATACAAAATACAGTGTACACAATCTGCTATAATAATTCGCAAAAAATAGGAAGTATGAAAATATAAAATGCCTTATTAGCATAATAAACGAATAATCAATCAATCAGTTGAAGACCCAGAAATGTACAGCTTAAGATGCACCTGTCACGTCCAGACTCACAGGAAAGAACCCAGATGCGAAGCAGCAAGCAGATAACAAATCAACAGTCTTTATTGAACACTCAAGAAAATATGTAATTGCCCCAGACGGGTCTCATAATTGGGTTGCCGGTGGGAGAGTCGGCAACCCTGCCTCTGAGCCACGAGGCAGTGACATGTGCAACACAGGAGCAGAGTCTTTAATATCACTGGTACAACTGGGGCTCGAACCTTCCATGCCGGGAGGGGAGTCAGAGACGTAACCTCCCGTCCACGGGGAGATTACGTGACTTGCAATCCAGATGAACAGTTGCGAGGGAACAAACAGTTGGAGAGTCGGGGACAGGCGAGGGATCAGATAACCAGCACAGACAGGACTTACAGGCAGAAAGCTCGGTGTTGGAGACAGAAGGCGAGGTCGATAGCCGGGGATCAGACGAGCAGGCAGGGTCAGAGCCGAAACAGGTCGGGATCTTGCAATCAGTCCGAGGGCAAGGCGGGCGGGCAGGCAGGCAGGAACTAAATAAAATCTTAAAATCAATCAATCAAGCCAGTGCAGAGAGGCCAGAACTAGAGTGATGTGTGATGTGTGCCGGACAGAACTCTGATCTAAGCCGATGTACGAGGAATTGCAATAGTCAAGCCTAGACTTAATAAAAGCATGTATAACCCTTTCCAGGTCTTTTGGTGAGAGACAGGGCTTTACTTTGGAGAGGAGTCTTAGCTGAAAGAAAGCACATTTGACTACTGAGCCTATTTGCTTGTCAAATATAAAAGCACTGTCAAAAGTGACACTGAGGCTTTTTTTATAAAAAAAAAAAAGCATTTTTTGGAAGCCAAAGGGCCCAGGGCAGCAACAGGGTCATTAATACATTTTTTGTTTCCAAACACAATTACCTCTGTCTTACTGTCATTAAGATTTAAGAAACTGATGTCCATCCAGTGTCATGAAGATAGGTGAGCAGAGGCTGCAGGGAGTCCTTACAGTCTAGTTTTAGAGGCAGGTAGACTTGAGCATCATCCGTGAAGCAATGAAAAGACTAGACACTATGTTTGCACAGAATGGAACCTAGGGCTAACATATACAAAGAAAATAATAAAGGGCCGAGAATGGAGCCTTGAGGGACCCCACAACTAAGAGGGGCCACATTAGAGGACAATTCACCTAAGTGCACAGAGAAAGTGCTGTCAGTTAGGTATGACTGTAGCAGCATGAGGGCAGCACCTTTAATACCTGCACAGTCGTCTAACCGCGATAAAAGGGTTCTGTGATCGACTGTATCAAAGGCAGCGGTTAGATCTAAAGTCATTAAAATAGCAGCACAGCCAGAATCAACAGTTAAAACAACATTGTTTAAAAAAAACTCCTAAAAGAGCAGTTTTCAGTACTATGACAAGACCTAAAACCAGACTGAAATTTCTCATAAATATAATTGTGAATTAAAAATGATTGCAGCTGGACATAGATCACTTTCTCCAACACTTTGGACAAAAAGGGCAGTTTGGACATGGGCCTGAAGTTAGAGAGAACCAAGGGGTCCAGACTGGGTTTTTTGATTAATGGCTGCACTGTTGCATGTTTAAAAGGAGCTGGAAAACACCCAGAGCTAAAACAAGTATTAATTCAAGCAAGAATAAAAGATCCAACAGAGCTAAAAACCTCTTTAAAAAGGTGAGAGGGAATACTATCAGAGAGGCAGTTTGTGGGCTGCATCTCATGTACCACATCTGACAATGTGTTAAGTGATAGGGGCTCAACCTGGTCAAAAACAGCTGAGCACATGGGAGGATCAGAGGGGTCAGGGGCAGCAGGATGTGGTATAGAACAAAGAGATTTTATCAACAAAAAAGTTGAGAAAATCATTACAGAGTACAAGAGTTGGGACAATCGGGGCAGCATCACTTGGATTAACAATAGAGTCCAGAGCATTAAATAGAAACTTGGGATTATTAAGTTTTTTTGAGACCAGGTTGGAGATGTAGTTAGTTTTTGCAGCTTTCACTGCATGCTGATACTCCAGTAAACAGTCTTTTAGGATCCCAAAAGAGACATGCAACTTATCCTTCTTCCACTTTCTCTCAGCACACCTACAAGAATGTCTGAGAGCACAGACAGAGTCATTTATCCATGGTTTGGAAAAAACCTTTGGGCGTTTAGACCTTATAGGAGGAGCAAATGCCATTGCCATTTGTTTCAATGCTTTTTTAATTCATGGTTTCTTGCCGGATACAATGATATCTGTCTTGTTAGTTCTGGTGATCAAGGACAAATCTGGTAAAGTTGGCTGCTCTGATAACTACAGACCAATAGCCCTTGCCAGTGTACTGTCTGAAGTTTTTGAAAACATCCTGTTGGACAGAATTCTGGAGATTACTTCTTCTACTGATAACCAATTTGGCTTCAAAGCTAAGCATGGCACAGACATGGCCATATATTCCATAAAGGAAATTGTCAATACGTATAGAGATAAGAATTCCTCAGTTTTAATGAGCTTTATTGATGCCTCAAAAGCTTTCGACCGGGTCAATCATTTCAAGTTATTCGACAAATTGTGTAGTAGAGGTGTACCTAAATGTATTGTGAGAATTCTGTCCTACTGGTATGCCAACCAGTCAATGCGGGTAAAATGGGGTCACTGTGTCTCTGCCCCTTTTGGGGTCAGGAATGGGGTCAGACAAGGTGGAATCCTCTCTCCAATTCGTTTTAATCTATATGTTGATGACCTTTCTATCGACCTGAACACCTGTAACACTGGGTGTATGATAGGCAATACGCTGGTGAATCATATTATGTATGCCGATGACCTCGTGGTCTTTAGTCCCTGTAGCGCTGGTCTCCAGCAGCTTCTTATTGTCTGCTCTCAATATGGTGTTGACCATGACATGAAATTTAATACAGATAAGAGTGTGGTCATGATTTGTAGAACAAAGGAGGACAAATGTCTAATGTTTCCTACATTCAAATTGGCAGGTAATAATTTGAGAGTTATGAGCAAAGTTAAGTATCTTGGGCATCTCATTACAGACCAGTTGAAGGATGACCAAGACATTTACAGGCAATGCCGTGCTTTATATGCTCAAGCAAATAGTTTGCTTCGCAAGTTTGGTGCATGTACAGATAGGGTGAAGGTGGCTTTGTTCAGAGCACACTGCACTCCTCTATATACTGCCCACTTGTGGTCTAATTACAGCAAAGCAAGCCTGCGTAAACTCCAGGTAGCGTACAATGATGCCTTGAGAATTCTGCTGGGAAGACCACGTTGGTGTAGCGCCAGCGAGATGTTTGTGGCTGCAGGTGTTAATACGCTGCAAGCCTCACTGAGAAATTTTATGTATAAATTTATATGTCGGCTGAACAACTCAGAGAATTGTAATATCATGGCATTGACTAGCATCAAATTAAGCACTACACGCTATCTGTCCAAGATATGGAAGCATTGGTATAGTTGTCTCCGCTGAGGTCATTGACTTTTTTCTTATTTTGTTTTTTAAGTGATTTGTACATATTGCACTGTGAATATGTTGTGTATCGTTCTTTTATTGTGTCTTTTATATCTTTTATATGTTTTGTCTTGCTCTTAGCTGGACCACTGAGTCTGTAATAAAGTTTATTAATAGAGTCCAATATATTTTTGCATGTAGAATTAAAAACAGCAACAAGCTCTTCAGCACTAAGGACACCACAACTATTCACACTAGTATTCATAAAATTACTCAAAGCAGTAAAAAACTGTAGCGCTGTATTGGTGTTAAAAGCATGAAAAAAGTGTGCAGGAGGACCAGTAGCAACAGAGCAGGGAACAGTGGCAGAGAATAAAACAGGCAAGTGAACTACAAGCACTATTACAAATTTCACTGACATCAACAGACAAACCAAGTGACAGCACTATGTCAAGAGTATGCCCCTTTTCGTGCGTCGGGCTGGAGACCCACTGCGTGAGATTCAAAGAGTCAATCAGAGATAGGAAATCTTTTACCAGAGGACTTGTCTCACAGCACACATGAATGTTCAGATCACCAGAAATTAGGCAATGATCAAATTCCAGCACTACTCCAGAGAGAAAGTTTTCAAACTCCTGAATAAAATCCTTTTTTGTATTTAGGTGGGCGATAAACCACCACGCACAGCAAGGGAGGACAGGAATTCAGTTCAAAGCTGGAATAAGAGACCGTTTGTATCTGCCGACAGTGAAAACTGGATTTTAAAACACAGGCTAGCCCTCCACCTCTGCCAGAGGTCCGAGGGGAGCTGAGAAAAGTACAGCCGGGAGGGAGAAGTTCAGAAAAGGGCATTGACTCACCTGTATGAAGCCAAGTCTCCGTCAAAAGCATAAAATCCAGACCACGGGAGGTGAAGAAGTCGTTTAATAAGAAGGTCTTTTTGACTAGCAATCTAGCATTAATTAAAGCCATTTTCAATGTAATATCAGGAGGTTTGCTGTTCCAGGCGTGTTGTAGCGGGCGGAGGTTAGTATGAACCACACCGCCTGTGCGCAATCTCAGCTTCCCAGGAAGAGACGGCAACACTGGGTGAGATCTTTCAGTGATTATTACAGGAATGTTTGAGGGAGAAGGAGTGAGAGGCAATTACAGTAGGGGCCTGTCGGGGAGACATCGCGGATTATTATGGGAGTGCTTGTGGGAGGAGTGAGAGGCAGTTGCAGTAGGGGCCTGGGGGGGGAGACATTGCGGAGGGAGGGCGGGTGTGGCATGTAACTTGCTGTAGACAGTGTGTGCTATGTTGTCTGCAAGCATGCGGCTACCCAGTTTATTTGGGCGCAGGCCGCCTGTGGCAGCTCCCCGCCAACAGTAGCTTCAGATGCAGTGTTGGACGAGGAGATGATGAGTGATGATGACTTAAAAGTCTCACAGAAAAGAAAAAGCACCGGGTCAGGGAGTAGCAACACTAAAGTGAAGAGTCTCACACTCTCTACACTGCAAATGAAATAAAAAGGTTCTTAGAGCGGACCAAAGGGCAGAGGCTCATTGTGGTGGAGGAGCATTTCCCTGATCTGAAACTGTTCCTGCGATCAGCTAAGCTTCTCACCAGCAAATCTGAGATGGCAGACGATGTGCTGTCTGATCAAGAAATCTATAGACTAAAGTACATCGTCAAAGTTAAAGGTCAAATAAGCAGTGTGTGATTTTGATCTGAGTGTTTTAAATCTGAATGGAGCCAGAGCTGATTTTAAGAGAGCTGCTCTGTTTAAGCTCATGGGTATTAAGAAGATCGACATCATGTTTGTACAGGAGACCCACAGCACTGCAGATAACGAGTGTGAATGGAGGCAGGCTTTTAATGGGGAGGTGATTTGAAGTCATTAAGTCCAGCTGTAGCAGAGGGGTCAGAATTTTATTTTCAAGAAGTTTTTTGCCTGTTTCTTTTGTCTCTGAGGAAATTATTCCAGGTGTTTTACTAAAAGTAAAAGCAACTTTTGAAAATGTTCAGCTTGTGTTTTTAAATGTCTATGCCCAAACAAATGCGCTGGAGAGGATGGCATTTTTAAACATTTTAAATGACACTTTTAAAAATAATGATAATGATGTAATGATAATGACTTTATGTTTTTAGGAGGTGATTGTAACTGCACAGAGACACCTCTGTTAGAAAGGAATCATTCAGAGCCCCACCCTGCTTTTTCCAGCAGGATCACACAGATCATACAAACACACCTGTCTGATGTATTGAGGGCTTTTAACAGTTATCATAGACAATACACCTGGAGTCATTCAAAAGAGAACTTCTTATCATTAGCTCAGCTGGACTGCCTTTATTGTTTTATCCATAATTTAAATATTTTTAAAAGGTGTCACAGTCAGCCTGTGGGTTTTAGCGATCACTCTTTAGTCTCCTGCTCTGTTTTTATTATGAACATTCCTTTAAAGAGTGCCTATTGGCATTTTAACACTGCTCTTTTAGACAACCAGGCTTTTAGAACTGCCTTTAAGTATTTCTGGGAGAAATAAAACTGAAGAGCATTAATGTAATGTTTGTTCAGGAAACACACAGTAACAGTGTAAATGAGACTGACTGGAAGAGGGAATGGGATGGAGAGGTGGTTCTTATCCATCTAAGTACAGTCAGTGGAGGCGTAGCTCTCCTTTTCTTTAAAAACTTCCGACCAAAGTCTTATGTGGTGGAAGAAGTAGTAAAGGGCAGACTGATGTATGAAAAGTATGAAAACGTTACTCTTGTTTTTATAAATGCACCGAATACAGGAGCTGAAAGAGTTGTTTTCCTAAATTAAATCAGTACAGCAATTGTGAGCCTGACCCCGGATTTCCACTGGATGCGTGTCCGTTGCGGTACGGCAGCGCTGGTTATCCGCGGCGTGCTCCGCCGTCCGTCAATACCCACCGGCTGCGTTTGCTGTGCGGAGCGGTGCAGCTCCGCCGGAAGACATCTCGGTGCACTGCCATGATGAATATCTCCTCGTCCACGGTGTCAACGGGGTGAAATGACGTCTAAAAACCTCTGACCTGTTGACTTCAGGCCTGCCTCTGCCCATTATGTAGTTTTCAAGGTGTAGTGCAGGGAAATATGATCCGCCGTGAACACTGTGTATCTTATTTTGAAAATTAACCGGATGTTTTATTGTGTTTCTCTGCACGACTTCCTGCCCCGCACGATCTGCTCTGTGCTAAATTGCTGCGTTGTGCTCCGGCGTCCGGCAAAAATGGAAGTGCTGCGTATCTGTTGCGGAGGCCTCCGGACTGCCGGAGCTGAGACGGAGCCGGAACGCAGCACTGCCGGAGCCGGTGGAAACACACACATTGACTATAATTGAATCTAATCGGCTCCGCTGCCGTGCCGGAGTGGAGACGCAACCAATACGCATCTGGTGGAAACTGGGGGTGAAGAGTTTTTATTTCTTGGCAGGAGATTTTAACTGCACTGAGAATGATCGG
The DNA here is from genome assembly GCA_026686955.1 of Epinephelus cyanopodus. NCBI lineage: Eukaryota > Metazoa > Chordata > Actinopteri > Perciformes > Serranidae > Epinephelus > Epinephelus cyanopodus. Next base: position 44,388,645 of record CM048917.1, on the reverse strand, counting down.
CTGGATAGAAACCACATAGAGCCTCATGCTGCTTCAAAACGTGATGAGGCAAGTGGTGGAGACACAGAATTTGACTGATGTGTGGAGAGAAATGCATGATAAAAAACTGACAGTACACCTTTGTCAGCAGTAGGGAGAATTTAATTTCTATGAGCAGATTAGATAAACGTGGCCTCTCCAGTGGGGAGGCGCCAACAGCCGACAGCTCAGCAGCTGGATGCCCTCAACACCACATCGCTCCCAGGTGACATCCCAGCAGCAGCAGTAGCGGCCTCTCCAGTGGGGAGGCGCCAACATCTGACGGCTCAGCAGCTGGATGCCTTCAACACCGCATCCCTCCCAGGCAACATTCCAGCAGCAGCAGCAGCAGCAGCAGCAGCAGCGACAGCGACAACAGCAGTGGCCTCTCCAGCGGGGAGATGCCATCAGCCAATGGTTCAGCAGCTGGATGCCGCTCTATTGCTTGCCTTCTCTAGCCTTACTCTGCGAATGGACTCTCAAGCAGACATTGGACACATCAAGTGTCTATGATTTCTCAACCTAGAAATGTTACTCAGTTTAATGCCAAAACTAGAAACCTCATCTTTAAGAAATATCGATCTGTGAAAATATTTCAAACCCTTAACCCACCCTTAACCTTCAGCTATCAGGCTCCTCTCCTGTGGAATCATCTTCCTGTTGCGGTCCAGGAGGCAGACACCATCTCCACATTTAAGACTAGACTTACAACTTTCCTCTTTGATAAAGCTTATAGTTAGGGCTGGCTCAGGCTTGCCTTGTACCAGCCCCTAGTTAGGCTGACGTAGGCCTAGTCTGCTGGAGGACCCCCTATAATACACCGGGCATCTTTTCTCTCTCTCTCTCTCTCTCTCTCTCTCTCTCTCTCTCTCTCTCATGTCCTATTACTGCATCTTGCTACCTTGGCCATTCTGGATGTCACTAACTCGGCTTCTTCTCCGGAGCCTTTGTGCTCCACTGTCTCCCAGGTTAACTCGTATTGCAGCGGTGCCTGGATGGTGTGACGTGTGTGGTTGTGCTGTTACCGTGGTCCTGCCAGATGCCTCCTGCTGCTGCTGCATCATTAGTCATACTTCTACTGCTATTATTACACATATGATTGCTTTCATTAATGTTGTTGTAAGCTACTGTCAATACCGTCTGTCCTGCATCTCTCTCTGTCTCTCTCTCTTCCTGTCTCATTGTGTCGTACGGATTACTGTTAATTTATCATGTTGATCTGTTCTGTACGACATCTATTGCACGTCTGTCCATCCTGGAGGGATCCCTCCTCATTTGCTCTTCCTGAGGTTTCTACCGTTTTCCCCGGTAAAGGTTTTTTTTTTGGGGAGTTTCTCCTTATTGGCTGTCAGGGTCCAAAGGACAGAGGGATGTTGTATGCTGTAAAGCCTGTGAGGCAAATTGTGATTTGTGATATTGGGCTTTATAAATAAAATTGATTGATTGATTGATTGATACATCGTATCCTCGAGCCCACCTCAGCTTCCCAGGTAGCCTCGTTTCTAGGCATGATGGCATACTACCTACAGTTTCTACCCCATTATTCTCAGACCACCGTTCCCCTTCACCACCTCCTCAAAAAGGAGGAGCCGTGGAATTGGACTGAAGCTTGCTCAGAGGCGTTTGGCTCACTAAATGCTGACAAGTCCAGCCCCACCCTTGTCACCTATGATGCCTCAGCTGGAGCGGTGGGGTTGTCCGCTCACAGACACAGAATGGCTTCAAGCGGCCGGTCACCTTTGCCTCCAGGGCCCTGAACCCCACTGAGCAGAGGTATTCAGTCGGTGAATGTGAAGCACTAGCTTGTGTCTGGGCATGTGAGAGGTGGCACCTTTATCTATACGGCCGCCAGTTCACCCTCCGTACAGACCACCAGGCCCTCACTACTCTGCTGTCCGCCTCGGGCAGTGGCCACCGACCCCTCCATCTGCACAGGTGGGGGGAGCGGCTCAGGCAGTATGATTACCAGCTCAAGTTCACTCCAGGTAGTGACAATGTGGTTGCATACCTCCTCTCTCGGTCGATCGACACCCCCACTCCAACCATTTCTCCTGCCGCCTTCGAGGAAGAGCCCGAGATCATCCAGCTGTTGCACGGGCCCCTGCAAACGGTGTCATTGGAGGAGCTGCGGCGGGAATTGGAACAGGACCCACTGCTGTCTACCCTGTGCACCTACATACAGACCGCATGGCCTCCACGGGTGCCTGAGGATCTTGCCCCATTTGCTAGGGTGCGACAGGAACTCTCATGCTGGGGTAACGTCTGTGTCTCCAGGAGCCTCTGCACTGTGGTCCCAAGTAGCCTACGTGCGCATGTCATGCTAATGGCACACGAGTGTCACTTGGGGATAGTCAGGGTCAAGCAACGATGCCGCGACCCGGTGTGGTTGCCAGGTATCGACCGCAACATTGAGACCATGGTCAAAGACTGTGAGCCATGCCTCCTCAGTGGGAAATGTGGGCTGTCGGCTGCAATGCCCCTGCAGCCTGTCCTGTGGCTGTCCCGCCCGTGGGAGCATCTACAGCTGGAAATCTGTGGTGAAATCCATGGCCGAGGGGTCCCACACCACCAACGCTTCCTGGTGGTGGCATACGACCTTCACTCAAAATGGCCCGAGGTGACCCCAGCAGGTACAGTCACAACTCAAGTCATTATCGACATCTTGGATGGCCTGTTTGCATGATGGAGCTTGCCACTCACTATCACCACAAATAATGGACCCCAGTTTCTGGCAGGACAATTCTCAGACTTTCTCAGCAGGAAAGGGATTAAGCACATCCGCACAGCATATTTTCACCCCCAGGCCAACAAGGGGGCCGAACGTTTCAACCAAAGCCTGAAAAACGGAATCCGAGCACATCTGTTTCAGGGCTGCACATTTCAGACTGCGCTCAATCAAACACTCTTAAACTACAGAGTGAGCCAGCATGTAACAAGCCAGGCTTCTTCAGCATCCCTCATGATGGGCCGCAAGATGGACTTGCCACTGGGCAGACTCAAGCCCCAAGATGCAGTGGCATCTGAAACACTCAGCGGTCGAGATGCCACTCAAGCAGCGGTGAGTGAAAAGCAGAGTCAAGAGTCAAGAGCGCCACGATCCAGGTATTGGACTGGGTTCGGGCCCGTAGGCCCTAGCAATGCAACAAGATGGCATCTTTCTGGTCTCAGCCCCTTCAGGTGACACATCAGCTAGGGCCGGCCACGTTTATGCTGAGTGACGGCTCCCGCTGGCACGCCAGCCGACTGCGCAAAGTACCTGTTCCTTCAGGGCCAGCCACGGCCACGCCTGCACTGCTACCAGCTGCTGGTGTGGCGGACATGGACAGAACAGTTTTGAGATCCCCGAGACCCGTATTGCCAAGGGCCGTTAGGCCACCTGGGTATCCGCTGCAGCCACCAGCCGTGCAGCCTCTGCCTGTCATCCCTGTTCCTCAGCCTCCTCCTGAACGCCCACCAGGCATGCATCCTCCTCAGCCTCCATCGGATCCAGGCATAGGGCCTCATCCCATGGTGGCGGAGGGCAGGCCACAGCGGGCCCGCCCTTCACACTTCAAAGACTACTATGTTACTATGTTTCATACATAAGCTGTCAACGTCTCCTCCTGTTCTGTGAGGGACTGTTCTACTGTTACTCGGCTGTATTGGGTTTTGAAAGGGGGGGGGGTGTTATGTATGAGTAAGACACTATTCTGTTTTACGACATTGCGACGTTTTACATCAGGGATGTTGAGCTTTATGTGTGTGTGTTTGCGTTGTCAGAACGAATGGCGCAGCCAAGTAAACAGCAGCTATTTTCTCATGCAAGACTGAAACTGTGTGAGACTCGTTATTCTTACACCACACAAGAATACAACACCACACTTCCACATTAAAATGGATAAATTTGAATATGTTCTTTTTGCTACTTCGGTTGTCATGAAGTGTTTTGGTTGCGGTGAAGAGGGGCACACTGTGAAGGCCTGTCCAGGCTGAGAGGGGCTGGCTCCGTCTGGTGCCACGGAGCAGCAAGACGCTGCCGAGCTGCCCGGTGCCGCAGAGCAGCGGGACACTGCCGAGTGGTCCAGTGCCACTGAGCAGTCAGCTGTTGTCGCGCAGTCTGGTCAGAATGATGCTGAAGAGCAGCCTGGCCTGGCTGGATTTACAGGAGAAATAAATGAAGAAGAGGCGTGGTGGATGAGTGTGAACGTGAAGTCAGTGGTGAGAAAACAGGAGAAAATAGTGTGAGTAAGACAGGGAGGACAGATGAATCAAATAATACATGGAGTGAACAGGTTGAGGAGGCTGAGATGGTGGAGGAAGAGGCAGTGGTGAAACCTACTCCACCTAAACGTAAAACCAAAGGAAAACGTGTGTGAGGTTAAAACAGGCAGAGTGCGGACAGACAGACAGACAGGTAAAAGTCAGGTGCAGGCAGACAGCAGTGATAGTGAGGAGGAGTGTGTGTCTGACAGCAGTGATGTGTCTCTTGTGAAACTGAGTGGTAGCCAGGAAAGAAAGGCTTATATAGACTCAGACTCTGTATGGATTTCTTTAGACTATGGATTACTGTATTTATCACATTTATCTACTGATTCCTATGTACATTTCAGATGATGCATTTAATCAAACTATTATCTCTATCATTGCATTTATCACATAATTGATTGTAGATTATGACATTTCCGAAATGATCAGTTTATAGGAAATAATCCCATGACATTTATCTATTGATTTTAGAAAATTCCATTTAGCAAATCCATCAATTTAGTGAAGATGAGGAAACCTATTAAGTGACAGCAGGTGATAGTGAATCAATTATCTATTTCTCATTATTTGGGAGTCAGTTGTAAGCTCTGTCCCTTATGATATCAAAATAAGGAAAATCCCCTTAAATGTATGGAATGTGCTATAGGATGAGGAACAGACAGACCACAGTGGTGTATGTCCCATTTTAATGTGGTTGCTTTGTGTCATGGTTAATTCATAAATATAAAAGATAACCATATGTTAATGTGAACAAATCAAGCCCTATGCATGATGTATGGTGATGCTAGAAATAATCAAAATGAATAGAAAATACACTGTTTTTACCTCTCTGCCTTACTTAGCCTCTCAGCATCACCAACACTATATAGGAATGTATTGCTAGTAAAGAACCTCAGTGCAATACAGACTGACTGCACAGTGGTCAGAGACGGGCTGCGGCGTGTGACCTTTATAATGTGTGGCTCCAGCAAACTGCATAGATACACTATGCTTTGCCTGCTGAACAGGTACCTCTCCCAGTCTGTCTGTATCAATGGGTTGGTCCTGTCCTGGAAGACCCTTGGGGCTGGTGGTGGTTGGAAGGCCCTCTGAACAATGAGGGCCTCCTCATCAACAGGATCCTCGATGAAGGGGCATGCCATTATTTCCTAATTTAAGGGCCGTCCACACCAAGAACGATAACTATAAATATAACTATAAATATACAGTTTTAAAAATCGTTCTAAACTCAAGTGTTGGGCAGCGTCCACACTTCAACTATAACGACAACGATAGTGGTGGACGATATCGTTTGGATCACTTTCAGAGCGATTTGATGAACGATAGAAACACTGACAGCCAATCAAAATCCATCCGAAATGACAGGTCGAGACGTTCATCACATCACGTATACCCACTAAGAAAGCTCCAGGATTTCCATACACCCACTTAAACATGTGCAAAGATCCGTAACAATATAGTTTTGTGACAGAACTTTAACTTCAGTGATTTTGTTTCGCAAATACCGGGTAAATAACTGCAATAAAATACATTTTGCAGGGGAATGCGTCTCCTCTTTTCCCCTCCATTCATAAAATTCAGGAGCCAGGATGAAGTTACTGAGGGGGGCAAATCTTTATTATGCAACATAGGTTCACACAGTGAGTTATAAAGAGCGCGCAGCCGTGCGTAATTGTCGCGCGTAATGACAGCTCGTCGCCGGTGAAACATAATAAACTGCATTTTGCATCTTCATTCATGTTTGTCTCATGACAGATGGAGCTGACAGACAGACAGACAGACAGGTGGAGCAAGCGGCAAATTGGTTTTCTTTTTCTTTCTCGCAACATACAGCAATAACAGGTCATCAATATCCATTTTATCCATCACTCTGCTCCCCTGCCGACCGCACCTAGCAGTGTGTGTTTGGCGTAACCTAGCAACACGACGATATCGTTCATTGGTGTGGATGCTGCCATTGTTATCGTTATAGTTAACGTTACAGTTATCTTTCTTGGTGTGGACGACCCTTTACTCTCTCTTGCTCTGTCTCTGTGTCTCTCAGGGTGTGTCCCTCTCCTTCTCTGGCCATTGTCAGTTGACCTTAATTGGCTGTGAATTTGCAAGCCACTTAGACACAGAGTGGGGTGGAGAAGGGAGGGCAATCATATATTCATGTACAATCTTTGTTTTAATGCCTCAGTTTCATTTTATTATAGTTTTGTTTTTATTAAATTTATTTTGGCTTTATTGTCGGGTTTTTTTAATTATCTTATTTTTATTACATTTTAATTTGTTTTTAATTGTTAATTTTTTTATTAATTATGTTATATATTTTACGATCTACATATTTTATCATGACAGTTGTGAGTGTGTAAAAGCACTGGCAGAACTGTCTTTTAGGTGTCTGTTCTTGTCTATTGACCATTTTTTGATCATAGATGGAGCTAATCCCCACCTTAATCCTGCCACAGACCAGGATTGCCCGGCAGCATAAATTACCATGGTTACTAGACTGGGATTCAGGTTAACCACCTTGATGGAACGGAGTTGTGGCTCAAGTTGATGGAACGGAGTTGTGGCTCAGGTTGATGGAACAAAAACTGGAGTTTAGCTCAATGTATCAGGCTTAGCCAGAACCATGGTTTCCATGGTTACCGATATGAGGCTAATCTTAGCCACTTTGATGGAACAGAACTCTGGCTCACATTAGCCAGACTTGGCCATTTAAGCCTGGATTTCCCTTTAGCCTGCTTGATGGAATACCCCCCCAGGTTTATTAGCCCAGATTCAAACAAAAATTTAAATTTTTTTTCTGGGATCATTTACACTGGGTACCACAAGGTGTGTTGTTTTTATCCAAAGAGGGGAGGGGGCAGGGCCTCATCCACCTGGCCAGCAGAACAGCCACCTTTAGGTTACAGTTTGCCCAGACGTTCCTGACAGGTCCATCAGATTTAGTGTGGAGAGAAGTGGCTAGTTGTATTCTCAGACGTGTAAACAACCTGGGACTGGATGCTGCTTGGTTTTTAACTGATTCTAAACTTCTAAAGTTAAGGGGTTTACCTCCATTTTATCAAGGTGGTTTTAAATCCTGGGCACTTTTTAACTGTAAAAGAAATGAAAAGTCTAACTCTCTGCACTGGTTGTTGAAGGAGCTGCTGATCCACAGGGCGAGGCTGGATGTCTGCAGCACTGTCACGCCCGGAGTGATGGCGGCACTGTGTCAGACAAAGATTCTATGCTTAAAGCAGTTGATGGATGCAGTGGGGCTGGAGCTGACTGATGCCCAGGCTTTGGGCTCTCTGCTGGGTGTCCAGTCTGTACCATATCTGTCAAGTTTTGGATTTGAAAATAATAATAAATAAATAATAAATAAATAATAATAATAAATTTTTCATCACCGTTTCCTCACCGTTTTTCAGCACCTGCCACGAGACTAACAGTTTTCAGCAGTCTTCAAAGCAGAATATACGGGAAGTCACAGAAATGTTTACATCCTGTTTGAGAATAAATTAAATCAGTCTACTCAAACTTGTCGCCAGTGCTCGAGTTGAGGGGGGGGGGGGCATCCAAATAAAAATTGTCCCCCTTCCCATCGCTTGTGTTATTTTATCAATGAATGTGATACTTCCGTCACCAGATTCATCACTAATTCACAAACATACACAAATATTCAAGTTGCAGTTCACATGTACTGAAGCGAATGCTTCTGTATGATACTGTAAGTCACATATCCCGCCACATAAAGAAAGAAAATGAAGAGAATGTAACATTAACAACTCCGTGTAGGGCTGGACTCGATTTCAATTTTGATTTTAATAAGAAGACTTAATTTTCAAGCCTCAAAGGGCAAGATCTAATTCTAAGCGGTCTGCTGTTGACTTATCTGTTTAAATTTAACACTGGATCACAGTTTAAAATGTAGTTTATATTTATAAATGAACTCTGCCATGGCCTGTTTTAACGATGGACTGCTAATATCCGTCATAAAAAATGTTGAAAATTGCAATAGCCTAAATCAAAATTGTAAACAATAGTACACTGTAAATCGGAATTGTTGTCGGAGGGGGCTGCTCTGAGATGCCTGCTCAGCAGGGGGTGGCGCTGGGTGCTCACTGACTCATGACTGTGCTGTGTAATTTTATTCAGGGAAAGATAAAAGTGGCCTAAACTTCATTTTGTGGCTATATTGTGGGGGTAATTATTTAATTTAAATAACACTTGTGTGGGGTGGATTTGGTTTGTCTGTTTGATCACAGAAACATGAAAGTGCATGCACAGAGATGGAAAAATGTTTATTTATTTGTTTTGAAGGTATAAGTTGATGATGAATCTTTCAAAGCCTTTGTTTCAATAGCTTGACTTACAATGTGTGAGATGAGGACAGAGTAGCCTACTACAAAATAAAACATGTCAGTTATTTTACAGCACTTCGCTGTAGTGCCTTACGCTTTTTAAGCCTCTCCCTGTCTACGCACCTTTCCTCTTCAGCTGCGACTGTCGCTCCATTTTTCAATCAAGTAAGTTACTACAGGTGAGGGAGGAGTGGGCGCGCGTGCAACGTGTGTGTCTCACACGCATTCATTCATTTTCTCAGCCCTCCTATCAGCTGATCTGGGGTGTGGCCTGCCTCTTACCTTGGACATGTTAATTCATCTAATGTTAACATCGTCAAAACGGAGGCACAGCACAGGTCCGCCGCGCCCTGCGAGCGACACCAATTGTGAAATTGAAAAAATAGTGTGTTTCTTTATACACAGTATTATAGTTTTTAACTTACATTTGTTCTTCTGCAGCATTGGGTAGTGTTAAAGCAGATAAAAAGAGATCCACACACACAAAAAACCCAAAACATAACATATATAAACTTTATGAAGAGTCTCATGTTTCACTTGCAGTAATGGTGTTTTAATACTGCTGCAAAAACATCATAGAAATCTTTGGTATTTTATTGAACACTTTCACTGTTCTCACCTCTAACTGAATCATTACCACTTCAAAGGGAAACACAAACAACCATTCTGAAGGTAACAGGCAGCCTAATCTCATTCATTCGATGGCCAGGGGTGAATGGGGTGGGGGAGGGTGGCGACAAAGCTGAAATGGCCGCGTTTCCCACTAAAGATCGTTCTTAGGATCTTAGCCATGATACTGTTAATTCATGTTCTGTGTTCATCTCATTCATCAAAAAAATACCAAAATAATTAGGCTACTTAACACCAGCACTGTATTTGATTAGGTTATTTATTCATCTCTGTTTAACGGTTTTGAATATAATCGCTAATATAAAGAAAATCCATATTTTCCGGTCAGCGAGCGGTGAGAGAGCCGGATGAATGTCCTCAGCTCCTTCTGGCTTGCTGTGGTCATTTACTTGTTTTTCTTGTTCGTTTTTTATGGAAGCATATCTTGTTGCAGCTAATGTGAATTATTGTCATCTGTTGTCTGTTTGTCATAGTTTTTTTTAGCGCTGATTGCCAAGTCAAATTCCTATGTAAAAGCGAATAAAGTGATTATGAGACGATTGTACAGTAATGTAATATATATCTAAATTTTGTAGCCTATTTTACATTTTAGATGAGTAATCTAACTATTTACCGTCACTGTAAATCTGGTATCTCAGAGCAGCGACAGCGATTCCGATTTACACTATTGTTTAAAATTTTGATTTAGGCTATTGCAATTTTTTTGTACAAGTCAACAACAGACCGCTTAGAATTAGATCTTGGCCTTTGGGACTTGAAAACGAAGTCTTCCTATTAAAATCAAAATTGAAATCGAGTCCAGCCCCCTATAGTCAGTGTTACATTTTCTTTCTTTATGTGGCTGGTTATGTGACTTACAGTATCCTACAGAAGCATTCGCTGCAGTACATGTGAACTGTGACATGAATATTTGTGTATATGTTTATGAATTAGTGATGAATCTGATGACAGAAGCACAGCGCAGCTCAGCTGCAGCTGTTCACTCAATATGCGCGAAACCTCCTGAATGTTGAAATAGCAGTAATACCACATTCATTGATAAAATGACACAAGCGATGGGAAGGGGGTGGCAGTTTTAGAAGGGGGATGATATTATCTGCTCAAATGTGCCACCTGGTGGTTGTTTGCACACACTGCAGCTACTCCTGGAGTAGTAGTTCAGTTTGGAGAGGCAGAGGAATGTTTTGTTTTTTTTTTTTAATTATATTATAATACAGGAGATTTACGGGAAGATACTAATACGGGAAGTAAAATACAGTAGTTTCCCAGCCAAAACGGAAGACTTGACATGTATGGTCTGTACGGGTGGCTCACAGGGTCCTGGAACTCTAGAGGCAGAGGCTCTCTGAGAAGGAGAGCCTCGTTGTAGAGTACAGCTGAGGAACTGCTGAACCTGACCACAGAGACTCGTTCCCTGGGTTTAACCTGAGCCCTGTGTTTGGGGAGTTGAGCGGCCCCCTGTTGAATGTTTGCAGTCCTGAAAAACTGAGCCTGCACGGAGCAGACAAAAAAAACCTGGTACATGCACTGTGTTAAGAGCATAATCAGGACAGGACTGAGAAACAGACCACTCATTGTGTGGACGAGCAGACTGAATGGAGACAATGCATTGAGCCCACAGTAGAGGATTTTATACAAACCTCCCCTCAAAAAAAGGACAGCTGACCTCCAGTGGAGGATTTTACACGGTGCTATTGCCTCAAATGCTTTTATCTCTGTTCCTAATCCCACTGTTGATAACAAGTGTCCTTTCTGTGATTTACATGAGACTGTCTTCCATATCTTTACTGAATGCAGGAGACTCACAGAGTTTTTTTTACTCTTTTAGCTCTTGTTTTTAGTCTGGTGAAAAGTTCTCTGAGACTTTGGTGTGGGTTACAAAAAAGTGAACAGAATGAAGTGGCAGTTGCTTAATTTTCTCTCAGGGGAAGCTAAACTGGCTATATGTGAGCAGGAGAAACAAAGTAGAGGACAGAGTAGGTCAGGAGGCCATTTCAGTGTGGCTCTGTAACATCAGGTCCAGATTGTGGCTAGAGTTTAACTTTTACAAGATGATGGGTGACCTAGAAACATTCAAACAGTGCTTGTGTTACGGGGCATTATCTGCACTGTTAATTCTGAGGAACTGCAATTTGCACAAGCTTTTATTATGCGATTTTTATAAAGGAGTGTATGTGTTTTGCTTAGCACTGATGTGCATAATGTAAATATGTTTATTATTTAATATGAATAAAGTGCTTTTGTAAAATCAAAATCAAATCTCTCTCTCTCTCTCTCTCTCTCTCTCTCTCTCTCACACACACACACACACACACACACACACACACCAAGCTTGTATGTTTTTAGTTACAATTTGTGTGTTTTGGTTTTGCTTCGCTTACTTTATCAATCAATCAATCAATCAATCAATTTTATTTATAAAGCCCAATATCACAAATACAATTTGCCTCACAGGGCTTTACAGCATACGACATCCCTCTGTCCTTTAGACCCTCACAGTGGATAAGGAAAAACTCCCCAAAAAAAAACCTTTACCGGGGAAAAAAAATGGGAGAAACCTCAGGAAGAGCAACTGAGGAGGGATCCCTCTTCCAGGACGGACAGACGTGCAATAGATGTCGCACAGAACAGATCAGCATAACAAATTAACAGTAATCTGTATGACACAATACAGTAATCTGTATGACGTCCTCAGTAATGACAGTAGCTTACAACAACATTCATGAAAGTAATAATATTGTCGTTATAGTTCAGGCTACTGTGGTACAATATGCTGAAAGTATATATTAATATCTGGCAGTATACATGTATGATAATAATCATATGTGTATAATAACAGTAGAAGTATGACTAATGACTAATGATGGCAGCAGCAGCAGCAGCAGGCATCTGGCAGGACCACGGCAGCAGCACAACCACACACGTCACACTATCCAGGCACCGCTGCAATACAAGTTAACCTGAGAGACAGTGGAGCACAAAGGCTCCAGAGAAGAAGCCGAGTTAGTGACATCCAGAATGGCTGAGTTAACAAGATACAGTAATAGGATAGAGAGAGAGAGAGAGAGAGAGAGAGAGAGAGAGAGAGAGAGAGACAGAGAGAGAAGGTGCCCGGTGCATTATAGGTGGTCCTCCGGCAGACTAGGCCTAAGTCAGCCTAACAAGGGGCTGGTACAGGGCAAGCCTGAGCCAGCCCTAACTATAAGCTTTATCAAAGAGGAAAGTCTTAGTCTTAAATGTGGAGACGGTGTCTGCCTCCCGGACCGTAACAGGAAGATGATTCCACAGGAGAGGAGCCTGATAGCTGAAGGCTCTGGCTCCTGATCTACTTTTGGAGACTTTAGGGACCACGAGTAACCCTGCGTTCTCAGAGCGCAGAGTTCTGGTGGGATAATATGGCACTATGAGCTCTCTAAGATATGGCGGAGCTTGACCATTTAGAGCCTTATAAGTTAACAGTAGGATTTTAAATTCAATTCTGGATTTTACAGGGAGCCAGTGCAGAGAAGCTAAAACAGGAGAAATATGATCTCGTTTCTTAGTTCCTGTTAGTACTCGTGCTGCTGCATTCTGAATTAGCTGGAGAGTTTTTAATGATTTACTAGAGCTACCTGATAATAGAGAGTTACAGTAATCCAGCCTTGAGGTAACAAAAGCGTGGACCAATTTTTCTGCATCTTTTTGGGTCAGGATAGGCCTAATTTTTGCAATATTACGCAGATGAAAAAATGCAGTCCGTGAGGTTTGTTTTAAAAGAGAATTAAAAGACAAATCTTGATCAAATGTTACTCCGAGGTTTCTTACGGTAGTGGTAGAGGCCAGAGCAATGCCATCAAGAGAGACCATGTCATCAGATAAAGAGTCTCAGAGTTGTTTGGGGCCAAGAACAATAACTTCAGTTTTGTCTGAATTTAACATCAGGAAATTGGTGCTCATCCAGGTTTTTATGTCTTTAAGACAATTATGAAGTTTAGTTAATTGATCACTTTCTTCTGGCTTCATCGATAAATACAGCTGTGTATCATCCGCATAACAATGGAAATTTATAGAGTGATTTCTAATGATGTTGCCTAAAGGAAGCATATATAGAATAAATATGATTGGTCCAAGCACAGAACCTTGCGGAACTCCAAAACAAACTTTAGTACGTACGGATGATTTATGAATAAATATTTTTTTTTGGAATCATATCTGCTGTCTGTTTAATGTTGCACAAGAGCCAGCAATGAGGTCACCAAAGTCCAGACCTCGGTAAAAATTTCAAAAAGGAAAAACATAGAAGAAGCCCCAAACAGCATGGTAAACATAATGACACACCGGACCACTATTATTTTGAAACAACACGCAGGAAGTTATCTGATGTATCGGTGGAAAGCGGAAAACTTGAATTCAGTTGAGAGGAAGACGACGACACTGCTAGCTGACAGATGAGGTGAGTGAATGGCAGTTTTTTTTTTTTTTTATTATTTCAGCAATGACCAAGCAGCCCACTGTAAGTTAAAGTTGAAGAAAAAGTTAGGTTTTTGCTAAGTAACATTAATGTTAGAATTTTAATTTAATTTTATAGACTTTATTAATCCTTTCTAGTTGCCAGTCCATGTTCCATATTTTGGTCCAGACGGGGACTTGAACAGGCGACTCCCTGTATCCCATCCCATGTCCCATTGAACTGAGCTACTGCTGCCCCGTCTGTGCAGCCCTCACTTTGAAACATTTGGTCAAGCCAGCCCTCAAGCAAGAGCGAGAAAGGGCTGATGTCAAAGTAAAACCAAGCTTCCAAAACGACCTCAGGGTGCAGTAAAATTAAGCAATATCGCATGAGAGGGAGTGATGTTGTACTGTATATCGTCACGGCTGTGATTCGGTCGTAGGCAGAAATAAATCCTATGTTATGTGGCTCCGCGAAAAAAAAAGGCCGTTCCCCCGGTCTCTTGCCAGGCAACGCAGCACACACACCAGGAACTCACAAGCTACTTTGTATTTACATTGATCTGCAACTGTGTAACTTCGTCCAGTTCGGCTGATGAAACGTTGGCACGGCTGGATTCAGCTTCCAACCTCCCTCATCCTCATCAGTACCTCATCAGGTGATCATTGATAATTCCTGACCGTGCTCACTTCATTTTTGCCCCTCTCCAGTTTGTCGAGCTCGGCTGGTGTTACACAAACACACCTGGAGGTCTGCACAGAAGAGTCCTGGCTTTCCTTTTCCTCGTCCTCTCCTGACGACCACTCATGATTTAATTCAAATGTAATTTTGGGGAGAATGAATCTTCTTGGTGTAACGCTACTCCTTGTACATTGAGAATAATATTCTTAAAAAAACTACCTGTTATTACTCAACCGTTCCACTTCAGACTGACAGTACTCGACCTCAGGGTGTCACCCAGAAAATATCAGGTCAATCTGATGTAGCATTTCAGAATAAAAGCCCTCTGAACTGTCATATTTTACTGTACTCCTTGTACATTGAGAATAATATTCTTATAAAAACTACCTGTTACTACTCAACCGTTCCACTTCAGACTGATAGTACATGACCTCAGGGTGTCACCCAGAAAATATCAGGTCAATCTGATGTAGTATTTCAGAATAAAAGCCCTCTGAACTGTCATATTTTACTGTACTCCTTGTACATTGAGAATAATATTTAAAAAAATAAAAACTACCTGTTATTACTCAACCGTTCCACTTCAGACTGATAGTACACGACCTCAGGGTGTCACCCAGAAAACATCAGGGCAATCTGATGTAGCATTTCAGAATAAAAGCCCTCTGAACTGTCATATTTTACTGTACTCCTTGTACATTGAGAATAATATTTTTAAAAAACTACCCGTTATTACTCAACTGTACTCAACTTGCTGCAGTCAGCATTTCCAGGTTTTCGTTTAAGGCCAAAGCATCATTATGTTGAACATTACCCTCAGCTTGTAAGAAAATTTGGTCCCCTGTCTGAGGTTTGGACAATGCGCTTCGAAGGAAAGCATAAGTTCTTTGAAAGGGCAATTCGCAATGCTCAAAACTTTAAGAATGTTGCCATGACACTTGCTACCAAACACCAGAAAACAGTCAGTTACCATCTTGACTGTAGTTCATTTTTCAGACTATCAGTTGAGATGACAAAGGTTACCCCGATTTTGCTTGCATCTTTACCTTTGAATGTTCAGACAGTTTTTGCTCAAAACATTACAACACCAGGGTCAGTGCTTGATGTTTCATCTGTCTGCGTAGATGGAATCAAGTATCATTCAGGCTTGATACTCTCTGCTGGCTCATGCTCAGGTCTCCCTGAATTTGTCCAGATTAAAACAATTGTTGCAGCTAATGCAGACATTGTCATTGTTTGCCAGAAGATGACAGCATGGTACATGGAACATTTAAGATCTTACCAACTTCACTGTAATGATGTCACCACTATGTGTGTGGTCAAGTTGTCAGAGTTAAATGATGTCCTCCCGTTGTCAGCATACAGGGTACAAGGAGAACTTATGGTGATGCTGAGACGATTTGTTATTTGCTAAATACCTGTCTATCATTTTTCCCCAGATGGCTGTGCAACAGAAATTAACCATGAGGGTTACTGTCTCTGAGGAAGATATAAGAAAGATGACAATGACATCACCACCAGACACACTTGGAGATTTGATTGACTGGCTCAAAGGCACTCTCCAAACCAACTACAGCTTTGCTTTACAATACCAAGATCCAGAGTTTAACAATGAATTGTGCAACCTCACAGATCTCTCTGATCTCCCAGAGAAACCAACCATCAAAATCATCCTGATGACTGAGCTGGTACCAGACACTGCACAATCTGAATTATGTAGTGACACAAGCAGCCAGGCAGACACAGAGATTCTGTCCATCTCCTCTTCGGAAAGAAGTTTCCAGTGGCCAGAGGTGTTTGAAATTCCCAAATTTCCAGTTGATGTTGAGTATAGACTCCGTCAAGGTAACCTGCTGTATCTTAGGGATGCAGCCTATCTCAAAGTGACAAAAGAGCTGAAAGATAAGGCCATTTGACCATGGGCTTATACATTGTTTGCTGTGTTTCATCTTTCAGGTTTATTACGAGTTCAGCAGAATGGTTGGGAAAAACCTCAGAGAAGACTTCTTTGATGCACTTGACCGTTTCTCTCCAAGCCTGATGGACCTCTTCATGAAGAAGACAGGCCTTACTGGACAGCTTTTGGCTGAGCTTTTACGCCGGACAAAGGTGAGTTGAGTTGTCTACATCAGTCTACTCCTTGTCTTCCCACAATGCAAGTTTCTCTTCTTTCCCTTTATCTGTACTTTCTGTTTCCTCTTTTCGCTACCTTTCTCTCTTTCCTCTTTTCATTGTGATCCCCTTACCTCTGTATTTTCTAAACTCATTTCTTTACCTCTCATGCCGTTGCATTTTTCTCCCTTTTCAGATTCCTTTCTGCTTTGCTCTCCTGTTTTCTTGTTTCATCTCTCCTCCTCTTCCCTTTCATCTCCTCTTTTCCTCTCCATTCTCTTTCATTTCATTCTCTCTCATCTCCTGCCTCAGTTCCTCATCTTCTTTCCTGTCCTCTCTCCTCTTCTTTAATGTACTCTCCTTCTGTCTTCTCTTGAAGATTTGCAGTTTTCTACGTCTACTAAGGATATATCTGAGTATCCTTAGTAAACTAGTGTTATATTCTTTGCCCTCTCCAGACCACTGAGCCAACAGACATCAGGTGCCTTTGTCTTCGGGGACGATCAGTCATCTTGGGAGATAATCGTTCTGCCTTCTTTAAGACTGCCTCTGTAAGTAAAATAATTTGTTTACTGTTTATTTTCTCTGAGGCTAAACATCTAACTGGCATGACTGTGTCCTCTACTTGTCAGTCTATTTAGGATGCAACTGGCAAGGACTCGTACAGTCAGACTCCAATGGGAATCCTCTGCATTGATGAAGAAAGTCCTCAACTGAACCCGTCCAGAGTGGGAATCATCCCGGAAGGGAGTGTGGTGATGGACGAGCTGACCAACCTTCCACAGGCCTTCTGTGTCCTTTTTGGACTGATTACGCCCTGCACCTGGATTATCCCAGGTACATGAAAACACTTTCAACTTTGTCCAGCAGGTGATGCTCAACCTCGGTAAAAGTGAGCTGGCACCCAAAATTCAGACACTGAAAAATCAGCTTGAATTCTAAAATGGGGTTTCAAGTAGATATGCTACTGCTCCAGATATCAGGGGCCTCATTTATAAAAGAGTGCTTAGGATTCATACTAAAAGTTGACGTGCGCCCAAAAGCTGAAAATGGCGTGCACCAAAAAATAATCTGATTTATAAAACCGTGCGCAGTGCGCACGCACACTTGCACGCAATGTTCTCTTTATAAATCACAAACCTCCCGGAGTTGTGCGCACCCAGATCCACCTCATATTCCGCCCTCTACACGCCCTAGTTCAACCATAAATGGTCATGCAAATCACCTCATGAATGTGATCTGCATATAAATAAGCCGGCATGCGAGTGTTCTCTCGTTGTGAGTCACGGCGACAGGTGTGAGAAACGAATCAAAAAACGGAATTTCTCCGAGACTGAGCTAAAGACCCTTTAATGGGAGGTGGAGGACTGAAGAAAGATTTTATTTGGTGGGCACAGCAGCGGGATCACTAAAAAAAGAAAGCGAAAAAAGTGGCAACACATCAACGCTGCTGATGTTTTCAGCTGTGTCTGTGGTACTGCACGGACAGTGACAGAACCAAAAAAAAAAAAAAAGTGGTCTGATCTCAAGGTACACCAAATATTTCTACTCCTTTACCAACATATAGTTATTGTGTTGCTTTTAAATTTGAGGATGTTTGACGTTGATGTGCGACATAAAGAATCATATTTATGAACATTATATATTATGAACTTGCTGGAGGCAAAAAGGAGTATGTGCCAGTGCCAATTACGCACGAGGGTCACCGCAGTATTTATATGTTTATGGTAATTAGTCTGATCAGACACCTGGCCTGAATTACAGCATGAACCAGTGGTATCCCTGTCCCAAAATACAACGTGTAATTTGAAATACAATTCAAATTCCTTCCTTCCTTCATGCCGGTTTTGTCATGAACAGCAAATGTCTAAGTAGGGCTGATGAAATGAGTGTGATGGTTGTGCTTAATGGCTGTATTTCGAGACATGATAAATGCACTGAAAATATTTAGCTAAATAAATAAATATATTCCATGCAGTCACGCCATCCTCTCCCCCTCCTGCGCTCACAGAGTGGACAATGAGACGATAGAGGAAATTAAATATGTATTTATAAAGAATTTCAATTCGGGACTTGAGTTGGATTTTACGTTTTTATGAAACAATTATCACTCACTCCAAGCGCAAAATAAGGCTGCTGGATTTAATTTAAATGATAACGTGGATCTAAAGTGGATATAGCGTGACATTAAATTTGTGTGAGACATCAATAAAAATCTGACTCCACTCCTCCACCTCGCTGTCTGCGTTGCCACTTCCCAGTGTCTCCAAAATGTGCGCACGCATGGCTCAGAGTTTGCTTACAGGTGCGCACATTCTCCCGCCAAGTTTATTTTTATAAATCACAACCTTTGCGTGGTAAGTAGCGTACGCCACTTTCAAGCCACGTTTTGTGCGTAAGCAAGCTTTATAAATGAGGCCCCAGGTGCTTAGTTTTTAACGTTGCACTTTCAGAAAAGCGTGTTGCTGTTTGTGCACTGTTTGCACTTTATGTCTTATGACATAGGCACTGATGTCATGGGTTGTTGATCCAGTTGCTGTCATTTCATTGTTCGAAACGTGTTATTTTGTTACTAGGTTTTTGTAAACCAATGGATCAGCAGATCAGATCAGCAGGGTTTGAGGGGTGTTCAAAGCATTTGTAGCTTATTTTTGGATTAGTAAGAAAATATTTCTGTCTGTTCAAGTAAAAATCCTGATTAATAAGATTGTATATTTACCAAGTCTTGGCATAAAGAAAAATAAGCCCCATACTGTCAGGATTGTGAACTCAGGGTATGGTTGTTAAATGGTGAATTTTTCTGCTACAGTTTTTTGCAAACTTTTAGAGTGGTATATTAATGTGTAAATTTGATTAAAACAGAGGAAAACCCAGCATTATGTTCCATGACTTTCATGTTGTAGTTTTACATTAAAACTTCTACAGCAAAATAAAAGAGAAAAAGAAGTCATTCAAGTCATTTTGTTATTTGCTTTTTTGTTTATTAAAATTAATATTGCTAGTGATTTTGAATAAAATCAACTTGGAATTAAGTGTCATAATCAACTCAATATATTAAGTTGAATAATTATACAAAGCAATTTATATTGCAAAAGATTTTAATTTAAATCAACTTGGAATTTAGTGTAATGAACTTAACAATATTAAGTTTAATGATTATACAAAGCAATTGATATTGCAAAATATTTTAAGTTAAATTAACTTGGCATTTAGCGTGTTGCACTTAAAATAGCAATTCCATTCCCATCAAGCATTTAAGTTAAATTCACTCAAGTTTTCATTACAAATTACTTAAATTTTTTAAGGCAACCGGTTTCTTCAAATTTTTTAAGTAAATTCAACTTATCCGGTCTTACAGTGTATATGTATACACACATCTGCTATTTATTTGTTATTGTTGCATTACTCTTGCTCGCCTAGAATTTGATAATAATCACATGCAATAATTCAAACCCTTCATTCCAAATTATCTTCAAGCGTTATAATGTAATGTAATCAATAAGGTCTAATCAACCTCCTTGACCACCTCACTGTATAGGGTTATGTACAGCCTACGATAAAGTAGCTACTAGCAAGAGTCCCATGTTAAGGCTTAAGTCCCAACAGCAGGGTCCTGTCCTAGATTACAAAAAATGTACAAATGCTAAGTTCAAATATGCAGTCCGCTATGTAGGTAAGAATGAACAAGCAATGAGAGCTGACTCTATGGCTGAGAAGTTGCTTGGTAACAATGTCACTGGCTTTTGGAAGGAGGTGAGAACCCTGAACAGGAGCAATACATTGTTGCCATGCACCATAGAGGGGGTCTCGGGTACAGACAATATAGCTGAGTTGTGGAGGCAACACTACTCTGACCTTTTTAATTGTGTGATAAGTGATCCCTTTAATGTGGGAAATATTACCCATGACGATGTGGTGTCTATTAAAACTGTTGAGGTCCAGCAAGCCATAGCACAGTTGGCCGATAATAAAGCTAGTGGCTTAGATGACATCACTGCAGAGCACCTTAAGCTAGCTAGCCTTAGGGTTGCAGCTCTGCTTGCCATTTGCTTTACTGGTCTCATGAGCCACGGTGTGTTGCCTCAGTCTATGTTGTCTGTCATTCTTGTGCTGGTCATAAAAGACAAAGCAGGTATGGTAGGAAGCATAGATAATTACAGGCCCATTGCTCTGGCCAGTGTGTTATCCAAAGTACTGGAAAGAATTTTATTAGATCATTTAAGCCTCTATATATCCACAACAGACAATCAGTTTGATTTTAAAGCAAAGCATAGTACTGATTTGTGTATATATGCTATGAAAAAAATTGTTGACACCTATAGAAGGCAGAATTCTTCTGTATTAATTGGTTTCATTGATGCCTCTAAGGCGTTTGATCGGGTCAACCACCAGAAACTGTTTTCAAAACTGAGGCAAAGAGGTGTGCCTGGCAGCATAACCCGTATCCTGGCATTCTGGTATGCCAACCAGAATATGCAGGTTAGATGGGGTAATAGAGTATCCATGCCCTTTGGTGTTGGTAATGGGGTGAGGCAGGGGGGGTTACTCTCCCCAGCTCTCTTCAATCTATACATGGATGATTTATCTGACCAGCTAAATCACTGTAGGACTGGTTGTATGATTGGTAACACTTTAGTTAACCACCTTATGTATGCAGATGATTTGGCCATCGTCTCCCCTAGCAGTGCTGGGTTTCAACAGCTATTGAATATCTGCTCCATCTATGGTGTCAAATTTGATGTACAGTATGTTACGGTCTCCGGACCTTTGTACATTTATTTTCTGTGTTTAATGTGCTGTGCACGTCATTGTGTGGGTTATTCGGCCAGCACCTGTCAATCAATTATGTGTGTCTAATTGTCTGCTCTTCTGGAGGGAATCCCCGGTGAACCACGCCTCCAGCCCGCCCTCCTCTGCTGCTGTTCAGTGTTCCCCCGCTTGCAGGTCGGCAGGCCCTCTCGCCGTCGTCGTTGGTTTCGGCCAATCACCGCCTCGCTCGCCTCTCGTCTGAACCTTTAAAAGCTGCACGCAGTCAAGAGCAATGGCGGCTGTGATTTAATCTGAGCAGTCCGCCTCGCTCCTTTGTATTTTGCTGTTGCCGTGATCTGTACCTTATGTGTGTGTATCTGGGGAATCACAGGGCATTAGGACATTATTTCTTAGCGTAGCCACATATCGTTGTGCACACACGTAGTTACTGGATGTTTAGATCACTAGGTTTATGGGTGTCGGTTTGCATGTAGTTTTATTTGGCAGGTAAGTCGTAGAGCAGACAGCCAGGTTATTTTGTTATTCGAGGTGGCCCTCCGCCACAATTAGGTAAGTTAGTTGGGGAGTTTATTTTGGTTGGTGACAGGTCAGAGTTTTGTTTTAATTGTTTTATGGTTTGCCGTCACCCACAGCCCTTCCCTGAGTTTGTTTTGTTTAAATGTAGCCTAATTTAACGCCGAGGCTCTTTTCGTGAAGCCCGAGCTGTGGGTTGTTTTACAGAGCCTCCGAGCAGGTTTTTCTTTGCTGTACCGCTTTTCTAACAAAGCGTAGCTTATATTGTTTCATTTGTTGTCTGAATAAACGGCCAATTGCCTTATTCACTTACTTGTTTGGTTTTATGTTGCTTCCCTTACCCCTAGACATTTACTGGGTTGTAACATAAATGGGGGCTCGTCCGGGATTACTGCCTATTGTTAATTGATTCCTCGTGGTTGTTTGCTTGTTTGCTTGTTTGTTTGTTGATTGATTGATTGGTCGCCGGTGCGCGGATGGCGTTCACTCTTGAGAAATTTTTGCAAACTCCCTCCCTCGATTTGCTTGATGTGTGTAGGAAGGATGATTTGCTGCAGATTGCAGGCCACTTCAGTGTTTCGGCTTCTCGGCAGCTGGTTAAAAAGGAGATCAAGGCTCTTGTGGTCAGTAAATTAGTGGCGTTGGGCTTGATTGTTGCTGCGCCGCCTCCAGCGTCCGCAGTGCAGGTTGGTGGCACCCTGACTCAGGGCAGCCGTGGGGGAGAAGACCCCAGTGCCGCGGTAGAGGATGTAGAGCAGGCAGAAGGTGGAGGGGACGGCGTGGGAGTGGAGCGGATTAATCCCCCGCTTACTCTCCCTAAGTACGATTCTCTCTCGCCTGGATCTTCGGAGGGGACTCGTAACGAGGCCCGCCTCAAGGTCCGCCTAGCTCGTCTCCGGATGGAGGCTGATGAGAAGGAGAGAAACCGTGAGCTTGAGTACCGCCTGCAGGTTAAAAAGCTGGAAATTGAGGCAGAGACAGCTGTGAGGATGCGGGAGCTTGAGCTAAAAAGAGAAGCTCTGGTGTCTGAAGCAGCCTCTTCTGTTGCAAAATCAAGTCTGATTCCCACTGTACCGGCCTTTGATATAAGTAAGCATATTGCTTCAGTGCCACAGTTCCGAGAATCTGAAGTGGACTCATATTTTTGTGCGTTTGAGCGCATTGCTTTGGCTCTTAAGTGGCCTTCAGATGTTTGGCCTTTGTTATTGCAATGTAAGATTCATGGCAAGGCCCAAGAGGTGGTTTCGGCGCTCCCTCTACAGGATAGTTTGTGCTACGACACGGTTAAGGCATCCATTTTACGTGCCTATGAGCTGGTTCCAGAGGCCTACCGCCAGAAATTTAGAGGCCACCGTAAATCTCCAGCTCAGACCTATGTGGAGTTTGCTAGGGATAAGGGAAGCCTATTTGATAAATGGTGTGCTGCTTCTGAGGTTCAGGACTTTTCTTCCCTGCGTGAACTTGTGCTGCTGGAAGATTTCAAGAAATGTTTGCTAGAGTGCATGGTGGTTTATTTAAATGAACAGAAAGTTAAATCCCTGTCTAGTGCAGCTGTGTTGTCGGATGAGTTTGTGCTTACTCACAAGGTTACGTACTCCTCCCCTGTTACTGATAAACCCCGTTCTGCTCCAGTTGCCTCAAGCAGTGGTAATAAACCTCCGGCTCCGACTCCGCGTAAAGAGGAGCGAGAGTGTTTTTACTGTCACAAAATAGGACACGTAATTGCCAACTGCTTGGCGTTAAAACGCAAGGAGCAACCACCGTCTCCGGGTGCTCGCCAACCAAAAGGCGTTGGATTAATTAATTCTTTATCAGATAACAGGTGTACAGACCCATGCGCCGATGACAGCTTCGATCCGTGTTTCAAACCGTTCATTCATGATGGTCTGGTGTCCCTCACTGGCGCGCCAGAGGATCAGCAGCCTGTGCGGTTCCTGCGCGACACCGGGGGCTCTCAATCCATCATTCTGGCCAGTGCGCTGCCGTTCTCAGACCAGTCAGCTTGTGGTTGCAGTACCGTACTTCGGGGCGTTGAAATGGGCTATATTCCGCGGCCTCTGCATCGTGTGCATATCCAATCCAAATTAGTGACCGGATTTTTCCCCGTAGCAGTCTGCCCGGCGCTGCCTATTCGCGGTATAGTAATGTTAATGGGGAATGATATTGCGGGTGGAAAAGTAACTCCAGCCCTCGAAGTACTGACCTCCACTCCACTCCCCTCTTGTTGCGACGCTGATTCTTCTCAGGCTCTGTTTCCCTCCTGCGTAATTACGCGCGCGCAGGCTCGGAAACTCGGTATGGAGGCTCATGCGTGTGAGCCCGAGGAGATTGATTTGTCCGATTGTGTCTTAGCAAAAGCCTTTGCTGAGGACACTGAGTTAAAAACTCCCATGATAGTTCCCAGCGCTAAACTTGTAGCTGAGAAGGCTCCGAGCGCCGCACTGCCTTCTCATGAGTTTCAGTTGCCTGTAACTCGGGAGAAGCTCATCGCTGCTCAGAAAGTCGACAAGAGTCTACAGAGTTGTCTTGCTGCGGTGGTAAGTAGTGATCCGACTGACGGTGAGTGCACGCACTATTTTGTAAATGATGACATTTTGATACGTAAATGGACACCTTTGACTGCTGAGGGCGCAGATTGGAATACAGTGCGTCAGATTGTTGTGCCCACAGCCTACCGCGAACAAGTATTAACTTTAGCACACGAGAGCCCTTGGTCTGGTCATTTGGGCGTTAACAAAATGTACAACCTCATTTTGAAACATTTCTTCTGGCCTGGTTTAAAATCAGATGTAGTCAAACACTGCCGCACATGCCACACATGTCAGATAGCAGGAAAGCCAAATCAGGTAATTCCACCGGCCCCGCTGCGTCCAATACCCGCTATAGGAGAGCCCTTTGAGCGTGTTATTGTAGATTGCGTCGGTCCATTACCTAGAACAAAAACAGGTAATCAATACCTACTCACCATTATGTGTGTTTCCAGCCGCTTTCCTGAAGCCGTGCCGCTGCGTAAAATCACCGCTGGTGCAGTTGTCAAGGCGCTGACTAAATTCTTTTCCACCTTTGGCTTGCCGCGTATCGTTCAGACTGATCAGGGCTCGAACTTTCAGTCAAAACTCTTCAACCAAGTCCTGAAATCCTTGGGTGTGAAGCATATAGTGTCCAGTGCTTATCATCCCGAGTCCCAGGGCGCGTTGGAGCGTTGGCACCAAACATTAAAATCCATGCTGCGCAAATACTGTTTAGAGACGGGGAAAAAACTGGGATGAGGGAGTTCCTTTTGCTTTATTCGCTGCTCGTGAGGCTGTGCAGGAGTCCCTGGGTTTCAGTCCAGCTGAGCTTGTTTTCGGTCACGCTGTTCGCGGCCCCCTTAACGTCCTTAAAGACAGGTTCCTCTCAGCTGAGTCACCTCCGGAGCGGAATGTTCTGGACTTGGTGAGCAAGTTCCGTGAACGGTTGCATCACACCTGCTCGCTTGCTCAGAAAGCTCTTGCCAGTTCCCAAGTTGAAATGAAAATACAGTTTGATCGTTCTGCTGTAGCTCGGCAGTTTGAAGTTGGTGCTGAAGTTTTGGTTTTGCTTCCCATCCCTGGCTCTTCCCTCTCAGCGCGCTTTTCTGGGCCATACCATGTTCTGAAAAAATTAAGTGACACTGACTACGTGATTGGCACCCCTGATAGAAAACGGAAAACTCGCGTCTGTCACGTTAACATGATGAGACGTTATCACTCCCGTGGTGGCGAATGTAGTCCTGTAGTGCCGGCCTGTTCTGCTCTCATTGTAACCGAGTCCAGTGCCGATGAGGGAGATGGTTTACGCGTGCGTCCTTCCTCTGTTCAAGGTGCGCGTTTGCCAAATTCCCAGATGCTGGTTGAGTTGCCTCAACATCTCACTCATCTGGAGCCTGAGCAACAGCGAGATGTTACCGACTTAGTGGCGGAGTTTCCGTGCCTCTTTGGTGACATCCCCACTCGCACCACTGTGTTAGAACATGATATAGATGTAAAAGACGCAAAACCTATTAAGCAGCACCCGTACCGTGTTAACCAGCTAAAACGTGAACTAATGAAAAAAGAAACTCAGTATCTGTTACAACATGGTTTAGCCACAGCCAGCTCCAGTTCGTGGAGTTCGCCGTGTCTGCTGGAGGGAAAGCCCGACGGCTCGCCTAGATTCATTACTGACTTTCGTAAAGTAAACGCTGTCACCGTGCCTGATTCGTATCCTCTCCCGTGCATGGAGGATTGTGTAGATAACTTAGGTCACGCTCAGTACGTCAGTAAGCTGGACCTCTTGAAAGGGTACTGGCAAGTGCCACTGACAGAACGTGCCTCTGAGATTTCCGCCTTCGTTACCCCGACTGTTTTTTACAGTATACCGTGATGGCATTTGGTATGTGTAACGCACCCGCTACTTTCCAGCGTTTAGTTGATACAGTTTTGGCCGGTGTAACAAATTGTAACGCCTACTTAGATGATCTGATTGTGTACTCCTCGTCTTGGAGTGAGCATCTCAAAAGCCTGCGAGAGGTTTTCTGTCGCTTAGCCGCCGCGTCGCTCACTTTAAATCTGGCCAAGTGCGAGTTTGGAAAGGGTACCGTGACGTACTTGGGCAGGCAGGTTGGTCAAGGCCAAGTCCGTCCGGTAGAGACCAAAGTCAGTGCGGTAGCAGAGTTCCCTGTTCCAACAACCAGACGTGCTTTGCGGCGATTCCTTGGCATGACTGGGTACTATCGGAGTTTTTGCCGGAACTTCTCCGACGTAGTTGCTCCGCTGACTCGCCTAACCAGTCCCAAGGTAAATTATCAGTGGTCTCCCGAGTGTCAGCACGCGTTTGAGAGCGTGAAAGCCCTCCTGTGTCACGCGCCTGTACTCGCTGCTCCTGATTACGCGCTTCCGTTTAAGTTAGAGGTTGACGCTAGTGCGGTCGGTGCTGGTGCAGTGTTGCTGCAAGAGGATGCGGCAGGCGTCGAGCATCCTGTTAGCTATTTCTCGCGAAAGTTTAACACTCACCAGCTTCGTTATTCGACCATAGAAAAGGAGACGCTTGCCTTGCTATGGTCACTCCAGCATTTTGAGGTGTATCTTGGGTCTTGTAGTCTCCCCCATCGTCGTTTACACCGACCATAACCCCCTCGTATTCCTTGCGCGCATGTATAATCACAACCAACGTCTCATGCGCTGGGCTCTGTTGGTTCAAGAGTGGAACCTTGTGATTAAGCATAAGAAAGGGGCCGATAATGTCGTAGCCGACGCTCTGTCCCGTGTGTGTAATTTATTTGGTAACAAATCCGGCAGGTTTGTATTTATGTGGGGGGGTGTTACGGTCTCCGGACCTTTGTACATTTATTTTCTGTGTTTAATGTGCTGTGCACGTCATTGTGTGGGTTATTCGGCCAGCACCTGTCAATCAATTATGTGTGTGTCTAATTGTCTGCTCTTCTGGAGGGAATCCCCGGTGAACCACGCCTCCAGCCCGCCCTCCTCTGCTGCTGTTCAGTGTTCCCCCGCTTGCAGGTCGGCAGGCCCTCTCGCCGTCGTCGTTGGTTTCGGCCAATCACTGCCTCGCTCGCCTCTCGTCTGAACCTTTCAAAGCTGCACGCAGTCAAGAGCAATGGCGGCTGTGATTTAATCTGAGCAGTCCGCCTCGCTCCTTTGTATTTTGCTGTTGCCGTGATCTGTACCTTATGTGTGTGTATCTGGGGAATCACAGGGCATTAGGACATTATTTCTTAGCGTAGCCATATATCGTTGTGCACACACGTAGTTACTGGATGTTTAGATCACTAGGTTTATGGGTGTCGGTTTGCATGTAGTTTTATTTGGCAGGTAAGTCGTAGAGCAGACAGCCAGGTTATTTTGTTATTCGAGGTGGCCCTCCGCCACAATTAGGTAAGTTAGTTGGGGAGTTTATTTTGGTTGGTGACAGGTTTTGTTTAAAAGTAGCCTAATTTAATGCTGAGGCTCTTTTCGTGAAGCCTGAGCTGTGGGTTGTTTTACAGAGCCTCCGAGCAGGTTTTTCTTTGCTGTACCGCTTTTCTAACAAAGCGTAGCTTATATTGTTTCATTTGTTGTCTGAATAAACGGCCGATTGCCTTATTCACTTACTTGTTTGGTTTTATGTTGCTTCCCTTACCCCTAGACATTTACTGGGTTGTAACACAGTACAATGCCAAAAAAGTGTGGTAATGATCTGTAGAACTAAAGGGGACAGGGATCTCACTTTTCCTGCCTTTTATCTGTCTGATAATGTTTTATCTGTCTGTCATAAAACAAAATATCTGGGTCACTTTATGACAGACCAAATGTCTGATGATGATGACATGTATAGACAGCGGCGGATGTTGTATGCCCAGGCTAACATGTTGGTTAGGAAATTCCATCTCTGTTCTGAGGAGGTAAAGATAAGTCTCATTAGGGCCTACTGTACCCCTTTGTACACTGCCCCCTGTGGGTCAAGTATAAAAAAGCTAGCCTCCACAAACTCCAGGTTGCATACAATGACTGTATGAGGATTCTGCTGAGAAAACCCAGGTGGACTAGTGCAAGTGAACTGTTCTGTCATGCAGGTGTCAGCACTTTCCAGGCACTTTTAAGAAATTTGATGTACAAATTTATTGGGCGTTTGAATGTCTCTCAAAACTCTAATATAATGCTGCTAACCAACCCTGGTATTAGTGCTGTCAGATACCAATCAGAGATGTGGAAGGTTTGGTATAAGTGCCTTTTATAGATATTTGTATATTGTGTATTTGTGTGTTGTTGTCTGTCGTTTTATCTGGACCCCGTGTCTGCAAATAAAGTTGATTGATTGATTGATTGATTGATTGATTGATTGATTGATTGATTGACTGAAATGGTGCCGCCATGTAAAACATAGCACTGGTGCCTAGATCACTACAAGTAGTATCCCCTCTTTTACAGTATCACCAGTGTAATTTACATTATAATGTCCCCCCTTTGAGGCCTAGAATTGTTCCCAACATTAATGGTGCCCCTTGGTGAGGCCTAATATTGTTGTATCCAACAACAGAGTGACTTAAAAGTTACTTATTGTTTTGTACATATGTATTGGGTTTCAGCTGGATTTTTTTATATTTTCTCTCATATGATATGCAGATAAGGTCAGTCTATACAGAATATTCCTATTCACCCATGTGTGGAGCTTATGCTTTGACACACAGCTTAAGTGCTATTAGGCCTACATGTATTGCCAGTTTACTTTTTTGGGCCTATTCTACACCGTCACACATACACATGCACATACCTTGTATATTCCCTGGTTGCAGCCATTGTAAGTACTCTCCATGGTATAACTTCTCAGCACGCCCATCTCCCTCCAGACAACCACCCTGGCTGTAGCAGAGCGAGACTTCTCTACCTGCCCAAATCACAAATTAATCTGAAGCTGAAAACAATAGCAGCTCTGATATGGTTTATCTTAAGTATTAACCCTCTATGGTACGCATCATGATGCCAGTTGGTAAAAAAATGTTAGGGATGTTTTTTTGTCATAAAATAGACCAAGTAAACATAATCAAGAGACATTTTCAAAAAATATTATTTTATTAGTAATTTTTTGTTGATGTTGCCATGCGGCAACACCGTACGATAGTGGAAATTAATGAAAACAAGACAGTTTTGTTTATAATTGTAAAAACCTTTATTTAAAAACTCAGGCTATAGCCTCAACAGTCCCCAGTAATAGTTAAAAATGTACCTCATTTGAAAGTTAAAACCATTTAAAAAGATATTTTTCATCATTTCATTCCAATTTTTCTACTATATCATTTGAATAATTGTTTTGATTTGATCTGAGTGTCTTGATGCTGCCGTCTTTGCCTTACTGCTTGTGGAAATTGATGAAACAGTTCTTCTCAGTTGTGAGGCACAGGTAGGTCTCACACTTTGTGCACTGCACTCTGACAATACCCGTACAGCCTGGGTATTTGCACTGGCCCCTTTTCGCCATGACGACAGGCCAGTAATCAGTGCTGTCCCAACGCACAGCTGCTGGTGGCACTGGTGCAGTGGGACCTCTGCTCCTCTTCCCAGCCAGGTCTCCCTCAACATGTTGGGAGGGTCTTCCCCTCTTCTTCCTCTACATGCAAAGGCAGCTTGCAACCTCACTTTTGAACTGGAGCAGGCTATGGACCTCTCTCTGTGGGATGCTGTACTTTCACCCACACTGCACTGTCACTGCACTTTCATCCTCACTGTCCTCGCTGTCTCCACTGTCCTCGCTGTCTTCACTGTCATCATTCTGTGGCTCATAGTCTTCATTATTCTCACTGTCTCAATCATCCTCACTCTCACCTTGCTTGGTTGCAAGCTGCTCGTTTTCTTCATCACTAAATCCTAATTCATCCTCACTACCATCTACAGGGAGGGCTAGTTTGGCTTTCTTCCGTGAGGAACCATAAAACACTCTTGCAGTCATTCTGT
Organism: Epinephelus cyanopodus; assembly: GCA_026686955.1. Classification (NCBI taxonomy): domain Eukaryota; kingdom Metazoa; phylum Chordata; class Actinopteri; order Perciformes; family Serranidae; genus Epinephelus; species Epinephelus cyanopodus. The sequence goes on along the minus strand of CM048917.1, from coordinate 44,358,466 downwards.
AAATGGTAGAAAAAAGTGTGAGATATAATCATATGCAATGTGGAAAGGACTCACAAAGTGCATTATTATAGTAGACTCCAGAAGATCAGTGTATACCAATGCAATTGCTAATAAGTTTAACTTTACTACACCTAACATTCAAATGTGTATCTGTCAAATTGATGGACCTGAAAAAATAACTAAATGGGTCCACATGGTACAATATGCTTTTGAACAATGTAGGCCTGTGACTTAATCCAAAATGCTATCAACATGCCAGGCTAGCAATTCAATGGTACGGTGCCATATGGCAACTTCCAAATTTTAACAGTTTAACATTATTTAATGATCAAGTACAGTGCAATAAACTACAAAATAGTGAACTTACCTCACTTAATGTTGAGTATGTATTTTTTTCCTCATCGAAAAATGTCATAAATACTTTTTCAGATGATTTTTGAGGAGTCAAATGGCGAGGCTCCTCCCTGTGAAGAGGTCTGCAGAAAAGGGCTCCAAAATTCCCTCCAGAAAGTCATGGACAAATTTAAACACTGCTATTGGTTCTCTTAGGACCCCAACTCTCTTTCAGTGCACTACATCATAAAAGGGGAGGTACTGTGTGTGTGTGTACAAGGAATTCAATGGGTTTGTTACCAAATGCAACATTGTACCATAGAGGGTTGATTATTTGTTTTGGGACTTCAAACAGAATAAGAATACAGGTAAAAAAAAAAAAAAAAAAAAAGATTAATACAATCAATGATATAAACACTGATGAAAAACAGCTTATTGGTCTTATTGTTATGGTTATTACCAAATAGTTGCAGCTGTTGAAAGAAAAAGCCGGTGCGATACGATCCAAGGTCTTTGGAATGGTCTGGAGAGAGAGAGAGAGAGAGAGAGAGAGAGAGGGAGAGAACACAGACTTTTGTCAGTGCTTGCTCTGGTTTTACAGTTTCAGCTGCAGTCCACCACTGGGACATGAATAACATAAATCCTCTATGGCCACGGTATTTGTGTATGTGTGTGTGTGTGTGTGTGTGTGTGTCTTACCCTATATCCAGGGTCCTCTTTCAATCCCACAGTGTTAACGGTAGAGCCAGATTGCCATAGAGTCTCCTTAACACTGCAGCCATACAGGAAGACATTTTTCTTTCTGGAGTGGCCGTGGTAATCACAGAAAACCTGGAAGAGGAACATGACTATGTAGGGCTGCATTACACCTCCCTCCAAATTAAAGTGATAATAAAAATTTAAAGACATTTGAGACACATTTCAAACAGACTTCTTAGGTGTTGGATGATCTGACAGGATTTTTTTTTTTTTTTTGTATTATTCAGTGATGTAGAAATAACACCAGGGACACGTGCTCTGGGGAGAACCATAGCTCTAATATAATCTTTGATTCACTAGCAAGGATCACGCCACAACAATATGAAGTTAAACGTATTAATGAAATGTTCTGAGGTATGAGATGATGTTGATGGTGAGTGAATGTAGAGGGGAGGGGCAGAGATGGATAAAGGATGTCATCAGCCGGGCTGGTCCAGAGGGTATGTTGGATGCTGGGCAGAAGGAGACTCAGTGAGGGGGTTCCATCTCAGCGTTTTCCGCCCAAGCTGATTATGGACCCCCCGACTGTACCTAGAATGACACATGGGAGAGATATGCACTAGATGGAATTGGAAGGGATGAGAGGAGTAGTGGAGATGATGAAGAGAAGGGGAAAGGGTGGGTGAGAAATCTGAGACAAACAGGGCTGGATGGGTTGACCAGGTATATGTAGGCTTGTCAGGTGATTAGAGGTGTGGTTGAGACGTGACCCTGCTCCTGAACCTAAGTTAACTAGTTAACTTCATTTATGGAATTCCAAACCTGATAAATGTCTGGTAGAATATTTACTCCAACTTCTGTACCTTTTATTAACATTCTTCTCTTTTTCTTGTATACAGATATAGTATCTCTACTTAGTTAAATTGAATGTTGACATAACTAATGTTGGCATTGTATTTTTCTGCAAACCATGAATATATAACATTTGTACATTGCATACGTAGCAAATCAACATTTCTATAGTGACATAGTTCAGATTAAATGTATATGGCCTGACTCTTACAGCAGTGACACATATGTATATATGTCATATATATGACACACATGGCATGAAACCAAGGCAAGACTGTAACCAAACATCAGCCAGCCTGTTCACATTCCCATCAAAAAAACATTGCTTGGTCAGTGGCTGTTATGTGCCTGTGCGTTTTGGGCCCGCCCTGTGTTTTGTGTTTTTTTCCCTTTTCTTTTTACAGCATACAGCTGATCTCCATCAATCCTTATCAGTGAGAATATGAATGGAGGAGCAGTAGTGCCGCTGCCAGTGGGCCAAGAGGCTGTGACAGAGTAGTGTCATTCAGACGTGGGTAACGATTGAGAGTTTTGGCTTGGTGCTGTAATATTTAGTTGGCTGTGATTAATCTGTTCTGTTCTGTGTGTTTCCCTGCGACAGGAAACCCAGTTCCCTTTTGAAGCCCGTTTTTCATTGGTGGTCCTTTCTTCACATTTTCTAAGTATAAAACAGATCTGCAAATACACAAACAAATTCCACAAATAAAAAAAAAATATCTGTGAATACATTAAATTAATTGGTGGTTAAGGTCTTTGATAGAACAGCTGTTGGTGTTGGTCTTTTTGTTTAGAAATGTAGTATTGTAGTTTTATTGTTCATTGTTGATATGTAGATTGTGCTAAGCTAACGTTAGCTACTGAAACAGCATCTGTTGCCATGGCCAGTCATGTTGCGGGCTGCTGGGGGGATGAAAGCAGGATGCAGCATTTTATACATCATAAATAAACCAGAAGTCAGCACCATCCAACCTGTAAAGAGGGCCACTGTAGAAGATGCTGGTGACTGACATCCAGACATCCCTCCACAACCTTTCAATGCTAGTGTAATCAGTAGAAAATTATGGAGTTTAAGATTTAGACATTTTCAGCACAGCATTTAAAAGACCGTTTTATTGTTAAACAATAATAGAAAATAAATACAGCTATTCATAAAATATATTTGTATTCATAAGAGTGTAAATAAAAACCTGGATGAGCACCAACTTCCTAATGTTAAATTCAGACAAAACTGAAGTTATTGTTCTTGGCCACAAACAACTCAGAGACTCTTTATCTGATGACATAGTTTCTCTCGATGGCATTGCTCTGGCCTCTAGCACTACCGTAAGAAACCTCGGAGTAATATTTGATCAAGATCTGTCTTTTAATTGTCATTTAAAACAAACCTCATGGACTGCATTTTTTCATCTGCGTAATATTGCAAAAATTAGGCCTATCCTGACCCAAAAAGATGCAGAAAAATTGGTCCATGCTTTTGTTACCTCAAGGCTGGATTACTGTAACTCTCTATTATCAGGTAGCTCTAGTAAGTCCTTAAAAACTCTCTAGCTAATTCAGAATGCAGCAGCACGTGTACTAACAGGAACTAAGAAACAAGATCATATTTCTCCTGTTTTAGCTTCTCTGCACTGGCTCCCTGTAAAATCCAGAATTGAATTTAAAATCCTACTGTTAACTTATAAAGCTCTAAATAGTCAAGCTCCGTCATATCTTAGAGAGCTCATAGTGCCATATTATCCCACCAGAACTCTGCGCTCGGAGAATGCAGGGTTACTCGTGGTCCCTAAAGTCTCCAAAAGTAGATCAGGAGCCAGAGCCTTCAGCTCTTAGGCTCCTCTCCTGTGGAATCATCTTCCTGTTGCGGTTTGGGAGGCAGACACCGTCTCCACATTTAAGACTAGACTTAAGACTTTCCTCTTTGATAAAGCTTATAGTTAGGGCTGGCTCAGGCTTGCCTTGTACCAGCCCCTAGTTAGGCTGACGTAGGCCTAGTCTGCTGGAGGATCCCCTATAATACACCGGGCATCTTTTCTTTCTCTCTCTCTCTCTCTCTCTCTCTCTCTCTCTCTCTCTCTCTCTCTCTCTCGTGTCCTATTACTGCATCTTGCTACCTCGGCCATTCTGGATGTCACTAACTCGGCTTCTCAGGAGCCTTTGTGCTCCACTGTCTCTCAGGTTAACTCATATCGCAGCGGTGCCTGGATAGTGTGATGTGTATGGTTGTGCTGCTGCGGTCCTGCCAGATGCCTCCTGCTGCTGCTGCATCATTAGTCATACTTCTACTGTTATTATTACATATATGATTATTGCCACACATGCATACTATCAGATATTAATATATTATTACTAATTATAATATTATTACTTTCATTAATGTTGTTTTGAGCTACTGTCATTACCATTTGTCCTGCATCTCCCTCTGTCTTTCTCTCTCTCTCTCTCTCTCTTTCTGTCTCATTGTGTCATACGGATTACTGTTAATTTATCATGTTGATCTGTTCTGTATGACATCTATTGCACGTCTGTCCGCCCTGGAAGAGGGATCCCTCCTCAGTTGCTCTTCCTGAGGTTTCTACCTCATTAATTAAATTGATTGATTGATAAGAATGAATAAAAATGCAAAATATAAGCGTACCCACATCTGATCTAACCCATGCAGTCTCTGTTCTAACTACTGAGTTTTCTAGTTTTCAATAGAGCAATAAGTCATGATGACACAAAAACACTACGACCAGTAGGTGGCAGTAGCAGGTCAGCTGGCCAAACAAAAATAACTGCCAACTGATTATACAAAATACCAACAGCTATTACAAGTTATCTTTTACAGGTTGGATGGTACTGACTTCTGGTCTATTTACAATGTATAAGATGCTGCACCCCGCAACATGAAGGTTTATTGTTGCCATACCAACAGATGCCGTTTCAGTAGCTAATGTTAGCTTAGCGCAATCTACATATCAACAATGAACAATAAAACTACAATACATTTCTAAACAAAAAGACCAATACCAACAGCTGTTCTATCAAAGACCTTAACCAGGGTGTTGCCACTTCTCATATCTTACAACAGTTAACATAACCTCACTGAAACAATGTAACCTAACTAAACACGGTGCAGTCAGCACACATTACATTAAGTTGGACATTACAACTACATCAGTAAGAGTAAACTAATAATAAGATGTGAAGTGCTTTGTGACTTTAATCCTACTCGAAAGAATAAATGAAAACTGTAAAGGATGAATTGACTGATAACTGCCAACTGAAGAAGCAGCAAAGCCACCTTAGAGAACTGAATGATGGCCACTAGCATCGTCGTGCCTTTCATACTCAAACAGAAATGTATACAAAAGTATGTGGCAGATAATATACATAGAACAAATAAACACACACTAATACTCACTGTATGACATTAACATAAAACACTGAATGCACGTTAGCACGTTCACAGATATTTTTTTTATTTGTGGAATTTGTTTGTGTATTTGCAGACCCATTTTATACTTAGCCTACAAAATATTTTTGTGAGTTTACAAATCTTTTTTTTGTATTTGTGGAAGGTGTTTTATATTTACAGATTACATATTTACACACAGATTGTTGATCTCTTCACACACTTAATTATGAAAGAAATCTATCTCCATAGAAACTGAACTGAGTCAGAGCAAACAGTGGATTTTCTTTACTTCCTTGTTTATGAGAAAACCTGGGGTGGTGTTTTCTTTTGTTTAGCAAACTGTGTGGATTGAACTGAATTGAACTGTGATATGTTATTTGGAAATCCTGGAGTGGAGTTTTTTCTTTGAACTGCATTGAACTGACTGAACGGAACAGGACATTTCTTTTCTTTGGTAAAAAAATAAATATATATACATATATATGTATATGTATATATATATACTTTCTTGAAACTGATTACAGTTGTATTTGTATATATATATATATACTTTCTTGAAACTGATTACAGTTGTATTTGTATTTTTGAAAATTTAGTATAATTGTTTTGTTCTACAGAAACCAGGTAAAAACAGTTTAATTTTGTGTGTTAAGGGACCTGTTTTATGGGTTTTATGGTTTCTTTGTGGGGTTTGAATGAGTAAAAGAAAAATATTTGTTTCATGTGTCAAAGCGCTACAAAAGATATACTGATAAGCTTTTTGGATACTATTCAAATAAAAAGCAAACCTTATGGGACAACTTGGATGCATTCTTTTTTTTTTTTTTTCTTAATGCTCTGCATAGTATCGGATCGGACTCGGTTTCAAAATAAAGGACTCTGTATTGGACCGGATACAAAAAACAAATGTGATCAGAACATCCCTAGATCTAACTCAAAGTATTAAAAAAGAAGCACCAAATTAAACAGAGAACAAACCAGGATGGCACGACAAACAGAGAGGTTGGCTGACAATGAGGGTGTGGTAGGGAGCACCAAGGTGGAGCAAACGTGACTAATACAGAACCGGTGTGCAGGGAAAACTCTGGAGCAAGACTGAGGCTGCATCCCAAGTCTCTTATTTTATACTGCTAACTCCTAGCTCCTGACTTGAACCAGAGAGGTTCCTAACAGGAAGTCTTTTTCAGCTTGAGGCCCTGACATATAAATACCCACCCCCTATGAGAAGGCGGAGAAACAGCGCAACTGTACCCGTTGCATGCATTCTTTGCAATGAAACGCTGTAATTCACATGCCTACGTGACTACAAAGAGTAACGTTAATGATATTTCCTGCAAGACTGTCATGTTGTAATTAAGTTTATTTCATTCACAACCATGTGTGGCTGTTAAATGTGCAGCTGCTCATGTCCAGAACCACATGTGTTGATATAACACCACGCACACATGCACACACAAACAAAAATTTGCCCATCATTAATTGTCCTGCATGTCATATGAGTGGAATAATGTTTAATAGCCTGTAGGTAATATTAATTAATATTATTACTTTCATTAATGTTGTTGTAAACTATTGTCATTACTGTCTGTCTCTGTGTCTCTTTGTCTCTGTCTCTGTCTCTCTGTCTCTCTCTCTAGCCCTCTGTCTCTCTCTCTTTCTGTCTCATTGTGTCATACGGATTATACTGTTAAATTATTATGCTGATCTGTTGTGTACGACATCTATTGCATGTCTGTCCATCCTGGAAGAGGGATCCCTCTGCAGTTGCTCTTTCTGAGGTTTCTACCGTTTTTTCCCCATTAAAGGTTTTGTTTTTGGGGGAGTTTTTCCTGATCAGCTGTGAGGGTCCGAAGGACACAGGGATGTCGTATGCCGTAAAGCCCTGTGAGGCAAATTGTGATTTGTGATATTGGGCTTTATATATAAAACTGATTGATTGAGGCAGACTGACAGGTCTGATATGTCTTATTCACTCAGCAGCTGACTTGTTGAATGATGGCGAGTGGATTTAATAATAGTCATATTAATGATGATAATAATGATGATAATGATGCTCATCACAGTGACAGTGGCAGGGCTACAGATCGTTCTTTAATCGCAACAAACTTCGGCAAATGACTCAGTAACAATGGTAATACATGCAAAAGTGTGTGACCAGAGTCATGATGGCAGGGGGATACGGCTTTGATCAGCGCATATAATGTGACAGATGTACGCCAAACGCTGGCTCCGTTATGCAGCAGATCTGGCTGTGCCGCCCATAGGTGCCGCCGTCATCAGAAAAGGACGTTGCTTTACGTGACGCTTGAGAGTAAGGCCATCTCATGTCTCTTATCAGCAATCTTTGCTCCTCACTCCCAACTCCTGACTCCTTGCATGATTTCCTAAGTGGGAAACAGTTAGATAAGGTGGCTAGATAAGGTGGTTAGCAGTAATTTTAAGGGACTTGGGATGCAGCCTGATACAAGGCAGGAGTGTATGAAACAAGGCAGGAAACAGACAAAGGTAGGAAGTAAGACAAAACATGACATGACACGACACGTGGAGAGACTTTCAGAATAAAACAAGAAAATAAGGTACAACAATACCTGGGATCATGACAACCCTTGTAGTTACATGAGCTGACTCTTGTGACTAATCTTAACCAAGATCTTTTTCAAGTAGTTTTGTTGCCTAAAGCTAACTGCCAATCCCCTGCGTCAAGATACAACACAAAAGGCTGTCAGGGACTTCTGCGCAAGCACTAAAATTTGTGGTGATGAGATCACATGGCAGCAGGACCAATCTTCAAGAACAATACTGAACTGGGTGTTTTCTAGTGAGACATAGGGACATTTCCAGCAGTGGTTGTGGTGACAAAACTGGGTGTGTTAAGACAAAATATGATCTATTCATAATACACCATTAACCACAGCATTGTTGAGAAAAGATAAGTAAATGTTAAGTTTCATCAAATCTGCTACATTTGAAGATATAATTCTTACATATCCATGGTTCACTGAAACATACAATTTTGTCTGCTGATTGAGATGAGTAGTGGGCTAACAGTTCACAGCACACCAAGATAATATTTCATTCATCTATTTACATAAGGAGAAACACAGTTTAGCAGATGTAAAATGTTCAGAGAGGACACATGTTATGAAGGAGGTGTAAAAGATGCTTTATATGTCCAAGTGGAGGAATTTTTAGGTTTGAATTCCAGAGATTCCAAATCTGGGCAAGTTTGCAGACTCTGGTGTTCATTTATCAGTTTTTTACACTGAACAATGAACAAAATAAAAAGGCTTCCATGAGTGTTTTCTGAGCTATGACCTCCATAGTTACTGTTTGCTTAGGTTTAAGTAACTTTAACTTCGCAGTTTTGTTTAAGAACTACTTGGATAAAAGTAAAAGTACAGTTTATTAAAACTTGTGTATGTGGCTCCGTACTGTTGGCTCTATTAGTTATGATACTATACTCAGTAATTTAGGATCAAAGCAGCAACTGCTGCTGGAGCCATATTGTTTTTGCTCAGGTTCTTGTTTTTCTTCTTCTGCTTCTTCTTCTTTTCTCCACAAAAAGTTTGCATGCAGCAAAAACCTTACAACAAAAACTCATCAAAATTGGCAGGTGGGTTCAAAATTCCACCCACTACTCAGGCACAAAAAGTGACACTCACTGACCTCAAGGCGGTGCTGTAACAACCAAGTTTATGGTTTTGCTGTTACCTTGAGGATGGCTTGGCTTAGAGTCCAAATTCTTTCATCATATTATAAATCCTGTTAAAACCGAAAGTTGAGAGTGACTTTGCAAACACAGTGTGAAACAATGCACTGATCACGAAGAATATAGTGATGTTACACATCAAATTAAACAGCAGAACCTGGGCTAAAAGGCTGTAAAACAACAACTACATAAACAACAACAAACCCAACTCCATACAGCACAGATATCCCGACCCACTCGGTATATTTCGGGCTCTAACTCGACGATACGTTATGCAAAACACGCCATTCATCTCAAATGAAAGCAGAGACTCCGCTGTTTTCACACATTTGCGCCAAAGTATGCTACACCATAGCATCAGAGAGATAAAGGTGAGCTATAGTTGTAATATTTCTCTTACCTTTGTTGTTTTTGCCGTGAAAAGCTCATTCTGCCGTTAAATCACACTACGTTCTGGTTGATCGACATGTTGTCCTGCAATGAAATTAATCCAGGCAAACATGACGGCCTTCAGGTTCCGAGGATAAGCATAACACTCACAGCAGCCGACACCTCCCCCACAACGGCATTCTGCTGACTCTGATTGGCTTACAGTGCTGTCAATCTCATTTTGGTGAGTATAGCGTCATTCTTTTTTTCAACAAGTGTGTTTATTATTTTTTCAGAGAAAATTATCACAACCCTACACAAATAACACAGGTGCAAAACAGAACTATCACAGTAAGGCTCATCTTCAACAAGCTAGATATGACAGGGCAATAGAATGCAATATTGGCACATTTCAAAATCCAGAAGAGAAAAGCACTTCAAATATGAATAAAAATTACAACAGAAAAACATGCATACTAAATGCGTAGCAATACTTAGTTGCTGATGGTTGACATATAAGAGGAGCATGCCTCCAATGCTTTCCTCCCTTCTAAGAACACCATGAAAGATCTCCACATACTGTCAAAGATGGAGTATTTACCCTTCAACATAAAAGTGAGTTTTTCAAGTGCAAGAGTCTGAAAGTCCTGTAAGCCAGACACTAACACTTGGTTTGGTAGTTTTCCAAGATTTGGCTATGGTATGTTTAGCTTGTAACAAACAAAATGTAATCATAGTCTTGTTTGCCTTGCTTAGGTTATGATTTACAGGAAAAATACCAAAGATACACAGTTTGGCACATTTTAACAGATTTATCCCTGTAACATGTAAAATCATATCCATCACTTCAATCCAAAAAGCCTAGATCTGTGGGCAGTCCCACAGACAGTGATAATGTGCCCTTTTTACCACATTTATAGCACGTGTCGGGATTATTGGGATTGAATTTAATTTAGCTGCGTTGGTGTAATGTATACTCTCATTATCCACTTATATTGAAGTAATTTAAAATGAGTGTCCACTGTTTGTGTTTGAGGTTCTAAGCAAATATTCTTCCAGTCCTCAGTTGAGATTTCAGAATTTAAGTCCACACCATGCCAATCTTTTATTGTCTGAGGAAACTTGGGATCCATCCATAATTTTTGCATACAGACTTGAAGTCAATCCCCTCTTAGAGAGCTGATTTGTTACTATTTCTTCTATATAGGTGAGAGTGGGTAAAGATAAAGATTTCTGTCTTAAATATGTAGTTTCTTATCTGCAAAAAATTAAAAAAATGTTTTGGTTGGATGTCATACTGCCTCAGGTCTTCAAACGACATGAAAGTGTTATTGTTGAATAGATCAGCAATTTTACTCAGGTCTTTGCCCAGATTTTGAAGCCCAAGTCTTGTTTACCAGGTGTAAAATCACTGTTACCCCAGATCGGTGTAAATTGAGATAGTACAGGTATTTCACCTCTATGTTTATGTACCTCGTACCATACCAGAATCGTGTTTTTAACAAAAGGATTATGAGTTAATGTCTTTAGTTCTTTTAATTTAGCTGAATATAAATATGAATTGAGTGGTAGAGGGGATGTCATACTTCTTTCCATACTCATCCAAGACCATGGTGTTTCCTGTGAGAACCAACAGGAGGCAGTACTGAGTTGGGCTGCCCAATAGTACCATTGAAGGTTTGGGAGTTTCAAGCCTCCTCTATCATAGGGGAGATAAAGCAGAGCTAAGGGAAGTCTAGCCCATCTGTTGTTCCAAATGGAATTACAGAACATGCTTTTCATCTTTGAAAAAAACTGAATAGGAGGACCAAGTGGAATGGAAAAGAAAGAAATTTCGGAATAACAATCATTTTAAGCATATTGATACGCCCTATCATGGAAATTGGTAACATGGACCATCTATTGATAGATTCAGAAACTGATTCTATCACTGGGTTATAGTTTGCCTCTACTAAATCGTCAGTTTTAGGGGTAATTCTAATACCAAGATAAGTGAAGCTATCTCTAACTATTTTAAATGGTGTTTGAACTGGAGGATTTAATCTCTCAGAATGCTTCAGGAAAAGAATAGCAGATTTTGATTAATTAATTTATAGCCCGAAAACTTACTGAAAGAGCTAATGGTATTAACCAAGTGTGATGGAAAATTATGGGTGCCTGACAAGAGATGAGCGTCTGGGGCATCTGACCTTCTTTTCACCTCTTAAGGTGTCATACAAACTTGCTTTATTGAAGTTTACAAAATCATCCCATGCTCTGTAACCCTTCACTTGATAACATCAGATATATGGCGGAGGCCTGGCTGAAAGCAGGGCCGAAGGTGAGCCTTCGGAGAGGCCTTCAGAGTTATGACCCTGTTATTGTGTCAGGAGATGGTACAGCTTGGGACGACAGGTTCTTTGACGCCATATGTTGTGTCTAAGGGTGGGCATGTGTTTTGGGTAACTATAAAGATAGAGGGCTGGAGGACATTCGCCAGCTCTCACTCTGACTGACTGTTCATGCGGTTTGTACTGTTTGTGAGACTCCATTCATGAATGCTCATTAAAACTCAAGAAAGACAGCCGACGTGTGAAGACTCTTTATTGTTCAAGTGATTTTGCCACCACACAAGTTATGTATTGACTGTTCTAACTGGGATAGATAAACCACAATATCATCCACAAATAGGCCTATTTTATTGTCAGTCTCATTTATTTTAATGCCTGTAATATTCTGATTACTTCTAATGGCAATAGCCAAGGGCTCAATTGCAGTCACGAACAGAAGAGGTGAAAGGGGACAGCCTTGGCGTGTGCCTCTTGAAAGATTGAAAGGTTTGGATATAATATCATTTGTTAATACTGATGCAACAGAGGAATTATACAAAACTTTAATCCAATTAGAAAAATAATTACCAAAGCCAAAATGTGCAAGTACTTCGATCGATGCTCAACTCGATCGAACGCTTTTTCTGCATCCAACGAAAGTACTGCTGTATCTGGATGTTCTGTCCTCTCATAAATAACATTTAGAACCCTGCAGACACAGTGGAAAGCTTGGCATCCCTTAACAAACCCATTCTGGTCTGGATCAGAAAGAGAAGGCAGGTATCTTTCAAGCCTACATGCTAATATTTTAGCAATTATTTTAGCGTCAGAATTAATTAATGAAATTGGTCAGTAGGAATCACATTTTGTTGCTGATTTCCCAGGCTTCAGTATCAAAATTATAAGTGCACTTCGCAAGGATGGTGGAACTTTGCCAGAATTAAAGCTTTCTACAAACATATCTTATAGTGGTGATATTAGCTTGGTCTTAAAAATTTTATAGATGTCTGTAGGTATCCCGTCCTGGCCAGGAGCCTTTCCCCCTTTCATCTTGTCAATTGCTTCAGAAATTTCAGCTGATGTGATAGGGGAATCTAAATCAGCTTTAGCTTCCTCACTAAGTGAAGGGAGTGTTAACTGGTCAAAGATTTTTTGAAGCAGTTCATCAGTCCCTAAGCATTGTGATGAGTATAACTGTGTATAATATGATTCAAAAAGTGTATTAATTATTTCAGGATTTGATGTTTGGTCTCCATCAGCAGTCACAATCTCTGTGATTATTTGTTCATTTTGTTGTGTTTTTATGCGCCATGCAAGTAATTTCCCTGCCTTCTCCCCCTGATCGTAATAGGTCTGCTTTAGTCTAATAAATCCTGCTAGGGCTTTATTGGTGGATAGCTTGTTATACTTTGCTTTTAGAATTGCTAATTTCCGTTGTTTTTCCAATTCAAGTTCCTTTATATCCCTTTCCAGCTCCAACATCTCTAAATATTGTTTATTTGATTTATTTCTTGTGTCCCATCATTTGACCCCTAATAAAAGCTTTGAAAGCCTCCCACCATACTGAGGCAGATGTTTCTGTCGTGTTCAACTGGAAATAGTCATCAATTTTTTGCCCAACATAATCAAAGAATTTGGGATTTTGTAGCCACTGTGGCTTTAGGCGCCATAGAGTCTTTCCCTTGACAGCCGATGTAGCTGAGTAATTAAGTAGAATCAAAGCAGGATCGGAAATAAGAATACTCTTATATATACTCAACTGCTAACATTAGGAATAAGTGATTTGGACATAAGAAAGTAATCTATGCAACTATAAGTATTATGAGTAGCAGAATGGCAAGAGTATTCTTTCTTTGTAGGGTTTTCTACTCTCCAAATGTCAATTAAGTTATGCTCCTGCATAAATTGGTGGATTATTTTCCTACTTCTTGCATGGGTTGGATCCATGCCTTTAGAGTGGTCAAGTTTTGGATTTAGGGTGCAGTTAAAATCACCCCCGATTATTATGGCACCCTGTAAGGAAGAAATTAATAGGAATACATTATTATAGAAATTCGGGTCGTCATTATTAGGACCATACAAATTCACAAGAATTAAGTCTTGATTTAATAATGAAGCTTGTATAATAATGAATCTGCCCGCAGGGTCCAAAACAGTCCTATGTATACGAAGAGGAACAGACTTATGAACAAGCACTGCAATTCCCCTGGTATATGATGAAAAAGAGCACGTGATCACTTGACCTGGCCATCTTTTCTTTATGCAACCTGTTTCACTAGAAAGCAGGTGTGTTTCGTGTAAGAAAACTATTTTTGGATGATATTGCTTGAGTCTATTCATAACTTGTTTTACTTTAACTAATTTCCTTAAGCCTCTAACATTCCAGGAGATTATCTGAAGGTCTAAATTTCTATTCATTTATTGATATTGTGATTATGGCATAGCCCTGTTGATAACATTTTGCCTTACTTATGAAAAAATGCACCTTACAGTTCAACGAAAAAAACACTAGAACATTCATAGGCTGGTAGGCTGTGGAGAGACTTGTACACAAGCAGAGCTGCTTTAAAGTCCATTCTCTGAGCCACAGGAAGCCAGTGTAGAGACCTGAGCACAGGACTAATGTGCTCGTACTTCCTGGTTCTGGTCAGGACCCGAGCAGCAGCATTCTGGATGTAACCTACTAGAGACAAATGCATGGATAAGTCTCTCCAAGTCAGGTTTAGACACTATACCTTTGATTTTGGCAATGTTTTTTAGATGGTAAAAGGCTGCTGATGTTATTGATTTGATGTGGCTGTTAAAGTTAAAGTCTGAGTCCATTATTACCCCGAGATTTCTGACCTGATTTGTAGGTTTTAGAGAGAGAGACTGGAGGTGACTGCTGACACTTTCTCTGAGTTTCTGTGGACCAAATACGATGACTTCAGTCTTGTCTGAATTTAGCTGGAGAAAGTAGTTTTGCATCCACACACTGACCTGTTGGATGCAGTGACAGAGTGAATCCACTGGTCCATATTCACCTGCTGTCAGTGAGACATAGATCTGAGTGTCATCTGCATAATTGTGGTAGGACACATTATTACTTTGTATTAACTGGCCTAAAGGCAGCATGTAGAGATTGAACAGAAGGGGTCCCAGGATTGACCCTTGGGCACCCCACAGGTCAAGGCCATATGGTCTGGGACACAGTTACCAATTTCAACAAAGTACCTCCTGTCTTCTAGATAGGACTTCAACCAATTTAGGGCAGTGCCAGACATGCCCACCCAGTCCTCTAATCTCTGTAACAGGATCTCATGATCGACAGTGTCAAAAGCAGCACTCAGATCTAGCAGGACTAAAACTGAGACTTTGTCTGCGTCAGTGTTCAGGCGGATGTCATTTGTCACCTTAATAAGAGCGGTCTCAGTGCTGTGATGGGGTCTAAAACCTGACTGGAAAACATCAAAGGAGTTGTTCATTAGGAGAAAGTCAGTAAGCTGTTGGTAAACAACTTTCTCAAGGACCTTGCCTAAAAACGGCAGATTTGAAATGGGCCGGTAGTTGTTCAGTACTGTGGCATCAAGACTGCTCTTCTTTAGGAGAGGCTTTATGACCGCAGTATTCAAGGCCTTTGGGTATGTTCCAGATTGTAGTGACATGTTAACTATATGAGCGAGTGGTGGTAACAAACTGCTCAGCACAGACTTTAGAAATCTAGTGGGTAACACATCAAGGCAGCATGTAGATGAACTCAGACTGGTGATGATCTCTTGGACAGTTTTGTCAGTTACAGGTGCAAAATGAGTCAGCTCTAAGTGTCTAGGTGGCTTCAGGGTTGTTAAAAATGCATAAAAACTGATATTCCCCATAAACATTGCCTAAGCTCAGACTTTCGTAATAATTTAAAAAAATCCTTAAAAAACTGGAGAATATTTCATTTTTGGGCTGTTTTTTGTATAAAAATGAGTGGTACATCACAGAAACCAGACTGTAAAGGGTTAATTAACTAATTATATTGTTTGAATTATAACAGTCATGGTGGGAGAAAAGTTAAATAACATAACCAAAAAAGAAAAATCTTAAAATATAAAACCATTAAAAAGTTATACCTTCAGCCATCATGAGGACGCAATGAGTCCTTACTGGGTGAGAGCTATTTTTTTTCTTAATCCAACACTACAAAAAAAGTAAAAATGCATAAAAACTGATATTCCCCATAAACATTGCCTAAGCTCAGACTTTCGTAATCATTAAAAAAACAACTTAAAAACTAGAGAATATTTCATTTTTGGGCTGTTTTTGGTATAAAAATGAGTGGTACATCACAGAAACCGGCCTGTAAAGGGTTAATTAACTAATTATATTGTCTGAATTTAACAGTCATGGTGGGAGATAAGTTAAATAACATAACCAAACAAGAAAAATCTTAAAATATAAAACTATTAAAAAGTTATACCTCCAGCCATCATGAGGACACAATGAATGCTCACCGGGTGAGAGCTTTTTTTTTCAATCTAACACTACAAAAAAAATTAAAAAATACATAAAAACTGATATTCCCCATAAATTCAAATAAACACAAGAAGTTTGTGCTCTAGAAAAGGATCAACACTCAGTGAATACTCTCCTAAGTCCTATGATAAGCTATTATGGCAAGACAAGACTAAGACTAAGACAAACTATACAGACCAATGAGCAATGATAACTAACATGTCTTTGGGGTCATCGGGTGGGAACCTCCTTTCACCGGTGTTTCGTTTAGTTGGTCCCACGACACCTCCAGGAAGCTAGACAGTGATCTCTGGCATCCCAGAGACACTCCCCTAATGCCAGGTGTCACTGCTCTCCACACCAACACAATAACTTCCTTAACCTTACTTACACATGGCTTTCTCAGCCCAAACAGCACTGCCACCTTCAACAAACCCAGCCTCCGTACATGCGAGCTCCAGGTAGAAGTAATGCTGATACTACCTTTCCTAGCACATTTACCATACTCTATTTCACACACTACATAGCATAACTACAATATAAGCTAAAGTTAAAGGAGATAAATGAACTCACAGGATCAGCAAAAACACTGACCTTGCAGCATGGTCTCAAACAAAAGGGATTCTGGCCTCCTAAACCACATTTAGTTCACTCACCACACATTCCACAGTTTTATTGCACCACATACACTCACTCTTTGAGTTGCAGACCACTGATGGATTGGGGGGCTTCATGATGGGGCAGGCTATGGGACAGTGGTGTCCGGTAGCCCTCCATGCTGCCCCCTGGGTTAACACACTGTAAAGTCAAACTGGGAAAATAAATTGTCAATCAAAAGGAATGAGCTGACAACGAAAAGACAACATGCATAACATTCAAGCAGGAACAGCTGCGCGATCGCCCGTGCAGCCCGGACCCATAAAAGCGGCGCACAGACACAGCACGGAAGGAAGGAGAAGCGGAGCCATTAAGACGCCACTGAAGTAAGAGGCTAGTGGCGGCCCGTTTGAAACTCACGCTAAAACCTGTGCAACTGGAACTGGAGACAGCAGCAAAAGCAGAGAGGCAGCCGGTAAGCAGCAGGACTTAAAATCACGGACTGTGTGTTACTCTGTGCCGGTGTCGGCAGTCGCTAGCTTAGTGGGGGGTCGGTCGGTCGCTCGGCAACACGTGTCTCGGCCATTAACCTTAAGTAGCATGTGGCTAGTTTACCTGCCTTTTGAAAATGTTTGAAAGTGGAAATATGTTGTGTGTGGGGGAATATTGGGTTTCTTGTAAGGGGGTTTAAAGGGTAATATTAAGTGCACTTAAATTGCTTCACTTTGATTGCAAATTGATAAATCAGAAAGGTTAAAATACTAAAAGGTAATTGCATTGTCTGTTGTGATTGTTATTCATGATTGGATTTAAAACATTTCATATTTAAAAAACAATATTAAAAGTATTTCTAATATTTAAAAAATGTTGCATAGTTTAAAAGCTTGTGTATTTAGAACATTGCATAATTTAAAAAACTATTGCATTGTCATAAATACACGTCAGCATAATTTAAAATGCATAATTTAATTTGATTAATTTAAATAAAAATGATATGACTATTATAAATAAGTCTGGTCTAAAATGGTTAATTATTTATAAGTGTGTGTTAAAACACTAACTGTTAAAATACATGAAGGGAAAATGCAGAATTCATACAAGTGTGCTAAAAAAAAAAAAAAAAAAAAATTCACTTTATTTGCATTTAATATTATTTAAGACTTTAATGGGTTTATATATGTGTAAAGATGTTTACTAATTTATTTATCGGTAGCACTTTGGTTACACTTAATTGTTATATGTTTCAGTAATATACATTATGTGCAAGTGACCAAATGACTAATAATCAAATGAAAATAAAAGAAGGGAAAAAAAAGGAAAACTGTTTGTCATTTGAGTGGATTCCAGTCAACTCAGAGCTGAGGTCTCATCCTTTCAAGTTGGGAAACTGCGCAGGGACTTTAACTAGAACTTGACAGTGAAAACCGGGGGACCAGGAACTGGAAATCCAGGAGTGAAGTCCAGGAATTGGAGCAGCAACGACCTGGAGCCTGAAAGAGAAAAGCATCATTAAGAACCTATACCTACCTTACCTCTGACCAGCTACAGACCGAAACGAAACATGGCTGACCAAGCTGCTGGAGATTCAGTGAAGCAACTCAAGGTGAAGAGGACAACAGCCAAAAGATGTTTTTCTCGTCTGGTCAACAGTATAACCAGGACGTACAAAGGCATGTCTGAAGAGGAGCTCAGAGACAGTTTCAGCAGACTCACAATGGAGGCAGAGAGAGTCATGGAGACAAATGATGATGTGGAGGCCAGACTCATCGCAGAGCTGGACCCAGAAGAAGAAGCTGTGTTAACGGAACGGCAAAAAGCTGACCTGGCAAAAACTGCAAACGAGTGTGAGCTGAAACTGCAAGAGGTCAAGAGCCTGATCCAGGAGACTCTTTGGACCAACTTTGGACGCATGGAAATGTCCACGGCACTAGAGGCAGCAGAGGCTGAGTGTGAGAGAGTCAATGCTGTGCAACCCAATGCCAGCCAGGAGGCGTACGACTTCATGCTTAACCACCTGCAAGGACTGGTAAAGGACAGCAAAGGAGGTGCATGGCCGGTGGAAACGGTGGGTCCCTCCAGATGTTCAAAGAGATCTTCAGAGTCAACTAAAAGGGCTCGAACTCCACATCCCCATGTTGGTTTCCAGGAAGGCTGACTTCATACAGGCAAGGATAAAGGAGGATGCTGAAAGAAACACTCAGGCGGCGATTACCTCAAGCTATCCCATACCAACCATCAGACTGAAGCCGACAGCTCTCCCCAAGTTTACTGGCAACAAGCGTGACTTCCACAGATGGAGGAAGGACTGGGAAGCGCTGCAGAGACAAGGTGAGCCAACCGGTTCAAGAGAGGTGAAAAAGGTATAATTACTGGACAGTCTTGATGACAAAATCATTAGAGACCTTCGCCTCACCACCTACAACACTGCAGACGACATCTTCCGAGTCCTAGAGAACCGCTACGACAACCAAACAGCCATTGCATTTGAAATAGTGGAGGAGCTACAGAGGATGCCAGCTGTCAGAAGTCATCAGCCATGGAAAATAGTGGAATTAATTCAAGCTGTGGAGAAGGCGCTTCAAGATTTAAGTGACCTCGGAGACACAGGAGCTATCAAAAATCCCCTTGTAACAAAGTCCATTGAAAGCAAGCTTCCAGAGGCTTTAAAAAAGGAATGGCTTGTCTATGTCGCTGACAGGAGAAATGCTGTGGCCCCAGAGAACTGGTTCGACAGTCTCTTGGTATTCCTGAAAGAGCAAGAAAACATATATGAGCAGCTCGAGCAATTGAGGGAAGAGGAGCCAAACAGGAGGGAGACAAGGATGGAGCCCAGACATGCCAGAACCAAGTCAACCAATTCAGGCAACGACCAAGTAGGGTGTGTGGTCTGTGGTGACGGGAAGCACAAGAGAAAGCTCTACTTTTGCAAGCAGTTCCGAGCGCTAAAGCTAACAGAGAGGAAAGCTGCAGTGAGGAAATTGGGAGCATGCGGGAGATGTCTTGAGGTCCATGATGACAACGCGTTCTGCAAACCAACTTTCCTGTGCAGAAATCAAGATTGTAAGGATGGAAATACTCCAGAGCATCATTACTACCTGTGCCCCTACGCTGAAACAAAGCGAAGCAGTGCAGTTCAGAAGAGGAGCAGGTTTGATCCAGAGGAAGCTAAAGGCAGGAGGAAATATACAGAGGAGCAGGAGGAGTTCCTCACTAAACTCACACCTGAACTGGCAAAAAAGTGTCGAGATGTGTTCTCCAACGCTGCATCCAGACCTTTCAGCGCTGTAAAAGACCAGCCAAGCCTCTTAGTGGAAAGTGGTCTCCAAGAAATGCCAGTGATCTTGATGCTTCTTGAAGTTACAGCAAATGCTGGACAGAAAATCGGGACATTAATTGATTTGGCCTCAGACACCAATTATATAACCCACAAGGCTGCAAGCAGGCTGAACCTCAGAGGTGAAGAAATCCAACTCGTCGTCCATGGAGTTGGAGGGATGAAAGTCTATGTGGAGACAAAGCGATATCTCCTAAAGATCAGAGTAAAGACCCCCAAAGGCACCCTGAAAGCCCACCAATTGGTTTGTTATGGACTGGACGACATCGCAGACATACACAAGCATGTGACACCAGAGCAGCTCCAGAAATTCTTCCCACATGTTCCGCTGGATGAACTTGTGAGACCCAGAGAAATACACCTGCTCATAAGTCACAGAGAAGGCTAGCTCACACCTCAAAGGACCAAAGCCGTCGGAGATCTCATTCTGTGGGATGGACCGCTGGGGAAGACAGTCGGAGGAACGCATCCAGAGCTCTTTGAGGAACTAACAGTGTCAGCCCACATGTCCAAGACACACTTTGCACGATCAATGAGAGCAGCTGCTGTAAAGTACGAAGAACTCACCAGCAGGGTCCCAGAGCAACCTCCGCCAAACAGTCAAGTCGCCATCCAGCTTCAGGAGTCAAGCACTGCAGCTATCAGTCGGGACTTCCTGGAGTGGTGGAGATGGGACAGCATCGGTGCAGCATGTGAGCCGAAATGTGGGGGTTGCCACTGTGGAAACTGCCAGCCAGGTGGTAAGGAAATGACCCTCGCTAAGGAACGGGAGCTGGACGTGGTAAGAGAAGGCCTCACCTATGTCACAGAGGACGGCCACAGCAAAGAACCACATTGGCACACCAGATACCCGTGGCTACAAGACCCAGCTTCCCTGCCAAACAATAAAAGGGCAGTTGAGGCTACATTCCTCCGAACAGAAAAACAGCTAGCCAAAGAACCAGAATGGAAAGCTGCCTACACTGCTCAAGTGCATGACATGGTTGACCGAAGGGCTGCAATCAAATTGTCCGAAGAGACAATCATCAGCTGGGCTGGACCAGTCTGGTACGTGAGTCACCTCATCGCTCCAAACCCGCACTCTGTCACAACTCCTGTAAGACTGGTGTGGAACAGCAGCCAAAAATTCAGAGGCGTGAGCCTGAACGACCTGCTAATGAAAGGCCCAGATGTCCTCAACCAAATACACGCTGTTCTCCTCAGATTCAGATGTGGAGTACATGCTGCCCTCGGAGATATCAAGAAGATGTATAATTCCATTTGGTTGGAGGACAGAGAGGTGCACCTGCATAGATTTCTCTGGCGTGACACTGAGGAAAAAGAGCTGGAGGAATACACCATCACAAGAGTAAACATTGGAGACAAGCCAGCAGGGTGTATTGCACAGCTAGCAATGCGTGAAACTGCCAACCTCCCTCCTTTCACTCACCTTAAAGAGGAGCGGCAGGTTCTCCAACAGGACAGCTACGTCGATGACATCCTCACATCCCACGACCACCTTGAACACCTGAAAACCATCACAGCAAATGTGGAACGGATCCTGAAAGCTGGCGGGTTCGAGCTCAAACCCTGAGTCTTTACTGGGCAAAGTGGGAGGAAAGGATGCTGCGACAAGCTGGAGAAGATGGCAAAGACCATGGTTCTACCAAACCAGATGCGGGATGAGGACAACAAGGCGCTCGGCCTAGGCTACACCGTGGAAGAGGACAAGCTGCATGTCATGGTTGCCATCAACTTTTCAAAAAGAAGGAAAAAAAATGAGGCTTGGTCAAGACCTGCTTCAAACCCAAATCAGAGCCCAGACACCAAACCCCCTGACACGTCGAGAGCTGCTCAGCCAGGTATCAGGGCTGTGTGATCCAGTCGGCCTGCTAAACAGAAGGGAGCCATCCTGGTACACAGAGCATTCCAGGAAGTAAAAGGCAGAAACTGCCCAGTCAGAGACACATGGGACACACCACTCTCCGATGACCTCAGGGAAAATGCAATAAAGCTCTTTGAAGAGTACGTCGAACTTGGCAAAGTTAAGTTCACCAGAGCACTCACACCCTCATGCTTCACTGACGGACCCTCAGCAATCACCTTCTCTGATGGGAGCGAACATGCCTACGGAGCAGTGATGTACTTGAGATGGGACTCAGACCAGGGTCCGATCATCAGGCTGGTGGAATCCAAGGCCAAATTGACTCCTTTGGATCAAAAAGGTGACGCCGTCAAAGCAGAGATGTGCGGAGCAGTATTTGCCTCACATCTGAAGAAATATTTCAACCAGCACAGCCGAATCCAAGTCAAGAGGTGGCATCATTTTGTTGACAGTCAGACAGTTCTTAGCGCGATCCAGCGAGAAAGCTATGGCTACCAGACATTCTTTGCCAATAGGATCGGAGAGATTCAAAACAACACACAGATACAAGACTGGTGGTGGATTCCTGGCTCTCATAACATTGCTGATGTCATCACAAGAGGAGCCAGCCCTCAAGACGTAGATGTGTATTCAGAGTGGCAAAATGGACCAAAGTTTCTGAGCCTCCCAGCAAGTGAGTGGCCAGTCCGATCAGCCAAAGACCTCGCAGCCACTGCCAGAGAGAACATCAGCAGACTACAAAAGAAGGCGTTTGTTGCTGCGCTGACGAGAGCCAAGGCAAAGCAACAAGAACTGAAACAAGAACCAGAGCATCGTGACCAGATCCAGACGGTGCAAGGGAAACCCCCTGCAGGACCAGCCATCCAAAGTCTTGTGGATGTGAAGCGGTTCAGTGTTCTAACCTGACTGGCCAAGACAGTTGCATGGATCTGGAGAGCGGCAAAAATGTTCATCGGACAAAATCAAGCCATGAACAGGCCAAAGTGGGAGGCGGTCTCAGCAGCTGGAGTCATCTCAGTGAGAGAAAGAGAGGATGCCCTGAGAGACATTTTCCTTGCAGCACAAGAGGGCACAGCATTCCCAGGCACCACTACAGACAGACTGGTGGTTTACAAAGATCAAGACTCTGGGCTGTTGCTTTGTGGAGGCCGAGTGCAAGCCTTCAGAGAAAACCAAGCCAGCGTCCCCATCCTACCTTGCGAAGCCTGGGTGTCCACGCTGTTAGCCCGGGAGGCCCATAACGAGGCTCATGATGGAGTGGCTGGAACCTTACTCAGGATGAGGAGGAAGGCATGGGTCGTAAAGGGGAGGAGAATCGCCCAGAAGGTCGTCGATGGATGCATTGTCTGCAGGAAGGCAAGAGCAAAGAAATGTCAACAAGTAATGGGTGACTTGCTGCCAGAAAGAACTGAGCCTGCTGCACCATTCGAATTCACATCGGTGGACCTTTTTGGGCCCTTCCAAGTGAAAGATGACGTAAAGAAAAGAGCGACGCTGAAGGTCTGGGGAGTCGTCTTCTGCTGTATGGCCAGCAGAGCCATCCACACCGAACTAGTAAACTCTCTGTCAACAGAAAGGTTCCTGATGGCCTATCAAAGGTTCACGGCAGTCAGAGGTCATCCGAGAAAGATCTGGTCAGATCCAAGCACCAACTTCACTGGAGCAAAGCCAGTCCCAGAGGAGATGTATAGATTCTTGGACAGCCAAAACAAAGCAGACCTGGAGGAGACGGCTGCAAAACATGGAACGGAGTGGATGTGGAGAATTCATCCAGCGGATTCTCCACACAGGAATGGTGCTGCAGAAGCTGTTGTACGCATTGTAAACAGAGCACTCCAGAGCCTTGGGAGGGAATCTTCACTCACTTACAGTGAGTTCCAAAAAACTCTTCACCTAGCAGCCAACCTCGCAAACGAGCGGCCAATTGACGCCAGGGTACAGAGCCGGGAGGATTGCATCCAATATGTTACACCCAATACTCTCCTGCTTGGCTGAGCTTCACAGAGCGGGGATGTCAGAACATTTGACTTCACCAACTACCCCTACAAGAGACTTCAAGTAATGCAGGCAGAGGTGACAAAGTTCTGGAGGAGCTGGAACCAACTCGCTGGCCCGAACCTGTTCATCAGAAGCAAGTGGCACACTGCAGAAAGAAATGTTGCTGTAGGGGATGTGGTCTGGCTTTGTGACCAAAACGCATTAAGAGGGCAGTTCAAACTGGGCAGAGTCGTCAGCACCAATCCAGACAGCAAAAACATTGTGAGGGATGTGGACGTTAGGATCTTCCCAAGCTACTGCGTCCCTATTACAAAAGCTGTGAAGGGAAAGTCAAGCCAGCCAGTAAAGGGGAGAATCCAAGCCACCATCCTTCACAGGGACGTCAGGCGGCTCATCGTCCTGGTACCAGCAGAGGAACAATCAGAGGATCAAGTCAGTGACAAACCCACAGACCACCAAGTTTGCCTTGAAGCCAGCGATCTCCCCAGCGGTTCCGAGGAGAGATCGAGTGGGAGGTGTAAAGTCAAACTGGGAAAATAAATCGTCAATCAAAAGGAATGAGCTGACAACGAAAAGACAACATGCATAGCATTCAAGCAGGAACAGCTGCGCGATCACCCGTGCAGCCCGGACCCATAAAAGCGGCGCACAGACACAGCACGGAAGGAAGGAGAAGCGGAGCCATTAAGACGCCACTGAAGTAAGAGGCTAGTGGCGGCCCGTTTGAAACTCACGCTAAAACCTGTGCAACTGGAACTGGAGACAGCAGCAAAAGCAGAGAGGCAGCCGGTAAGCAGCAGGACTTAAAATCACAGACTGTGTGTTACTCTGTGCCGATGTTGGCAGTCGCTAGCTTAGTGGGGGGTCGGTCGGTCGCTCGGCAACACGTGTCTCGGCCATTAACCTTAAGTAGCATGTGGCTAATAATTGAAAATGTTTGAAAGTGGAAAAATGTTGTGTGTGGGGGAATATTGGGTTTCTTGTAAGGTGGTTTAAAGGGTAATATTAAGTGCACTTAAATTGCTTCACTTTGATTGCAAATTGATAAATCAGAAAGGTTAAAATACTAAAAGGTAATTGCATTGTCTGTTGTGATTGTTATTCATGATTGGATTTAAAACATTTCATATTTAAAAAACATTTCATATTAAAAGTATTTCTAATATTTAAAAAATGTTGCATAGTTTAAAAGCTTGTGTATTCAGAACATTGCATAATTTAAAAAACTATTGCATTGTCATAAAAACACGTCAGCATAATTTAAAATGCATAATTTAATTTGATTAATTTAAATAAAAATGATATGACTATTATAAATAAGTCTGGTCTAAAATGGTTAATTATTTACAAGTGTGTGTTAAAACACTAACTGTTAAAATACATGAAGGGAAAATGCAGAATTCATACAAGTGTGAAGCGCTAGAAAAAAAAAAAAAAAATCACTTTATTTGCATTTAATATTATTTAAGACTTTAATGGGTTTATATATGTGTAAAGGTGTTTACTCATTTATTTATCGGTAGCACTTTGGTTACACTTAATTGTTACATGTTTCAGTAATATACATTATGTGCAATATTTAATATGGGTTTCTTTGTCTGTTGTTTTTGTTAAAGGTTTTCACCTAAGTGACCAAATGACTAATAATCAAATGAAAATAAAAGGAAAACTGTTTGTCATTTGAGTGGATTCCAGGCAACTCAGAGCTGAGGTCTCATCCTTTCAAGTTGGGAAACTGCGCAGGGACTTTAACTAGAACTTGACACACACACTATAGATACACATGGCGTGGCTCGTGGGGCCCGGCCCTCCTGGGCTGAGGGTTGGAGCCAGGGAGCCCATTTACATCATGGTGGCGTCCCCTGCCTCCTTACTAACTTATCCCTTCTATATTTCTCTCCCTCAGGGACAAAATGAATTGCTAAATTCCTATCCTTAACACCTTCTGAATTCACCTGTCTTCGTTTCCCTTCGATTCCTGCAGCTAAAGATTTCAACACCTGGTTATGTCGCCATGTATATCGGCTAACTAACCTTACAGCCTGATAAAATATGCTTTAAGGTTGCTGTACCTGAACACAGTGGGCATGATGGGTCCTCATTTACCCACAGTTTTAGGTTCTGGGGGGTTGGCAACACATCGTATGTAGCCCCTACCAGGAATCTAATACGATTCTCCTCCATACTCCACAGGTCCCTCCAACCAAGCCTCCTCTTCTCTACATTTTCCCAATTCAACCACTGTCCCTGTTTAGCCTGGGCCACTACCTTTGCACCCCTTACTATCTCCTCCTGTTTACGTATCTGTTCCACAACCAGCTTTCGTTTATCTTTGAGACCTGCTGTATTCCACACTGGTTTGCCTGAGCCAAGCCCCAGACCTCCCCTGCCAAACTGAACATTACCTACAATCTCCGCATGCCTAAGAGCTGCCTCTGCCTCCTGAACTGCCATTCTTGGGTTCCACTTCCTCCCCTTGGTTGGATTTGGAACCACACTCCTAACTAATACGTCCTTACTCCCAGATAACAAGAGCTCTGTCCTGACCTTGGTACATTTAAATTCCTCTGTTAAACTAGATACTGGCAGCTGAAGTATCCCTTTTCCATACAATGCAACACTACTTAGGCACCTAGGAACGCCCAACCACTTTCTAATATAGGAGCTAACTGACCTTTCAATTCTCTCCACAACAGATATTGGAATTTCATAAACTGATAATGGCCACATAAAGATATAGCCCAAATTGTAAACACCACTACTTCAATTTTCCTGGAAGCTCTGATTTATCTATTCTATCCAATCCTTCAGCCACATCTTTTCTAAATTTCACCACCTGTTCCTTATCATTCAACTCTACATTGTACCACCTACCTAATCTCTTCACTGACTTTTTCCTAATTGTTGGGATGTCCTCATCATCTATGATAAACTTCCTCTCACTTAACTTCCCTCTACATATCGAGATGCTTCTAGATTTACTAGGCTTGATCTTCATGCTGGCCCACTTCAGGTTCTTATTTACCTTCTCCAGTAGTCTCTTTGTACATGGCATTGTTGTGGTCACTAGTGTCATGTCATCCATGTAAGCCCTAACTGGTGGAAGATGCAACCCGTTCTGCCGTCTCTCCCCACCTACCACCCACTTAGAAGCCCTGATGATTATCTTTTTGCTGGCTCAGGCTTGCCCTGTACCAGCCCCTTGTTAGGCTGACTTAGGCCTAGTCTGCCGGAGGACCACCTATAATCCCCCGGGCACCTTCTCTCTCTCTCTCTCTCTCTCTCTCTCTCTCTCTCGTATCCTATTACTGTATCTTGTTTACTCGGCCATTCTGGATGTCACTAACTCGGCTTCTTCTCCGGAGCCTTTGTGCTCCACTGTCTCAGGTTAACTCGTACTGCAGCGGTGCCTGGATAGTGTGACGTGTGTGGTTGTGCTGCTGCCGTGGTCCTGCCAGATGCCTGCTGCTGCTGCTGCCATCATTAGTCATTAGTCATACTTCTACTGTTATTATACACATATGATTATTATCATACATGTATACTGCCAGATACTAATATATACTTTCAACATATTGTACCACAGTAGCCAGAACTATAACGACAATATATTTACTTTCATGAATGTTGTTGTAAGATACTGTCATTACCGAGGATGTCATACAGATTACTGTATTGTGTCATACAGATTACTGTTAATTTGTTATGCTGATCTGTTCTGTACGACATCTATTGCACGTCTGTCCGTCCTGGAAGAGGGATCCCTCCTCAGTTGCTCTTCCTGAGGTTTCTCCCATTTTTTTTTCCCCCCGGTAAAGGGTTTTTTTTGGGGAATTTTTCCTTATCCGCTGTGAGGGTCTTAAGGACAGCTGACTAACTCCTTGACTAACCTCTCTATTTCTATTTGCCGCCTAGACTTACCTGACTGTACCCTCTCACTCCTCTTTCTCTCATGCACCCCACATGTTGTCTCTGGCATTCATTTGTATATCAAACAAATAATAAAGGTGAAAGCCCTGTGATCCAGTGGAGGAGACATGAGTGTCTGACAGAACACCATTAACCCTCACACGTTTTGGTCTCACTGTTAAAAAGTCAATAACCCAGGCTATAAGACCAGGATCAATGTTATGGGAGTCCCTTAGTCTCTCTGCTAAAATGTGTGGCTGAATGCAATTAAAAGTGGACAAGAAATCAATAAATAAAAGACGGGCCAAAGACTTGGCCTCCTCAAGATGAGTTTGAACAAAGTTCAACAGGGTGCCAACTGCATCTTCAACACCTCTGCCTGACCTGTAGACAAACTGCAGTGGGCCCAAGTTATTTTGGACACTGGTCAGAAATGATTCCTTCACAATTTTTTCAAATGACTTCATAACAAGGGAGGTCAGTGCGACAGGTCTGAAGTCATTTAGTGATTGTGAAGATGCAGATTTGGGTACTGGAACTATAATAGAATTCTTCCAGAGTGAAGGGGTCTTGTGAAGCTGGAAGGAAAAATATCTGCCAGCTGGACATCACAGTTCTTGAGGACCCGACCTCCAATGCCATCCGGTCCTCCTGCCTATGTCCTACCTCTATGGAGGTTCAGGAGAAGAGGAAGGGAGTCCCCTTTAATGGTTCAGGGGCAAAAGAGCCCATCAGGGCCTCAGGAGTGGACTGCTCTCTCACTTAGGTGTGACAATGAGGCATCCTGTGGAGACGAGTGCCAAATGGCTGTCCTTTGTTTCATGAACAAAGAACATGCAGTCTTAGTCACCATTTCAGATGGTAAGACCCAAAGGAAAAGCCAGTTTAGATCTTAACTAATGGCAAATAATCTGTGGTCCAGTGAATTCATTTGTCAGTTTGTTCAAGCTGTACCATCTGAGCAGTTTGTTAACCAGCGGGGGATTTGTTGGCACTATATTTCTTGGCTTAGAAAGAATAGGCATCAAGTACAAAACCAAATCTTCAGGTTACAAAACAAAATCAAGATAAATTGACATGGTACCAATTAACTAACCTGTGTTTCTCAGCAGGTGTTAATGAGAACAGGAATGTTAGTTATGTAAGTCTGTTAAGTGGGGTGAAGAAAGAGTGGCACCTACAATGGAGTTCACAAGGGGGTGTCCTTACTGATAAAGTACTACAAAAATAAATGCAAGTGTCCAATTAGTGTTTAGGCTTTCTAAATTGATGGCTTTTAAAGTTTAGTTTGCTGCTGCAGCTGAAAACTCAAGTTTGCCTAACTGCAAGAAATGCAACATACTTTGGAAAAGCATTTGTGTCACTATCAGTACAGTGGTGGACTACATGAGGAGCGAATGAATTAATAATTATTCATTATTTCCAATAGCCATTCAGATATTCTAATTGCAGGCCTGTTCAGTTCACATAAACACAAGAAGTTTGTGCTCTAAAGAAAGGATCAGCACTCAGTGAATAACCTCCTAAGCCTTATGATAAGCTATTATGGCAAGGCTTAACTATACAGACCAGTGACCAGTGATAACTAACATGTCTTTGGGGTCATCGAGTGGGAACCTCCTTTCACCAGTGTTTTGTCTAGTTGGTCCCACGACACCTCCAGGAGGCTAGACCTCTGGTGTCCCAGAGACACTCCCCTAATGCCAGCTCTCACTGCTCCCCGCACCAACCCAATAACCTCCTTTATCTTACTTACACATGGCTTTCTCAGCCCAAACAGCACTGCAACAAACCCAGGCTCCGTACATGCGAGCTCCAGGTAGCGACAGTGCTGATACTATCTTTCCTAGCACATTCACCATATTCTATTTCACACGCTACATAGCATAACTCCAACATAAGCTAAAGCTAAAGGAGATAAATAACCTCACAGGATCAGCAAACACTCTAACCTTGCAGCATGGTCTCAAACAAAAGGGATTCAAATAGGCCACTCCCACACTTACATAACCTTCCTCTTCCTGGATTTTCTCCTGAGAGGACTGATTGGTGAATCTCTCCACCTGAACTCAAGGACTTATGTACCCTGCTTAGTAGTTCCCCCTGCTGGCCCCCAACTGACATTATTTCTCTCTTATAGATCCACTGGCTAACTCTGTCCCGGCACTCCAAGTTCCCCCAGGAGCGAGACAACTGATCTTGCTATGAATCCCCTACACCCCACTTCCACTGGACAAATCCTAGTTTTCCATCCTCACTGCTCAGCTTCTGCTCCTTAGTCTGCATATCTAAGCTTTTTTTCTTGCTTAGGCTTCTTCCACTGAGTCTTCCCAAGGAACTGTCAGCTCAATGAAATAAACTATCTGTTGACTCACTGAACACAACACTATGTCAGGCCTCTGCTTGGCACAAACTTTTCCTGGGGAACAACAAGCTTTCCTCCTAAATCTACTTGCATTTCCCAATCACAAGCACCTTCTAGGCGGCCACACCCGTGCCTCCTTACTAACTTATTCCTTCTGTATTTCTCCCCCTCACGGACAAACTGAATTGCTGAACTCCTACTCTTAACACCTTCTGAATTTACCTGTCTTCGTTTCCCTTTGATGCCTGCAGCTAAACATTTCAATACCTGGTTATGTCACCGTGTATAATGGCCTTGTGACAAGCTAACTTTACAGCCTGACAAAATATGCTTTAAGGTTGTGGTACCTGAACACAATGGGCATGATGGGTCCCCATTTACCCACAGTTTTAGGTTCTAAGGGGTTGGTAACACATCATATGTAGCCCCTACCAGGAATCTAATACGATTCTCCTCCATACTCGGCAGGTCCCTCCAACTAAGCTTACCTCGTTACAAGGTCAAGTCCCAACAGTAAGCAATAGTACCCATTATTACTTTAACACTAGAGGTGCTTTGTCTTGTGGTATATGAAGTGCCATGTTGCTTGATGCTCAGAGACTGTAAAAGTGCTCAGTTAGGGGCCCTGGTCAAGATTATGTCACAGCCTAGGTCAAGGACTGATAAGACAGGCTGAAGGGTTGGATTCCTTCTAGATTTTTCTCTGTCACCTGTTTCACTTTGTTTCAAAGTTCATCAGAACAACCAACCTATATAAGCAGAATATTTGGGACTGTGATCCAGAGCAGTTCATATTGGCTTAGGACTCTCTCTCAGGCAATCCTAGGTGCTTGATTTGATGCTGTACTTTTTGTGATAAACCTTTCTATATACAGGCAAGACGGTGTCAGCGGAGTCTCCTTCATCACCTTCACATCATCGCTACCTCATAAACAACAGTCTTAACAAAACTCATTTCTAGTTGTACATGGCAGTGATGTGCAGGTCTATCAAAAGCCCTGTTTCCACCAAACACTTTCGATATGGTACCTCTGGAACCAAAAGTACCCCTCAGACATGGTACCCAGACCTTAGCATTTCCACTGCAAACAATACCCTTAAATGTGGGTGGGGTTGTTGTCACTCACTGTATTTCGTCATTATCGGTTACACAGAGGGAAGTCTGCACCTCTTTAATCGTCCACAGAATGGGGTTGCACTCTGACATTTTCAGTACAAAATAAAACAGGCTGCAGTGGAAGTCTCTCTCAATGGGATATTCAAAAATAGAAGGCTTGTTCATTTAGTCCTTCTCAGGGAAGCTCGGGGGCTTAGTGTTGCCGTAGCTCAACGCTACATGACAATTTTTTTTTTCAGAGTAAGGATTAGAATATATGCAGTTCACATAACCTGGCCAAAATTAATACATATAAAAGATCCACTTATTACTAAAAGTGGATGTCATATAAAAACTTAAGTAATGGTCAGTGTTGTCATGTGGAATATTTAAAGTGTGTCACTGTGAGTCACGTCGTCAGCTCATGCATTGAGTAACATTCCAGGTTCCACCTTTAAAATCCTGGCAGTTTGCCCAGTGAATTGTGATTGTAAATTTAAGATCTCCATCTTGTGTATTACATCTGAACCTTACTTTCACAATGATATGTAAAATCCTGTAGGATGCCTGTGATTGCAAATTTAAGATCTCTGTCTTGTGTATTGCGTCTGAACCTTGCTTTCACAATGATATGTAAAATCCTGCAGGATGCCCCAAGTGTGAAACAACACCCTGGGGGGGGGGGATGCTGGTCCTTACAGCAGACCAAAAGGTAACAAAGAGCTACTTCTTCAAAGATCTTTGTGAAGACTCCTGAAGGACATTCCCAGGCCACTTAGGGGCGGTCTTCAGGTATAAATGTTTAGCTCTTCCCCTGCTCAGGGTCTTTCTTCATCTTGACCGCTCGCTTGAATGTTGACTGACCTTTTCTCAGCTGAGAGAATAAAAAACTTTGTCGGCCGGCAGAATTCTCTATTTCATTCTTCACCAGAAGCAGCAGAGAATTTGCAAAATTGCCACAACAGAATTCAGTTATTTTTTTTGCTCAGATGACAGCTGCTGTGAGAGGCAGCAAAACATCTCTTTATTTTCAGTCAGTCTGCTAATTAAACTCTCCACAATATGAACATTGGCATTTGCCCCATAACCAGCCACAACTCAGCCCTGAGCAGGATGACCGTCCGCTACTGACCAATCAACGGACTGCAGTGTTCACAGCTCCACCTTTTAGTACCTACCCCAACAGAAGGGGTACCAAAAATGGTAATGGTATGGAACGGTTCCATTAATACCATCCACAACTTTTTGCAGTGGAAACGGAAAAAAAGCATACCGAACTGAACCATACCGTAGCATACTGCTCGGTGGAAATGGGGCTAAAGTCTCAGATGGGGCAGTGTACAATGCTGAATGGATTTTCACACCACCTGAAGACAAGTAACATCAAGCTAACAAGTCTATAGTACAAGGGAGCATGTGTATCTCACCAGTGGAGTCCGTCCTATACTGTTGAGGTAGTAGAGGAAACCCTTGGTGTGGTAGATGGTTGGACTGAGGACTGGGTCAGGTTTACACCACTGACGATTTAGATCTGCACAGTTGAGATCGCAGCGATTCCTGAGGATACAGCAAAAGAGACAGGCAAGACATTTGAACTGAGTACTTTTGTTCAGCAGCATTACGCCAGGGCCACACAAGTGCTGCGAAGCGCAGCGCACCGAAATTCTCGTGTGAGCCCGTTCACATCAGACGCGCATTTCTCCACGCCTGTCGACAAGTGCTTCTGCTTCCAGCTGTTGTCTCCGTCACATTCGGGGCTGTTTTTCCATCATGGGTATCTCTCTCTGTTTATGTGTGTTTACCCCAACCCCCACCCCCTATAGCCGGCCCACTCTCTCTGTCTCTCTCTCTCTCTGTCTCTTTCTTGTGTGTGTGTGTGTGTGTGTGTGTGTGTGTGTGTGTGTGTGTTAGTGGGTGTGAGTGTGTGTTCACCTCTCTTGTGCTCTGTTTAGATACCACTGACTAATATCTATACCCTATATTCCTTCCCGGCTTGACAGATTCGTTTGCGGCTCATGCAGAAAATAGATAGTATTAGTGTATTGGTGTAGTATTAGTTAGTAATAGTGGATGACACAATCGCTAATATGCAGCATACTTTAAGTCCTGCACCCTCTCATCTTACTCAACACATCTTGTCTTTCTTTTTGACAGTCATGGGCTGGTTTGGTTTGTTTTGGTCTGGTTTGGGTCATTAGCCCAATGCGGCAGGGATTTGCATTTCCATTACAACAGGGCTACCTGCTTGAAGGTGTGTCTTTAAATGATGACTGCTTGTCTTGATTGATGCCATTTAAAAGCAGCAGGCCGATCCATGGCTTAATATGCTCTTGTGCAACCAAATTTTTTTGCTTAGTTGTCTGGAGATTATAGGGTTTGTGTAATCTCATTTTGTTTCATTTTGTGAATGTGCATTCTTCAGGCAGCAGATGAAGCCTTCTTCAAAGGTTCCATTGAGGAGACCACAGTGGGAATATACGTATTCAAACGAAGAGAAGCCAGTGACAAACCAGACGACATCGGGATCATCCTCGAGGGCCAGATCGTGTTGCAGGAGTTGGATAATGTTACATTAGTTGCTGCCATGTTGTTTGGCTTAATGTACACTTTGAACCTAAATCCTCCTGAACTCAAGTACACCTTCGAAGTGCTTCAGAAGGTGGTCATGAAGCTGGAAGGCAACACACTCTCCAAGAAAGCCCAAGTCCTTAAAAACAGACTTTATCAGTGAACTGACGTGTTTTGCAGTGAATCACTGAATAGAGGTTAGCTTGATGATTCTGATAGATGAAATTCCTCCTCCCTCTGTTTAATAAGTGATGTTCAGTATTTGTTATAAAGGCTATCTGATTTGATTTCTTGTTAGACTGTTGGCCTTTGTTCACCTCTACCTTTTCCAGTTGTTTGATGGGGATTATTGATATTGTATACATGTGTAACCCTTGCATCTAAGTGCAAGTGCAGTCTTTATACCACTGCGCAATATAGCGGAGGCATTATGTTTTCTTCAAAAACATCCACTCGTACTCAAGGATGAACTGTAAAGACTTTGGTAGTCAAAGGTCAAGGTCACTGTGACAGATGTTTTTGCCCATAACTAAGTCAACCTGTAAGATTGGAAGCAAGCCGTTATATTTTTGTTCAGAGCACTTGCACACAATGTGGAGCATTTATTAATACATTTTCAACACTTCATTTTTTTTTTTTTTTTTTTTTTTTTTTTTTTAACAACTAAACATGTTCTTTTCAGGTTGTATCTAGTTGATTGTGTTTACTATGCTGTAGTGATAATGGGCCCAGTTTTATTGCTTTGCTTGATAAGATTTGACCATTTATATCTACTACTTATTGTAAGAGAAATTTATAAAAGAGACATTTTCTCTCCAGTGACATGATGGGAAGTACATAAGAACTATTTGTACTAAATGACTTTAACCTGTTGATTTCAGGTTTTTGTTTGTTTTGTGTTGTGTCTTTTGTCACAAAAGCAGATGTTTTAAGGACCGGGAGTGTTGCATTAGGTTCCAGCAGTTATGAAGGTTTGTTATGCACTGTCTTGATAATGTATCATATCTTAAAGTTTGTCTTAATGTTAGTTCTCAGACTTTTAGTTTAAAAAAATATGTGGTTTAAGGCTGCAGTAGGCAAATTTGAACATATAATGCAAAACTCCCCGCCTCTCTTTCTACTGCCTTCTTTAATTGCTCTGAGTGATTGAGAAAAATAACCTTTCAGTTGCTGTGTAACTGCTGTAGGTGTTACCAAATTAACCAGCACTGAAATCTCTGAGATTGCCACTTATTGCTTAAGGAAAACAATACAAACAATACAAAGCAAAACACACAGAACACACCATACAAAATACAAAGCTACACACATATACACACATGGGGCAGGAGGCTTATTATATTCTACATTGTTAGTTCAGTACCGATCAGCTCACGAAAACCCAAATCTGCACATTTTACAGAAAACTGCATCCTTACACTCTGTTCTATCAAGAAAAGTATCGATACTGCTGTGATGGTTGATTTTTCATTCTTGGTTGTACCGGGAAATACATTTGGTTGTGAATGTGGTTGGCACATAAATTAGCGGGTGAACCCATAGCTGTGAGAACATGATTTCAGTTGGAGGTGCGGGAGTTCTGACTATTAAACACCCCCTCCCCAAAAGATGTTTGAGTTTATTAAATACCTGCAGAGATGCAACTGCAGTAGAAACGATACGTGTGTCTCCCCACTGTGCGCATTTACGCACGAGACACAGCAGCCTAACTTCATTAATTATCTGGATCTAATGTATCAGGATCTAATGTTAATTAATGTTCTGTGTTCTTCTACACATCCTAAAGGTCACACACAGTTCAGGTTCATAGGTGAAACTGTTTGGAGTAAAGCAGCGTCCTCCTGAAAATCCTGAGCTCTATCAGAGTTGTCTAAATAAATACTTGAGAAGCTAAAAGTTTAATTTCATGTTTCATAATACGGATGGTTGGTTTAAATATCATAGTACAAATGTCCTTTATGAAATTAAGACTATGTAATGAGTTAGTATACTGTACAGGTCCGGCAGAAAATATAACAGTACTGCTAATTCTCAAACAGTTTCAGTTGGACGCTGCATCTCAACTGCTCACATGTGCCACCTGCTGGTTGTTGTTGCACACTGCAGCTACTCCTGGATCAATTATTTCACACCCTTCACTGTGGCTGCGGCATTGAAATGAGTAACATCTGTATGTGAAATGGTTAACAAAGGACGACACAGGCTATTTCCACATATGTAATTAATTAGGCATTAATTCACACTACGCAACTAAATAATATATCACACATTTTTTGGATACAATATATTTCATATGCATAGCATATGTAGGCCTATTTATTTATTTTATTAGATTCTGTGCTTGCATAATGATGGGTGTTACATTTTTTTAATAGAATGGCCATTCTACCCATAAATATCATATATATATATATATAGAGAGAGAGAGAGAGAGATAGATATACAGTCATGGAAAAAATTATTAGACCACCCTTGTTTTCTTCAATTTCTTGTTAATTTTAATGCCTGGCTCAACTAAAGGTACATTTGTTTGGACAATTATAATGATAACAACAAAAATAGCTCATGAGAGTTTAATTTAAGAACTAAGAACTATTCATTTTCCATGGTTTTCTTGATAATAACCAAAATTACTTAAATTCTTACATCAATAGCTATGGCATTGTACCGCCAAAAAACACTACTTTTAAGCATTCCATGTTTTCTTTTCTGTTTGCTTTAAACACATGATACACACAAGAGTTAATACTTGATTGCATAACCATTGTTTTTGATGACTGCAGCCATGCGTCTTGGCATGCTCTCCACCAGCTTCTGACATTGTTCTGCTGTCACAGCAGCCCATTCCTGTTGGACAAATTCAAACAATTTTCTTTGTTTTTGGGCTTGTGGTTCTCCATTTTGAGTTTGATGATTTTCCACAGGTTTTCAATTGGATTAAGATCTGGTGATTGAGCAGGCCAAGGCATGGTGCGAATGTTGTGGTTCTCCATCCAGGCTTTAACTAACCTTGCCGTGTGGCAAGGGGCATTGTCTTGTTGGAAAATCCAGTCATTCGAGGCAGGAAAGAGTTTTCCAGCTGATGAAAGAAGACTGTTTTCAAGGGTAGTCCTGTACATGACCTGGTTCATTCGGCCTTCACACAATTGCATTTGCCCTGTTCCACTCAGACTGAAACAACCCCAGATCATGACTGATCCACCCCCATGTTTTACTGTAGGGGCAAGACAGTCTGGGTTGTAAGCTTCTCCAGGCTTCCTCCTAACCAGTAAGTTGGCTGGAGTGGGCATCAATTCAAAATTGGATTCATCACTGAAGAGAACCTTAGCCCAATCATCAACAGTCCAATCCTTGTGGTCAAGAGTAACCGGGCCTTCCTCTGCCTTTCATTGATGAAGGGCTTCTTGCGTGCTCTGTGTGACTTCAAACCAGCTTCAACAAGTCGGTTTCGAACTGTCCTTGCCGAACAAGTCACATTTCTCGACAGTGCCCACTCATTTTTAAGGTCCCTGGAGGTCTGACGACGATTCCTGACACAGGAACGGATGAGTGCACGGTCATCTCGTGGGGTAGAAAGACGTTTCCTGCCACGGCCAGGTAGCAATTTGGTAGTGCCATGTTCAGCTTGTTTTTTTTTTGTTGTAATGAACGGCTGTCTTGGAGATCTTCAGTTTTTTCGCTACCTGTCTCTCACTCATGCCAATTTCCAGCAGTGCCAAGATGGCTGCCTTTGTGGCTTCACTAATTCTTTTGTTTTAGGCATTATGTGAGAGCTGACAACTTCTGAGTTGTGCTACGGCTTGAATGTAAGCAGGAAACCACTCTAGGCCTTTGCATGTGCAGTGCTGCTTGTGACATGAAATGGCCTCTTATATACCCTGGGAATCAATTAAGCTTAAGAATGTCAAATAGGACATAAAGTATTATGTGACCAGCTGCATTTTTTGTTGTGTTCATTGTATTATACGTTTAGTGGTACCAGATATTAGAATGAACAAGAAATTGAAGACAACAAGGGTGGTCTAATAATTTTTTCCATGACTGTACATATAGATATATGATTTTACCCTCTTGGATTTCATTTTGACGTTTTTACACTTAACTTGGTTTTTGGTTTAAAATGAAAAAAAGAAAAGAAAACACGTAATTTCTATTTTTGGTTTCAAACGCAAAAACGAATTGGCTGAATGTCCGCAGACCTGTTCAATATTCAATCCAAAAAGGAATAACGGTAAAACGAATCAGCAAAAATCAAAAACGGGCCGAGTTTGATTGGTTTTTCATCATTTGATTCTGACACCAAAAACGGTTTTCTTGGGTACTGTTGAAAGATAGAAAATACTGCAATATCTTGTGTGCTGTAAAGTGGTTTGAAAAAAATTTAATCGAAATCAGCCAAAATCGGAATCTGCCGTACAAACACTCTGCAAACTGGAAATTGGTATCGGCCCAAAGAATTGTAATCGGTGCAAGTCTAGAAATTAACAAGAAGATATTCCAGAACACTACACATAACAGTGAAGATCGAGACATCATCCTTCAGCAATTTTGATCCATACTTTTTGGTCATGTAACAAATTGAAGCAATACTGGGATGTGATCTACACAACCCCATTTCCACTTCCATTTTTAAAGTACAGAACCCTCAAGGACCATTGTTTACTTTACTGGGAATCACTTAAATCATCTTTGGATTCTTTTAGTGGCAACCATTAAAGGAATCATTGTAGGCTGGTTGGCATGGTGGTAGAGTGGTTAGCATTGTCACCTCACAGCAAGAGGGTTCCTGGTTCAAACCCAGAGTGGGGGGTTCAAATCCAGAGTGGAGGAGCCCTTCTGTGTGGACTTTGCATATTCTCTTTGCATGTTCTTTGCATGTTTTCTCCAGGTACGGCTTCCCCCCACAATCCAAAGACATGCAGGGTACATTAATTGGTGATTCTAAATTGGCTGTATGTGTGAATGTGAGCGTGAATGGTTGTCTGTCTCTATGTGTTAGCCCTGCGATAGTCCTGCGACCTGTCCAGTGTACCCCCCCCCCGTGTTGTTTTAGGGGAAAAATAGTCTTTCTATCAATTTAGGTTTTGTAGAAGTGTCTTATATACAGTAAGCTCCTAACTTGACATTTCTGTCTGTGTTGATTTGTTTTACACTCATAATCACACATTCAGAAGATCTCTCTCTCTCTCTCTCTCTATATATATATATATATATATATGTATGCATATATATACAATTTTTTTTATTTCAGTGTGTTGAAATTACTGTAACTTAATGACAGAAGCACTTACAATGATTCTGACTGTTGGGGAAAAAACTTTGGTTTTACCTTTCAAATGAGTCCATGCATGAACACGCACTACAAACGGAACAAGAACAACGTTCAATGTACTTTGGGTGTGTCTGATAGGCATTTTGGGTGAATTTAGGTTGATTTTATAGGATGCCTTTTATATAGGATCTCTTCTGTCTATCTGTGCTGCAGTATGTCATATCAATATCTAACTGGGTTCCAATTTGTCCTACATCCTGCACTGTTTATGATTCCTACTCACGTGCCATTGATGACTCCGTCTGGGTTGAGCATGGGGATGATCTTGAAGATGAAAGCCTCCCTCAGACTCTGAGCTATGGAGTCACTACTGCATAGAAAATCTAGGGTGCCCTTCATAACCCAGCTGGCATTAGACTCACCGGGATGGACACGGCCTGTCAGCACAATACAGGGACGATTACCTGGACAAAGACAGATGTTGACATGACACACAGTAAGTGGTGAATTAAAGTTCATAGTATTTCAGAATCTTTTAACAGTCACTTAGTGCATTAGGGATCATATCTGTTGAATGCAAGCAACAGGACTGTCTCTGTTACTTTACACTGAGCTGCTTTTACATTGTCATCTATGTTCTCTGAGCTGTAAAATGTTTTTCTGACCAAGCATGGATGTATCCATTTAATTTAGTTCCAAAGAACATAATACTAAAAATATGGTTTTAAAAAATCACGTCGTACCACATTTACTGTCTAAAAAAGCCAAATGGTTATTTGAAAAGCCAACCGATTTCAGTTAATCCCCATTTTATTCATGATCACTTATTCATGTTTTAGTTTAGAGTTTTATAATGTATAATGTAGATTGGGATCACAGATGATTTGTCATTTGTTAAAATCTAAACTGGACATGGTCACGTGACTACGGACAGGTGAACATGGCGTTTTAGGGTGGTTCGCTCACCAGACCGGAGACATTTATTTCAAAAACAGCCCAAAATCGGGCAGCAATTTGACAAGAATGGATTTGAAAGTATTTGTCAAACCAATGTCTCAAGATCAGGCAACAAGACATAGAAGCAGAGCAAATAAATTAAAGAATATGAGTGCAACGAAGACGCACCTGTCTGATACAGACAATGACGAGGAGGCTCCTGCATGGGCGAAATGTTTGACAAATGCTTTCAAAAGCCATCAAGCTTCCATGAATACTAAACTTGAAGAGATCAACTCTGCTATCAAAACTCTCTCCAAAGATTTTAATGCAGTGAAGCACAGGGTCACCAATGCGGAACAACGCATAAGTGCTTTGGAGGATGATTTTGGAAAAGAGAACACGCTGGTTAAAGAACTATCAAAGAAAGTTTCATCACTCTGCCAGCAGGTTGACAACCTTGAGTCACGCAGCAGGGGAAACAACATCAGAATAATAGGCCTGAAAGAAGGAATCGAGCCGGATGATCTGATTGGGCTGCGGGGCCGTGTATTTCAGCACATATTGGGTGAGAATGAGCCGGCATCTGAAGTGGACCAGGCCCACCATGCTCTTCGGCCTCGTCCAGACCCGGGTGAACCACCTCGCAACATTATGGTGCGCCTACTGAGATGGGGTGACAAGCAGAAGATCCTGGCTGCAGTGAAGAAGGGAAAATCTCTCTCCTGGCAAGGTCAGCCTTTTTTATTCAACAAGATCTATCTGCGGAGGTGCGGGGG
Organism: Epinephelus cyanopodus; assembly: GCA_026686955.1. NCBI lineage: Eukaryota > Metazoa > Chordata > Actinopteri > Perciformes > Serranidae > Epinephelus > Epinephelus cyanopodus. Next base: position 44,317,604 of record CM048917.1, on the reverse strand, counting down.
CAACACGCTGAATACAATGGCTTAATTGAAGACTTGAAAAAGAGGAGAATAAGGATTGGAGTACTGCATCCTGCCTGGCTGGCTGTCACCATTAGTTTAGTTTTAGTTTAGTTTTAGTTTATTTGAAAGGGACAATGCACATTAATAAACATTGTGTACAAAAAAAACCCCCACACATGTAAATGCACTCGAATTAGCTTAAAAAGCTAGTTTTCATCGATTGTCCCTTTGCCAGTTTGTACAAGACAACCTTTAAAAAGAACAACAATGGGATAAAATATTGTACCACATAGGGTAGACACAAACACATACTACTGTCCGTAAATACATACATAATAAATACACATTTGGACTACAACAAGGTGATGTGTGTCCACGTTAATAATACACATTTGGACAACAATTCACATCGGACAACAATATACACATCAGTGCTCACATCTTTAGGTGTCTACAAGCCAGTTCTTAACATTTGCTTGGAATGAGTGTTATGATGGAGATTCTCTGATCGATTGTGGCAATGTGTTCCATTGATGTGATGCTTTGAATGAGAATACAGCCTGGCTGAAAGTGGTGTTCCTTAACGGAATTATGCAATCTTTTTTTGTCGCACCTTGTGTAGTTCTAATAGCAGAGGATTTGAATTTAATGAAACTGGATAGTGGAGGAGGAGCTGAGCCCTGCATGATTTTGTATACCTGACAAATGTTTTTGTATGCAATTAGGTTGTCCCAGCTCAAAAGTTTATACACAAGTTTATATATGGCAATGGTGATGTCTAAAGGGTTTTCTGTCTAGTGTTTTAAGTGCTTGTTTGTAAAGTGATTCCAAAGATTTTAGAGCAGTGGAATGAGCATTAGACCAACTTATCAGACAGTAAGTGATGTGCGAAATGATCATAGAAAAAAAGTATACTTTGGCTGCTTCGGTTGACAGGGAGTCTCTGATAGACCTAAAGTTTGATAAACTGAACTTTATTTTATTACTGACTTTCTTTATGTGTGTTTTGAAGCTGAGAGTTGAGTCAATGTGTACTCCTAAATATTTGTGTTCGGTGACAACTCTAGCCTCTCACCAGTTATAAAAATGTCTGGTTTTATGTTTGTTTTGTTATTTTTGGAGAAAAGCATACAAACAGTTTTTGAGAGATTTAGCTGTGGACAGCATTGGTTCAGCCAGGATGTTATTCTTACCATAGCATCAGTCAACTTGGATGCAATGTCCCCCACCGTCTCCCCATGACCAATGATGACCATGTCATCAGCGTACATTAGGATGTCACACGAAGCACACATAGAGGGGAGATCATTAATGTACATGCTGAACAGGAGTGGACCTAACACAGAGCCCTGCGGAACGCCAGTTGATAACTGCAGGAAGTTGGAGCTACTGTTGTCAGTTTTGACAAGCTGAGATCGAGACGATAAGTCTGATTTAATCAGGTTAAGACATTCAGTGGAAAAATTAAAAGTCAAGAGTTTGTTTAATAGTATAGCATGGTTTACAGTATCAAATGCTTTCCGCAGGTCTAGAAAAACAGCCCCCACTGCCCCCCTCCGGTACATTAATGACTTGATTTTTTCAACAAAGTAGCATGTGGCAGTTTCTGTAGAGTGGTTTGTCCTAAACCCAAATTGCATTGGATGCAGTGTAAAACAACTGTTGTTGAGGTGGTGAGTAATTTGCTTTGCAACCAATTTTTCAAATATTTTTGATACAATGGGTAAAATACTGATTGGCCTATAGTTAGATGTAAGGGAAGGATCTCCACCTTTAAAAACAGGAACAACAGCAGCAGATTTCCATGATTCTAGGAATCTCCCCTGACTCAATGAGGTGTTGATAATGTGTGTTAATGGACCTGTTATTGGGGGGCTGATGTCTGTCAGTGCTGGAGAAAAGATAATTTACAACACACCTGAGGTGGCATGGAGGGAGCTGCAGAAGCGGCTGCAGGGTGAGAGCCCTCCCAGTACCAGCGCACCTGAGGCCGGCCCGGAGTGACTTGTAGACTACAGTGAGTTCATGATATTGAGATTTGTGATCCTTTTTGGACCTCCTTTCCTGTCTTTTGTTTTAGACGGATGTAATAATATATTAAGCTCTCGTTCAGTTATATATATATATATAGACCTATATTTTTTCTACTATGACTACACGCTGCAAATAATCTATTAGGGGGACGTTTTTTCTCTCAACTTTTTTTTTTTTTTTTTTGTCAAGCAAAAAAAAAAAAAAAAGGAACGAAGAAGTAGCCTAGTCGTAAATGTATTTAGGTCCTCTTTCAGTATTTGGCTGTTTGAAAATTAAATTTGTAGTAGTGATTTCGCTTTATGCATACTTACTTCTTTTGTTTTTTTTTGTTTTTTGTTACCCCTGACTGAAATCCTACGAACCGAAATGTTTATGATCTGGTTATCAATCATACTACGCCTACACCCGACTATCACGGACGGTAGATGAGATGGACGTTCATCTTATTGTTAATGATGTTTAATCTGCCTATTGTGGGTTATTTTCGTTGTCTGTGTGTTATTTGGTACGTTTTGTGGGGTTTTGTCTGTTTTCCCATTCCTATCTGTAGTGCATGCGCCCTGTTCAAAGGGGGAAAAAGGAGCCTATGCAGGTTTCTTCCTCTTATTAAATATTCTTAATGGTTTTGAATAAAATTAAAGTAATCTCTTGGAATATAAACAGAATCCAAAATCCTGTGAAAAGATTTAAAGTTCAATCCCACCTAAAATCTCTTGATTGTGACATAACATTGTTACAAGAAACACATCTTTCCAAAGAAGAGTCTTTAAAGTTAAAACAACGTTGGGTGGGACAAATTTTCTTTTCTCCAGGCACGAGAAAACGAGAAAACAATACTTTCTTAGAAATGAGAATGCAAACCCCTTTGGAGGCGTTTGCATTCTCATTTCTAAGAAAGTATTGTTTACAGTCTTAGACGTGATCACAGATAAAGAAGGACAATGGATGATAGTCTCAGGAGAACTGGAGAACAGTAAAATTATTATGATGAATTTATATGCTCCAAATCTGGCACAGGCCAATTTTCTGTCCTCAATAAATATTTTGCTAACTCTGTTTAAGAATACACCACTATTAGTGGGAGGAGATTTTAACTTGGTAAGCAATGCACCAATGGATCGATCAAGTCCTCCCCTACCAGTGGATAAATCTCTCTGTCAAGCCTTTAAAGAGCTACTAGAGACACAGTCAATAACTGATGTGTGGCGCCTATTTAATGCAAAATCAAGAGAATATACATTTTATTCAAAGAGTCATAATTCCTATTCTCGAATTGACTATCTCCTTTTGTCAAACTCTTTGATGGCAAATGTTTCAGTCTCTACAATTCATAGCCTCCCCATCTCAGATCATGCCGCCATTTCAATAACTTTTTGTCCCACCAGTGAAAGAAAATCCAAACCTAAACAATGGAGTTTTAACAACTCATTGTTAAAAGATGATACTTTTGTTACATTAATTACAAAGAATATCAAAGAATTTATTGAAATAAATATGAACCCACTAACTCCTATCTCAACAGTCTGGGAAGCATTTAAAGCAACATGTCGGGAATGGATTATCAGTTATGCATCATATAAAAATAAGGACAAATTGAGGAGGAAAACTGAATTGTCATCTAAGCTTAAAGACATTGAGTTGGAACATATGAGAGACCCAATGAACATATACCGCCTAGAAAGTAGGATCACAACTTTCACGTTTCATATGGCTTTATTTGGTGATATTTTATGGTGTTTCTGTGATAAAAAACATCAGCTATCATAATCACACCTGATTTCAATAAGGTACGATGTTTGAAGCTGGCTAAGTGGTGTTTGATCACTGGTAGTACTGCTTTGAAGCCGATGGAACGCTCTGTCATTTGGAGCTCCGGCTGGATCTTTTCATGGTAAAAACACTGTAGAATGGTCATACTTTGAGCAATCTTCAAACTTGAAACAAATGTTCATTGATAGTGTGCCTACAGCCCCACAGTGTCATTTACCTGCTCAGATGAAGCGACAGACAGTTATTCATCCTGAAAATCATTTTTTATTTTATTTTAGGCAAAATCTTCAAATTCAGAGGCCCATTACTCTGTCTCTGTATCACCTAGAGTGTTTCTAACACTTTCACAAGAAACTTCAGAGAGTTTGATTTCTGGCAAGACCTCATGTATGCATGTAGTCAGAGCGGTTCAGAGGCTACAGTCATTTTAATTTCAGTATGTCATTTTAGGCGTTTTCGCTATAAAATGGGGGTGGAGTGCAATATAGGCCTATCGTTCAGGCCTAATATTTACCCTTTACAGCAGGCACATCCTGACAGCTGAGAATATTACTGTCAGGTATTGTCCCCCCTCTATTAAATATGAAAGGAGGCTGAAAATCACCGGACATGCCTGTTCTGATGATACAAGTCAGCAATCCTGAAATGTGTGTTTCTCTTCTATAACGCACATTCTACATCTCGGAGGCGACGTCTTTCCACATATGGGCTTCCTTCGCCTTTCAAACGGGGCAGAACTCTGTGGGAAACAGTTGGAGAGACACAGCCCAAGGGGGAACTGGGATCTGACACAACTCCGGAGGGAGAAGCAGGTCCATGGAGCTGCATGCCGGATGAAAAACCTATTCTTTTAGCTTAGTTTTACCCTCAGCAAAGGCTGTAAAACCCCATATGCAGTAATTTGTAAATTATTTTATTTATTCATCATCAGATAAAAGATATGAAATGGTTGTGGCAATACTTGAAATATATACAAGAAAGGTGGATTCAGGGAAACAATTACATAAAAAACACAAGGAACTCAATACTTGAATTCAATATTTTACAGACTGTAGATGACCTGATGAGGCTCGTCTTGGTCAAAATCTCCATCCCAAAGGACCTGGCATCCCAGTATAAGAGACCATAAAAGGAGGAAGTGGTTGCCTTAGACATCTCTCACTTCAGCCAAGGGGCAGCACGATGGCCAACACAGTGACCAGCCAGAACAAGACACTTGTGGTGTATCTGTATTGCGACACAGGACGGGGTAGACGCCTGAATGGAAAGAATTGGACACTATTAGTGTTGCAGATACAATGCTACTGTTTTTATATTTATACATCTATATTAGATTGGACGTTTTTTGTAGTTTTTGATTTTTACATTTACATTTACATTTGACAGTAGACTTATTTGTCATTTCTGTATGTGTTTTGTTTTTTGTTTTTTTGGTATGATGGAACTGAAGTGTTCAGAATTGAGTTTACACAGTTGTATCTCATTACATGTCATAAAAACATACTCTTCTTCAGTTCTGTGCCTTAAGGGTCCATAGTCATACGTGTAAATGTTGTGGATGTTCGGTGGGGTGTACAAACAGTCAGGCTCCAGGCCTGGATGGTGAATCAAGCATGTAGGATGAACTGGAACCTGGTCCATTACCCCAAAACTAATAGGAAAAAAAGACACAAGGCATACTGTTTAATAAGTAAGCAAATATAGGCTCAAGAGTCAACATCACTGCATAGAACCATCCAGGAAGCAACATGTGTTGAAACTTTGATTTCATATAAATGATGTGGAGAAACTGTGATACATTGGTACATTGTACATTGTAGATTACAAATACAAAGTAAAGATGATCATAAAATGCAGCTACATTTTAGTAGAATGGTTTCAGTAAACATGACAGCTAAGACATCTGAATTTACCAGTTATTTCTATTATGTTTTTGTATAATACAGAAATCTGTCATCTCAATCAATCAATTGATGAATTCATGGGTTAAAACTTTTGTGGATTTAACGGGGAATGTGGTAGTAGCAGAAGTTATAATACCTTTGGTATTACCCAACACATGTTACTTAGTCTGATAATAGATAAGGCTGCTTAGATTAAAAAGAACTTATTCTTTACACCACGTCATATAACAGCTGAATGCTGCTGTTGGTGTTTCCACGTTACGTAGTAACTGACTATATTCTTAGAAACCCTTTGGACTCTGCAGCAGATGTTTCCAACTTTATTTAGTCAGAGGGCAGACGTACAGTTATTACCATAACATCAGCTAAGTTACAGTTATAATGTTACAGCTGAAACATGAGATGGCTACAAAATAAAAACTTACCCCTGAGGAGAAAAGTCCAGCTCCAATATTTGTTTCGAAGCGGACTCTGTCGGCTTGTGTTTCTTCACTCAAATTGATGAGGGGGAACCTATACAGTCTATGGGGGGAACAGACACCATTTTTAGCTAGCCTCTGTTGTTGTTTTGAGGCAGCCTCTGGAGGTGAAGTCATATCGGGTAAGGGGTGTGACATTTCCGACATGCTCTAAGCATTGCACCAATCAGAGCAGACTGAGTAAGCTGACCAATCAGAGCAGACTGGGCTGCTGGGGAGGCGAGACATATCATCATCTGCTGAAGCAGTGAGCAGTACAAGACAAATAATGTGTGTCTTGAACATTAAATAGACTTGCATCGATTACAGTTTTTTGGGCCGATACCGATTTGCAGAGTGTTTGGTTGGCCGATTCCGATTTTGGCCGATTCCGATTTCATTTTTTTTCAAACCACTTTACAGTACACAAGATATTGCAATATTATATCTTTGCTTTATTAGAACATTTTAACCAAGATACAACCAGCTTTCAATAACTATCTCAAACAAACAAACAAAAACAGTGACATGTTTATTAACCTGTTAAGAAACATTTTCCTTTTTGCTCAAATATAACTTCAGGTACAGTATTAAAATAAATAAGTAAAAAAGGCATACATACATAAAAAGCATAGATAAATAAAATAATAATTCTTGGTGTATTGCATTTGTGGGTAATTTCTTGAATAGACAAAAAAGTAAAAATATCTCCTGTGGAATATTCACACAGGCCTTCAGGACGCGCCCACCAGTCAGCGCGCATCTTCGGCATGCGGACACGTGCCTCGTCAGTTTCAAGTGCCACAGTGCAGCAGTGAGAGCTCTGCAGTTCAGTTTAACACGGACAGTTAAAGGGCCAGTGTGTAAAATGGGTTGAAAATAGTGACATCAGTGGTCAAATTATAGATTGCAGGGCTCACTCGCTCACCCCTCTCGTTGGGTAAATGACAGTGGCCTTATAGGACCAAAAGCCTTGCGCAGACACGAGTTTTTCAGGAGTAGGTCTATCTAGTGACAAGGTAAATATTTATATAGAAATCTAAACCATGTTACGGTATTGTAATGAATCACTCACGAGCAGGAGACCAGAGTAGCGTTCGGGAAAAAGGCCCGTTTATTTGAACATTCCAAAAACTCCGGTAACACTCCAGGGGGTAGCACGTAAAAGACTCTGTACCAAACTCTGACTCTTCTAGTGTAACACACACACTTCATACACACATACTCACTTACAGTACCCAGCGGGGCAGCTCTCCCCTCTCTGCTCCACCATTCTCCAGCCTGCACACTGACTGACAGCTTACCACACTCACCACTGGGTCGACCTGCAGTAAATGTTCTGTTCTAATGTCAATGTTCTGTGAGTTAATGGCATGTATGGGATTGAATGAGTATAGATAGGGGGCGGGGTGTGAGTGTGACGGGGACTAGGGCTGTGTGAATGCGCTTGCTGGTGTGTGTATGAGCGAGCTGGAGGAGAGAGCAGTGGTGCACATTTGGAGTTACAGCTAAGCTGTTATTTGTTGGTTGTTTTGGCGTGGTTACGGCCAACAGTAACCTGTACTGTTCAGTAATAAACTGTGGTTTTAGCTGTACTGAATCCAATCAGCATGGTACATAGGAGTAACGTTACTGCTATCCTATTGTCTGTTATTGACATAAGACTAAAATTTTTAGTACGTCCTGTGCTGTGATCTGCGGAGGATACACTGGTGAGCAGGCACAGACGTAGCCTGTAAACAAAATTCAGCTGTTTATTTAGGCTAGCAGTATCTCCAGACTATAGTAGCTGCAATGTACGACTTTGCACGTGATTTTGAAGAGTTTCTTGTAGCGGACACAGATCCAGAGCCGTACCTGTTTGAGCCAGGGCATACAGATGAGGAATTCCATATGCTGGATGCTGATACCATTTTGCTGCACAGAATGGGATTCGGTGATACCATCGTTGGGGAAATAGATCATCAGGAGAAAAAGCGCTGCAGCGAGTGCATCACAAGGAGTGAAGTTGCGTCTTCTTTTCCTCGCAGATGACAGTTCGGTTTCATTCTCTCCTGTTGCGTGGTAAATGTTGTCCATTTGCAAACTTTATAACTAAAAAAACTTTTCACTACTCTCTATCGATGAACTACTAACACTCTCTGCTGTTTCCTCCTCTTTCTTCCTTCCTTCCGCTGTCTTCGTTGGTTTATTTATACACGTGAAACGCATTCTCTGGCTGGATTGTCCGCTTGGGCTGTCGTACATACATGGCGGCGCAAGATGGGGACCTCTCTAAAGCAAGGCACTTCCTATATATATAAATATATATGTATATATATAAATATATATATGTATATATAAATATATATATATATATATATATAAAAATATATATATATATATATATATATATATATATATATATATATATATTATAAGCATAATTATAAGGCTACGAAAACCAAACAAATTTTATTTTAGAGCAATTATACACTTGTATAAACATATTAATGGGTAGAATATTCAGATTCAGATTTGACAATAAACCATGCCAAATATTACACACTGGCCCCTTAACAACTTTCTTATTCTCTCTTTTGATGTATGTGCGTGAATGTAAGTTAAGTTGCACATGTGCGTGTGTGTGCGCTGCTGATGACAATCATGCGGCACGCTGGGAATTTGACCGGCGTTTTAATTCTGCATATTTTAGACTGAGCGGCCGGTCACAGGTCATGGCCGATTACATGGAAACCGGCCCGATTCCGAGCACTGCCGATAAATCGGTGCAAGTCTAACATTAAAGCACACAAATCTATTTCAATAGATCCCAATATTACATACAAACTTATATGAATATGACCCTGAAAAAAGCATAATAGGTCTCCTTTAGTGCACCAGAGCTGGATGACCCACCTGCTGGTTTCCGGTGTGCTGATCAGCTACAACAGCACCGGAGAGAGAATTATGCATAAGAAGGGGACTGTGTGCTGGTGTTGTTCTGCAGTTGTAGAGCAATGGTAATGGAAAACACATTCAGCATATATTAACATCACCAAGATGTGCTGATGACTGGGACAAGGGAAAAAAAAACCTCTTTATCACTGCTACTTTCAAGCAGCCTTAAAACTCAAAAGCAAAATGAGATGCAGTGTAGACGATGCAGGTGTATTAATAGAAACGTACTGAACATGATAACGTACAGTGTGACATGACCCAGATGTGCTGATCACTGGCACCCTTCTATAATGTAGTTTGTAATGACATGACAAGATATAACAACCTTAACAAAATAACCAATAACCAGATGATATTATTCCTGGTGGTGCACTGGTGGAAGTGGAGCGCAATGTGGTATGGTATAGTAAAACGTTATGTGACATTGTAAATGTAATAATATTTCTGGAAATCCTGTTGGTAATGTGTTATATTAGTTTGTTACTGCTAAAACATAATACATTATTGTAAGATGTTACTTTTGTCACTCATTACCCTCAACACTGTTCAACCCCAATAATAATAATAACAATTCAACACCAACTCAATAGGGTTTGCAGAGCTAAACAAAATCGATGTGGAGTCAAAATTGGGTTATGAGAAGACAAACACTAAGCGGAAGAAAGTGAATTACTAGGGACAAACATTACCAACTGTGTCATCAGATATATCCACTGGGGATGAACCCAGCATTGCTACACATTCCCTTGGTCATGTTTTGGTTAATTATAATCCTTACGAATTTAATCTGTTTGTTTACTGGAGGTACAACCGAGTGCGTGTGTGCTGTGTTGGAGCATTTGAGGAAAAAGATGAGATTGAATGGTGTAATTGCTATGCACAAGTGCCCAATGTGGAATAACAGCTACAATAATTGATTAGAACATAATGCTAATGTGGATATGGTACAATGAATCTTATATGTTTATTCTCCTGAATAATATTTTACAAACACACTGCAATAATAGCTTGCAACCACACACACACACACACACACACACACACACACACACACACACACAAACCAAGTACTCACGGAGCTGGTGAATGTCTCTCCAGCCCCTGCTGGCAGGACAGGCAGTGATGGTAACCAATGGACATGAGTTTCCAGCCAAACTGCCACAAAGAATCTGCTGCTGGAAAAACACTTTGGTGGGATCCACTGATTTCTTCAGCAACTTCAGATGAGCCTGACAGACACAATAAATGGACAACTGAGTGGTCATGGTCATGGACATAGAAGTCCTGATACCTATGCAGTGCAATCATGTACAGCACCATGTTTTCCATTGGCATGCCTCTTTACTCCAGCAGATAGCATTTGAAATAAACCAGGGACAGTGAGCTTCACTTTCATCTGACTCATGTTGTTCGAAGGTATTAAAATCTTATTGGATAAATAGTGTCACCTCTCTCGTGATGGTTAAATCGAACTCATTTGCTGTATGACATATATTCTGGAGGAAATAAGATGGTGCCTGAAAGATATGTTTATAAACAGCTCGGGGACCGTTTGCAGTGACCATATCTGCAGAAAAAATGTCATTTGCCAACATATTTACTTTATCTTTGTACAATCACCATTTGTGGCAACTAAAGCACTATCCTTCATAGTTTTAGTCTCCAGTTTTAGTCCAGGAAAATTCAAAATGTTTTAGTCAATGTAAATTTGTGAGATTGTAGTTTACTTTTAGTCATTGTGTTTTCTTTTTTTTCCTTTTTTTTCTTTTTTAATCTTTAAACTAATCCAGTAAGGCTATCTTTTTTTCCACAACTACAAAATATTTCTACAAGTTTACAAACTGTCATTATTCCAGCAGTGTTTGACAGGTTTAATGGGTGAGCACACACTTACTGATCATCATTTGAAAAGCTTAACATCTCCGTATTTATGCTCTCAAAAACTTTGACACCACAAATAACTAATCCTCCTACCTGCCTGTCAAACCGTATCAACCCATAAACCTTCTCTAGTCTGGACTAAGTGGAGTCCTGCAGGGATCAGCAGCTAACAAACGGAGAGAACTACTTGATAAAGTTAACACATTGCGCTGTCATTTCAAACTCAACACTTCCTGAATTTCTTTCAGATTAAAAGCCCCTTATAACCTCAGCTGAGAGAATCCCTCCATTTTCTAAATAGGTATGTATTGTAAAACATTTGTAGGAACTTGGTTGTGGAGGATTCAGTAGTTTGAATGTTTATGTACTGCTCTTCAAATGTAGCTCCTGCCATCTGCTGACGCTTTTAGGTGACTACAGCAACATTTCGGCTGGCACATGAACAGACACAGTGACTCAAATAATAGCAAAAGTAATACCGGGGATAATTGGTGAGTACCATCGCGTAGTGTGTGTAGTGTGTCTGTCAGCTAAGTCACGGCATGATTTTATGACTCCACAATCATGTTAAGTGACATAGTGACTTTCAGAACAGGCAGAAAAGTTGTGTAGTGTGTACCAGGCATAATGCAAGTCCTGCTGAGTCTGACCTGTCTGTCAGCGAGTCCTCCTCCACCTTTTTTTAGACTCCACCATAGGCAATGGCAGCATTTCTTCTACCACGTAGTTAGCCACAAGCTTCGTGGCTTCTTTTGGACTGATAAGTTAAACGTTATCTCCGTTATTAGAACCAAAAGACAGTCATTGCTGTTTTGGAGTTTAAGGACCAGCGTTCTAAAAGTAACGGAAGTAACTGATGGCTTGTTTGAAAATGTACTCAAGTATTTGATTACACAAACAGCAAACTAACACGTTAGGTTACTCGTTACTGCAAAAAGTAATCAAAGTACTCTAATGTGTTACTTTGTAATGCGTTATACCCAACTCGTTATAGTTAAGGCCAGCCATATTTTTCATTGTGTATCTTTTATTATGTGTGGCCGCAGTGATGTTTCAGGAGAGTGACAGCTATAGCTTTTTGTGAGCAGGGGCGGATCTAGAAAAATATTTATAGGGTGGCAAGAGGGGGGCAGGAATTTCTGAGGGGTGGCAACATATGGCAGGCGTATATATACTGAATTTGATCACAGTTATCACAGTTTGATGAGAAATAGTATGTTTACACTACATAAGGGCACGGGCTGCCATTTACAAACTCACACAGACAAACTTAGTCTCATGCAATCAATGTCTTGCATTTGAGGTTTCATGTGAAACAGTTCATATTAGGAATAAGTGTTGAAAGAGGTTCAACAAACCCTGAGTCTAACCCTGAACTCTGAGTTGATTTACCCTGAGATGGGAAACTCTGAGTTAGCGGTTCCAGAACAGCTGATTTGAGTTAGTTCAGTCAACTCTGAGTATGTTCACTCTGAGTTAAGCCGACAATAAAAAGCCATCAATGGAGCTCTGACTTCATGATTCACCTTGGCAACAGGTAAATAAAAGACAGCGCCTCCATTTTAATCCAGTGGATGTAGAGATATTAATGCATGTGTAGCAGACGGTGCACGTTTATCTTTAAAAGAAGAGCCTGAGTCAGAGCGAGGAAAGTGTAAATAAGTTAACCATAATGTTAATAAAAAAGTTTATTCATCATTTATCAGACTTACATTTCCTTAATGAAGATAAAGTGGTGGAATCTGACTGTGTATCAGGCTGTAGATACATTGCATTATATTAATAATATAAAATAATATATTTGTTCAGATTTAATCTGATGTGGAAAAACACAGGAGGCAGCAACTGAAAAATAGGAAGATTTAAAACATATAGGCCAGGCTATAAGTCAAAGACATAAAGACATGACTGTAAACTCACAGTCTGACCCAGTAATAATATGTTTGGTGATTTGCACTTGAAAAGACGTTGAGGTTAAAATACAGTAGATTTTAAAATGTTGCACATCTATTTGTATCTTGACTCAGCAGCATTCAGTGACTTTATTTCAGCTACAAATGTAGTAAATTTAAAGACACTGAAATGCTGCACCATTGCTCACTCAGAAATATGAACATATAATCCCCAATATTAGGCTGTAGGAATTATGTTCCATCAGTGCGACCAATGACATCAGTTATAGAGATCATTAGTCATTGATACTACGTGTCTAAAGCTTCATACAGATTTTTAAAATGTAAATAATTAGACCTACACATTATGTGCAATAAACATGTGGGAGCTGCTCTAACAGACTGACAGTCTAATCCTTGTGTAGTGTTATGAACAATAATAAATATAAAAAGGACAGAGGTTTGATTCTGAGCTGAGGGTGAATTCTCGCTGTGTAACATTTGAATGTAAAGACAAAAACTGATGTTCAAAGAAGTGATTGATGTGCATAAATTCAGTAACTTAAGACAGTCCTGAGTAACAAACTAATATCCAGCAGAATTTATACTGTGACAGATGGTAAATCTCCGCTAATTAACGCGCTTCATACAAGCTTTGACACAGACTGAATGAATGAGGAAATGAAACAGCGCGTTAAGAGGGAGGAGACTAACCTGTTCACAGACTCAGTTGTCATGGTGACTGACTCAGAGTTTGAGTTACCTCTTTCTGGAACTAAAACCCAGAGTTTCCCTCATTTCAGGGTTAACACACTCAGAGGTCTTCCTGCAATAGGCTGCCCCTCTGGCTCCGCTCAGTTTTACAAACAAAGCGGTCTCTTGCCGCTCTGGCGTTATCTCGTGCTGCATTCACTGCAGTCGGACATTGGAGATTCGCGCTCGTAAATGTCACATTGGCCATAACTTTTCTGTGAATTCTTCGCTGCCAACTGGGGTGGCAGCTGGGGTGGCATGGCTTTCTTTTAGGGTGGCAGCTGCCACCCCATGCCACCCCGGTAGATCCGCCCATGTTTGTGAGGATCTTTGTGTTCCCTCCAGGTGAGATTAGGGGGCTTGGCATGCTTAATGCCATGATGCCGAGGATGCTGCCAGCCGCTCGCTTTCCTCCCCAGCCTTCTGCTCATTGAAACGCTTTGTTCTTTGTGTGTATTTGTGCTTCGAACAGTGAACCGTTTCATTATTTCAACCGTGTTGCTGAATGTCAGATGGGCCATTGTTAGCACCCAGACATATTGTTTGTTGTTTAGTCTTTAGTGTTAGCTTTATGCTAGCTAATCCTGCTTGTAAACCTACTGTAAATAGCTTTGCACTTTAGATTACTTAGTACAAAGCCTTAGGGGTGAACTGTCATTTTTGGAACCATTTTGCTGCTGTTTTTATTTAGTTTAAGGAGTTAAATGGATTTTGTTTGTTGTTTTGGCCATTGTTCACCCTGAGGTCCTTGCTTCCTACTGTGCACTAATTTCTTGTATCACCTATATTTAACAGGAAAACAGAAAATAAATGGTCTTAACAGACCTCATTTTGACAGAAAAACAGTTTTTTTGTTTGTTCTTTTGGAATAGCTCATACCAATGAATATAGTGATCCTTTTAAGACACATTGTTTATATATTTTGGATTGTATTTGTTATCAGGACTCAAACTATCCTCCATTTCTGAAGAATCTCCAGAAACCAGCATGTTGAAAACTCCAAGACATTAATATTCTGTGTACATAATCAATAGGATGCATTATATTCTATATTATTGCATCATGAGAAAATCAAATTAGAAATAATATTTTCCTATTTAAACAGTATTTCACGATTCATTTCTGGTGACATTCAGATCCACTGTCCATTCCAGTGGACGAATATTTACAAAAAAAAAAAATCCTGAGTAAAAGCCATACATGTTTCTTATGACATGTAGAAGTAATAACACGTCATGTTTACTTTAAACACAGTTTAAACACAAATGATGTATTTAAACAATATGATTAATACACTGAAGTGTGTATGATATGATATGCACATATAATTTGGAACACTGGTTGGCTTATCAACACCACATCAAAGAAGTCTGTGCATCTGGTTTGACTCAGATGACAGTGATCACAGATGTAGACACTCCAGAAAAGTTATGTCCATTAGAATGCGTGGAGGATCTAGATCAACAGAGGTTACTGTTTGCAACACTGACAGCCCGACAAATGTCAGTTGCATTTGCATATTAACCTTTTTTTTCCAAACTGGCTTTACTTACTCATTGTTTGGGCTCCCTAAGACCACACTTTAGTATGTTTCAAAATAATAGCAATTTGCAAAAGAATGTCTAATTTCATGACAATGACAATGTACTGAAGTGTTAACCATTCAATGTTTGATGAAGGTGACAAACCTGACCACAAATCTATATATTATATTATAATGTACACTGTCTTGTATCGTGTTTGGAGGTGCTGCATAAAAAGTTCTGTCAACACCCATTTCATAAAAGGAGCAGATGAAAATCTATTGCATTTAACAGCCAACAGGAGTAATGAGTCACAAGTACCTTCAGAGCAGAGTATGTGTAGGGATAATGGTAGGCCAGGTAGCACACATCCTCATTGTGTTTGAAGGTGATGGTAAAGGTCAAAGTATAAAAGGTTGTTCTCCTTTTGCACTGGGCCGGACAAAAGTTGTTTCTGAAGGATAAAGTAGAGGGAGTTACAAAGTTACATATACGTTATATGTAGGGATCAAGTTGCCATCTTAACTTTTTACTTTCTATAAATCTTTAGAAGGACTGAGCCCCATCTCTGCAATCTGATAAAGTCACACTCTATGTTATTGTTTTGCCAGCATCTCAAAGTATTGCTATTTGGTCTGCAACTAAAAAGAAATTACATTGTATGTGTGCATTTCATTCATACCTGTAATAACAAATTTCAGTCCCAGTCCTGACCCAGTGGGGTCTACCTTCCAGAGCTTCCTTTACTGAGTACAGCACCGGCTGCATTCCTGCAGCACACACACACACACACACACACACACACATGAAGAGCAAGTTGAGATTAAGTATTTTGCCCATTGATGTTCTGATAAGTGGGTGACCCGCTATACCTCCTGAGCCACAGCCACCTGATATAATGCATGCTGGATATAGTTTATAGTTTAGAGTTCAATTAAAAGCCAAAAAATGCAAGAAAAATGAATAAGGAAATACAGTGCAGGGAGAGGCAAAAAACCCAGAGCGCTTATTTGAAGCCTCCACCTAATACAATTTTCACAAATATATTAAGAACTCAAAGTACCAAAAGATGAAGAGCAATACATGAAATAATGCAGTGGTAACAAACTACTGATAGCAAAATATGTTTGATTGTAAGTCGTTGTTGGGAACATAAATTCAGGCTTCACATGGAGGCACCAAAAATGTTGTGGGTCAACACATTAGGTCTCACCAAGGGACACCAAATATGTAGGGATTTAATTGGCTATCCGAAATAATTAATAATTATTATTAATAATTAATAATCATGTTAAATAATGTGATTTAATTAACATGAAATCACCTCGTGGGGCAACATTCCTGTAAAGGGAAAAATGATTGCCAGTTAAAGATATCAGTCTCATAAAATACGTTAAACTATTAATTTGGAGTTTGTTTAATAATTAAATTAATGACAACAACCAAAATTAACAGTAACGCCTGAAGGATCTGGGAGTTCTTGACGCAGCAGAGGCTGACTATTCATTCACTCTTGCGCAACATTAAACAGACAGCAGGTATGATTCCAAAGAATTATATTTATTCACAAACTAACAAAGCAAACCAAAAAACACAAACACAAATTCTAACTAACTATACACAGGCTTGGTGTGTATGTGTGTGTGTGTGTGTGTGTGTGTGTGTGTGTGTGTGAGTGAGAGTGAGAGTGTGAGAGAGAGAGAGAGAGAGAGAGACAGAGAGAGCCAGGGGCCGTGGTGAACTCATACACCCACACCCACACACACACAAAATATATTACTATTACTATATGTTATTGTTATAAACTACTGTTTATTTTTATTTCTCTGTTTACGAATTCTATTAACCGATCAATATTCACTAATATCAATGCAACTATATGTTATTAATACTGTTTATCTAAACCAATTCTATACATAAAATAATTTATTAATCCATAGTCAAAAAAAAGAGAGAAAGAAAAGAAGGCATTTTCACTTTGTATAAAAACAACAACTAATTCAATAATTAACACTGTAGCATGACACGATATGAATCCTTTACCATCAGCCAATGGAACATCCAAGGGTTGAGATCATCAGCTTTTGGACTTAAAAGTAATGACTCCAAATTTACTGATGAGCTCAAACACTCGGACATTATCATTTTAATGGAGACGTGGGAGAGAAGAGACTTACCCACTGGCTGTCCTCCAGGCTATGGGGAGTTAACAATTATGCTGATCTGTTCTGTACGTTTATTATGCTGATCTGTTCTGTACAACATCTATTGCACGTCTGTCCATCCTGGAAGAGGGATCCCTCCTCAGTTGCTCTTCCTGAGGTTTCTACCGTTTTTTTCCCCGTTAAAGGGGTTTTTTTGGGGAGTTTTTCCTTATCCGCTGTGAGGGTCTAAAGGACAGAGGGATGTTGTATGCTGTAAAGCCCTGTGAGGCAAATTGTATTTGTGATATTGGGCTTTATAAATAAAATTGAATTGAAAAAATTAACAGTCAACTCAAGAAAGCTTCCTGGAGTAACACAAGGAAGGAGCTCAGGGGGAATACTTATCTGGTTTAAAGCTGAATATACAAAATCTATTGAACTTGTTAAAGAAGGTGAAAATTATATATGGCTTAAATTAAAGAAAGACCTGACCTCCAACACCCAAAACATCTATCTATGTGCAATCTATATCCCTCCAGCTGAATCTCCCTACTTTAATGATCAAACCGTTACTGATCTGGAAGGAGACATCAGTCATTTTCAAACTCAAGGAAATGTCCTAATTATAGGTGATATGAATGCACGCACAGCAGAAGAAACAGACAGATACATGAATAACAAAACTAACACCTGTCTAACTCTCCCCCGAGGAATAATTATGATAAAATGACAAACAAAAATGGGAAAGAACTACTGCAGCTCTGCCGGGCCCTCAGTCTGTACATAGTCAATGGTCGGGTAAGAGGGGACTCCTTTGGCCGTTACACCTACAGTTCTTCTCTTGGTAGTAGCACAGTAGATTATGCACTTACAGATTTGGACCCTTTCTCTTTTAGAGCATTCACAGTTAAGCAACAAACCCCCTTTTCAGACCATAACCAGATCAGACTATATCTAAAAAGAGCACAGTCTAACCAACCATGCCCAAATCCCAGTAAATTATACAATATAACAACTCACTACAGATGGGAGCAAAACAGACTCCCTGAATACCAGGAAGCAATGAGTAGCCATGAAACTCAAGAGTACTAAACTCTGTCCTGGCCCATACATATCCATGCAGTAAAGAAGGAGTAAATATAGCCACAAACCACATCAAGAATATATTTTATCATGTAGCACAACAATCTAACTTACCCTTCCTAAAACCAAAACAAAAAAGGGAACAACAAGAAAAATGGTTTGACTCAGAATGCAAAAATATGAGGAAAAACCTAAGACAACTATCTAACCAAAAGCACAGGGCTCCAGAAAGTCAGGAGCTACATATACACTATAGTGACCTGCTCAAACAATATAAACAAACATTGAGATAAATAAAAGAAAACACCCCCTTGAAAACCAGGTGAACTTAATTAAAGAATCAATAAACTCAAACAGTTTCTGGGACCACTGGAGGACCTTAAACTATAATAAAAATAATAATAATCTAGCCATTCAAAATGGAGATATCTGGATATATCACTTTAAAGAATTATACCAAGAAACAAGTAACACACCTGAACAAGACCAAATAGAAGAAAAAATAAGCCAATTACAAACAATAATCAAAGACTACCAAAAGCCATTAGACTATGACATTACTGAAAAAGAATTAGACCATAAACTGAAAACCCTAAAGTGTAAAAAAGCCTGTGGACCTGATGGCATTCTAAATGAGATGCTTCAACACACAGACTCCAAATTCAGATCAGCCATTTTGAAACTCTTCAATTTAGTACTCAGAGTTGGCTATTTTCCTGAGTCGTGGAGTGAAGGACTGATAACCCCCATATTTAAAAGTGGAGACAAGACAGACCCTCAGAATTACTGTGGGATCTGCATAAATTCATGTCTGGGAAAGGTTTTATGTAGTATACTAAATTCACGAATCATAGACTTCATTACAGAACATCAGCCATTAAGTAAAAGCCAAATTGGATTCCTCCCTAAATTCAGAACCACAGACCATATTTTCACACTGCACACTTTAATTGATAATTATGTGCACAAAAATAATGAGAAAATTTATGCTTGTTTCATGGATTTTCAAAAAGCCTTTGACTCAGTCTGGCACAAGGGCCTTTTCTTTAAATTAATTTAAAGTGGTATTGGAGGAAAACTATACGACCTGTTAAAATCAATGTATACTAATGGAAAATGCCCAATTAAGATTGGAACCAAGAAAACAGAATCTTTCTTCCAGAGACGTGGAGTAAGGCAGGTCTGTAACCTCAGCCCCACCCTATTTAACATATATATCAATGAATTGGCAAAACGAATAGAAAAGTCTCCTGGACCTGGACTGAAATTACAAGAGACTGTAATAAAGTGTCTCCTCTATGCAGATGACCTGGTTCTGTTGTCTCCAACAAAAGAGGGACTACAGCAACATTCATCAGAACTGGAAAAATACTGCCAAACTTGGGTCCTGACAGTTAACCAACCCAAAACCTAAGTGCTTATTTTTCAAAAAAGATTCAGATTACAGAGAAACAATAACTGTTTCAAAATTGGAAAAAACTTCATTGAACAAACAAACCATTATACATATTTAGGACTAAACATTTCAAACACAGGGAATTTTAACATGGCTGTGAATGATCTAAAAGACAAAGCAAAAAGGGTTTACTATGCCATCAATTCAATTCAATTCAATTTTATTTATAAAGCCCAATATCACAAATACAATTTGCCTCACAGGGCTTTACAGCATACGACATCCCTCTGTCCTTTAGACCCTCACAGCGGATAAGGAAAAACTCCCCAAAAAAACCCTTTACCGGGGAAAAAAAAATGGTAGAAACCTCAGGAAGAGCAACTGAGGAGGGATCCCTCTTCCAGGACGGACAGACGTGCAATAGATGTTGTACAGAACAGATCAGCATAATAAATTAACAATAGTCTGTATGACACAATGAGAGAGAGAGAGAGAGAGACAGAGAGAGACAGAGAGAGAGAGAGAGAGATGCAGGACATCCTCGGTAATGACAGTAGCTTACAACAACATTCATGAAAGTAATAATATTGATCTACTTTTGGAGACTTTAGGAACCACGAGTAACCCTGAGTTCTCAGAGTGCAGAGTTCTGGTGGGTTAATATGGCACTATGAGCTCTCTAAGATATGACGGAGCTTGACCATTTAGAGCTTTATAAGTTAACAGTAGGATTTTAAATTCAATTCTGGATTTTACAGGGAGCCAGTGCAGAGAAGCTAAAACAGGAGAAATATGATCTCGTTTCTTAGTTACTGTTAGTACTCGTGCTGCTGCATTCTGAATTAGCTGGAGAGTTTTTAATGATTTACTAGAGCTACCTGATAATAGAGAGTTACAGTAATCCAGCCTTGAGGTAACAAAAGCGTGGACCAATTTTTCTGCATCTTTTTGGGTCAGGATAGGCCTAATTTTTGCAATATTACGCAGATGAAAAAATGCAGTCCGTGAGGTTTGTTTTAAATGAGAATTAAAAGACAAATCTTGGTCAAATGTTACTCCGAGGTTTCTTACGGTAGTACTAGAGGTAGGAGCAATGCCATCGAGAGAAACTATGTCATCAGATAAAGAGTCTCTGAGTTGTTTGGGGCCAAGAACAATAACTTCAGTTTTGTGTGAATTTAACATCAGGAAATTGGTGCTCATCCAGGTTTTTATGTCTTTAAGACAATTATGAAGTTTAGTTAATTGATTACTTTCTTCTGGCTTCATCGATAAATACAGCTGTGTATCATCCGCATAACAATGGAAATTTATAGAGTGATTTCTAATGATGTTGCCTAAAGGAAGCATATATAGAATAAATAGGATTGGTCCGAGCACAGAACCTTGCGGAACTCCAAAACAAACTTTAGTACGTACGGATGATTCATTATGAACGTCAACAAATTGAAAACGATCAGATAAATAAGATTTAAACCAGCTTAGTGCAGAACCTTTTAGGCCAATTAAGTGTTCCAGTCTCTGTAGCAGAATTTCATGGTCAACAGTGTCAACGCTGCACTAAGATCTAATAAAACAAGTACAGAGACGAGTCCTTTGTCTGAAGCAATCAGAAGGTCATTTGTAATTTTAACTAGTGCTGTCTCAGTGCTATGATGCACTCTAAATCCTGACTGAAATTCCTCAAATAAATTATTATCATGGAGAAAATCACACAGCTGGTCTGCGACTACTTTCTCAAGGATCATTGACATAAAGGGAAGATTAGATATTGGTCTATAGTTGGCTAACACCTCTGGATCCAGGGTGGGCTTTTTTAGTAGAGGTTTAATTACAGGTACCTTAAAAGACTGTGGTACATAGCCTGTTAATAAGGATATATAGATCATATCTAATATATGGGTGTTAACTAAAGGTAAGACCTCCTTGAGTAGCCTAGTTGGGATGGGGTCTAAGAGACACGTTGATGATTTAGATGAAGAAATCACTGTGGTCAATTCTTGAAGAGAAATTGGGGAGAAGCAATCTAAATAAATATTAGGTGTTACAGCTGTGTTTGAGGTTAGATAGGTACTATCTGAGGACAGGAGGTCATTAATTTTGCCTCTAATAGTTAGAATTTTGTCATTAAAGAAGCTCATAAAATCATTACTGCTAAGGGCTAAAGGAATACAAGGCTCAATACAGCTTTGACTCTCAGTCAGCCTGGCTACAGTGTTGAAAAGAAACCTGGGGTTATTCTTGTTTTCTTCTATTAAAGCTGAGTAATAGTTTGCTCTGGCATTGCGGAGGCCCCTCTTATAAGTTTTGAGACTGTCTGCCCAGATTAAAAGAGATTCTTCCAGTTTGGTTAATCGCCAATTCCTTTTAAACTTTTGCGATATTTGTTTTAATTTACAGGTTTGAGAGTTATACCAAGGAGCGAGATCAATAAACACTGAACTACCAGTAAAAACATGGCTCAAAATATTCAAATCAATCATTGAAGCCATTGCATTGTATGGCAGCGAGGTGTGGGGTGCACAAACTCAGCAAGACTGGACAAAATGGGACAAACATCCAATTGAAATCCTACATGCAGAGTTCTGCAGAAGTCTCCTCCAGGTGCAGAGAAGAACTCCAAACTCTACATGCAGAGCTGAATTAGGCCAATATCCTTTAAATATTAAAAAACGACCCCTAAATTTCTGGACCCACATTTAAACAAGTGACCCACTCTCACTTTCCTATAAAGCCTTATGCTGCCAGGAGCTGAACCCACAGGGGAGTCCACTCTACCTGCTTGTCCAGAGTCTGACCAAACCTTCAACCACTCAGGTCACTACATCACAACCACCTCAGCATCAGGACACATGCCACCCGAAAATTAGACCCAACCAAATTACGACAAATGAAAAAGAAAAATACAGAGAATATTGAACAGAACTAATAAATCCCACAGCAAAATGGAAACGTATAAAGCCCTCAACAGACAGTAGTTTGTGGCAACATACCTGAGCACAGTGTCTGATAGGAATATGAGGAAAACGATGACTAAGTAGAGACTGAGTGAGCACAACCTGGCAGTAGAAGTTGGCCGACGCAAACAGAGCTGGCTGCCCAGAGAGGAGAGGTTGTGTTCTCACTGTGACCAGGGAACAGGAGAGACTGAGCTGCACTTCTTAACTCAATGTGACAAATATCAATGCATTAGAGAGGAATATTTTGCAAAAATAATAAAGATATTCCCAGAGTTCTTATACTGGAATAACTTAGAGAAACTTCTGGTCCTACTGGGAGAGAGGGAGGACTGTTGTGTACTGGCGGCAAGATATGTAACAGCCTGCCATCAACTTCACATCATACATGATGATTGATAATTGTTTATATATTGATAATTAATCTGTAGTATAAATTCATTTCTTTATGAATTTTACCCTGCCATAGCCACTCATGTTCTCCATGTCTGATTGTTTGTTTGTTTGTTTTTTAATTGCAATTATTGTAAATGTATTGTTATTGTTTATGCTTGTTATATTTGTGTTATATTGTGTTAATATGCTTTGGCAACATTGTTTTGAATGCAGTCATGCTAATAAAGCAGCTTGAACTGAGAGAGAGAGAGGGGGGGGGGGGGGGGGGGGGGGAGACAAGGGCGGGTGTGATGATCAAAGAGCTGTTTGGCCTACAAAACAAAATGGCTGACAACAGAGAACTACCAAAATGGCCAAATCAAAGCTGCTGTCAGATTGGGGGAGGTGTTTGTCTGACCGTGTGGTCAGGACAAAGACAAAGGAAAAGAAGCTGGAACTTTGAGATGCCTGTTTGGGTGTAGCTCTGTTGAAAGCCTATTTGTTAATGAGACTGTGTCAATGTGACGTGTGTTGCAAACTGGATCAGTACGGAGACTGGCTGTGTTCGAAATCGCTCCCTATCACTAATATAGTGCACTATATAGTGTGTTTGTCATTTTATAGTGTTGTTCAAATTCTCCGTGGTTAATTTCATTCACTATATACTGGACTATAAAATATCCACAATGCACAGCAAATATGAGTGAACAATCAATGTAGGGGAGAGCCGCCACAATTGTAACGTTTTTCACTTTTCACTCTATTACTCAGAGATCGTTTTACCTACATATGTAATATTTTCAGGCAAAGCACCAACACATGTCTGCTATCATAAACCACTTAAAGTTTTTCAATTGATATAACAGGTCTTGAGTAAAAAAACTCTGTCCGATGTTACAACTGAAGCGTTTTTGAGTCTTAATTGTAACAGCAGGAGTTACAATTGTAACACTGCTAAAAAGTAGCATTAAACTCATCGTTTTCAGGTCAAATCAATTATATTTCATTCAGGCAACTGTTTAATGTTTCTTTCACACAAAGAATGTGATATGAATGTATCAGAAATATTGTATATTACTAAAACTTATCGGATGTACCAGTTGGAGCGTTAGTGTGAAATCCTTGATAGGAAAATGCATTGATTATGCCTACAAAGTTAGCGACTTTGATTGATGGAGTTGTAAAAATATTATACAACCGTAATTTGATTTAGAATATAATTGAATGACAGCTGACTGAACACAGAATATTGGCAAATATGGTGCATGAGTTTTGAAAAAGTACCATTCATACCTGCACTGACCCCTGCAGGGTCAAATATGTAGCAACACCCCAAAATACTTATTTTGCTGAAGTGGAGCGGGAGGAATGATCTGATTAGGCTTTCCACTGACTTGGCACACATGACAAGAACGACAGAAACGAGTGACATCAGACTTCAGCCCTGGCCAGTAGAAATAACGCATGATGCGGTGGTAGGTCTTTTTGATTCCTAAGTGGCCAGAGAGATTGTCATGAGCTAGACTAAGAACAAGTGACCGGAAACTCTGGATAACAACTAACTGCTGGACCACATTCCACTCCAGATTGCCAACAGCTGGGGGAAACCAGTTGCGCATCAAGACCCCATCTACAACAGTGTACACACGCGGGGTTTCAGAGCTTGGAGCAGTGGCAAGCGTCAGGCACATGGCCAGAGTCGGGTCACTCTGTTGTGCGGCAATGAACGCACTTCAGTCCACTTCGAACGCCAACTCCGCCTCGGCGGGCAGCAGATTCATAGACACATTTTTCACAGGTTTGGCTGCAAGAGGAGACTCTGTTTTATCCTTAGGGGAGAACATGAATGAGTCAGCCAGGTTCACCACGTCTCCGAATTTGCGTGACTGCGCACATGTCACAACACAGGCAGGGAACACAGGATTGACAGCAGCAGACACAGGTGAAACAGAGTCAGGCACAGGGTTTTCAACCACCTCAGGTGTTGGAAAAACCTTCTTTCCTGCCAAATCATTACCAAGGATCAGATCCACACCCTGAATTGGCAGGCAGGAACGTAAGCCGAGATTCACAGGAAAGGTAACCAGAGGCGAGCGCAGAAACACAGAGTGCAGCGGCGCTCTCACATACTCATCTTCACCCCCCACAGAAGAGCATCGGAACCACAGAATGAACTACAGGAAAAAGGTAAGACGCTCCGCAACAAAAGGGACTGATTTGCTCCTGAGTCACGTAGAATTGTGACCGGTATCTGGTCTTTATCTTCCCCTGTCAGTGAGACAGAACCTTCGGTGATAAACGGTTTGTACAACTCATCTGTTTCATTTTCCTCAGGTTCATCTGAGCTCACAGCGGGCACAACAGGAGCAGTCTGGACTGAGGTCGGAGCAGGAATCGACTGGACAAAACCCACACTTTTTGGCTTTCTGGGGCCCTGATTAGCCTCTTTTTGCTGAAGAGCAGGACAGCTAGCGATAAGATGTCCCAACTCGTGACAGTAAAAACATTCACGGCTATCAGGAGAAGCTGTATTAGGATGCTGTGGGGATTTTGTCAGAGTTTAGGATTTTTATTGGCATTTACACCTGGACTCGGCGCGCAGAAGGAAAGGCAACTCGGTGAGTCAGCACAAACTCATCTGCACACACCGCAGCTTTTGACAGCAACTCAACTTTTTGCTCATTCAAATACACAACAATTTTCTCTGGCATACATGTCTTGAACTCCTCCAACAGAACTAGTTCACAGAGTTGAGCAAAATCTGTGACTTTACTGGCAGTGCACCACTTATCAAACAGAACAGTTTTCTCTCTGGCGAACTCCACGTAAGTCTGGTTGGCAGACTTCTCACAGGCACGGAACTTTTGGCGATATGCCTCGGGGACCAACTCATATGCACGTAGCACAGTGGCTTTCACCACCTCATAATCAAGACTTTGCTCAATGGTTAAGCTTGCACAAACTTCCTGAGCTTTACCCACCAGTTTACACTGTAACAAAAGACTCCAGACATCTCTGGGCCACCTCAAAGTTGCTGTGATGCGTTCAAAAGCATTAAAATAGGAGTCACTCTCCCTAAACGGCGGCACTAAGGAAATGTGCCGGCTTACGTCAAACTGTTCAGCAGCAGTGGCAGGAAGGTGCGTACTCACTGGGTGGACGTAAATGAAGGTCTGTCAAGCTCCATAGCCCTTATGCGGAGGTGAATGAGCTCAACCTCGCGTTTTTTTGTCTCCAGCTCTACCTCTTTCATACGAAGAGCCAGCTTCAGATCCACCGTGTCCACCCCAGCCTGTAGCAGCGCAATCGGATCTGAGCTTGAGATCCGGGTGACAGCAGGAGCCTCCGCCCCGAGCTTCACCTGGCCACTGGGAGCTTGTGTGGCCGTGGCAGCCGCCGCTCCCACTTCCACGTCTAAACCCTCAGATACAGGGACCGAATTCGCAATTTCGCTATTTTAATTATGCCCTTCTCCACCAACTGTTGTGACAGACAACTCTTAATCTCTGCCTTACGTGCATTTAAGGGAACAGAGAAATCAAAGAATGAGGCAATCAAAAATAAATCTGCTTTTGTGCATCTTTCCAACTTGTCCATGGTGGGACTTTGTGCAAACTCGTCCATATCGAACATGTTGTGTCCCCACACAACAAAAAAGACTGCCAACCAAAGATTTGCAACAACAAATCTCAACAACGAAAACAGGAATAAAGGACGGACAAGCCCCCACTTTATGTTACGCCCCGGTCTAGGGGTGTGAATGCGTAACGTAAGGACACACAGGAACACGAGTATAAATGTACAGGTATTCTGTCCCTCAGTTTTGTGTTATTGTTTTACTCCTTGTCTGGAGGTTTATTTTCTAACAGATTTAAGCTGTTTCAGTCTACAGCTAGGCTGGTTATTGTGCCTTTAAGAGAATCTAGTGATTTTGAGTTTGTTGTTAATCTTACACTGCCATCTATGTTGGAAGCAGGAAGTGCGTTAAGCAGGAGCTAGAAAGTGCAGCAGAGTCCAAAAACATGTCGCTCCTGGGTCGAGTCTGTCTACTTCCTCAACTTTTGCGCTTGTCAAAGGCATAATCTGTGAGTTAAATCAAACATGCTTAATTAGGAATGTTTGCTGGTGCTTTCATTTTGCGTTTCGTGTTATTGAAGGCGGTACGCCATTCACTCACTATAGCTGATGTTATCATTTAGCATTGTGCTTGCTATTCAAAATACTATGTATTGCTAATGTTAAGACCTCAGGTTGGTTATTCTACACACAGAAATAAGTGTGAATGTATGTTTTTACACGGAAACTGAACGTTGTTTATTCTGTTTCTGTTCTCACAGTTTTACAAGTAAAATGGATCAGTAAACTGAAGAATGCTTCATGAGTGGTTACTGAAGCCATATGTTTAGCTCGCTGCATAGACTAAAGCTCTTAACTGAAGGCAGAAGAACAGGTGAGCAATTTATTGCTACATACTCCAACAACACACTGTACAATATCACACACAAAATGGAGCAAAAGACTTCAGGGTGAGCCAAGGCCAAAACAACAAACAAAAAGCAACCTGTCTACCGACCGGCGAAATAACTGATTCCTAACAAAAACAAAAGAAACAAAAATACAATACTAGGCCTAACTCTCTAGGCTAACGAAAAACAGGAGAAAACAGGCATAACAAAAATAGCAGCTCACCCCTACGCTCCGTGCAAACAATAATATGTGACAGTGACTATTTACAATATGTACACAAGTGACTCAGTTGGCCCTAAGGTGCTGGTCTGAACAAAAGAATTGATTATTTAGCAAGCAAGCTACATAATCAAACGTGGATCAAACAACAAAGTACTTATCAAATATGAAAACCAGAGAAAACGATACAATGCACTGCTGCCATGTACGTTGTTGTGTTTGGAAAGCTACCATTACATACTTGACCACTAGATAGCAGTGATGCGTTGCTCTTGTTACACGGCTGAAGAGAAGTAATGAGTCGTAAAGTGATTGAAAGTGTCGCAATGTTGTTGTTGAAGAATGCGCGCCGACAGTAAAGTTATGGAAGGCAACTCCTCTGTGTAGTACGTCTTTATTTCAAGTGTTTAGGACCAAAACACGACATACGTGAGTGGTCTCGCGGCTTCCGTGTGGCCGGCATTATGAAGGAGCAACGTCACAATCGTCCAGCGAATCACCTGCACGCCTGTTAACACAACACATACAATCTTTGGAAGAAAAGGAGAGGTCTAACTCTCCACTAAACATACAGGTTAAAGGCATATACATAGAAATATACACATACACAGAATAAGTACACAGATCATAATGCACACATACACATAATAAATACACAGGCGACTGGGGGACGTAACAGGACCTAACAATGATAATATGTTAAAACGATGCAAACTAGTGACGAACATATACATACAGACACCCAAGTGGATTTTAGCTCTGCAACATTAAATACAAAAATCTGTAGTCAAAAAATACCGTGGGAGTGAATTTTTACTTACTTTGTGGAAAACCAGCTTCTCTGTGGATATCTCCCTGCAGCATGGATGAGAAGACTTGAAATTTCCTGGGCACATGTATTACGGTTCTCGTCACATGCTGACGTGATGACGTCATGCCCGCATTGACCAATCAAGAGAAAACATGCGTGTTACAACCTTGACACGTTACATTCAAGGCAGCTCTCCCCTACCCTACATTTTACTCCTGTATACCACAGTGCAATGCGGCCGCTTTTGACAGAGGAGAAGGATAACAACCGGAAAGAGAAAAGAAACGAATAGGATGCTAGCTGGTAACGTTAGCTCACGTGCTAACAATAGGCACTTACTCAACTCAACTCAACTCAACTTTATTTATATAGCCCTTTAAAACAGCCACGGCTGAAACAAAGTGCTGTACATAAATAAACAAAACAACACAGGGACATAAAACAATTAACAGGAAATACATACTAAAATAATTGTTTATTGTTTTTAAAATAACCTAAAAACAATAAAACAATAATTTAGCTCACACGAGCCAGGTAGCTTGTAGCTCGTGCACTATCGTGGGCTATTACAGCTCACAATGCAGGCACACAACCGTAGCTGACAAAACCAAACGTCCACACCATTGACATTTCAGCAATTTATTGACAATAAGTACAACCACCATACAGTTTGATCATCCTCAAAGCGCCTGGTTTGTTTACATGATGCTCGGCGCGTCCACTTGCGTCACAGGAGTATGCGGTGTAGCTACTGATGCAGCGACGTTCAGAAAATTTCAGTTAGTGTCCGAAATGCGGTTCAGTCATTTCCCATGTAGTGCACTATATAGTAAACACGAAATAGGGAATAGCAAGTGAGTGAGTGAGTGGATGGTTTCGAACACAGCTATTGTTTAGTCGGGTGCAAGAATCTGTTTATGAACAGTATTAGCAAATTAAACACTTAGCTTTGGCGAAGCCAACTAATCAATCAATCAATCAATCAATCAATCAGTTTTGTTTGTAAAGCCCAATATCACAAATCACAATTTGCCTCAAAGGGCTTTACAGCATACGACATCTCTCTGTCCTTTGGACCCTAAGGAAAAACTCTGTTAAAAAAGCCCTTTAAAGGGGAAAAAAAAACGGTAGACACCTCAAGAAGAGCAACTGAGGAGGGATCCCTCTTCCAGGACGGACAGACGTACAATAGATGTCATACAGAACAGATCAACATAATAAATTAATAGTAATCCGTATGACACAATGTGACAGAAAGAGAGAGACAGTGACAATGACCTAACTGCAAACTATCACAACAATAACTCAATGACAGCATTAAATCACATACAACAATTCAAACAGTCTTGCTTAGCCTGTAAAGCTGTGATAAGCTATGCCCAGTTGTTACGTTACCGATCCTTGAATGGATGGGAGAAAGAGCCACTTGGTGATGTGCTGCTTTGTTAGAGTCTATGATCAATTGCCCTCCCTTTAGTGGTTTGGGCTATGGAGCAAGGATCTGGGCCTCTGTGCTGGTCCAGGCCCAGCCAGAAAGAGGTGTGAACTGCTCAGCAGCTAGAGCAAGAGAGAGAAGGCTTGGAGGGAGCAGACCTTCTACAGGGTTCGGTGACATCACAGAGTCACATGTCACTGTAACAGTACTGTCCCATCAAGTTGTGAGACTTGTGTCTCACTGAGGTGTGAAGTGAGACCTCCTGGAGATGGGTGTCAAATAGCTGTCTTTGTTTGGAGAACAAAGAGCATGCAGAGGAAAAAGCCTTTAAATGTCCATTGATGATTTTACCAAATGATAAATCATCTGTGGTCCTGTGAATCCCAACATCGTTGTTAGTGTAATTAGGCAGGCGTGCATGCGTGCGTGCATGCGGAGGTCAAAATTTAGCTGGCATGATTGAGTGTAACAGCCAGTTCACTACTGGTGTAAACTATGAACTAACACAAAAATGACAATAAGCAGCATAAACCACCATGTTGTGAGAAGACACATTATAATTAGTGCTGTCATTTTAACGCGTTAATTCGATTAATTAATTACGCCGCATTTTAATGCGTTAAAAAAATTAACGCAATTAATTATGACGTATTAACGGTGGCGAGCCAATGCTTGCGCATTTGAATTTTGGCCAATTAAAGGACCCGTAATCTTCTCGGCCGTGCTACATCACCTGCGCTGGCAAATTAACAAGGCAGCAGTGGTCAAACACAACAGACATGGACAAGACTCAGGAGGATGAGACAGTCGGGCCACTGAACGGCAAGTTTTTATACAAAAATAATAGAGACGGGACAATAAATAAAAACGTAGTAATTTGTAGTTTTGCAAAAAGGAGTTCTCCTACCACCGGAGCAACTCCAGCCTGACATACCATCTAAACGCAAAACATGTTCAGGCAAGTTCCTCTGTTGCGAGTGTGGCTACCGGGAGCTCGCTCCGCCAAACCAAGCTAGCTGAATTTGGCAAGCGAATGAGCAAATCCACAACAGAGAAATTGACAAATACTATCGCAAAGTGGGTTGCTGCTGATTGCAGGCCAATTTCTATCGTTGAAGATAAGGGTCTACAGGAGGCGTTCCAGGTAGCGGCGTCAGACCCAACTTTTCAGCTACCTTCGAGAGCTACGGTGATGAAAAAAGTTAATCACATCTACGATGATGAAAGAAGAGATAAAGAAGAGTTGTTAGCAGTGTCCTGCCATGTCGCCCTAACTGGCGATCACTGGACTTCAGTGAGCAATCACAATTACTTAGGAGTCACAGCACACCTAATAGATAGTGAGTGGAAACTGAAGTCTTTTGCTTTAACTGTGCGCAAAACGGTGACCCGCCATTATGCCGATGCGTGCGCTGAGCAGTTCGATGCTGTGACCAAGGAATGGCAAATCGAAAAAAAAGTGACAACCATCGGGACCGATAGTGCTAGAAATATGGTCGCAGCAGCACGCCAGCTGCCCTTCGAGCACGTCCCGTGTGCTGCACATATACTCCAAAGAACGATCACAGTCTCTCTTGAGGAGAGCAGCTTTGACACCGCCCTGGCAAAGTGTCGAAAAATAGTCGGGGCACTTCAAACACAGCCCCGCCAGTACGGAAGAACTGCACCAGCAGCAGACTGCCCTCGGACAAGCCAGAGAGCCCCTGGCTCAAGACGTTTCCACAAGGTGAGACTGTTGATTACCTATTGTGTGTGTGTGTGTGTGTGTGTGTGTGTGTGTGTGTGTGTTTGGTTCAGTGCAACTACTGTATGTACAACATACTGCTCAAAACTTAGAGCCGCCTGCACAACTAATGCTATTTTTTTGTTTTACTTTATTGAAAGATGGAATTCAACGCTCTCAATGATCTCACGGTACTTGCGGAACCAGGAGGCTGTGAATGCCACTTTGGCCCAACAGAGGCATAACCTGGCCACACTGACCAACCTAGAGTGTGAAAAACTCCAGAAGCTGGAGGTTGTTCTTGAACCCTGCAAGTATGTCCCTCTCTCAAGCACACTCACTCACTCATACACACACACTTCCCCTCTCTCTCCCCCTTTCATGCACTAACCTCCATCACTCTATCACACCTTTCTACTTGCCCAATAAAGTGAGTTCATCATTGCCATATTTTTGTTCCACTGCAGATACGTGACTGAGCTACTTGGAGGTGACAGCTATGTGTCATGCTCTGTGGTGCTCCCCGCAATCTGCCATCTCAACCGTGTCATGGAGCCCACTGATGAGGATCCGGGCTACATGATAAAGTTCAAAACCGCCTTTTTGAAGGACCTGGATGCACGCAAAGCCAATATCAATATCAGATGGCTGAAGGTGGCTACAGCCCTTGACCCACGATTCAAGGACTTGAAGAGCCTACACAAGAATGAAAGGGATGAGGTATGTGTGTGACTGAGAAGACCAGTGTTCTGCAAGTGCTTTGTTTAGAAAGTCCTATGCAGCAAATTAATTTTTCCTCTTTTAAGGTGTGGACCTGGATTGAGGAGATGCTGCGACAGTCAGAAGCAGGACTTGCTCCTCCTCAACCCACAGAGGACGAGCCAGCAGCAAAGAAGAGCTTCCTCCTGCTGTGTTCTTCAGACTCCGACTCTGACAAGGAGGAGCTGGGGCCTCTAGCCCGCTACAAAGCTGAGCCGTGCATTAGAATGCATGAATGTCCACTGGAGTGGTGGGCAGCTCACGCAGGAGCCTATGGACAACTGTCCTCTCTTGCTCGCAAGTACCTGGCTACTCCTGCAACGTCAGTGCCATGCGAGAGACTCTTTTCACTCGCAGGTAACATCATACAAAAGAAGAGGGCAGCCTTACATTCAGACAATGTAAACAAGCTTGTCTGTCTGAGCAACTGGCTGAAGAAGACATAATGTTGTCTGTTGTTAGATCCTGTGGGTGTTTGATTTCAGAGATTTTATTTATTTAACTGTATTGTTGTTTGTTTTACATTTCTGAAGACAGCTTTATTTTATTTAACTATATTGCTGTATTTGTTTTACTTTTTTTAAATAATGCACCTGGCCTCATGAGGCACAGTTCACCAATAATAAATTGGATTTAAAATCTTCTCTTCTTACTGTATTCAATTGATTAGTCATACAGTACAATTTTTTAATATCCTAGAATTCAAATTCTTTATCAGGAGACCTTTAGCAGATATGACATTAAAATGCGATTAATTCCATTAATTAATTACAAAATCCTGTAATTAATTCGATTAATTTTTTTAATCGACTGACAGCACTAATTATAATCACTGATAAAAAGTCACATTTGCCTTTTGGAACATAAAACAGCTAATTTAAATACAAACTACTAATTACTCAGTCCAGTACTTGGCATGATGGGAAATGTGGGTGTCAGTACTGTAGGGAATCTACTGGGTCTTATAGATACAATACAAATAGTACTGCTTTTTTATAACAATATTATGTGTCAAACGGGGACACCAAAGTGTTGTGATCTAGGCACCAGTGCTATGTTTTACATGGCGGCAGCATTTGTTGGGACTTAACCCTTAACACGGGCCTGACCTTGTAATAGATCTCAAATTAAAGTATCAAATTGGCTAACTGAAATTATTAATAATAATTAATCATGTTAAATAATATTACTTAATTTACATTAAATCACCTCATGGGGCACCATTCCCTAGAAGGGAAGAATGATAGCCAATTAGTTTAGTAAACTTTTTGAGACTCATACCACTATCATTTTGGAATTTAGATTAATAAATAAATTAAATAAATACCGAAATTACTACATGAATAGTAAAGCCTGAAAGATTTTGGATTCCAAAAATATATTTATTCATAAAGGAAGCAAAACAAAATGAAACACACAAATTCTAACTAATTAACAATATACAAGCGTGTGTGTGTGTGTGTGTGTGTGTGTGTGTGTGTGTGTGTGGGTGGGTGTGCGCGTGCATGAAGGGGATAATAGTTTATACTGTGTCGACCCTTGAGCAACAGTAAAAAATGCATCACAATGAGGGAAACCAATTAAGTCAAGTCAAGTCAACTTTATTTATAAAGCATATTTAAAAAAAACAACTCACGGTGACCAAAGTGCTGAACACATAAAAAATGAAAAATGAAAAAATACAGAAGAAACACATTAACACAAACCAGAGCCATAGTCATAGCAGCATCATACATAAATACATAAATCAAGGCACAAATAAGCACAGAGTGGGAGATTAAAATATCATGTCAGGGGGATAAAAATGCTTTTAAGAAAAGATATGTTTTGAGCCTAGATTTAAACGAGTCAGTGGAAGGGGCAAATCTGATAGAAGGGGGGATGCTGTTCCAGAGTCTGGGGGCAGCGACTGCAAAGGCACGGTCACCCCTGTGTTTAAAATTGGAGTGTCGTACCGCTGGGAGCCCCAGGTCAGCCGACCTGAGGGATCTGGAGGTAGTATAGGGGGTTAAAAGTTCTGTGAGGTAGGTGGGGCCAGACCATTGAGGGATTTATATACAAGCAGAAGCAGTTTAAAGGACAACTTCGGTATTTTTCAACCTGGGTCCTATTTCCCCATGCGTATGTGTGCGTATGATTCATAGGTACAACTTGTTCTAAAATTGGTTCAGTATTGAGGGAGCCGGATGCAGGGGGCAAATGTGTCCTGTCTAAGTTTGCGCATTAAAAGTGCTTTTTTTCCCCACTGACCGGTTCAGATCACCAGTGCTATCTATGTAAATAGCATACTAGCCTTTCCCTTACCTCTGGGCTGTGTGATGTCATGAGCTTTGCCCCACTGTGTCTGTAGCTCTACTTGTGGAACAGCCGTTTTCTTGAGGAAGAGGTGTTTCGGGATTGGATGTCTTCTCTTCTTCAGCTGGCAGTAGTCATCTTGGGAGAAGTGAGCACTGCAGACCCGATATTGGTGTCTGGACAGGAGTGTTAGCATCCATTTGTAGCACAACTAGCCACAACTTCAGCATCTCACCGTCCAACAAAGGCAGCCTATGAAAGCTGTATGGGGTGTTGCGCGACATCCTGTTCTTGCGTTGGGGAAAAAGGCCCATTTATTTGAGCACTCCAAAAAATCTGGTAACACTCCAGGGGGTAGCACGTAAAAGACTCCGTTCTCTGACTCTTCTAGTGTAACTTCATACACACATACTCACTTACAGTACCCAGAGGCGCAGTCCTCCCCCTCTCTGCTCCAACACTGACTGACAGCTGACTCCTCTCATAGCACTCATAGCACTGGCAATCTGAACCGGTCAGTGGCAAAAAAAAAAGCACTTCTAATGCACAAACTTATACGGGACGCATTTGCCCCTGGATCCCAGTTGCATCCGCCTCCCTCAATACTGAACCAATTTTAGAACGAGTTGTACCTATGAATCATATGCACACATACACATGGAGAAATAGGGCCCAGTTTGAAAAATACTGAAGTTGTCCTTAAAATCAATTCTGAATTGAACAGGTAGCCAGTGGAGAGAGGCCAGGGTGGGGGTGATGTGGTCTGGCTGCAGCGCTTTGTACCATTTGTTGGCGGGAGAGAGATGATTGATTGATTCCGGTGTACAGTGAATTGCAGTAATCCAGGCGGGTGGAAATGAAGGCATGCATGACTTTTTCTAGGTCCTTGAATGTGAGGAGTTTTGAAATGGTGAGGAGTTGGAAAAAAACGGTTTTAACCACTGAATTGACCTTTTTATCAAACTTGAGTAGTGAATCAAAAATGAAAACAAGGTTTTTGACGTGAGGTTTGATGAAAGTGGATAGGTTGCCAAGTCTGTTGGATATGAGGTTGATGTTGTCAGAGGGGCCGAAGAGAATGATTTCTGATTTACTGTCACTGAGCTGAAGGAAGTTTGCTGTCATCCAGGACTTTATTTCATTAATGCAGTTGTGGATGTTGGTGAGTTTGAACTGGTCATTAGGTTTAAGGGGAAGATAAAGCTGGGTAGCATAACAGTGGAAGGAGATGTCATGTTTTTGAATGATTTGACCAAGGGGGAGCATGCATATGGAGAAGAGAATGGGACCTAGGATTGAACCTTGTGGGACACTGCAGGAGAGGGTAGCTGAGGGGGAGGAGAGTGAGCCAATGTTTATGGAGAAGCTTCTATTGTTGAGGTAGGATGCGAACCAGTGCAGAGCAGTGCCATTAATACCAGAGCCATGGTGGAGACGGTCTATTAGTATGTTATGGTCTATTGTGTCAAATGCTGCGCTGAGGTCGAGGAGAATGAGGATGGCACAGTTACCGGAGTCGATGGAGAGGAGCAGGTCATTGTGGGCTTTTAACAGAATGGATTATGTGCTGTGGTGAGGCTTGAAAACAGATTGAAATTTTTCCAGGATGTTGTTAATGGTGTATGTAGGGGAGCAACTGATTGAGGATGGCCTTTTTGAGAATGACTGCATGCTCAGAAAACCAGTCCGTACCATTTGCCTCGCGCAGTGCAAGACATCTCCTTCGCATTGAGTTGATCAGGTTGTTGATTGTGGCCTGTGGAATGTTGGTCCACTCCTCTTCAGTGACTGTGCAAAGTTGCTGGATATTGGAAGGAACTGGAACACGCTGTCGTATACGCCGATCCAGAGCATCCCAAACACGCTCAATAGGTGACATGTTCGGTGAGTATGCTGGCCATGCAAGAGCTGGGAGGTTTTCAGCTTCCAGGAATTGTGTACAGATCCTTGCAACATGGGGCCGTGCATTATCATGCTGTAACATGAGGTGATGGTCATGGACAAATGGCATAACAATGGGCCTCAGGATCTCATCACGGTATCTCTGTGCATTCAAAATGCCATCAATAAAATGCACCTGTGTTTGTTGTCCATAACATTCGCCTGCCCATACCATAACCCCACCGCCACCATGGGCCACTCGATCCACAACGTTGCATCAGCAAACCGCTCACCCACATGACACCACACACGCTGTCTGCCATCTTTCCTGAACAGTGAAAACTGGGATCATCCGTGAAGAGAACACCTCTCCAACGTGCCAGACCCCATCGAATGTGAGCATTTGCCCACTCAATTTGGTTACGACGACAAACTGCAGTCAGGTCGAGACCCCCATGAGGATGACGAGCATGCAGATGAACTTCCCTGAGACGGTTTCTGACAGTTTGTGCAGAAATTCTTTGGTTATGCAAACCGATTGTTGCAGCAGCTGTCTGGGTGGCTAGTCTCAGACGATCTTGGAGGTGAACGTGCTGGATGTGGAGGTCCTGGGCTGTTGTGGTTACAAGTGGTCTGAGATTGTGAGGCCGGTTGGATGTACTGCCAAACTGTCTGAAACACCTTTGGAGACGGCCTATGGTAGAGAAATGAACATTCAATTCACGTGCAACAGCTCTGGTGGACATTCCTGTAGTCAGCATGACAATTGCACGCTCCCTCAAAAGTTGCGACATCTGTGGCATTGTGCTGTGTGATAAAACTGAACATTTTAGAGTGGCCTTTTATTGTGGCCAGCCTAAGGCACACCTGTGCAATATTCATGCTGTCTAATCAGCATCTTGATATGTCACAGCTGTGAAGTGGATTATCTTGGCAAAGGAGAAGTGCTCACTAACACAGATTTAGACAGATTTATGAACAATATTTGAGGAAAATGGTCTTTTGAGTATGTAGAAAATGTTATAGCTCATGAAAAATGGGAGCAAAAACAAAAGTGTTCAGTGTACATTTGAGCGAAAGAACGAAGAATTTCCATCAACTACAAGCAATGCATCAGTCAGCTAAGTGCCAGTTAACTAGCAACTGACAGTAACTGCCACGGAACACTGTCTTATCAGCCTGAGAGGACCAGTCCAAGTAAGCTAACGTACTGACTGAAGATAGTACATTAGATTAATAACTGAGAATACAAGAAAAGCTCAACCAAGGAGAAGATTTTTTTTTCTTTTTACTTCTAGGAAGAATACAGCCAGGCAGCCACAACTGTGTACTGTATCCAAGCCACATCACAACTGCTAAAGACAAAAAGACCTTCAAACTGAAAGTCCTGCAGGAGTCACCTGACAGTCATAGCAGACTTTACAACAACAGAGAAGGACAAGGTAAAGTCCAACCTTCTTTTCTTCACACACAACCCTAAAGTATGGCATTCAACTTTAACAGAAACCTTCATACATACAAAGAAGGATGGTATCAGCAAAGGAAGACAGATTATGGTTTATGAAGATGAAGACAAAACCTGCCACATGTTTACCATTAATATTTACAATAATAGTACAGTCATGGTCCAAGGATCTGAAAACAGGTCTGGACAATTTTTAAAATAATTTCCAGAAAATAAAAGAGGAGGCTGAAAAGAAGGTGAAGGAAAGCTCAACATATTCAGTGACAGACAGCATAAACAAGACAGAGAGCTTCATCATATCCAGCAACCCTTCAGTTACCCTCTCCTGAGTCCACTCCTAGATTCACCAACAATATAAAAACTATCAAAGAAGGACTCTCAGTGTTGGAAAAGGGAATTCATGGAGTTTAGAGAGAAAACTATGGCCAGCCTACATCAGAAAATCTCTAATAATCAACCAAACAATGAGACTCACACTCTGATTCTTCAGCAACAAGACCAAATCAGAGAACTACAACAGGTCATCAGAGAGCTGGAGGAGGATAGCCAATCACTGAGGATGATGCTTCGGACAACAAGAGAGGAAATCACCAACATCGAACAGAGCAGAACCAGACCAGCACAAGAGGAAGAGGTTCACCACCAACCAATAACCTCTACTGATCTTCCTACATCCTGCTATTCAGATGCCATCTCCCCTCCATCTGAAGTCAATCCTCCCAAAGCTCCCAAACCCTCAGCCTTCTCAATACCCCCCACCCTTCATTCTCCAGGCCCACTTACCCCTCCAAATTCCTCAGACCACAAGCGTAACAATAGACCCAGCAAATCTACACACAAAGAAATATTGTTTCTCTGTGACTCCAATGGGAAACATATCAATATGGCATGTCTGTTCCCAGAGAAGAAATCTGTGAAACTTTGGAGCCTCACCACAGAGAAGGCCATGGAACACCTGTCCAGTGGAGAATTTACAGGTGTAGAACATATCCTCATTCATACTGGCTCAAACGATCTTTCCAGAAGAAATGGCGATATTCCCACAGCACTATGGCAGCTGGCAAAAAGAGCCATTGAGAACTTCCCGACTTCAAAAGTAATGATATCCACATTACTTCCTCGCTCAGACATTCCCCAAATCATTATTAACACTCTTAACTCAGAGATCACCAGGAGCTGTACTCATCAGAGCTCTCACTTACATCTTAATGTATCTAAGACTGTGTGTATGTACTTTGCAAAAAGGGTGAATGCTGCTAATAATCCTGATATTGTTGTCCAAAATCAAAGAATTGATATAGTACAAAATTTTAAATATTCAGGAGTCATTCTTGACCCAGCTTAATTTTAAACAACAGGCAAAGAAAACTGTGAACAGAATGACAGCTAAGATATACTTCGATTCAATGATTGTATCACATATGCTGTATTGTATAACAAGCTGGTCAGCATCATGCAAAACAATTCTAAAACCTATTGAGACTGTCTACAAACTTAAAACATATCTGTCAAGTTTTGGATTTGAAAATAAGGGAAATTTTTCAGTGCCCGCCACGAGCCCCCATCTCAAAAACAAAAACAGCATCAATAAGTGATTAACATAGGGGGGATAAATATAAAATAAAAATCAACCAGCCACCCTCCTCCCCTGACAGTCCCTCCATAAGTAAAGAACAGTCAGTCCCTAAAGTGCGGTGAGGTTTGTGGACTGTTACATGCCACAAGAGAGAAATGTGAATGGCTCGTTTCTCCTCTGACACACCACATACCTGTGCGCCGCCACGGCTTGGTTGTCCAGGTACTACTGGGCAGTCATAACACCAACAAAAGTGGAAATTACTGGACCTGGAGTCGGACTTCTCTGTCGCCGGTAAGCCGTTATCTTGCGCCTCAGAGCACTATGAGCCTCTGCCGTATTCCTGTCTGTGACCCCCGTTCAACCCACAACTGCCAGGATTCGCCTTTCCTTTCTGCTGCTGGTTGAAATGTGATAATAGTTACTAACTTGACGTGGAAATGAGTGGTAGTCTAAAAAATTGGCGAGTTGTTTTTTTTTTTTCTTTTTTCCTTTTTTTTGTGTGAGGGTGCTCTTGAGCCATAGCAAAACCCGTCCCTGGGTGCTGGGTGTACAGGAAATCTAAAATAACCACTTGTCAACCAAACCCACTGTCGAAACTAACCTCGCGACAACTGCCACCCAGGCTCGCGAGGCTAGTGACAGAGTTCAGTTGGGAGAGACAGACGAATGTTGTTTGTTTTGTTTTTTTAGATTATATTATAATACGGGACATTTACGGGAAAATACTAATATGGGAGGACGGCGGAAAAGAAGGGTAAAATATGGTAGTTTCCCGGCCAAAACGGGAGACTTGACAGTTATGCCTTAAAAGTACTTGATAAAGAATGCAAAATGTACCATCATTGTCACATTCTGAATAAGTATGACCAATTGAACTGGGAAAACATTGTAAAACACACTGATTCTGTACTTGTTTACAAAAATCTGCATGGTCAGGCTCCACCACCATTACTAAATTTTGTCCAAAGAAACTCTAATAGATCAACCAGAGCTGGCTCAAGGGGTGTCTGTAAAGTACCACTCAGGAAAACTACATTTTGTCAAGCAACATTCTCCTATCGTGCATCCCAAACATGGAACCTTTTACCGAGAACAATACGTTAATTACAAACTACAACATTATTCTCCAAACATCTTAAAGCATGGTTATTGTAAAACCAGATCTGTGAACATAATATTGTCTGAATTGTATGCTTGTTATCTGTTGTACAACCATTGTTATGTAACCATCTATAGTATATGATGACTCTTGTCCTGTTTTGTCTTATTTTAAGAATGAAATGCAATTTATCACTTTATCTTGGACAGCCAGCAATAGCATCTTGCACTTTACCGGACATTCAAGCACTTCAAGCACTTTATTATGGACAGTCAGCTACAGCATTTTGCACTTTACCAGGCACTTCTGCAATAATAATCCAGTACTTGTATGCACAATTACCACTTTATATGGGCCTTCTGATATGAATTTCTGTGGAATTTTTATGGACTTCCGAATATGAATTTTCAGCACATGCACTTTATAACTGTACGGGCATTGGTGCAATAGAATTTCACAAACTATATAATGTTGTTCTCAGCTCAGATACACAGCTCTCTGTATGTCAGCTCTGTCATTATTATGTCTTGTTGTTGTTATGCCATGCCTTATTCTCCTCTGTTATACTTCTACTTGCTTCGATGTCCTTCCCTTTCTCTTTTCTCTTTCTGTCCCTGAACACCTTCCTGCCAATGGGACAAGGGATGGAAATTAGGCTACAGTCTCCTACATATTTACATTGTTAATGTTCATCAATATGTTCTGTCCCATTTTTAAAAATAAACAAATAAATAAAAAAATAAAAAATCTCCCTAATGTGAGTATAGCACAGCACAGCAGAATAAGTTGCCAACATCTGCATGATCACATCCATCTCAACAAAAGAGGAGTAAATCTTTTTGCCAAAAAGATTAAAGAGACAGCTCTAAACAGAAAGCACTACTCCCAGAACCAGCAGCTGCACCAGGAGAACCACAGTGGCCAGCAGTCCCTCCAGCAGCACCAGTGAGATCTTCTCCAACAGCACCAGAGAAACCAGCAGCACCAGGAGAACCACAGTGGCCAGCAGTTCCTCCAGCAGCACCAACGAGATCTCCCACAACAGCACCAGAGAAATCTCCAGCAGAAGCAGTATCATCCCCACTATCAGCAGCGACACCGGGTCCAACAGCAGCAGCAACGTCACCACCTTCAGCAGCTACACCAGACCCAGCAGCAGCTCCCTAGACCACAGCTACATACACCCACACAGAGAGACTCCTATGCTGCTGTTCCTTTAATTAAGAGACATTATCTACTCATTTGTCACAAAGTTAATAGGTTAAACCAACGATTTGGTATATTTTAAACCTGCTCTAGTACAGTACAAACTTTAATTAATTTAGATTTGATTACATATTGAATACTTTGTTGTGAAGCACTACATTTTTTAAATGAGAGAATAGCATCTTTTTCACTAAGCAGTTGGAATTTCCAGGGAACTCTTCCACCTTTGGATTGAAGACTTCAAGTCCTGAATTTTTAGATAGTATAAATAACATTGATTTGATTATCTTACATGAAACATGTAGACATGATGACACTTCTTCAAACTGCCCAAGTAACTATAACGAACTAAATCAATCAATCAATCAATCAATCAATTTTATTTATATCACAAAGCACAATTTGCCTCACAGGGCTTTACAGCATAGGACATCCCTCTGTCCTTTGGACCCTCACAGCGGAAAAGGAAAAACTCCCCAAAAAAACCCTTTAACAGAGGAAAAAAAACTGTAGAAACCTCAGAAAGAGCAACTGAGGAGGGATCCCTCTTCCAGGATGGACAGACGTGCAATAGATGTCATACAGAACAGATCAACATAATAAATTAACAGTAATCCGTATGACACAATGAGACAGAAAGAGAGAGAGACACAGAGAGAGATGCAGGACAGACGGTAATGACAGTAACTTACGACAACATTAATGAAAGTAATAATATGTGTGACAATAATCATATGTGTATAATAGCAGGAGAAGTATGACTAATGATAACAGCAGCAGCAGGAGGCATCTGACAGGACCACGGCAGAAGCACACCCACACACGTCACACTATCCAGTCACCGCTGCAATAGAAGTTAAGCTGAGAGACAGTGGAGCACAAAGGCTTCGGAGAGGAAGCCGAGTTAGTGACATCCAGAATGGCCGAGGTAGCAAGATGCAGTAATAGCACACGAGAGAGAGAGAGAGAGAGAGAGAGAGAGAAGGTGCCCAGTGTATAGGGGGTCCT
The DNA here is from genome assembly GCA_026686955.1 of Epinephelus cyanopodus. NCBI lineage: Eukaryota > Metazoa > Chordata > Actinopteri > Perciformes > Serranidae > Epinephelus > Epinephelus cyanopodus. Next base: position 44,274,547 of record CM048917.1, on the reverse strand, counting down.
CCGGCAGACTAGGCCTAAGTCAGCCGAACTGGGGACTGGTACAAGGCAAGCCTGAGCCAGCCCTGACTATAAGCTTTATCAAAAAGGAAATTCTTAAGTCTAGTCTTAAATGTGGAGACGGTGTCTGCCTCCCGGACTGCAACAGGAAGATGATTCCATAGGAGAGGAGCCTGATAGCTGAAGGCTCAGGCTCCTGATCTACTTTTGGAGACTTTAGGGACCACGAGTAACCCTGCATTCTCCAATCGCAGAGTTCTGGTGGGATAATATGGCACTATGAACTCTCTAAGATATGATGGAGCTTGACCATTTAGAGCTTTATAAGTTAACAGTAGGATTTTAAATTCAGTTCTGGATTTTACCGGGAGTCAGTGCAGAGAAGCTAAAACAGGAGAAATATGATCTTGTTTCTTAGTTCCTGTTAGTACACGTGCTGCTGCATTCTGAACCATCTATACCAACCCTTTGTTACAACACATAGGCATAGCTATGATAGTATAGTGAACAAGAGTGAAAAGAATTCTTACAAATGTGCAAAGCCCTGGGATTATACATTGTAAATGGTAGAACACGAGGAGACTCCCTGGGCAGGTTTACCTACTGCTCTGTAGTGGGAAATAGTGTCACTGATTATGCAATAACAGATATTTATCCAGAAAATATAAATGCATTCACAGTCTTGCCACAACATCCCTATCAGACCACAATCAGATCACACTTTATCTGAAAAAAGCAGAGACCCATACCCAGAAACATGCCCCCGATGACAACCTGTTACCTCTCCCAAAAACATTACAAGTGCACAGAGCAAAGTCTCACCGACTACACCAATGCATTTAGCAACACCAATATACAAACCATGCTTGATAGTTTTCTGTATAACCAATACCTGTTAAACAAAGATACCATAAATCCGGCCACCAAAGATTTGAATCAGATATTTATGAAACTAATAAAAGAATCTAAAATGATAAGATCAAATGCCAAATCAAACAAAAAGCAAGCAAAAGAACCTTTTCAGAAAACATTTCAGAAACCTGTCAAACAAGAAACATAACGATCCTGAAAACCAAGAACAAAGCCCTTAAATATTTTAAGAAAATTATCAACCGAAAAAAGGCCAAATACACTGAAGATTAATTGATTCAAACTGAAAAGGCAATAGCCCAAAATTCTTTTTGGAACCTGTGGAAAAAATTGAATTCAACCAAAAATAAAGATAGCATTAAAATTCAGAATGGCAATGTTTGGAAAAACTACCTCTCAAATTTATATCTAAATCCAGAAAATGGTGGTTTAAACACACAGCAGATGTCCACAACTGACGAAATAAAATCATTAGAAATTGCCATAAAAGACAACCAAAATGCTTTAGACAGTCTAATTATGACTGATGAGCTACAAGAAAAACTTGCTCATCTTAAAAATGGAAAGGCTTGTGGCATTGATGGTATCAGGACAGAAAACACAGTAGCAATAAACTTTGTTACGGCTGTGTATATGTTCCTTGCTGCTGTCCCTTTTCCCTGCTTGTAGATCTGCCCAGGTGTGCTGCATTAGTTAACGAGGTGCAGTGCACCTGGCATGGAGGAGGTGCTGAAGAGCTCCTGTGCCAGCAGCAGAAGGGAGAGGCTCTGGTGTGGGGACTGCTGGTCCTGCTGCCTCTCACTGTGGGGTTTTTGTTGTCTCTTTTGCCTGTTTTAATTATAATAAATCCCATGGATTTGAATGTTTTAAAGGTGTTTATGTGTTATTGCTGGGTCAGTGTTTGGAGTTTTGTTCGCCCCAGAGGGCCGCCTGAAGGTGGGGCGTAACAACTTAAACTGGCTATACTAAAATTATTTAATTTAGTGTTAAAAAGTGGAATTTACCCTACAATTTGGAACAAAGGACTGATTGCTCCTATCTTTAAAAGTGGAGACAATATTTTAAGTAAATCACAAATTGGCTTTATACCCAGACATAGAACAGATCATATTATATACTCTGCATACTCTAATCTAAAAACATGTACATCAAAAAAATAAAGAAAAAATATATGCTTGCTTTGTTTTTCAGGAAAGCTTCTGATTCGATTTGGCACATTCTATCTTTTACTCAAATGGTATTGGAGGCAAAGTTTATGATCTAATTAAATGTAAATACTCTGAAAATGAGTGTGCTATAAAAATTGGAAAGAGAAGAACGGATTTCTTCAAGTAGTGTGATGTGGTCCATCAAGGTTGTAATATGTTCCAGACACTTCTCTCTCTCTCTCTCTCTCTCTCTCTCTATATATATACATATATATATATATACATATATATATATATATATATATGTATACATATATATGTATATATATATACGTATATACACACACATATATATATATATATATATATATATATATATATATATATATGTGTGTATATATATATATATAATATATATATATGAGACGAATTAGCAAAACTACTTAAACTCCCCAGCCCCAGGACTTGACTTGGAGGGGAAGGAAGTGAAGTATCTGTTTTATGCAGATGACCTCCTACTTTTATCACAAACAAAAGAAGGAATGCAAGAATATCTGGACATACTTCATGATTATTGTGTAAATTCATAAAGATCAAAAAAATCAGAGTAAACCTAGATAAAACTAAACTTGTAATATTTCAAAAGAAAGCAAGATCACAATCTAAAAAGTATCAATTTACTTTGGAAGAGACAACACTGAGTCAGGCAATGGAATACACTTACCTTGGCCTAACTACCACTGCTTTGGGATGTTTTGTTAAAGCTGTAATTTCACTGGCACATAAAGCCCGTAGAGCATATTGCAGCATACAAAAAGTCCTATTCAAATTAAACCCCCCAGTCAAGATCTGGCTTAAAATTTTCCAAAGTATTATTAAAACAATCCTCCTATATGGAAGTGAAGTTTAGGGTCTGTTAATTAAACAAGACCACTGGGGCTCAAACCCTGTTGAAAAAGTGCATTTTGTATTCTGCAAAAATATCCTGAGAGTCCACAGAAACTGCCCTAACCACTGCTGCAGAGCAGAGCTGGGCCAGTTCCCCCTCTTAATTAAAATTAAAAAGAGAACTATCAAATTTTGGAACCACTTGATAGTCTGATTTAGACTCATACCAGCACAGAGCATACTTAAAGCAGCAGGGCTATCTGAACCCAGAAAATAATACCTGGAACGGGACAAATGAGAAAATCAGATTGACAAGTCATAATGACACTACAAAAATAATTCCATACTCACAAATAAAACAAATCGACAAAGATTACAACAAAAATATTGCAAACAGTGGAAAACAGAAACTCAAACAATCAATAAACTCGAATGTTGTAAATTACTGGACAGAAAATTTCAATTGGCCCAATATTTAACCCAAATAAAACACCCTCCGAAAAGACAAACTCTTACAAAATATACTCAGTGCCCATAAACTTGCCATTGAAACTGGTCGCCATAAAAGAGAATGGCAAGAAAGAACAAGAAGAATTTGTGTCCACTGTGATACACGAGAAGTAGAGACTGAAACTCACGTCCTCACAAATTGTCCCAAATTCAAAGAAGAAATCCCTGACTTCCTCACCCTCCAACAAGACAAAACACTTCAAATCCTTCACACACGCGCACACGCACAGAAAAATACATGCACAGACACACACACGCACACACACACACACACACTCGTCCGAGGACCCTATTGAAATTGTGCTGTGTATTATTAGAGCCTGAGCGACAATGAAGTTGTCCGAGGACCCTATTAAAATTGTGCTGTTTATTATTATTAGGGCCCGAGCGACGAAAAAGTCATTCGAGGACCCTGTTGAAATTGCGCTGTTTATTATGAGGGCCAGAGGAGGAGAGGCAGGATACACCCTGGACGGGTCGCCAGACCATCGCAGGATTGACACATAGAGACAAACAACCATTCATGCTCACATTCACACCTACGAACAATTTAGAGTTATCAATTAACCTAGTCCCCAAACTGCATGTCTTTGGACTGTGGGAGGAAGCCGGAGTGCCCGGAGAGAACCCACACTGACACAGGGAGAACATTTATTTTATTTTATTTAACCTTTATTTAGCCAGGTTAGTCCCGTTGAGATTAAGAATCTCTTTTTCAAGGGAGACCTGGCCAAGACGGGCAGCAGCAGCAAAAACACAAAGTTGCAGACAGAGACACACAGGGAGACAAAGTACAATTCACAAGCACTAAAATTTGCATAAGGAAAAACTATCTATAAATCAAGACGAGAGTTTCTGGGAGTAATTTGTACAAACATCAAGCTAAAAACATCGACATCCCATAGAAACTGCTTCCAAATCCTTCATTTTAGATTTAAAAACATTTAACGACACAAGCTCCTTCAGTTTTCCTTCATGCAAACTCCGCACAGAAGAGCTCCCACACCCGGGATCGAACCGGAAACCCTCTTGCTGTGAGGCAATAGTATTAACCACCACAAGACCGTGCCACCCGCGCTGTTTATTATTAGGGCCCGAGCAATGACGAAGTCGTCCGTGAAGACCCTATTATAATCGTGCTGTTTATTATAATTATTATTTATTATTATTAGGGCCCGAGCGATGACGAAGTCGTATGTGAGGACCCTAATATAATCTCGCTGTTTATTATTATTATTTTTAGGAAACTTTAATCTCCAATTTGGTCCCTTTCCCAAATAGAAAAACTCACCAAAATTGGCACATGCATTCGGTCAATTTGATATTTTGGCAGTGGTGTATGTGGATGGGGCCAAATGGCGACATAGCGCCCCCTAGAAAATTTCGTGCCTTGAGCCCTGCCTGTGAGTTTCACCTACATGCATGAAAATGGGTGGGCTAATAGAACGTGCCAAGACGCACAAAAAAATACTCTTGGACTGATGCCGTAAACCCAACAGGAAGTCTGCCATTTTGATTTGAATTTTTGACATGTTTGAACGAACTCCTCCTAGGGATTTCATCCGATCAACTTCACATTTGGTACAGATCATCCTGAGAACATGCTGATCAAAAGTTATTAAAAGCTTATCTCTATGTCAAGGGGCGTGGCTGCTAGGGCATGACAAATTTTGGTGACTTTTCGTTTTCTCGCCATCAAATTTCGAATCGACCTCACACCCACATACATGATCCCAGCAGCTTCAAACTTGCTGGACATGATGATGGCTTCACCCTGAATGGCCAGATATATTAATATCCCACCTTACTCATAGCGCCCTCCGGTGGAAATGTGTACAAATGTGTAAGTTGCTCCGACGCACAAAAAAGTCTCTGTCACCAATGGTCTACTCCAAACATGTTCTTCTACTCAACAGGATTTTAGGAGACTAGATGTGTGGTAATCAGCATCTGTTGGTGGTAAAATCTACTCAAGCTGAAATAGCGATTGAGAAAACTTTTACTTTGTTTAATATGTGGAATATGAATAAAACCAAAGTGAGGTACAATCATGGGTCTGTTTTTAAATTTCATTTTCAACCAATTATTAAAAACACAGGACAACATTTAATGACTTTCTCAAAGGCTAATATGAAAAGAAAGTGATGTTACATTTTAAGGGACAGTTTGACATTTTGGCATTTTGTCAAATAATCCCTATAGTCATATGAGTAGGTACATTACATTTAATTGTCTGCCTGCTGTTTTGAGATCGGTGGGACAGAGCTGCCTGTCAAGACTTCGTCACTTGGTAACATTATTGGGACTAAGTTATGTTTACTGATGAGAAATGTAAAGAATTTATTGAGCTGCTGCAGCCACTCTCTTCCTTGAACAGAGATACCTGCCATGTAAATTGTTTGGTTAAAACATTCATTTTTGTTGAGTTGTATGCCTGAGACCCTTTAAGGGGTTAATCGTGGGTGCGTATGTCACGGGGTGGTAGACGTGTGTGTGTGTGTGTGTGTGTGTGCAAGCGAGAGAGAGAGTGTGCCTGCCTGCCTGCCCTTCTACCTGATGAGCTGATCGATTACAGGTGTGTGATTAGGCAGCGCTGGGGGAGAGTTGCGGGTTTCTTGCTCTTCTTCATTCAGCAGCGGCAGCCGAAGGGAGAGCAGCAGGGAGCAGCTGAGCTGACTGGTGGCACGGACAGGAACACGTGGCGAGGGAGCCTGAAGCACAACCTGACGGTCGTTACGACAAGGATCGCCGCCGCTTAAGGGAGGAGGGGACCCGCCGCTGAGGGCAGAACGCGACCAGGGAGCCGCGAGGATCGCCGCCACAGAGAGAAAGAGGACACCGCCAGTACGCCAGGCCGGTCAAGCAGACGCACGGTGCGAGAGGGGAAGCAGCGGAAGAAAGTGGAGGGGTGGGGACGCGTTCCACCCTTCCTCCAGCTAAGTACCTCTCTATTACATTGCTCAGCTTAGAGAAGACACTTCAATATTTTATGACCAGAAGGGCTACATAAACAGACTCACAGACTTGGACGGGGCACCTTTCCAGTGCAGTGAAACCATGTGTTGATTGTTGGGTTATTTAATTATTATTAATTTATTTACTTTGGATCGCCCTGTGTTGGCTTTTGTTTTCTATTTATTTCTGAGAAATTTACTCTGCCCCGCCAAGACTGACGCTCTGTAGCCATAAGCCCAGTCGAGGATTACTAGGTTGAGCATCCTGATGGTCACCTTGTCGCTTGTGTTCTTCTTTAGAGCAACCTGCAAGACGTGGAATTGAGGCCGACTACTCCCCGGAGCGTGCTGTGTTCCCCCTCCTCCCTCTGGGGTTAAATGGACTGTGGACTCTTTTAACAGACTTTAAACAGTAACATTTTATCTTATTGTTTTTGTAATAAAAATTTCTATTGTTTTATATAAAAAATCCCTGTCTGGCTCGTGTTGTGAAGTCTTGGTTGCTCCCCCAACAGAACATCAGTGGCTTTGCACCCTGTCGTGATCACCCCACTCGGTGACACGTACGTAGACTATTCTTGTTTTCACGGTGACGGCTCATTGTACTCAGACTTTCTGCAGGAGCACACAGCCCGATGGTAAGCAGAGTAACAACTGCTAGCTGCAAACAGCCTGCTAACGACGGTTAAATTATAAATAAATGATTGTGTGTTGACGTTCACCACGCTATCCCCACGTACTTTAGGTAACTTATAATTTGTGGTTTCTAAGCGTTATAAGCGTTCAGCTGCTAATGTGTGTGTAGCGCATCTGTCTCGGCTAGCACTCGGCTAACTCCCGGGAGCATTCTCGGTGATCGATGTTAAGCGAGACATGCCGGTGGTTGAACACTCAGTGAGCTAATATGGACGATGGCGTGGTGAACGGCGACTTTGACTCCGTGGTCTGCATCCTTCGAAGGGCGAATTTGAAGGCCGCTTACATCACAACGCTGCACGAAGGCTGTCCCAATTCGTCCAAATTCAAAGGCTCCTCCTAATGCAGCCGACAAATGCGCCCTCCTTTTCCCTGTATTCGGAGGATGCACCGCGACTATTCTTCGTGGCCTCCCATATCCCAAGATTCTTTGCATGCCTTTGTTCAACCCGGATCTTTTTACAATGGTGGCAAGCTTGAGCAGTGGCAGCGCCACCGGCACGGAATATACTTTTAAATGTAAGTAACAGATTTTTACTTAACGCCAGAAGTTCAAGGGGCATTAAATCCTGCAAATGGCTGTTAAAATACGTTGCGTTAGTAACGGTAACACATAGCCACCAGAATGTAGAGCCAGCTCCGCGATGTAACATTAGCTTAAGGCTAACGTTAACCTGTTGATACTAGGGTTGAGCCAGATACTCATTTCAGACAAGTATCCGGTACGGATAAAGCATTTTTGATGAGTACGAGCATGATACGAGTAAAACTCATCAATATCCATGCTCGTGCTGAAGGAAAATCCTCATTTGGTAACTGACTGTCTTCACGCTCTGTGATTGGCCAGTCACACACAGCGCCCACTCCTCCCTACACAGACATATCTCTGCAGTCAGAGTTGTGCCCCACTCTCGCACACACAGACAGTGACTGATCTCTGTGCTTGGCTTGACTCTAGCTCACATTGCTCTCTTCAGTACTCTTTAGGTTTTCTTCAGCTCGCCTCTATTTCGGTTTGTATGATATTTAAAGTTACTTGGTGAACTTGTTTCGTAACGTACGCGGTGCATTTGACAAGACAGAGCTGAAAACGGCTCGTGTCGCGTCAGTCACTGCCTCCACTCCGGTCGGGTTTTTTTTTTTTTTACCGTCTGCTTGCTGTTAGTTTGGCTGGTGATGTAAAGTCAGTTGGAAAACTTTGCTCGTACTGAACGCGGTGCTTTTGAGCAGAATACAGTGAACAAGGCTGACATATTATTTCCCTGTTTGCCATCACTGGATGTTTACATGAATCACCAAGTTCACACAGATCATTAAAAAATAAACAGTTTTACAGACCACTTACACACATACACACATATAGCTGAACACACAAAGTAGCCTATATTAATATTTTTATTGTGTATGGCTGTTCATAAAAATAAATATAATATTATAAATATTACAAATTAAACTTTATACACTGTATATAGGCTTTTTTATAGGCTTTGAATACAGTAGATATTTTAACTGTTACATAGCTCTCTCTCTCTCTCTCTCTCTCTCTCTCTCTCTCTCTCTCTCTCTCTCTCATACAATGAGTGATACAGAGGGTACTTCAGCTGACACTGAACCAGGCAATATCACTCGCAATAGCAGTAGTGGTAGCACCCACCTTGCCCCCTCTGAGACCAATATTGCATCTGGTGATGGAGGTCCTCCTCCACCAAAAACCAAAAGGACCTCTGCAGTATGGGACTCTTTCACTGTTTGTGAAAATGATCCCTCCAAAGCCATGTGTAAGCTTTGCAAGTCCAAAATAAGCAGAGGTAGAGATCCAAAATATTACAATACAACATCTCTACACCATCTGTTATATGTTCATCACATGAGAAAGCCCACTGTATCAGCCACCTCTTCCTCCACCTCCGCCACCTCTCCTGGCAGCATTCCTTCTCAGGACACTGGTGTTCAGCTGGGTGCTGCTAAGGGCTCACCTTCTTCCTCCTCTTCACCAATACAGCAGCCATTCCCTGCAAACCATCCCCTTGTACTTGAACCACACCCACTTCCGGTTTAGGCCCCACCCACTCCGAGTACAGATACGGATACAGATAATTTAGATGGTTGAACAGATACAGATACAGATACAGATAGTGGTGTACTTGCTCATCCCTAGTTGATACGAGGAGCTTGGCCTTTAAAAGTAATGTTAAAGCCTAAAACCCTTCACTTTCAAATGTTACAAATGGATGGTGACTTTTTTCTTATTGTAACTGTGGAGATGTTGTTGGCTGTGTATACCTCGCATCAGGTTAAGTTGTTGTCGTTGTAAGTTGTACATGTGCAGTTAGCTCCTCTTAATTACAAGAGATAGGAGCTGTTGGGGTGCATCTCTCCTGTGCCCAAAGCTGAGTGCAGCTAAACAAATAACATTAATGGTGGGTTGTGAGCCCCGCTGTATTTCTAGGCTGTAAAACTGTGAATGTGTGAATTATTATAGTTATTATCGTTATTATATTGAACAATCAAATCTAACTGAAAATATGCTTTACATGTCATTTTGTTGTTGGGAGCAAACGGAGGAGTTCATTAAACTCCGAGGTCAAAACGACCACCTGTCTACAGGGGCTAAAAACACTGCCACACTGGGATGAAGGTAACTGTTAAGGCATAAATAAATAGCCCATTTCTACTCTATACATACTTGTATGTAACAGTTACTTAAAGTAAAATTAACCCAAATCCTGTACAAAGACCAAAGAACAAATCACATTAAGTGAATGTTGTTTTTGGGTCGGGGTGGGAATTTTATGTCTGTCATGATGTCACCTTTTGTGAATCTTTACATATCTGTGATAATGTGATTTTTTTGTGTTTGCCTTTTTCATGCTTCTCTCTTGTTTAGAACAATCCTGCAAAAAATGTGCCTGGGGGGAAAGGTGGAGCCCCAACAGGCCAAAAAAAGTGGGACAACTTAAAAAAAAAAAAATAAATAAAGTATGTGCAGGTTTGGATAATGATATGGAAACTACATTTGTTTTACCTAAGTTAATAAATACTTTGATAAAGAAATGTAGAAAAAGACATGAGGTTGCAGAGGGAGGCAGAGGAGAGGAGAGAAAGAGAGAGCGGAGAGAGGATGGAGAGACTTTTTAGATTATTGGAGAGGATGGTTGACGGGTGATTTTATTTTGGTGGGGTGGGGGGGGGGGGTTCTCTGTTCGATTAAGTTCTGTGTTTCTTATTTAAAGTGTTAATTAAAATATTGTATATAGTTCTTAATTAAAATCTTGTAACCTTGTTCCATTTTCTGTTCCAAATATTGTATATAGTTAAATTAAAATCTTATAACCTTGTTACATTATCTGTTCCATTCCTTTTTTACAACTAAAGTAAACTTTTGAACTACTTTTCAGTGACCACAAGTAATTTATTATATAACTATTTACAAGTGGGTATTCTTAACATGTACAACTATTTACAAAAGATCAGAAATTTTATAGAGAACATATATACAGTTTAATTATTTGCTGAGCAAGAGTCCCTGGTGGTGCTGCTGGACTGGATGGGATGCCACAATAAAGACCCTGGAGTCTTCTGGCTGTGAGTGGGACATCATGTCGGGGGTGGGGGATGCATGTCTCCACTGTACACCACATCGTCCATCAACGGGGTTTGCAGGGCTGACGCAATCGATGGCTGCCATGTCACTAAAAATGTTTAAAAGAGAGGCAAGAATAAAACACACAAAATACTACTGCACAACTTTTTAAACATCCCACCACAAACTACTTCAACAAACAAAACTGTTTACAAAACACTTTAAATAGGAATAACTTTAAAATTATTTTACTTGCCCTCTAAAGGTAATCATGGTCGAGGACACCCTCCTCCGGGGCAGACACCTCGGCAGACAGCTGGTTCTGCCACGGAGCACCACTGACTGCCTCCAATCTGTTCTCCCTCTCATCCTCCAGCATGTCGTCTTGCACTTCATGCTCTGGGGCCATGATGTCACCAGCACCCAGGCAGATGTTGTGCAGGACGGCACATGCTGTTATGACCTGAAGAAAAGAAGAAAAAAAAAAGATTAATTTAATGTAAATGTAATTTAATTTTAATTAATTTACTGGTATTCACCATTTAACAATAATTCTGTTGTGTAATGACATACCTGAGGCACAAAGGTGTGGTGCACCTCCAGCGCTTGGAGGAAGATGGCCTTAAACCTTGTCTTCATCATCCCAAAGGCACGCTCTATGATAAAGCGTGCCCTGGAATGATGGCTGTTGAAGCGCTGGGCTCCTACACCTTGTATCGGCCGCTTGTAGGGAGTGGTGAGGGGGAGTGTGTATCAAGTGTAATGATTAAATGACATGACGCGCTCTCTCCCAGCTGGAGATAAACGAGCCGCCAGTGTCGCTGTCACCGGAGCCGCCTCTCCTTTTCCTCCAACAAAAAACATATTAAAAAAAAATAAAATCAAAACCTCTGGCTCCATCGTCTGTTATGCTTTTGTGTTGTCTGTTATGTCGTTTGTCCGTTATGTTTCCAAAGATCCGAACAAAATGGAGGTGAATGGTACAGCCCCCTCTCTCCCTCAAAACTAATCAAATACACCATCAAATGACTCTGAAACGCTTTAGTAGAAAACACATGGCTTCCACATTCCCCACGCTATGAAATAATAATGTGTAATTAAGTAGCATTACGACACATGAAGCAAATACTCGGAACTACTTTCTTGAGTAAACCACTGGGCGGAGTGACACTGCACAACTGAGACAATGGAACAGAGTGACGTTTCAGGCAGTACCAACCAAAAATACGAACAGGATCAAACAATGGCTATTTGTGCTGGACTCCGACCCCCACACGCCTGTGGAAATGTTCTGGAAAATGTTTATTTGCTCCAACTATTTTTTACCGGAGGACTACAGTGAAAGGGTGGAGCACAGAAGCTCAGGAATGGTTCAAACACTTTTCAACCCAAGCATGGTAAATAATGCTAAAATGCAAATGTTGTTGTGGTTATGTTATGGATAAGTGCTTGCATATAGTGAAGTGACTGGCATTACTTCTTATTGTTGGGAATAAACAGAGTGCTAGGGAACATTTTATGTTGTTGTTCCCTCAGGAGTTGTGGTGATTTATGCAGCATGTTCTCCCTGTGTTCTGGTGATTATATTGAGGCGTACTCTCGTCCCATCCCACCATCAATATACTGTATTTCCGCAATTTAAAAGCAGGCCCCTATTAGAAGCCGACGTCTTTTAGTAACCAGGTCTAAAAAAAATTAAATAAATAAACGCCGGCCTCTTTTATAAACCAGAGATGGTTATTTGACGTTTTGGCATTCATAGATTACACACACACACACACACACACACACACACACACACACACACACAGACCCACATCCACACACACACATAAACCTTCATTCAGGCACATGCGCAGTTGCGCACTCTCAGCTGATTGTAAACAGATAAGATGGCGACAAGACCAAATTCAGTGATCATTTAAAGCTAGAAGTTTTGAAATATTCCGAACAAATGTTGGGGGTATACACCGCGATGCATGTGATGCCTGGTTTGCAGAGGACGGCAACAAGACCTTCACAAAAGGAGGGAACATAAGAGCAGCTGACAAATGCAAGATAACGGCTTACCGGCAACAGAGAAGTCCGACTCCAGGTCCAGTAAATTCCTCTTTCGTTAGTGTCATGACTGTCCAGTAGTACCTGGACAACCGAGCCGTGGGGTACACAGGTATGTGGCGTGTCAGAGGAGAAACGAGCCGTTAACATTTCTCTTTGTGTTAGGTAATGTTAACGGCGTTAGGCTGACCAAACGTCCTCTTTTGCCAGGACATGTCCACTTTTCACGTTCCGTCCGGGGCGTCCGGAGTGTCCAGGTTTTTTTTATAAACTGATAATGTCCGGTTTTCCGTGTGCTTGTGTGTGTGTGTGCCAAAGTGTGGCAAGGGCCGCATATTTCTGTTAGAACCCGAACCAAGCCCGACATTATTTAATGACCAAAGCACTGAGTTTGTGCCACACAGTTGTTATGGTTACATGCTCTTTAACCCTATGGACCTGAACGAGGCATAGTGCGTCCAAATTCACACCTGTTCTTCTCTGTGGATTTTGACCGTGCGTCATAGCGAGAAGCCACGCATATCACGTGAAACAGCAGAATCATAGCTTTCTGACAAGACCAAGCATTTGTTGGTAGTCCAGTGTTTTCACAGTGAAAAAAAATGATAAAGTTACACTAAAATTATATATGACAGAGCTTTCATACAGCTCTGCACACACATTACTCTTGGATGTATTACTGAATGCAGCATCGCACAGAAATGCCACGCATATCATATGAAAGCGCAGGAGCAGAGCTTTCCAATGATACCATACATCACTGTGCTGTCATCCCATCATGCTATAAACACAGATTCATTTTTTACAAAATAAAAACCTGACGAATTTCTTTCCAACCCATTATACAGATCTTGTTATCAGTCACTTCATATAGTGAATATCGTATCTTACCATGTATTGGGCTTGCCAGTGTTTCTCCCTGTCTATCCACATTTGTAGTTTGGCTTTCAAGATGCAAATGTCTCCATATCGCCACTTCACCTTTGCGCACCCAGACAACTGAGGCCTAATTATGCATGCCTGACAGGGCTGTAGTCACCATATACATTGAGGGGGACATATGTGTCCCCCCAATGCCCGATACGCCCCCCCAATATATAACTGAAAAACAACAACAAACGTTGTTTACTGCAAAAAAGTTGCAAATATTGTCTTGGAGGACATCATTGCACTTGGTTGACTATTTTTCTATTATCTTAAATGTAAATATTACATGTTTCTTTCAGATAAAACACATTTTTGACTTGTGAATGAGAATGGAATTTCTTGCAATAATGAAAAAATACTGGCAATCATTTTCCGCCTGGCACAAACCACATGTTTTGGACAGCTATGAAGTGACAGAATGTCCCGCCATCATGGTTCTTATATTGCCAGATTCCAGAGAGTCTCCCCTCTTCATATATGGCAACTTGCTATGGTGAGATACATGTAAAAATGTAAGAATTTAGTCACACTTATTTGTTTTTTTCATTGATATAAAAAATTATGTAAAATGCAGGCACATAGTAGGACATAAAATGATGGCAAATCTGGTTAGCCCAGATTGAAAAAAACAAGATATAGCATGTGTATGTAGCCTTTATAATGACTGTGATATGAGCTTAAAAGTAGAGGCAGTAAAAATACCCAAAAAACGCCTAGGGCCCATATTAACCGGTTGGGAGTGCGCCGTGGGCGCTCATCAGAGAGTGAAACCATGTTTGAGACGGGAGCGGGAGGCAGGAGGTCCGACACTTCCAGCGAGAGGAGAGGGAGACATAAAACAAAATAAGATAAAATAGGAAAAACCTGTCTCACTCTTTTATTTTATTTTCAGCATTTAATCAAGGCAAAGGTGGGCGGCTGGAGGTCCAAGACTTCCAGAGTGAGGAGAGGTAGAAACAAACAGCCAGTGTGTGTCTGTATGTGTTATGTTCAGGTGTTGTCACGTAAATAACAGTACCCAAGCAATAAACAGGACAGACAATAGGATTTTATTTATTTTTACTCTACATTTTTACTGTAAGCTGACTGAATCTGACCCCAGCCCGAATACAATTTATATAGCTATAACAAGTTGGGCCGGGTTTGGTCAAAAATGTAGCTCTGCATTTCTGACCAAACCCGGCCCGACCCGTCGGGCTTGGATCGCCACACTCTAGTGTGTGTATGTGTCCCCTATAGAGGCCTGTCTGAATTTCTGTCTTTGAGAGATATTATTTTGCAGTATAACTGAATACATATAAATTTTAAATATATTAAAATTTGAGTAAACTGCGAGTATCATTTGAGTAGGCTATGTCGTGGCCGGCCGAGTGTCCTCTTTTTGGGAAATCAAACTATGGTCACCCTAGGTAACAGCCCACAAACCTCACCGCACTTTAGGGACTGTTCTTTACTTGTCAGGGGAGGAGGGTGGCTTTTTGATTTTTATTTTATTTTTTTATTTTATTTTGATCCCCCCCTATGTTAATCACTGTTTTGTAAGTATGAGTCAATAAGTAATTTATTCCTTTGAAATATCAGTGGTGTATTATAGAAAAGTGATTTATCTTTTTATAAATGACAAAAGGCACATCTGCCTCATTCTTGCCGTGGTATCGTGATACTACTCAGAACACGTGATACTTTCACTGGTATGGTATCGTGGGGGGTGGGGCAGGGGGCGCCGAGGGATGGTTCGCCCAGGGTGTAAAACTAGCCAGGACCGCCTCTGGCACTGATATTTTTTACCATACCATCTTTACCTATGGAAGCCCATTTTTGCCAGTAATGAAAAAAAAAATTGCCATTCCTAATCAAAATTGTGAGATAAAAAGTCACAATTATGAATGTAGCCTAGTTTTAAAATTAATTTGTGGCATGTTGTCTTGTAAAGTGTGCGGCATTGGTGGCTGCAGATGGGACAGAGGATGAGATGAATCACTGTTTCAAGGCAGGACAGCTAGTACACTGTGGGGTAGTAAATAGTAAATGCTGGTGAATTATAGCCTGGTTCCAGACCATAGAACCCGCCCACTCAACTGAGTAGGCTTGTATCTCTGGTCTGGCATACTGCAATGAATTTGCGATTTATCTCGTCCAAGTGATGGATGGACCAATGAATGCCAGGGGGTGGTGGTGGGTCTAGTGATTAGCCAATCAGCGCCATGCTAATGGCGACTGTTACAGATCCTACAGACCAGATTAACGATGCTATCAAGGTATTTTGCCACTACTCATGTTAATGGAGGACCAAATTAAAGAAGCTGCTAAATTGGATTCAATGGCGATGCAGCTGGGCGTGCACAATGACAGAGACATTTTAAATGGGCAATGCTCGCTTGTTTTCGGCACCCTCGAGGCATGGATACTAATGACGTCAGATTCTGGGTGAGTCGTTGAACTCTACTGATTGGTTAGGGAAAAATCAAATTCCCCCCCTTGTAAATTGCTTTCAATGGAGGCGATGTCAGACTGAAGGTTCTGGGAACTTCAGTCTGACACTAGCTGTCTTTACTATACTATACAGAAAATATACATTTTTTACTGTCAAGAAAAGTTTACATAAATATTTCTGCTGTTTAAATTAAAAAAAAAAAAATACAGTATTTATTTTTAAAAAAAAAAAAAAAAAAAAAAAAAAATCTTTTATTAAAAGCCTCCTTCAAATAGTAGCCTGCCCCTAATTGTACCCTGGTCCCAAACTATTTTTTTTGTTATTAGCAGCCCCGGCTAGTATTTGAGGAAATACGGTACGTATGTAACATACAAGAATGTTTACGCTACATTCATTTAGCAGCAGCGTGCCAATTTAAGGGAGGATCTCATTCGTGATTAGAAATAAATCAGCATGAAATCAACATGTGTGGACTACTTTTACAGGGCTATTTAGGACATTGTAAAGGACTGTCAAATGAAATGGTGCCGTAATAGTTGAAAGATGGATGGGTACAAAACATGTAGGGAGTTATGGATTTAATGTTCATTCTTTGCATGTTTGTTATTTTGTACAGAATGTGAATATTTTTGCATTTCATTTTACAATATATAAACTGTAGTGTCATCACTTAAAACAATGAATCCATGTCACCTTTAACGTTACTTTGAATTTCTTTAAACTCTGTTATACAGAATGCAAATACTTATGCATTTTATTTGCATAATCTAAACTATGTACATTTAGTGTTATCAGTAACAATTAATTCTTGTCACCGTTAATGTAAAGCTGCAACAATTAATCGATTAGTTGTCAAGTATTAAATTAATCCCTACCTATTTTGACAATCAATAATACATTTTTTTTTTAAAGAAAAAATATCCAAATTCTCTGATTCCAGCTTCTTAAATGATAATATTTTATGGTGTCTTTTGTCCTCTATGACAGTAAACTAAACATCTTTGGGTTGTGGATTTTGTATAATGTAGTATTCACACCAATGAATTAATAAACAAGTGTCACTTTAAATAAGATATTTAAAATTCACAGCACGTTAAATTTATTTACAGCTTCACGCACACGCACACACACACACACACACACACACACACACACACCACACACAAACACAAGCACCTTCTCACCATAGTTGAACTGGCTGTTGCTCTTCTCGCAGTTGATGACATTAAAACGGTAGGGGAAGTCTGGCACCATGTTACTGACTTCAAAATAAAACCATTGGGTGTGCTGGTTACTGTTGGCATCTGCATTCAGTATGAGGTCATATTCATAACTATAGAAGAGAAGAGAAGAAGAAAAAGACTGCTTCTGTGGTTTTATCTTGATTATATTTGGCTTTTTGAGTTAGGATTGTATAGAGTAATAATATGACATCACATTTGCTTTTCATTGACTTCTTAGAACTTGTACTAACTGTGTGTGTGTGTGTGTGTGTGTGTGTGTGTGTGTGTTTGTGTATCTATCCATACCTGCGGACCTGGACAGCCTTTCTTAGGTTCCCACATTCAAACTTAGAGAAAAACCTCAAGGTATCAGGCGGATACTGAAGACTAACAAAGAGACAAAGATGACCAATGGGATCTTAGGGGGTATTATTTGCTCAAATTGTTCCATTTGAGCAAATAAAGACAAATAAAGGAAGCAGAATTTTCATAATCTAAATCTAAACCTCCACTTGTGAGTTTGTATATTTATATTTATGTTGTTTCACCTACCTGCTGTCTTCCAGGTCAAACACGACCTTGTTGATGATGCCATCATTATTCAAGAAACGTTGGACATCTTCAAACACTTTCTGCCTGGTAAAGAGAAGCACATGCAGTCACACCATTTGCTCTTGTTATCTGTTTAGATGTTGCATTATGTGATTATGTTTTTCATGATAAATGTGTTTGTATACCTGGCTGGTGGAATATAAAGTTTGGCTTGATGTAATACACTCCTTGAAAACCTCTTAAAAACCTAGATGTGACATTTACAGCAGCTGGAGAGGTCACAGTGAGTTCTGATAGTAGTACAGAGAGTTTCAGAGTTTAAATGAGGAGAAATAAATTATGAGGTATTTTGAAGGTAAGAGGCTCTGGCTTAACACTTCAGCTGCTCTTCAGTAGTGCACAGTCATTCTAACGACATACTGTCACTCTTGCTTCCACCAGCTAATAACACCACCACTAAAGCTAGAAGTCTAAATGTATGAAAACTATGATGACCCCCAGTGGCTGCAACATTGTAGCTCACACACAACAGTAGATAATAGAAATCTCTAGCTAGTTATGAATTGAACCCTGACAAACGTAGATGGATGTTTAATATACATTAAAAGATGCTGAAAATGTGATTAAAAATTAAAGAATGATTAGCTGCAGTTTGTTAATGCATCAGCAAAGGCAAAAATATTGTAAAACGCTTGGTGTCTAGAAACTAGCATGAAAGTTATCAAGCATTGTTTTCTTGCTATTTGCTCCAAAGTAGTTTTAGTCTACTAAGTGTCTGAGGTACTAGCACTTAACATGTGAATTTCATTGTCCAGGGTGTAGGATTCAGTGACAGTGACAGAGACTCCCTGAACCTGTTCTGAATGTAGATATAAATGACAATTCTGAGTTTCAGGTAATTACATAGCAACGAAAACCAACCCAGTCTCACTTCAAAATCAGTGACTTCTGGCGCCAGACGCCAACAAAAATTGCCATCTTTTCATGTTGGCATAATTTGCGGCCAGTCACCGTTATTGTTTTTTTGTTGAATTTAGTGCTGAAACCCTTTTGTTTTTGTGCAGGTTTATTAAAGTTCAAGTCCCTTTGTGTCAGAGGTGTATTGAGTATGTGCCAGTTTATTGGGGCCTGAGCACTGAACAGTGTGAGTACCCTGTTGAAACTCAAGGAATTATTATTAGGGCCTGACCACTGAGGGGTGAGAGGACGCTGTTTAGGTCATTTCCCGTGGCTGCACTCCACAACAGCTCATCATCTCACTCCTGCATGCAATGTCTTACTTTCACAGGAATGCACAACCAACTGGTATCCTGCTAATATCCCTGACATCTGCAAAGGTGAAAGGATCTGTTCATTGCTGCTTACAGCTTTAATTAGTATTTTTTATTTATTATTATTATTATTATTATTATTATTATTTTAACCATTCAAAATTTCTGTGGGATCCTGGAATGCTCAAAAACTCAAGAAACATGGCACATGCATTACATGTGGCAAAAAAATGTAATCTGACATAGGTCTTGTTATTGAACGTGGGAAATTTGCTCGATAGCCCCAGTTATCGAGTTAATAGTTTTCAAAGTTAAAGCCCCCACCTTTTAATTTCACATAGATCAACGAAATTTGGTATGCATACATCATATCATGACCACACTTACAAAAAAAAAGTAAGTTTGCTTTTGCTTTTTATTATTTAATAGTTATTCTTTATGTTGAGATTTGAAGTGTTTTGGCTGCTGAGAATGCTGCAGCCGCTGGCGTCCCACTTGGACTAGTGACTGACACTGAAAGGGGAAACGACAAAGGACTGGCTGAGGGGTACTGTAAGGACTTAATGGACTTTTTTAGGCATCATCTGTTATTTTTTTGTGTGATTTATTGTAATAAATCTGTTAACATTTACCCTTGGTCTTGTTTTTAACTCTGCTCACCCCTGATTTCAAAGAACCTGTAGGCTAGTCCTAGGGCTCTGTAAACCCCTAGGTGGCATTGACAGTATTTTAATCTATTCTTAAAGCATTTTAAAATTATTTTTAAATTACTTTTAGCTATTCTTAAATTGCACTTAATCTGTAGATTAAGACCCTCTAAATACCAGTGACACATAAACATATATGTTTATCCTATTAATCGACCCTCGAATCAATAGGATTTGAATTGACTCCAGGCCAAGCAACAAAAACATTCAAATTTGACCTTGTTAGACAAACCAGTTTTTTTAGTCTGTAGTTACATATGAAAAGGCTAGAGGCTAGTTATATGATATAAGCAATGTACACTTTGATACATATGGTCATGTAATGTGAACACTGTCAAAGTTAGACATGTTAAGATCTTGGTCCAAGGTCCAATTTGGGCATTTTCTCTGTCTTTAACAGAGACGACAGATGGAGATATAAAGGTAACAGCATCAGTATAGTGTGCTGTACAATTTTATTTTATTTATTTATTTTACCTATATGCATTCATTAATTAAACAAACTGTTCAGGCTGTAATCTACTAAGTAATACAAATATATCTAATATTACAGGATTTGGAGAGAGACCTACAAAGTGGACATGTTCTGTCCAACAGAATGTATCTGTGGAGGCACAGATACATTCATCATACAGCCCTTCGAAAACAATACAGTGAACATTTTACTCTATTCAGTGATACGAAGGTATGTTGAGTGTTTTATTTTTGTCTTATTTGCACACACAAGTAATGTACGACAAGTTTTGGGGAAGAAGTCTTTTTTGACAGAGTAATGCTGGTGAATGGGAAATGGGAAATAGTGAAAATGTTGCCTTGCTAGTTTACAACTGCCCAATTTCACAAAGCTTCTATGTCTGTATAGTTAATCTCCTCTGTCACCATGGTACTTTAAAATGTTTTTTGTCATGCTTCGTCTTTACTTGTTAACCCAGACAGAATGGAAATTATCAGGCAACTGGAAAAAAATCGTGTCAGTGCCTGGTCCTGCAGCAGAGAAGCAGGAATTCCTTTCACAGGTCATTTTGCCAGGGGTGAGCTAAAAAGTAATGCATACAAGACTGAAAACACTATTACTATTATTATTACTATTATTATTGATGATGATGTTGATGATGATGTTGTCAATAATCATGTTTGTTTTGTAGGTTTTGATTAAGTGGTTGCAAAGCAACAGCAACATGTGCCAACACCAAGCAGAATCTTTGCTTATAAAGGGCACATCTAACCAGGACAAGGATAATGGTTTGCGTTGTGGTTGCATACACAACATTACTTTATCTTTTCTGTCAGTCGTAGCATAAATTGGTCTGGCAGGTCAACTTAACATAATCGCAGAATGTGTCATGGATTACTTTTTAGATCCTTATTTTTTACTTTTTTTTCTAGAGCTAGAGATAACAACAGGGGACACAAATAGCTCACAAGAGGTAAGACCTTTCTTAACCCAATTTCTCTCTCTCTCTCACTCACACACACACACACACACACACTGGAGATTAATCATGTGAAACTTAGATATATTTCATATATCAAAGCAGTGCCTGTGCTGAAGACATTGCTTATTTATATAAACAGGGGAGCAACTGTAAGGTCTTGAATTACACAAATGTTGATTAAAACAGTATTCCTTTTAAAATTATATACTGCAAATGCTCAACAAGTTTGAGGCATTACTTGAGAACAACAGAAATATATATAGCCTACTACATACTTTGACGAGAAAAGAAAAAAAGAAGTGAGAGACTGCATGACTGCAGCTGACTGGTGCAGCAAAGCAAATTTTGATGGAAGACTTAAACTTCCCATTATCCTTTCGATGGACAAAGAGGAACAAATTGAGACCCTCCATGAACTGCAAAGCTGGGAAAGTGACCACGGTGACGACGATTCTGCAGCAGAACATTTCACTTTTGTTCTTGAGAAAAGAAATGACTGAGAAGTTCTGCACAAAACAAAACCCTGAAATAATGACCTTATTAAAAAAGAGTGAACAAAAAAGCTAAATAGTGTCTTCACTACTGTGAGCTTTTTCCTATATAACTGTGCTGTTGACAGAACAAACAGGGAGAAAAGTTAACACACACACACACACACACACACACACACACACACCACACACACACAAGCACACCAAAAATCTCAACCCCAGGTTTTTTTATTACAAGGGTTCAGCAGCAAAATTCACAATTCACATTCTTTTGTATGAAGTCTTAATGATTTAATCACGTGATTTCTTTTTTTATTGTTAAAAATGCCTCCGTAACAGCCTAGCGGGTCACTTCATCCTGTGGCAGGTTAGTGGCAGCTGCCTCAAACAGCTGCAGCTGCAGTGGCAGGTCCGTAAAAGCCGTGGCAGGTCAGTGGCAGCTGAGGCTGCCACCAGAAGTGCCACAGCATTATAATGCAAATTAATTCCCCACTAGAACCGTTGGGCACCCCTACAGACAGTGGCAGGTCCAGAGAGGGAGGGAGGGAGGGAGAGAGAGATAGAGAGAGAGAGACAGAGAGAGAGAGAGAGAGAGAGAGAGAGCTCAACAACAGTTCATTGTCAGGGCAGTCCACATTCCTGGTTACCACAACATTGCTGATTCACCGTCCTGTTTCTCATTCCAGAAATTCAGACACTTGGCCCCAGAATCGGATCTCCACCCCACAACAGTCCCACCATTCTCAACCTCTGTAGTCGTTCTCAATGCTTAGACATGTTCGCCCTCAAGAATCCATGTTTCTGCTGGCTTTCTTTGGCTTGATTTACATACATTTTTCCACCTCAACTCCTATCTCAGCTCATCCATGCCACTGATCAATTCAGTTCAATTTTATTTATAAAGCCCCAATATCACAAATCATAATTTGCCTCAGAGGGCTTTACAGCATATGACATCCCCCTTTAATGGGGGAAAAAAATGGTAGAAACTTCAGAAAGAGCAACTGAGATGGGATCCCTTCTCCAGGAGGGACAGACATGTAATAGATGTCGTACAGAACAGTTCAAAATAATAAATTTGCAGTAATCCATATGGCAAAATGAGACATAAAGAGAGACAGAGACGGAGAGAGAAATTAAGACAGAGCCAGAGAGAGATGCAGGACCAACCGTAATGATAATAGCTACAATAACAATAATTTAAGCAAATTGTGGTACAATATGTAGTAAGTATATATTAATATATGTGAGTAAATATGTGTAAAATAATAGTAGAAGTATGACTAATAATAACAGCAGCAGTAGGAGGCATCAGGTAGGACCATGGCAGCAGCACAATCACCACCCACCAGAGTTAACCTGCGAGACAGTGCTGTGAGACAGTGCTAGTGGCATGCAGTAATAGGACATGAATATTAGCAAGTGAAGAAGAACCAACTTTTCAGAAACTAAGGGAAGAGAGAGAAGCAGAGATGGGGCTCAGTGTATTGTAGGAGGTCCCCTGGCAGACTAGGCCTATGTCAGCCTAACCAAAACCAGCCTGAGCCAGCCCTAACTATAAGCTTTATCAAAAAGGAAAGTCTTAAGTCTAGTCTTAAATGTGGAGATGGTGTCTGTCTCCTGGACCAAAACAGGAAGATGATTCCACAGAAGAGGAGCCTGATAGCTGAAGGCTCTGGCTCCCGTTTTACTTTTGGAAACTTTAAGAACCACAACTAACCCTGCATTCTCAGAGTGCAGTGTTCTGGTTGGGATAATAGGGCACTATGAGCCCTCTAAGATATGACAGACCCGAACCATTTAGAGCATTTTAAGTTAGGAGAAGGATTTTAAATTCAATTCTGGATTTTACAGGGAGCCAGTGCAGAAAAGCTAAAACAGGAGAAATGTGATCTTGTTTCTTAGTTCCTGTCAGTACATGTGGTGCTGTGTTCTGGATCAGCTGGAGAGGTTTTAAAGACTTATAAGAGCTACCTGATAATAGGGAATTACAGTAATCCAGCCTAATTTTTCTGCATCTTTTTGGAACGCGATAGGCCTAATTTTTGCAATATTACGCAGATGACAGAATGCAGTCCCTGAAATTTATTTTATATGGGAGACAAATCTTGATTAAATATTACTCCGAGGTTTCTTACAGTAGTGCTAGAGGCCAGCAGTAACCATAGCAACTTGCAGCAGTTTTAGTACGCGTGCACTGTGTGTGGGGTCACAGAGTCGGTGTCGAGTAGAAGAGCTGTGTTGTTTGACCATAACGTGACGCTATGGAGCGAACTATAGATTCGTTTTTCACAAGAAAAAATAATCCAGAAACTCCTGTAGGTCCTGTGTCAGTTTCCCAAACTTCCAACGATGATTGTTCAGAGGACGAGTAAGCAGGTGATTACGCAGCACCGAAAAAGCCAAACCCTATCATTTCTGACAAGGATGGCTCACTGAATTTACGTGGTTGAGATATTGTAAAGAAAAGAAAGTGATCTCCTGCATGTGCTGCTCTCAGTGCAGTCCGAAATTTGCGGGGGAAACTAAATTCGCTGACTCCACCATACACTTGAAACATGAAACGCTGGTTAAGCACAACAACAGCATCAAGCATAAATTATGCAGGGACAGATGCAATGATGGAGCAAAAGCGCTGCTGCACACATCATTTAAGAGGCAGGGTTGTCTGTGTTTATTGCTAAACTATCAGTTATGCAGTTAATATCGATAAAATTATAAATATGTTGTGTTGAAACTTTTTTGTATGCTTGCAAAGCACAGCCTGCTGGGATGTTTCTATCTACTAGCACCAGAAGGGCTCTTTAGGACAAAGTACATACAGTACATTTCTGCACAGTAATTAGCAGGTGAAATGTCTGTCTAGCTTACATATGAGGTGTCTTAAGATTTAGGAAAATACAATTCTATTGAAAATAATAAAATTAAAAAGTCACAAGTGCTGGAAGTTGTTATTTATGTGACAATGACTGAACGCAACACAGGCATACAGTGCTGTGCTGCACTGCTGTTTGTCTGTACGTAAAAGCAGCCTGTTGATGGTTATTTACACACTGGCCACAACAATAACAATAATTAAAGCTGCAAACAGCAGTGATCGAACACTCGTTCTCCCACGCCACCACGGAGGGCCAGCAGCATGCGTAACTTAAGAGGTTATGTGAAAACTCAGAGTAAGTTAACCCTGAGATGAGGGAAACTCTGGGTTGTCCGTTCCAGACTGAGAGCTAACTTAAACTCTGGGTCAGTTACCATGTTGTTGGTGTTTCAATATAAAAATATGTTTCCATAATGGGGTGCTATGAGTTAGAGTATGAGAATAGGAGGCAATGTAGGGCGGGGCTCTTGTCATGTACAGAAACTTTGAAGCAATTAGAATGAAGAATGTGGGAGAGAGTTGCTCGAATATGCATGGCGATGCATCAAATATGGCGGCGCCATAGTGGCCACGTCCCTTGACATAAAGAAAAGCTTTTAATAACTTTTGATCAGCATGGTCTCAGGATGATCTATACCAAATATGAAGTTGACTGGACAAAATCTGTAGGAGGAGTTCGTGAAAATACTATGTGTAAGTTGCCCAGACACCAATGGTCTAGTCTAAACAGGAAGTCACCCATTTTGATTTGAACTTTACATTTTGTGATTTCCACACCTATGTCCAAATTTTCATCTTCCTACTCCAAAAAAAAAAAAAAACCCTATGTGGAGGGTTTTTTTTAGTGCTGTCAAGAGATTAAAAAAATGGAGAGATTAATTAATTATGATCTGTAATTAACTGATCTAAGTAATCTCTTTTTAAATCTCATCTCAAAATTGCTGAGAAAAGCCCTCAACTTGAGGTATTTTCATTTAAATTCATTACATTATTGTAGTAGATGATCAAAAGATTTATATATATTACAAAAAGTGGTTTTATAAAGTCATATTTATTGTTTTCAACAATAACACACTTGAACACAGATGCAGTGCACCTAACCGTTACGTTCTATTGTTTTTGAGATAAGTCCCAAAAAAGAGTGCTGCAACCTTCAGTCTTGACCACCAGGGGGTGCTTGACTGTCATGACATGTCAGCTTCATTAAAAGCATATCTGCAGGTTAACGCAACAATAGATGTAAAAACACACAGAAACAATACGTCTGTGATCAATTCCCTAATTTTATTTTAACAATTTTCTAAATTATTTTCCTCTTTTCCAATTTCTCGTTTTATATCATGGAAGTGATCAATGTATGTGCACATGTCCTTTACACTTAATAAAAAATAAAAGCTAACAAAATAAAAGACACCTGGTACATTTGTTACAGCTGTACTCATGGCTGCCTGCGCTCTCCCTGTCCTTGCGGCTGCAACTTGCGCTGTCTTCTCTTCTTCAAACTACAACACCCATAATTCATGTAGGAACTGCTGCAGCCAATGTGCAGCCGGTGGGAGCTGCATGACAACTCAACCACCAGTTTTTAATGTTTTATCGGGCAATAACTACTCCCGACTGCTCTAGTGTAATTTTCGGGACAATCAGGGCAGGATTCAGGATTCAGGACAACTGCTTGGAGTTGTCCTGAATCCTGAATCCTGCCTTGATTGTCCCGAAAATTACACAGAGGTTGCCGGGGAGGTCAGATATTTGTGTGCTAGGCAGACAGCTTTTCACAACTCAAGCACAAAGAAGCCCAATCGTACGCCCAGAGACGGATTTTATAAAAGGCAACTCTGTGGCATACAGAGACAGTAAAGTTAGAGATTAAAAATAAGATTAACGCAATCAAAAAACATAGCGCGTTTAATATGGCTGTAATTAATTATTCGCAATTAATGCGAGAATTTGACAGGATGATCTGTACCAAATTTGAAGTCAATCGGACAAAATATCTAGGAGGAGTTCGTTCAAACATGTCAAAAATTCATATCAAAATGGCCGACTTCCTGTTGGGTTTACGGCATGGGTCCAGGAGGATTTTTTGTGCGCCTTGGCATGTTCTATTAGCCCACCAATTTTCATGCCTGTAAGTTAACCCTGACGTGGTGTGCTTTGGTCATTAAATAATGTCTGGCTTGGTTCGGGTTCTAACAGAAATATGCGGCCCGTGCTACACACACACACACACAAACACACGGAAAACCGGACATTATCAGTTTATCAAAAAACCCTGGATGCTCCGGACGGAACGTGAAAAGTGGACATGTCCGGGCAAAAGAAGACATTTGGTCAGCCTAAGCCGTTAACTTTACCTAACACAAAGAAAAATGTTAACGGCTCGTTTCTCCTCTGACACGCCATGTGTGCCCCCACGGCTCGGTTGTCCAGGTACTACTGAGCAGTCATGACACCAATGAAAGAGGGAATTACTGGACCTGGAGTGTGACTTGTCTGTCGCCTGTAGGTCGTTATCTTGCGGTTGTCAGCTGCTCTCATGTTCCCTCCTTTTGTGAAGGTCTTGTTGCCGTCCTCTGCATACCTCTGTCGCCATCTTATCTGTTTACAATCGGCTGAGAGTGCGCAACTGCGCATGTGCGTGGATGACGGTGAATGTGTGTGTGTTTTGAAGAGGATTTGAAGATTGGCCAATTTGCACCGAATTTTGCACAAACCTTCACTGGGCCATGGAACACAATTGGTGAAAGTGTTGTGGTAATCCGACTGTATTTGGTTAAGATATGAAAGACTGTCTGTTTTGAAAACAATGTGCAGGAATTTGTTGTTTTATATTTTGGGCGTTTTTTGGACTGTCATAATTCTTTTAATAACTTTTTGGCAGGAGGCTCCACAGATGCTTCATGCAAAGTTTGGTGCAAATCAGCCAAATTGCCTAGGAGGAGCTCGAAATAGTAGGTTTTTCATTGTTTGTGATTTTGCAAATGGAAATTTAATGCAAAAGTGTGCGTGCCTTACATCACACAATTCAGCTAAATTCAGGGAACACTGAGATATAAAGTTCCAAAACGTGCGAGATGTTATGTGGGAGTTGTGGGCCAAAAACGCTTTTGCATTGAAAATAGTGCCACCTGCTGGTCATTTTTGGTGTGTCAGTTACAGGGACCAGTCTTTACCACCCCTATCAATTTCATTTCCATAAGTGTTATAGTGTTGGCACAGTGCCAAATATTAAATTAGAATGCCACCACAGCTCGGTAACTCCTTTGTCAGATATCCTCAGGAGGGCATTGACAATAATTGTTCTAAGTTACCAGATAGATAAACTTGTTCTGAACGCTGAATATAAAGCTTGTATGTCTATGGACTAAAAAAAGGTGCCTTAGTCACAAGTTTACGATGTGTTGCCACTCATCTTTTCTTACAGAGATCATCATGAGGAGTTGTGTCCTGCACCTTCTAACGCTTCTAAAATCCAAACCGTTGAAGTTATGACAAAGTCCTTAACAAGTAATGTTCACCAGGGGTATATATTTTTTGAGAGACAGAATTTGTCAAAAACGTCATCTTACATTTAAACAACAACAGCGCACTTCATGTTGGAGTTAAGTCAGGGGTTGCAGCATGACATTTGTAGGTCTTTATGAGACGAACGAGACAGTTTTGGTTTGGTCTTTCTAAGTGGTTCCTACCCATCGCACTGGGCATTTTTGTGTGCCTAGGTGGCACAACAAATCGTCAGGAGGTTTTGGAGGACATCACCTGTAAGAAGCCATTTAATCCAAACCATTCGAGTGGATGATAAGAAATGAACAATAATTGATAAGGACAGGTTGATGATAATGTATGCAAGTTTGAAGCCGATACGATGAACGGTTTAGGAGAAGATGATTTTATAAGGAATTTCTTTTTTTGAGGAAAACTCTTACTTTGAAAGGGAAACAGCTCACTTCCTGTTGGATTTAGGTCATGGGTGTGAGCATGTGATTTGTAGGTCTTGATGAAAGGAACACGGCTGTTTTGGTTTTATGTTCCTACGACGTTCCTACTGGCTGCAGCGGCCATTTTAGTGTTTCTAGGTGGTGCTAGAGAGCCCATTTTGGCACTTTTCTGATTAATTATGTCATTTTCTAAAACTTTTTGCCAATCCTGACATGCGTGCCAATTTTGGTGAGGATTGGAGCATGTTTAGGGGTCAAATTCCAGTTTAAAGTGGCGGCGGGAGAAATAAACCTTATAGGAACGATAGGGTCCTCGACGGTTTGGCCGAGGTCCCTAATAATAATAATAATAATAATAATAATAATAAACATTACAAGAACAATAGGGACCTCGCCTGTTTGGCCGAGGTCCCAAATAATAAATAAAGCTACAAGCAGCTGTGATCGGGCCCTCGCTCCCACATGCAACCGTGGGGCCTGAGGCATGTGGGGGCTGTGGCGTGAAGCGAGAAGGGAGAAAAAACCTGGCAGAAGCGGAAAAAAAACGCAATGTTTTGTTCATCCACCAGGTGGCACTACGAGCATAACCAGCAGTTTGGATGAATTATGTGGGAGAGAGAGCTGCTTGAATATGCATGGACTTTGAATCAAAAATGGGAGCGCCATAGCAGCCACGCCCTTTGACCTACAGACATGCAGAGCACAACTTTTGATCAGCATGGTCTCTAGCATGGATGATCTGTAAAAAATGTGAAGTCATTTGGATGAAATCCCTAAGACTAGTTTGTTAAAATACAACATGTGGAAAACACGCCAAAATGACAAGTCAAAATCAAAATGGCTGTTTGGAGTAGACCATTGGTGCCAGAGACTTTTGTGTGCATCTAGACAACATACACATGTGTACCAATTTTCATCTTCCTACTCCAAAAAAATCCCTATGGGAAGGGGTTTTTGAAAATTTCAAGGGGGCGCTATAGAAGCATTTTGTCCCCCCCCCCCATGGGTGACGCCCCAATCAGATGAAAGAGCTCACCATTCATGACCTGTGTATCAATTCTCATGAGGATATGAGAAAGCTGAAGCCATCAAATTGCCAAATGTATGTAGTGGCGAGGGATGGATAGTTGCCACGCCGCAACATGGACACCATTAGACATAGCTTCCCAGCGTTCATAAGGTAGCTTCACCAACTTGTTCTGCATGCACTAGAAGTGAAATGAAGTTGATGCGGTCAAGTTTGTGTCATCAGTACATGTTAAAGTAAAAACTGGTCACTTCCTGTCACCACCGGGAGGCAATATGAGTAAGGTGGGATATTAACATATCTGGAGCTATCATCATGTTCAGCAAGTTTGAAGCTGCTGAGATCAAGTATGTGGGCGGGAGAGCCATTTGAAATTTGATGGCAAGAAATCGAAAAGTCACCAAAATTTCTCACGCCCTAGCGGCCACACCCCTTGACATAGAGAAAAGCTTTTAATAACTTTGATCAGCATGTTCTCAGGATGATCTGTACTTCGTTGTCGCTTGGGCCCTAATAATAAACAGTGCGATTTCAATAGGGTCCTCGGACAACTTCATCATCGCTCAGGCCCTAATAAACAGCGCGATTATAATAGGCTTCTCATGGACGACTTTGTCGTCGCTCAGGCCCTAATAATAAATAATATTAATAAACAGTGCGATTATAATAGGTTCCTCACGGACGACTTCGTTGTCGCTTGGGCCCTAATAATAATAATAATAATAATAATAATAATTCCTTCAATTTCAATAGGGTCCTCGCCCCGAGGTCAGTGCTCGGGCCCTAATAAAAATCTGAACAAAAACAATAGGTTTCCCAACACCCCTGGTCCTGAGAAACACATCTCCTTGCAGTCGTCACTCTGGCCCTAATAATAAACAGTGCGATTTCAATAGGGTCCTACGGACGACTTGCAGTCGTCACTCAGACCCTAATAATAAACAGCTCGATTTAAATAGGGTCCTACGGATGACTTGCTTGTCATCCGGACCCTAATAATAATAAATCCATGCATTTCAATAGGGTCCTCGCACCGCTAGGTGCTCAGGCCCTAATAATAATAATAAATAATAATAAACGGCTCGATTTCAGTAGGGTCCTACGGAGGACTTGCAGTTGTCACTCGGACCCCAATAATAATAAATCCTTGCATTTCAATAGGGTCGTCGCACTGCCAGGTGCTCAGGCCCTAATAATTTCATTTAGGTGCAATCCCGTGGGTGAGAAGCGCACTTGGCAGCAGTTTAGGATGAAATATAAAAACATTGTTCAAACAGGTAAGACCTCGGCATAACCTCATGGGGGTACCTCATTTTGATCACGTTTTACATTGTAAAGTAAATATTAAGTGGCTGTTTGAGTGTGCAGTTGTTTTATCCCCAACATAATGCTGTTTTCACACATATAAATGTCTTCTCATCTATATCATTTTCTGTTAAATAATTAAGCTTATTTAAACTAACACAGACTTCTACTCAGCCAACAGAAAGAAGGCAGATGCCTGTAAAATGAGCACACTTTTCTGATGTACATTTCTGCATACAGTTGCCTTACTCAAGTGCTCTGTATCTCCGACATTGTACAAAAAACTTCCATTTGCAAAGAAACGCAGCACAGCACACAATATCTGCTGGGATGTGAGAGCATGACTATGATTGGCAATGTTGCAAATCTAAGCACAGATTAGGTTGTGTATGTAGATGATGGACAGTGACGTGAAACGGTACAGCTCAAAAAGATAATTGTGTGGAAATGCCAGAACATCTATGCACGGTCTGATAACCATCTCCTGACGAATATTTAATTCTCTGCGCAGTAATGCCGCATGCCGATCGTTATCAAAAGGACATGCCATGTTAGTGAAAAAAATCTCCACCTATTGTGCCTAATGGACTTCTAATATACTGACTGATTTTTTAAATGTTTTTTTTAAATGACGGACGGCAGAACTACGCTACGCCAAAACTCGCCTGCTGACTGAATGAATGAGGAAATCAAATGGAGTGTGTGGCTCTGAAAGAGGGCGGAGACAGAGAGAAACTCATTGAGAAAAACCAGGTCCCGACCAGGTTAGGTTCATAGAGTCTGTTACTGCGGTAACTGACGGAGAGCTTAAGTTACCTCTGTCTCTGAAACAGGCTACAGTTACCCCTCTTTCTCTGGTTTGAGTTACCTCCCTTTTTGAAATGGAAAACTCAGAGTTTCTGTCAATTCAGGGTTAACAGATTCTGAGTTTTCACTAAACCTGCTTTGTGAAACGGACCCCAGGTCATGCAATGTACAAGAGATGAAAATATTGAAAGTGTATGAAAGGCCCAAATCCCGGCCTGTTATCCATTTTTTTTCCATTTTCCATTTAAACAGAAAATCGGAAAACGAGTCATTATCCATTTTTTCTTTTTGGTTCTGGAAACAAATATTGAAAAAACAAGTCATTATTTTGTTTTTTCATATTTGGTTTTATTTTGAAAAACGAATGATACGGGGATTCCCCACACTGAGAGAGGACATCCCTCTTCCACCTTCACCCCCACTTACATCCATTCACCATTCCTCAACAACTAACACTTCCTGAATTACAATTAAAAGACATTGTTGTGGCATGGTCCTTGCTAGTGAAATAGCGACTGCAATGTGTAATTCCTCAGTGAAGTCTCAATTGAGTGAACTAGAAAAGAGCACAATTGTAGACAAACAAAAATGAACAACAAGAAATAAAAAGATATATGAATGTAACAAGCATTATTAAGCCGAATTAAAAAAAATAAACTGACACTTCCACAGCTGGTTAAAGCATTACCAAGGCAACCAAGTTTAAAGTACAACCAATGTTGAACTTATCAGCCACTTACAACCAGCCAATATGCTTTCAGCATTATGGTAAATTATAAATGACCTTGCCATTTGTATGGCGTCTTCTTAGTATTGTGACCACTCAAAGCACTTTTACACTACATCACAGTCACCCAATCACACACACATTCATACACTAGTAGTCGAGGTTGCCACACTAGATGCTACCTGCTACTCAGTTAACCATTCATTCAGACTCACTTGCATAGCCACTGGGAGCAATTTGGGGTTTAGTAACTTGCCCAAGGATGCTTCGACATGTGGACTGGGTTAAACCCATCTCTATGTTCATGGTACATGAACAACATTACTCCTACACAGCCATCAGTTAAGCATGAAGTACCTCTGTATGTTGGGTTTGCGTGGGGCCATGGGTTCATGTCCTGGTGGTGAGAGGTGACCCCAGAAATCAGGAAAAGCCAGGATGCTGAACCCTGGAATTGATATGGTTTTGGCGGCTTCAGCACGATACAGTTTGGGGTCATGGTGGTGGATACAGGCTCCATGTCTCTCCAATACCCTGTCTATAATGGTACGATGATGGGATTGTTCTGCATCCTCTTCATCATCCTGCTCATCCACTCTCTGACCTGGAGGGGCTTCTACCCTAGGCAAAAAATACAACAACAAGTTCAATCAAAGACAAACAGCAAGTTGCAAAGACAGGGAGGTGACACTGAGCTGATTTGGGTAAGCCAGTGGGGGAAGTGGGGGGTGGACCCTACATCAGCAAAACAAGCAATGGCATCAGGCATTTATCCTATTTTGCTGCATTACAACCTGTAATTTAAATGGATTTTTATCTGGACCTTTTGTTTGTGACTGACCTAAACAAAATAGTTAAAATCCATGAAGTGAAAAAAGAGAAAAAAAATCGCAAAAATAAATAAACTGAAATGTGATACATGCATATGTATTCACCCATTTTGCTATGACACTCCTAAGTAAGACCTGAGGCCTGTACTATGAGGCAGAATTTGAAGTTAGCAAGGACACCCTGGGGTTAACTCAGGGTTTTCAATACGACAAAGCTGGTTCTGTTTTTACTGGGATAAATCACCATGGCAACTTATGGTGAACAGTTAACCTGCTCCAGAGCAGGTTAACTGTTAACTTCAGGGTATTGGATCACAGGCTGTCAACAACCTCTGACCAATCAGATCACTGAAGCTATCAGGCTCCTCTCCTGTGGAATCATCTTCCTGTTGCGGTCCGGGAGGCAGACACCGGGTCTGTTCGAAACCGCATACTTACCTACTACTCATACTAACTCTTTGAGTATGTAGTGTGTTTACACTGCACAGTATGCGATTTTGAGTATGTGAGAAGTTCCCGGATGCATACTAGATTCGCCAGAAATGTTGAGTATACAAAATGAGCTTACTACTCACACTCAAATTACCCACAATGCAATGTAATGTGACGTCATCGATCATCAATTCCTTGCTGCGAACAGGACAAAAGAAAAAAGAAGTTATTTATTTATATTTATTACTACTGTATATCATAACTTATGAAACTTTATGAAATCATTCAATTCACAACGACTTTGTTGTTCAATGATATACATTTTTCCCTCCAATTTTCAGGCTGTGAGGTATGTTATATTGCGTTGTATATTATGATTAGATTTATGGTTGATTAAAAAGGAAATTTAGATCTGAGAACAATCCCAAGTCGATTGCGAGCATGATGTACCAAAGACGGCGGGCCGATCTTCGTCTCAGAGCTGACAAGACTCTCCGGTGAGGCATTTTGAACCGTCAAATTCTGTTAACGGGACGAGATCGGTCAAAACGGCGGTTTCAAGCTAGCTACATCAAGGGTAGGTTCGCCTCCCGTTTTCAAAATAAAAGCACAAATTTTATCGTTATGGTTTTCTGTATGAAGAAGGGCTTCGGGTGTTTTATTTTGTGAAAATAACCGGAAGTGCGTTGCTCACTACGACTAGCTTGAGTAGCACCGAAATCTCCGAAATCGTCCAAACAAAATTGTAACCAGCTGATATTTGGTCAGATTTTTAACACGTTGTGGATCTAAACGGCTACTTTCTCGCCTAAAAATATTTCAAATGTTGCTAAAGTTATATATTTACAGAGTTTAGAGCTTCAGGGAAATCAGCTGTAGGCCGGCTGATTTCGGCTCGGGCAGGAGCGAAATGCATTGTGGGTGATCATGTAGTATACTACAGTGTAAACGGTCTGCATACTGTCTGTTCATTGAGTATGTAGTATGTAGTATGGCAGTATGCAGTATGGCAGTATGTAGCATGTAGTATGCGGTTTCGAACACTGCCACCGTCTCCACAATTAAGACTAGACTTAAGAATTTCCTGTTTGATAAAGCTTATAGTTAGGGCTGGCTCAGGCTTGCATTGTACCAGCCCCTAGTTAGGCTGACTTAGGCCTAGTCTGCTGGAGGACCCCCTATAATACACCAGGCACCTTCTCTCTCACGCTCTCTCTCTCTCTGTCTCGCTAATGTCCTATTACTGCATCTTGCTAACTCTGCCATTGTGGATGTCACTTCGCTTCTTCTCTGGAGCCTTTGTGCTCCGCTGTCTCTCAGGTTAACTCGTATTGCAGTGGTGCCTGGATAGTGTGACATGTGTGGTTGTGGAGCTGCCGTGGTCCTGCCAGATGCCTCCTGCTGCTGCTGCATCATTAGTCATACTTCTACTGTTATTATTACACATATGATTATTGTCACACATGTATACTATCAGCTATTAATATATTATTATTAATTATAATATTATTACTTTCATTAATGTTGTTGTAAGCTACTGTCATTACCGTCTGTCCTGCGTCTCTCTCTCTGTCTCTCTCTCCTTCTGTCTCATTGTGTCATACAGTTTACTGTTAATTTGTTGTGTTGATCTGTTCTGTACGACAACTATTGCATGTCTGTCCGTCCTGAACGAGTGATCCCTCCTCAGTTGCTCTTCCTGAGGTTTCTACCATTTTTTTCCCCGTTAAAGGGTTTTTTGGGGGGGAGGTTTTCCTTATCCGCTATGAGGGTCAGAGGACAGAGGGATGTCGTATGCTGTAAAGCCCTGTGAGGCAAATTGTGATTTGTGATATTGGGCTTTATAAATAAAATTGATTGATTGATTGAGATGCAATACGTCACTTTCCACAGAGCATCTGTAGAAGGACACCAGCAGCTCCTTGAATAGGGTAGTTTTTCGGGACCCTCAGGAAATGGAGTCAGTGCTGTGCCTTCTAGATCAGTGCAGTGGTGTTGGTTTTCCAGGTTAGGTCATTGTCCAGGTGCAGGCCCAGAAACTTGATGTCAGGGACCCTCTCCACACAGTCCCTGCTAATGTATATGGGTCAGATCTGTTTCTTCTGAAGTCCACTATTATTTCTTTGGTTTTTGTGGTGTTGAGGACCAAGTTATTGTTGCTGCACCAAGATGACAGTTTTTCCACCTCATACCTGTATGCAGTCTCATCTCCCTGTATGCAGTCTCATCTCACAATGGAGTTACTTGGGTGGGTGGGGTTGCAGTCATGTGTAGAGACTGTACAGTAAGGGGCTCAGCACACATCCCTGTGGGGAGCCGGTGTTGAGGCTGCATGCTGGGGAAAGGTGGGGCCCTGCTTTGAATCTCTGTGGTCCTTGATCCAGAGGAAGATGGAGCGTGGGAGGCCGACGTTGTTTAGTTTTGTGCTCTGTTAGAGATGATTGTGTTAAATGCTGAGCGAAAGTCAATGAAAAGAAGCCTGACAAAACTGTACTTCTGTTTCAGCTGGGTCAGGGTTGTGTGGAGAGCTGTGGCTATGGCATCCTCTGTTGATCTGTTATTCCTGCATGCAAACTGGTGGGGGTCAAATGTGGGTTGAAGTCCTTGAATGATGTGATTTCTGACTAGTTTCTCGAAACACTTCATAATGACTGGAGTGAGAGCCACTGGCCAGAAGTCACTTAGGCTGCTTATGGTGGTCTTTTTTGGGACAGGGATGATGGTTGAGAATTTCAGGCAGGATGAGACAGTGGCCTGTGCTAATGACAGGATAAATATTTTAGTAAAGACCCCTGTGAGCTGATCTGCACAGTCCTTCAGCACCCTTCCAGTGATGCCGTCAGGTCCTGCTGCTTTTCTGCGGTTCTGTCCTCAGCATGCGTCTCATGTCATGCTCCCCTACTGTGAAGATGTGGCTGTTGTTGGCTGGTTGGTGAGATGCAGCCGCTTCTGGTATTTTTTGTTCGAGGCAGGCGAAGAAGCAGTTCAACTCCTCTGCCAGCGCAGCATCGCCATCCACAGCATTGGGTCTGGGTTTGTAGTTCATGATGTTTTGGACCCCCAGCCACACCTGCCTCGAGTTGTTGCTGTGGAGGTGATCCTCAATTTTATTTTTATAATCTAGCTTGGTCTGTCTGATGGCCCTTTTCAGGTTTGCCCTGGCAGCACTGTACAGTTCCACATCACCAGACCTGTGTTTCTGATCCTCCGCAGGATCCTGTCCTCTCTTGTCATCCAGGGTTTTTGGTTGGTGGTGAAAGTGTATATGCAGTGGTTGAACAATGATTAAACAGGAGTGAATCATTGCACCCATTCTGTTTGCCATCTTCATTGTGGTTATACAAACAAACAAACAAACAAAACTTTATTTGTATAGCGCTTTTCATACATAAAAAATGCAACTCAAAGTGCTTCACAAGATAAAACATAATAAAATAATGAAACATACAACAATAAAAAGTGAAAGCCCGTCCCTCCCATCCCCACATATACCACCCCCCCCCCCCCCCCCCCCCCCCCCCCCATTCACACACACACCCACACACACGCCCACACTCTCACTCACACTCACACTCACAAACATCTGCACACACGCCCACAGTCACACATACAGTAAGCAGACTGGTAACATGGCTTGGCACTGAGGATCCAGGTGAGGAGAAGCCACCCATGGGGGCCATCCACACCGAGAGGCACCACAGTCCGCAGCCACAGGGAGCACCGCCACGGAGACCCCCCCTCAACCCGGACAGACCAGGGCAGACACCACACCAACTGCAGAGCCCAGTCCCCCGGGTCTGAGGGATCCCCAGGTCGACGCCCCCGTGGGCAGACCAGACACAACTCCCGGTGTGGAGGGCCCCCATGAGGAAACACTGGAGCTAAAAACTTAAAGATTAAGACAGTGGAATAAAAACAGGCAATAATGATAAAATGTATAAAAATGTTAGGGTTTAGAAAATTTAAAAGTAATAAAATGCACAAGACATAAAATAAAATAAAATAAATAAAAATAAATAAAATAAATAAAAATGATTAAAGGGATAAAAGTAATAAAATAAGGGAGATAAGAGAGTAAAAGAAATCAGATAAAAGCCAAATTAAAAAGGTGAGTTTTGAGCTTCCTTTTAAAAATATCAACAGTCTCTGCGGCCCTGAGGTTCTCTGGGAGGCTGTTCCACAGATAAGGGCCAGAGGACCTCAGGGTCCGTGAGGGTTGATATGATAAAAGCAGGTCAGATAGATAAGATGGTCCAAGACCGTTAAGACATTTAAAAACTAATAGCAGAATCTTAAAATCGATCCTGAAGCGGACGGGGAGCCAATGCAGCGATTTTAAAACTGGTGTAATGTGCTCCCGCCCTCTGGTCCTCATCAGCACGCGTGCGGCTGAGTTTTGTAAAATTTGTAGATTATTAATACTCTTTATGGGAAGACCAGAGAGCGGGGCATTACAATAATCTAATCTACAGGAGATAAAAGCATGCATCAGCACCTCCGTGCTGGCCTGAGAGAGAAACGGGCGGACTCTGGCTATATTCTTAAGATGGTAAAAACCTATCTTTGTAATATTTTTTATGTGTGGAGTAAAAGTTAGCTCAGAGTCAAAAATAACGCCCAGGTTCTTTACATATTGTGCGGGTTTTAAAATCTTGTAGGTTTGGTAAAAGTTTCTCTCTCTGGCCTTCAGGACCTATAACTAAAACCTCTGTTTTGTCCTGGTTGAGCTGTAGGAAATTCTCTGCCATCCATGACTTGATATCTAAAATATAGTTAAAAAGGGCATCAATTGGCCCTGTATCATCAGGAGACACGGCGATGTACAACTGTGTATCGTCAGCATAGCTATGGAAGCTGATGCCGCGTCTCCTGATGACGTCCCCCAAGGGAAGCATGTAAAGATTAAAAAGAACTGGACCTAAAATTGACCCTTGAGGCACCCCACACCTAATTTCATGTGTTCTGGAGGAACATGTATCCATACTTACAAAGAAACATCGATCTGTGAGATAAGAGCGAAACCAGTTAAAAACAGTACCAGAGAGGCCCACCAGGTTTCTCAGTCTATTCAATAAAATGTGGTGATCTACTGTATCAAAGGCAGCACTTAAATCCAGTAGTACCAAGACTGTGAGTTTTTGTGAGTCTGCGTTACACCTGAAGTCGTTTAAAATCTTTAAAAGGACTGTCTCGGTACTGTGGTTCCTTCTAAAACCAGATTGATATTTCTCTAAAATATTGTTTGTATTTAAAAAATCAATTAATTGGTTAAAAACCAGTTTTTCTAAAATCTTACTTAAAAATGGTAAGTTGGATACAGGATGGTAGTTATTAAAAATGTTGA
The DNA here is from genome assembly GCA_026686955.1 of Epinephelus cyanopodus. NCBI lineage: Eukaryota > Metazoa > Chordata > Actinopteri > Perciformes > Serranidae > Epinephelus > Epinephelus cyanopodus. The sequence goes on along the minus strand of CM048917.1, from coordinate 44,235,511 downwards.
GGTCTAAATTGCTCTTCTTCAGAAGGGGCCTCACCACCGCCGTTTTAAAGGAGGTGGGGAAAACGCCCGTCTGAAGAGAGCAATTTACTATATTTAAAATCTGTTCCTCGAAGAAACCATAAAACGTCTTTAAAAGCGATGTGGGAATTGGATCTAAAAGGCAGGTTGTGGGCTTTACTTGGGAGAAAACTCGACCAAGTGTCCTTGCATTAACCAGGGCAAAACTCTCCAGTGTTTCCTTGGATAAAAGCAACTGTCCAGATGTGCTAAAAGTTACATTTTGATGTGTTAAAAGACTGGACCTTATGTCATCGATTTTACTTCCGAAGTGGTTTGCAAAGTCCTCACAGAGAGCGTCTGTTGGTGCCTCTGAAGGTTTTTTAAAATTGGGATTTGTTAAAAGATCGAAGGTGGAGAAAAGAATTTTAGGGTTGTTTTTATTATCTGTGATGAGTTTTGAGAAATGGGAAATTCTTGCCTGTTTGACGGTTTTATTGTAGGATTTGAGTTGTTCACGTAATATTTCATAATTGACTGTGAGTTTACTTTTTCTCCACCTTCTCTCCGCACTCCTGCATTTTCCTTTTGATTTTTTGATTTCATCCATTCTCCATGGGGATTTAGGTTTACTTTTTATGGTTTTAGTTAAAAGTGGAGCCACAGAGTCCAATGTTGATTTCAATTTACTGTTAAAATTATCAACAATAAAATCACAAGGTGCGGGTAAAATTTCAGCAGGAGTGCTCTGTAAAATCTCGATAAAATTTGCAACCACTTCGGAAGTAAGGTAGCGTTTCCTCACCGTTCTCACCGGGGCCTCCTGATGATTAAAACCGGTGATGTTAAAATACACACAATAGTGGTCAGATACAGCCAGGTCAACAACAGAGGACACACCAGTGGACAGGCCATAGGTTATGACCAGGTCCAGGGTGTGTCCTCTGTTGTGAGTTGGCTGTGTTACATGTTGGTTAAAATCCATGCAGTTTAAAAGGTTTAAAAATTCTCTCGACAATGGGTCGGAGATGTTATCAATGTGCAGATTAAAATCACCAGTTATTAAAATTCTGTTATAGGTGGTGTGTATTCTTGATAAAAGCTCAGAAAATTCACTGATAAAAGAAGTGGAGTGGTAGGGTGGTCTGTAAACAGTAATGCAAAGGATAGGAGGACTGCTAAAAACAAAGGCATGAAGCTCAAATGATGAGTAGCTGTTTAAAAACACTTCCTTTGAATTTAATGTCTTTCTAGAGATCGAAGCAGTTCCGCCTCCTCTTTTACCACCCCTGGTAGAAAATAAAAAGTTAAAATCTGGTGGGCAGGCCTTGGTGAGAACAACTGGTGCGTCAGTGCCAAGCCATGTCTCTGTTAAAAGAAAGCAATCTAACTTATGGTCTAAAATCAGGTCATTCATAATAAAAGATTTGTTCACAAGGGAACGAACATTTAAAAGTGCCATGTTGATGGTGACAGGTGGTTTACGGACTGTACATGTGGATTGATGATGTTTTGGGAGAGGTCTGAGGTTATTGAAGTTCACCGAGTGAACATTGAGAAAACTGCTTTGCTGGTGCTGCGTGATGATGACAGGAATTGGTGAATTATTAGTGAAAACGGAAGGTCCAAGTCCAGTATTGTGTGTGTTCTGATCAGAGGTGGAACTAAAAACATAGGAACTGGGACCGGGAGGACATCAATCAGTAGTGGACGGGTCAGTCTGTGCAGATTTGGGGTGGTGGGAGGAGAGTGTGGTGACGTGGGCGTGTTGCACACCGTATGTCAGGTTGGCGGACAACACGCGGGTGCCGGCCCATACTACATCTTCTGGACAAGAGCTGCCACAGGGGATCCCAATTATCTAAAGAACTGATACCATGCTCTTCAACCTTAACAGATTCAAAGCTAAGAGTGAGTTCAAGCATTCCACCATCATGGAGCTGCAGTGCACAGATCATACTGCCATTGCAGAAGACCTCCAAGACATTCTGAATGCCTATGCCAAGGCATATAGAGCCCTGGGATTGGCCCTTAACATAAAAAAGACCCAGGTTCTATATCAACCACCACCTAATAAGCCATCTTCTCAGCCTACCATAAAAGTTGACAACACCATGCTGAAGAATGTGGACTACTTCCCATACCTTGGCAGCCTTCTCTCCTTCAAAGCTGACATAGACTCTGAAGTTAACCATCGTCTGAGCTGTGCCAGTGGAGCACAGGCCAGACTCCGGACCAGAGTCTGTGATGACCGAGACCTAAGGGCCCAAACAAAGGTCCTGGTTTACAAAGCCGTAATCCTCCCCATCCTGTTGCATGGAGCTGAAACTTGGACCACATACAGTAGACACCTGAAAGTGCTGGAACAATTCCACCAAAGAGCCTTACCTAAAATCCTAAGAACCAACTGGGAGGACAGATGTACCAACATCAGCATCCTGGAAGAAACACACATGCCCAGTATCACAACCATCATAGTGCAACACCAACTGTGATGGACAGGCCACATCATCCGCATGCCAAGCAATCGCCTACCAAAGCAGATTCTGTACTCTCAATTAAAGGAAGGACAGCGGGCCCCTGGTGGGCCAAAGAAGCGCAATAAAGATAACATCAAGAGCACCCTGAAAAAGTTCAACATCAGACAACTGGGAGGACCTTGCTCTGTACAGACACATTTGGAGGAAGGCAGTGCAAGAGGGGGCAGTACAGCACGAATCTGAGCTCCGCAGAAGAAAAGCGACAGCACTGCAAGGACAGAAAGAAAAAGGCTCCACCACCACCACTCACCATTTCTGCTTTCCCTTGCCCACGCTGCACTAAGATATGTGGATCACGGATTGGCCTCTACAGTCATCTGAAGACCCACAAGTAGACAACCCTATGAGGAGGACAGTCATGTTTGCTTCAAGTGACCGCCGGTGATGATGATGATGAGTGGTTGATGTAGGAGAGTATGGATGTAGTGTACTCCTCCATGTCCTGAGATTCAAAAATACTCCACTCCAAAAAAGTCTTGGAGCTGTGAGGAGACACCATTCCTGAGGGGGGTGTAAGCTGATAACATGAACAGGGATATGTGGTCCGACTGGCCTAGGTAGGGTATTGGTAGGCCTGTATACCTGTTTAATGTTGTAGACTTTATCCAGTGGCCTGTTCCCACATGGAGCACAGTTTACATGCTGTGGAATTTGGGGAACATTACTTTTAAGTCTATATGTCATTATGTCCATATTAATTTTTTTAAAAATTACTTATTGTTTACAAAACTCTATTTCTATCCGTAAGATTATGGATATTATCTGTAAATTATCAGTTAAGGAACTAGACTGTTCGGTGAAGATTCTCAGTCATCCAGGTCATGGTAATCATAAGTGGCAACTGGACTTGCTTGAGATTTTTGTCCAGTTGCTTACGCTATACAACTTATGGAAACCCAATTGTTATTTTAACTGAATGTATTTTACTTTTTTGTACAGAAAAACCCCCCCCAAAACTATGTTATTAGCACACTATCTTTCTGCTTTCATAAATTGCAGGCAACTTCATGTAAAATTACAATAATTATTTGTAATTAAATACATAGCTGGTCATATAAATGTTTGGAATTTCGGTTCAGCATTTGAATACCATGTATTCAATGCAATCTAGTCAAGCTGTCAGAATTTGCTGTTAATTTTTGTGCTTCTTTTTCTCCTTTTTAATAAATCACAGCATGCTGCCAGCCCTGTGTAACATAAAGAGCTTGTGTTAGATAGAACTGGCTTTTCCTGCACTGCATTTCAGCTTGAGTAAGAAATAAAGCCTGAAAGGGCTACAGCATTCTACCAGTTCTGTAAAGCTGTGTACCTAGCCGTTATCTGCTATTGCAGCTTGAGCCAACTTTAAGAGACAATCCTCTTACTCTTATTGCCTTGTATTTCTGTCAGGGCATGATGTAATTTTTGCAAGCAAACCTTACTCTGGTATTTACATTTTTGCATTTACATTGTTGCCCTGGCATGCTGTGTCCAGCAGAGCCACCAGATTGTGGTGTAGCTACATTCCTCCACAGGAAGTTACCCTCTGCAGTGCAGGCCAGCACATTTATTTTGTCAGGCTAGTGTACTTCCCAAGCTACAATATAATACTTTAGCCAGTGTTGGGATTCACAGGACCACAGATGATTTATTATTTGGTAAAATCATCACTGGACATTTAAAGGCTTTTTTTCTCTGCATGCTCTTTGTCTTCAAACAAAGAGAGCTAGGTGACACCCATCTCCACAGGAGGTCTCACCTCACGCCTCAGTGAGACACAAGTCTCACAACCTGATTGGACAGGACTTCTAAAGTGACATGTGACTCTGTGATGTCACAGGCCTGAAGAAGGGTTGCTCTCTCTAAAGCCTGATTTATGGTCCTGCATTGAATCAACGACGTCGCAGGGTATGTGGCTACGCAGAAGGCTCGCTGTAGCCCCCGGCGTAGCCTGACGTGCACCTCCCCAAAAGTGTAACTACATGTCGAGGTAACGCAAATGCTTGGTAGCAACGCATTTCCGGTTACGTATTTCCAGATTCCGCCATCCCCACCATCTTTAAACATCTTGTTGTTGAGCATGAATGTGATGTAGATGTTGCAGTATTAACATACTTTCTTCGACATCCAACAACTCCAACTCCAGCAAGATTCTCTCTCTCTCGGTCGCCATTGTTCACTGTGACAGGAAAGGCCGGAAGCAAAACAAAAACTCAACTAGAGACAACGATAACCACTCAGATAAGAAACACAGCACCCTACCGCTCTGGCGGTGAATTGCACCGCGATGAAACCGAGTGATGGAGAAAGGATTCACGACAGCGTCACGACAACTACGTAGCGATGTCGTTGATTCAACGCAGTACCATAAATCAGGCTTAAGCCTTCTCTCTTGCTCCAACTGCGGAGCAGCTCACACCTCTTTCCAGCTGGGCCTGGACCAGCCCAGATGCTCAGACCCTTGCCCCTTGCCCTGAACCATCAAAGGTGGGGCAATTGATCACAGACTCTCTAACCTGAACAGAAAGGTAGCTGCAAGTGCAAGGTTTGCAACTAGCTTTCCAGCAACAAAGAGAACCAAGTGAGTTAGCACCCAGCGTCTAACTCTGCTAAACCCTGAGTGACCAGCTTCCTCGGAGTTTCAACTTTGGAACAAAGGACACAACAAAGACTGCAGCTGGAACCATCTTCCCAGCCCTCTTCTGCCGGCTAACAAAGCAGCACACCACCAAGTGACACTTTCTCCCATCCACTCAAGGATGGGATAATGTAACAACTGGGCATAGCTTATCACAGCTTTACAGGCTCAGCAAGACTGTTTAACTCGTTGTATGTGATTTAATGCTGTCATTGAGTTATTGTTGTGATAGTTTGCAGTTAGGTCATTGATTAGTTGGCTTCGCCAAGGTTAAGGGCTCTAGTTTCCCGGCGCTGGTGCAGGCTGGTGCAGGCTGGCAAACCCCACGCAAAGCTAGTTTCGAGCAGCGCAACCCGAGGCGCGCTCAGTTTGGTAGTTTGGCAGACCGAGGTGCGCTGAGATGGCTGTGGCGGCGCAGCAGGGGGAGGTGTCGACAGATTCAGCTTGGCGCAGTGACAGTTTCGTGCCAAAAGGCTTTGCTGAAACCAGGTCTGCTGTCAGTGCAGGTGGAGCATAGCCGGTGTAAGCCAAAGTTTGGCTGACAAGCAGACAGTCACCAAAACCTCACAGGCAGTTTTCCAGAATATCAGGCACATTAAGAATGCAATAAATACCCCAAAACCACTATTCAATGCAACTATCTGCAATCAGCACATAAACGTATCTTTTTATCGACTATCCCGTCACATCTGATATCAGCGCGCACGAGAAAAATGCAACATTGATTTACAATTGTCCTCCCAGGCCATCTTTGCATCATCAGCCCATGGAGGTCTGCTCGGAGTTTCGTATATTCGGATACTGCAAGCTTGAACCTCCCAGACCAAAACATCAGTTTCCTCCTGGGAGAAGTTTGGCTGTCTGATGCTGCTGCTCTCTTCTGCCATGGCGAATTGAATAAACTCTCATTACGCCTTTGCGCGCCGCATTTAAGGGCGAGAGGAGGGGCTCATTTGATTGGTGTGATGTGTGTAAAACCCACTCCACGCCTTTTCTGCACATTATTTTTTTTCTGCCGTGGTGTGTCTGTGTCACTCTGCAGTTACACCTCCAAAACACTAGTCGGCGGTGGAAGACTGTGTTAAGTGCTTTAAAGTTTATTTCAAATCAAACTTTATTTATATAGTTGATTCAAAACACACATTAAACATGGCTTAATAGAGACAATTTCAAACACAAGTATGCAAATTTGCTTCACTATAAATCGCAGAAATGACAGACAAACGCTTGTCTTTATCTGGACATATTTCCCCTACCAAAACAACATGCTGACGTTATTAGCACAAGTCTATGGCGTTTTAGATTGTATAAATTAGCCTAGCGTCTGTTTTAGTGTAGGCTCTACTGTCTTCACAATTTATTGTGTCTTATCTGTGAAATACAAGTAAATACAAGATTCTTTCCACTGAGGGGAATGGTATCAGCTTACAGAAACAGACAGGAGGTCTGCGTCACTGCGACGTTGAGCGTGAGGGTGGGCGAGTCGCAGGCCGCCACTTGGCTGCAGGAAATAATAGATTAATCCTGGAAAGCTGTTGATGTAGCACTTTTCTCCTTACGAAAGTAACATGGCAATTATTTGACTAATGAAAATTTGGTCGGATGAGAACATAGCGACCAAATAATCGACTAGTCAACCAGGAGACTACAGCCCTATTTGCAACACAAACACATTGATATAGACACATTAACAAATAGGCTTTCAACAGAGCTACACCCAAATAGGCATCTCGAAGTTCCCACTTCTTCCCTGACCTGATGCCAGCTTTGATTCGGCCATCTTGTGGTTCCCTGTTGTCAGCCATTGACCAAACAGCTCTCTGATCATCACACCCGCCTTTGTCTTTCTCTTATTTCTCTCTCTCTCTCTCTCACACACACACACACACACACACACACATATACACACCAAGCTTGTATATAGTTAGTTAGAATTTGTGTGTTTTGGTTTGCTTTGCTGGTTTGTGAATAAATATAATTCTTTGGAATCATACCTGCTGTCTGTTTAATGTGGCACAGGAGTGAATGGATAGTCAACCTCTGCTGAGTCAAGAACTCTGAGATCCTTCAGGCGTTACTGTTAATTTTGGTTGTTGTCATTAATTTAATTATTAATCAAAACTCCAAATGAATAGTTTAGCATATTTTATGAGACTGATATCTTTAACTGGCTATCATTTTTCCCTTTACAGGAATAGTGCTCCACGAGGTGATGTAATGTTAATTAAGTCACATTATTTAACATAATTATTAATTATTAATAATAATGATTAATTATTTCCGATAGCCAATTAAACCCCTACATATTTGGTGACCTTTGGTGAGACCTAATATATTGATCTCATCATATTTGGTGCCGCCGTGTGAGGTAAAAATATGTTGTCAACCAACATATTTGGTGCCGCCATGTGAGGTAAAAATAGGTTGATCCCAACACCAGCCACATTAATTTTTAACTAGATATCCTTAGATATGACTAGATATGTTTAATTTCACCCTCCATTCCAGGCAGCAATGGAGAACCCTATTGGCTATTGTGGATTCATCAGCAGATTAAATTTCAGTAAGTGCAGGGAAGAAATAGACTTGCTACTCAGTGACAAGTGTAATGAGCAGACTGCATCAACATGTTCATTGTTAAGCTGCTGGCTTCGAATTTTCACAGGAAAAATGCAAAAAAAAAAAAAAAAGTGCAAAATGCTTCTTTCCTCTATGAAGTTCTGACCACTACTAAAAAAGCCGTGTGCCACTTAGAACTGCATTCAACAGAGTCTGATCTCTTTACACATAAGGAAGAATGGTTGAGGCTTAAATCAGAACATCTTGCCACACTGTCATTAAGCAGCTCCACCATCTACAGTCAGACACACACAACTGATTATTTACTGCTGAATTACAGCTCACAACTCGCACTAATGGCGGACGCTGCTAGGGTGTGTGTGTTTTTGCTGGCAAGTAAAACATCCTGGTGCAGATTATTTACTGGAGTTTGCCACCCTGTCACTAATGTGGCATCTGAAGATTATTGTAAGCATGGCTGTTCTTAGCTGTCAGTGTCCGATAGTCCACCATGAACATCGTCACATCTTATCAATGAAAATGCAACAGATTTTGTCTTAGTTTTTAGCAAGATCTGTTTTAGCTCCTCGACCTCATGTTTTCCCCGTCAGAATCAGAATCAGAATCAGAATCGGTTTTATTGCCAAGTAAGTTTTCACACACAAGGAATTTGGCGTGGTGTATTGGTGCATAACAAAGAATATAAAATATATAAAAATATGGTGTGAAAGTATAAAAAGGAAAAAAAGGTTGCTGCAAAAAAACTGTGGTCATAGTTTTCATCAACAAAATTAACACTGGTGTAACCTTAGACATTGTGAACTCTGGCAGCCATTCGGTCTTTGTGTATTCACAATTTCACCCATACACACTCCCCCACCACCTCCACACATTTATACACATGAACATTTACACATCCACACTTGTGTACAACACACTTATTAGTTAGGATTTGTGTGTTTTATTTTGATTGCTTGCTTTCTTTGTGAATAAATACCTTTGGAATCTTATTTGTCAACTGTTTAATATAGCACAGCAGTGAATGAATCACCAACTACACCGTCAGGAAATCCAAAATCCCTCAATCTTTACTAGTGAAATGGTAATTATGGTTAAAGTTGTAATTTTATTTATTCTCAGTCAAAACAGAGAATAAGTTTCAAATTGATAGTATAGTGTATTTTATGAGACGGAATTAATGAAGTTTATTACTAATTCAAAACCCTAACAACCCAGCGTTGAGACCAGGAATTAGAGTCGCAGTCTAAAATGCTTCTCTGAACTTCTAGTGCAGTTACTCACCCACAGAGTTATATAAACAATGTCTGTACCTCGACCACCTAAATTATTTAAATCTATCTAAAGTTAAACAAAGAGGAGTTGTGCATAAAAACCTGATAAAAATTAAAACCTCTTGTGTGAGAGAAAGACAAAACAGGAGAATTTAATGTGGATTGTTAAAAATCAGGTCTCTATTGTCTAAAGCAGTGTTAGTGAATGAATTAACAACAGATAATCATATTGATTTTCTCTGCCTCACTGAAACCTGGCTGTGTCACAATGAATACGTTAGTCTAAATGAATCCACTCCTCCTCATCATAATAATACCCACATTCCTCCAGGCAGCGGTCGAGGAGGGGGAGTTGCAGCCATTTTAAACTCTAGTCTGTTAATCAGCCCTAAACCTAAACTAGATCATAACTCCTTTGAAAGCCTTGTCCTTAGTCTTTTACATCTGACCTGAAAAACCTCACAGCCACTTTTATTTGTCATAGTGTACTGTGCTCCCAACCCATATTCTGAGTTTTTATCTGAATTCTCAGTTTTCATCCAGTTTAGTTGTTAAATCAGATAAAGTTATTATTGTGAGTGAGTTAAATATTTATGTCAATAATAATAATAATAACAATAATATTAATAATAATGATAATAATAATAAATTTTATTCATAGGGGGCTTTTCTTGGTACTCAAAGACACTTGAAAATTTGTTAAAAACAATCACAAAATAGGCTACAAAAAAATACAAACAACACCATTCACACATTAAAAGCCGTTTTGAAAAGATGTGTTTTGACAAGTGATTTGAACTGGGTGAGGTCAATGCAGTCTTGAATGTGTTTGGGGAGAGTGTTCCAGAGGGAGGGGGAAGCTATGAAGAAGGCCCTGTCGCCCCAGGTGCGGTGCTTGGTCCTGAGTGGTGGAGTAAGGAGGTTGGCATCAGAGGAGCGGAGGTCAGTGAGGTAGGAGGGTGCTTGGTTATGGAGGGCTTTATAAGTGAGGAGAAGGACTTTGAATTGGATGCGTTGTGGGAGAGGGAGCCAGTGGAGGTTCTGGAGGACAGGGGTGATGTGATCGCAGGATTGGGAATTGGTGAGCAGACGGGCAGCAGAGTTCTAGATGCACTGGAGTTTATTTAGGAGTTTGGATGGTGTTCCGTAGAGAATGCTGTTACAGTAGTCAATTCTGGATGTGATGAAGGCATGGATGAGAGTTTCAGCAGCAGAGAGGGAGAGTGATGGGTGGAGGCGAGCTGTTGTTTTTTTTTTAGGTGAAAGGAGGCAATACTGGTGATGTGATTGACATTGTTTGCCGAAAGAGAAGTTATTGTCTAAAATGACTCAGAGGTTGCATATGTGTGGTGACGAATGCAGACTTGAATTGTTAGTGGTGAGGCGGCAGTTGTGAGAGGTGTTGGTGAGGGATTTCGGACAGATAATGATCATGTCAGATTTTACACAGTTCAGTTTGAGGAAGTTGGCTTGCATCCAGGACTTGATGTCATTGAGGTAGGTGGTCAGAGTGGACTGAGTTCAGGGCCGGAGTGGGACTCATTTTCAGCCCTGGAGTTTCATGCCTCAGACCAGCCCACTTTAGATCACGACATATTATAACCTTATATGTTAAGTCTACAATAGCGCACTGTTCTCTAAAGCCTTGTAATTCAGTGTATTTTTCTAAAATATTTCCAATTCAGTGCAAGTAAGGTTTGCTTCACAATGTAGATTTATTTCAACATGCGTGCACATCTCCAACACTGCTCTTTACAACACAACATCCTTTTCAACAATATCAGAATCTATATTCTGTTCAAATAAGTGTTCACAGATAGATACCCAAACCTTGAAAATGAAATAAAAGAATAAAAAAAAATGTTAAATATTAAATTTGAAAAAAAAAAAAATTACATCTCTGAGACGACATCTTTCCACATATGGGCTTCCTTCGCCTTTCAAACGGGGCAGAGCTTGTGGGAAACAGTAGAAGAGACACAGCCCGAGGGGGAACTGGGATCTGACACAACACTGGAGGGAGAAGCAGGTCCATGGAGCTGTGCACCGGACGAAAAAACAAGCGCGTCACAATGAATGTGCGCCGCCACGGCATTGCTCTGGGTTATGAGGTTACGTCAATCAATCAGTCAATTTTATTTATAAAGCCCAATATCGCAAATCACAATTTGCCTCACGGGGCTTTACAGCATACAACATCCCTCTGTCCTTAGGACCCTCACAGCGGATAAGGATAAACTCCCCCCCAAAAAACGTTTAATGGGGAAAAAAAAACGGTAGAAACCTCAGGAAGAGCAACTGAGGAGGGATCCCTCTTCCAGGACGGACAGACGTGCAATAGATGTCGTACAGAACAGATCAGCATAATAAATTAACAGTAATCCGTATGACACAATGAGACAGAAAGAGAGAGAGAGAGAGAGAGAGAGAGAGACAGAGAGACAGAGAGAGAGAGATGCAGGACAGACGGTAATGACAGTAGCTTACAACAAGCTCAAGGCGAGGTTGATCAATGTATGTGTATCCTGTGGCAGTGGTCTGATTGAGTGAGAAATAGTCCAGAGGTTTGTGCCTGGTTTCGGTGAGACAGAGGAAATCCAGGTTGTTGTCCGTGATGAATTCATTCAGAATAGGACTTTTATTATTAAGTGAGTGGATGTTAAGCAAGGCCAGTTTCAGGTGACGTTGCTTTGTGATAGGTTGTGAGGACTGAGGATGGGGACGGAGATTGGACAGATTCATGTTAGGGATGCACCGATCCACATTTTTTCACTTCCGATCCGATCCTGATACCTGAATTTGGATATCTGCTGATACCGATACTATTCCAATACCAGAGCTCTGTTTGCTTTAATATTATTATTATCATTATTGTTGATTTTATATGAGGCTGAAATGAACTCCCCTCTACAGGCAAGTGTGACATATACATATGTATGCATGTATGTCCCAAAAGGCAACTTGAGGTAAGTATAAGGTCAGAAAAGCAGGAAATCCTGCTCACAGGAAAAAATCCCATCCTGAAAACAAATATGCAATTGTAAGTGTTTCAAATTGATTGTCAATATTTATTAAATTCCAAGACAGTGTTAAACTACTAGTGCAATATACACTATCAAAAAACTCATATTAATCTGAACAGCACAGATACAAATCAAGTAGACACTACTAGTAGTATTTGCACGGTACCAAAACTGGGACCCACGGTACGATACCAGTGAAAGTATCATGGTCCTGAGTAGTATTATGACAGGGAAAATGAGGCAGATGTGCCTTTTGTCATTTCTAAAAAGATAAATCACTTTTCTATAATATATAATTAATTAATTAATAATTAATAAATTACTTGTTCACTTATTCATACTTCAAAAACACCATCAATAAGTGATTAACATAGTGGGGATCAAAATAAAATAAATAAAGGGAATAAAAATCAACCAGCCACCCTCCTCCCCTGACAGTCCCTTCACAAGTAAAGAACAGTCCCTTCATAAGTAATGAACAGTTCCTAAAGAGCGGTGAGGTTTGTCGGCTGTTATGTGGTTGTCACGTTCTTTTTCATTTTAACCCACACCATGATCTTTTCCTGACCCTAACCAAGTGTTATTTGTGCCTAAACCTACCCAGACCTTAACCACAGGGCATCATGATGATTTCGGAATGGACTTCGGAACAATGGGTTTAATATGGTCGGAACAATGGGATGTTGGACCAGTGGGCAGTTCCCGTGCCGCCATAGTTCGGCTGTTCAGGTACTTTTGGGCAGTCATGACACCAAGAAGAGGACATTATTGGACCTGGAGCCGGACTTCTTGCGCCGTGCAGCACTATGAGCATCCGCTGTATTTGACAAGAATACATTCCCGGCTGTGTCTGTGACCCCTGTTCAACCCACAACTGGCAGGATTTGCCTTTAGTTTCTGCTGCTGGTTGAAATCTGAACTCACACAGTGCGCTGAATGATTTATTTTGCGCGCACAAAACTATTTTCAGTTGCAAACACGGGTAAAATGTTCGCACCGTAGAGCTCTGTAGTGGAAAACAAATCACTGTACCATATATAAACAAATTGAACCTACATTTGTCATACTTCTCTTTGACAGAACCAGCACTATTGTACTGAGTTTTTCTGTGGAAAGAGTTTCCTTCTTGCGTCATCTACCTTGGTGCAGGTGCTGGTTCTGTCAAAGAGAAGTATGACAAACCTCTTAACAAGGCTCATTGCATCATCTGGGATCTCCTTTGGTCCACTTGCCAGTGTCAGTAGTGCATCTGTCAGTTCTGGCAGTGACTTCCATGTTGACCATGCTGCCTTCTTTCCATGTCAAGCAAAGCTGGCCGCCCATTCACGTCCATTCATTTTTTTGGATGGGAATTACGTGAAAAACGTGCAACCTATTTTCACAAAACTTGGTGGAGGCATGTAGCATGGTCCAACTTAGAAGCCATTACATTTTGCAGTGGATCCAATTAACAGGACGGGTCCATGGGCAGGTATGCCTACTGTGGCCCCTAGGGGGCGAGTTTCTGATGCCCCAATATCCAGATTTGTTCTAAATATATTTGTCGGCAAATGATTAAAATATTTTCATTTTTTGCTTTTTAAAGAGCGACACAGGAAGACAAGCCAAAGAGGAGGCCATAAACTGTGAATGAGAAGATAATAAAACATTTTTAAAAGCTCTTGTTCTGTTCTATTACATTTTTATAAAGCGTTTTCTACTTTAATATGCCTCTAAATTATATTTGTGGCACTAAAAACATTAAACAGCACCTATAGGATAGCCAAACCATTCCATGGCAGTACCTGGCAGCCATTTTTGTTGTTTTTTAAAGGTGAAATTTCAAGGTAAAATGAAAAGTAGTCAAGAACAGCCAATTATCCCCTAGACCCCAAAGGGTTAAAGCTGCTCGGGCCTCTTATTTTGCTGACCTCATTTCCTGTAATAAGCAGAATCCCAAAGTTGTTTTTGACACTATAAGTAATCCCCCTGCAGTGCCCGTCTTCTCTGTTAATGACTGTAACAATTTTCTGTCATTTTTTTGTCAACAAAGTTGCTAGTGTTAGAGCAAGTATTACCCCGTCTTCTGCTCTTCCCCCTGCTCCTCCTTTACGGCAGCCAATACTGGATCGTTTCTCGCCCATCTCCCTACAAGATTTAACTAAGCTAGTGAGCAGTATGATCTCCTCCAGCCCGTTAGACATCTTGCCCACGTCTCTACTGAAAAAAGTTTTTGGTTCCATCGGCCCTTCCCTGCTCTATATTATTAACTGCTCACTGGTCTCTGGCTGCTTCCCCTCCTATTTTAAATGGGCGGTTGTCCAGCCACTTCTTAAAAAGCCCAATCTGGACCCTTCATTATTTAGCAACTTTAGGCCCATTTGTAAATTGCCTTTTATTTCAAAGATTTTAGAAAAAGTTGTTGCTAACCAACTGGTCCCTGCCCTAAATAAGCACTGTATCCATGATAAATTTCAATTTGGTTACTGTCAGAAGCATTCCACTGAGACAGCACTTCTTAGAGTGTCTAAAGGGGTGGCCAACCAGTCAGAGACCAAGAGCCACAAAAATTACCGTGGTAGTACAAAGAGCCACATCATACTCGTGTGCTTACAAACGCACTCCCTCTCTCACACAAACACAAAATGACATAAAATCAAAATTCATGCATTTCCAATTTTCAAAGCCAGATTTATTTATCTCACACACAAATGAATAACCATGAATAGAGATACACAGAAACACAGTCTCTCCCTCTCATACTGTCTTTCTCCATCCCCCCCTCCACACCCACAGTCTCTCCCTCTTCCACTCTCTCCACACACACATCCACACAGTCTCTCCCACTCTCATACTCTCTCCAGATTAGTGTTGTCACGCTACCAAAATTGAGACCCACGGTACGATACCAGTGAAAGTATCACGGTTCTGAGTAGTATCAGGATACCACAGCAAAATGAGGCAGATGTGCCTTTTGTCATTTTTAAATAGATAAATCACTTTTCTATAATACATCACTGACTGTTGGTACCAGTATACCGTGCAACACTACTCCACACACATCCATACACAGTCTCTCCCGCTGTCATACTCTCTCCACACATGTGCGCGCACACACACACACACACAAACACACACACACACACACACACAAAGACACGCATTTCTTCCTGACATTTTTTGTTGTGCGACCACCTCGCTGCAGTCAGCATTCCTCCCGAACTCCCTCTCACCTGCCCGTGCGCACTCCTCTCTCTCTCACTCGCTCCACTTAAGCCTGTTACATTTCTTAAAGGGCCATATGCACTCATAACGATAAATTGATTTTTTTATGACGGAAGAGCCGCACGTCGATGGTTTTAATTAATGGATCGAAGAGCCGCACACTGATAGGCAAAGAGCCGCATGCGGCTCGCAAGCCACGGGTTGGCCACCCCTAATGACATCATGGTAAAACTAACACTGGTAAATGTACCATCCTAGTGCTGCTTGACCTTAATGCAGCCTTTGATACCGTGGCTCACCACATCCTGTTACATAGGCTCAGTGACTGTGTTGGCATTTCAGGCAGTGCCCTTTCTGGTAGAAGTTTCTCTGTACCATCTGGTCCTTTTATGTCCAAGTCCGTCCCCCTTTCTTGTGGGGCGTCTCAGGGCTCAATGTTGGGTCCAATTTTGTTTGCTCTGTATATGCTTCCTCTTGGAAAGATTATCAACAGGCTTGAGAGTGTATCATATCATATGTACGCAGATGATATTCAGCTGTATTTTTCTTTTAATCCTGACAGGACTGACAGTCTGAATGTACTGCATGACTGTTTGTCTGCAATTAATGACTGGATGGTCAACAATTTCCTCCAGCTTAACGCTGCTAAGACCGAGGTCCTTATGGTCGCACCTGAATGTACTGCTTCTAAGGTGGCTAGCTGTATTGGGTCCCTGAATTCAAATATCCACTCTAACCTGAGAAATCTTGGAGTTATGTTTGACCAGACCACGCACTTTGATAAACACATCCACATGTTGACCCGTACATGCTTTTTCCACCTTAAAAACATTGCAAAACTGAGATCTGTTGTATCACATGCTGAACTGGAAATGATCATTCATGCCTTTGTGTTATCATGTCTGGATTACTGCAACTGTCTTTTCATGTGTCTCAGTAAAACTTATATAGATCATCTTCAAATGGTGTAGAATGGGCCTTTGACCGGGCCTTTGAGTCCATTGCACCCAGATTGTGGAATGCCCTCCCACAGAATTTGAGAGCCGCAGCATCTGTCGATATTTTTAAGAAGCACCTTAAAACCTACCTGTATAGGCAGGCATTCTTTAACTTGTCTTTAGTGATTTAGTATTGCAACAACTGCTGTTGTTTCATTTTTGCATCTCTGTATGTTTGTATGCATGTATTCTTGGTTGTATTTTAATCATGTGAAGCACTTTGTGAGTTCTCTCTGTGAGAAGTGCTATACAAATAAATTTTACTTACTTACTGACTTACATGCCAATGGATCTGACAAAAGTTAAATGGGTAAAGGAAAGTCAGGAAAACAATGCATTGCAATAGTCAAGGCAGATAGTAGTAGAAGCAAAAATGACAAGATTTTACGGTATACTATGCAGGATTGTCAGCTGCTGTTGTAAAGACGCTTGCCAGCAAAAGTCTAAAATAAAAGCCAATCCCAGATTCATGGGGTTTGGCCTTACTATGTTCACTTTTTGTTGTTGTTGTTCTTTTTGTTTTGTTTTTTGGCAGTATGCCTGTTGGATGCCTGCTGCCTGGTCTGGCACCTGAGCTCCCATAAACATCCCAAACACAGCAAATAAGAAGAAAAGACAGGGCAGAGTCTCCACAGATAAATACACTTCCACGCACTGAGAATGGGTCATAAGTGATGATTGAGAGGGATTACTGCTGTATGAGTCTATACATTGTTTTTTCATAAGAAAGCCTGCATAGTATATCTTTTAGTTTCAACCTTAGGAGAGCAGTGCGACAGAAACGTTTGTCCATACAGACATGTGTGGTCTTAAAGTGTTCATAATAGGCTTGTGCTGATTTCCGGTTTAACCGGTTCAGTCCGGTTTAAGAGCTCCACCCGGTTTAATTCACGTCAACCGGATAAACCGGGGGGAGGGGGTGGAGGAAAAAAAAACAACAGCTTTTTCACATCAGTGGCATGTCAAGGGACTATATTCAACTTATCTTGCATTGTAACATGCTAGGCTGACTAAACTTCCTCTTTTGCCCGGACATGTCCACTTTTCATGTCTTGTCTGGGGCGTCCAGGGGGTGTTTATAAATTGATGATAATGTCCGGTTTTCATTGTGTGTGTGTGTGTGTGTGCGTAATCCCCGAGAGGCTGCCTTATCGGTGGATCTCCAACACTCACAATGAGGAAGCAGCAGACACCCGCAGCGCAGCATTATTCTAAACGTCCAAGATGCCGAAGCGCAAGTGCAGCTTCACAGATATATGGGAGGCTGAGTGCACCGTATGCAAAGCTGGCAGATATGATGCTGTGTCTAATGAAGGTGCTGGGGAGCTCAAAGTTGGATTTTCTAATACAGAAGAGGTATTATTTAGGACATTATTTCATATTATTTATTTATTTATTTGTACAGTAAGACTTGAAAAGAAACTGAGAGCAGAGTAGAAACTGATCCGTCAGAATTTCAAACATGATTCTCATAATCTTTGACTTAAAGGTTGACATCACTGATTTCTGATTTTTTTTTTCCAAATCACTTTCACAAGCAAGACTTATTATCTTATTTTACAAGTTGATTTTTCAAATACAGAAGAGACATTATTTCTATCATTATTTAATTCCAGAGATTTTACATTTATTTGACATTTATATTTATTTTTGTACAATTGAAACTAGATTTTAGGCTTAATAAAAGCAAGTTCAGTAACAACTTAACTATAGTAACTAGTAACTATACAGTATATACTATACTGTACTATTACTGGTTTATCCACCATCTTTGCGTCTTGGTGTCCTTCTGCTTCTTTTTCTTTTTCTTCTTCTTCTTCTTCTTCTTCTCCTCCTTGTGTGTATTGGCGGTTGATACAGCATTACCGCCACCTAGTGGATTGGAAGCACATTACACCTATAATGGGCTTTTATTGGGAAAAATAGCTCAAATGCGACCCCCAGTGGTAAAATTAGGTATATAATCTGATATATCAGTTCGGTTAGATACTTGGCTTTAAATCAAACCATGTGGAAAATGTTCAAACCTGCACAAGCCTAGTTCAGAATAAAAGGCTTTAGAATAGAATAACACAAAAGACCATGACAATGACCATGATGACCATGTCCAGCTTTTCCTTTTGACTTAAATGTAGTAGCCTATGACATATGGACAGTGTTTGCTCTTAAGCTATTTTGTAGCAGTGGTGACTGTATAAAATGTTTGTTGATTGTTCCATTTCCGTGTCAGTCCTCACATTGGTTCTTGTGCAGCTAATGGTACTAAAACTTTTCTTTTATATTATTAGGGGTCCAAGCCCATTGGACCTGGGAGACGCGTATGCAAGCAGACGTGAAATGTTCCATATCTTTGTCAAAATAAAAGTTGGTGAAAATTGGCCACTAGGAGGCACTATAAACATGGGAAATTTATCTTGTAAACGGCTACACCGATTTTTTTTTAAAGGTGGTGGGTATGATGTATGATTGCGTGGCCGTGGCTTATTACAAGATAAACAACAAACTTTTATTTCAGCTGAACTATTGTACTGAGGGCTGTGAAATTTATAGAGTACATGTAGAATAGGACACAGACCTACGATACCAAAAATTAAGATAAGATACACCTTTATTGATCCCATAATTGAGAAATTCCAGTGTTACAGCAGTCAGGGGGAAAGAGTCAGATTAAAGATTTCAATAATTAAACTTAAAAACTTAAAACTTAAAAAACTAGGCATGCAAAATAAGTACAAAATACAAGAAACTGCCATAAATAACAATAACAATAATAATAGTAATGATAATAATAATGAGCAGCAGTGAATGAAAATGAGCAGTGGACAAAGGGAGCACATCTAGTGCAAATGATTGTATGTGCAAAACATCAGACAGCTGTGGTGTCCATGAAGTGTCCAGAGTGTCAGTAAAGTATCCATGGTGCAGTTTACTGTGAGCAGTGCTGGTTATGTAGTCTCACAGCAGCAAGCAGGAAGGGTGAATCAGTCTATCTCTGAAGGAGCTCTCCAGAGCTTTTATCTCCTCTTGCAGGGGATGGGAGTCATTAGTCCTCAGAGATCCTCCTTTCTCCCACCACCTGCACAGAGTCCAGAGAGCATCCCACGACAGAACTGGCCTTCTTAATCAGCTTGTCCAGTCTCTTCCTAACTGCAGCTGAGACGCTGCTGCCCTAGCAGACCACTCCGTAAAAGATGGCTGATGCCACCACAGTGTCAAAGAAGGTCTTCAGGAGCACCCCCTGCACTCCCAAAGGCCGGAGCTGCCTCAGCAGGTAGTCAGCTTTGGCCTTTCCTATACAGTGCTGTTATGTGATTAGTCCAATCCAGTTTATTGTTAAGATGAACACCCAGGTACCATCTCAATGTCCTTTCCCTGGATGTTCACCAGTGTTGGGGGGAGGAGTTTGCACCTGCAGAAATTTACCATCAGCTCCTTGGTTTTA
The DNA here is from genome assembly GCA_026686955.1 of Epinephelus cyanopodus. Taxonomy (NCBI): domain Eukaryota; kingdom Metazoa; phylum Chordata; class Actinopteri; order Perciformes; family Serranidae; genus Epinephelus; species Epinephelus cyanopodus. The sequence continues at coordinate 44,215,839 of CM048917.1, read as the reverse complement.
CCTTTATCTGAAGGTGGTTCCTCAAACAGCAGTCCACAGTCCTGGTTCAGTTCTCTGTACTCCCTGTCGTCCCCATCTGTGATAAGTCCGACAATGGCAGAGTCGTCAGAGAACTTCTGCAGATGACAGGTGGGGGTGTTGTATGAAAAGCCTGCAGTGTAGAGGGTGAAGAGGAACGGTGCCAGCACCGTCCCCTGCGAGGCCCCCATACTGCAGACAACCAAGTCCAATACACAATCCTGGGTCCTGACATACTGTGGCCGGTCCGTGAGGTAGTCCCAGATCCAGGATGCGAGGTGATTAGCCACCCCTATGTGCTCCAGTTTGTCCCTCAGAAGTGCAGGCTATATGGTGTTAAAAGTGCTGGAGAAATCACAGAACATGATTCTCACAGAGCTTCCGGGCTTCTCCAGGTGGGAAAGAGCTCTATGCAGGAAGAAGATGACGGCATTGTCCACTCCAGTGCCAGGGTGGTAATTAGGCAAACTGCAGAGGGTCCATTGAAGGGCCTACTGCAAGGCGGAGACGAGACAGGACCAGGCGCTCCAGAGTCTTCATGAGATGTGATGTTAATGCCACCGGTCTGAAGCTGCTGAAGACCTTGGGGTGCGGTGTCTTGGGCACCGGTACCACGCAGGATGTCTTCCACAGCTGTGGTACTCTCCACAGCCTCAGGCTCAGGTTGAAGATGGTTTCAGCTATCCCGCACAGTTGATCTCTCACCTGAATTTTATGTAGTCCGTAATACATGATGTCAAACTGTCAGTGTCGTCCCCATGGGAAGCACTGAGTATCTCCCACACAGTGGCCTCGAAGCAGTCCTTCAGGGCCTCCTCGGCCTCATCAGACCACCTCTTAACAGTGTGGGTGGTTGCTGGTTCCCTCTGCACCAGAGGTCTGTAGACAGGCAGAAGATGAACCAGGTTGTGATCAGCTCTTCCCAGGGGGGGTCAGGGGAGATGAGTGACATGCCGGCTTGGTGTTGGCATAAAATAAATCCAGTGTTTTATTGTCTCTGGTGTGGCAGGAAACATACTGGGTGAAGGTGGGTAGGGTGGTGGATGGACAGGCGTGGTTGAAGTCCCCAGAGATCAGAAAGAGGGCCTGAGGTTGCTTTGTTTGTAGCCTACTTGTAACAGAGTGGAGAATGTCACAAGCAGACTCAGCCTTCACAGACGGGGGGACATACACTGCTACCATAATGACATGAGTTACACCGTCTATCATTGACAAACACAGCCAGCCCTCCTCCTTTCCTCTTACCATTGTCTGCTGTCCTGTCGTGTCTGATGAGCTGGAATCCATCCAGCGCGGCGATAGTGTCCGGTACTTCCGTGTTCAGCCATGTCTCTGTAAACACCAGCACACTGCTCTGCTGGTACTCCCTCTGATGACGAGTCAGCGCTGACAGCTCGTCCATCTTGTTGGGGAGTGATCTTATGTTCCCCATAACGACGGACGGGAGGACGAGTTTGTACCATCTTCTCTGTTGTCAGCGCTGCACTCCGGCGCAACATCCCTGTCTCCTTCTCCACAGCTCACTGGGAACATCAGCCTCTCCTCAGGCTGCACCGCGATGTGTTGTAGCAACAGCTGGTCCCGGGTATAAACAATGGTGCCACGGCTGGGCGCTGGGTCTCCAAACACGATAATGTCCGTGGAAAAATAGGAGAAAGACCGCTATAAAGAGAGCAGTCTTCGTCTCCATAACAAAACAGAACATAAGTGTTAGCTAGCTAACTGAAAAAAAATCCAAATAAGAAAGTTAAATGAAAAAGAAATTGAAAGAAGCTCAGAGGTCAGCAGGAGCTGCTGTAACAGGCGTCCGCACTGGGGGTGCCATCTTGTTGCGCAGATACTCCACTAGGTGGCGCTAAAACAGATGCAAATGCATTTTTTTCCTGTTACATATCACATATCCACAAACTTTATATACCCTAAATATTCCCTAAATAGAGCTGGATTTGCTGACATAGGCCCCGCCCATTTCTGCCGCAGATTTCCGTCGCTAAGTTGCTACACATCGAAACACCTACTTTTTTGAACTCCTCTTACAGATTTTGGCACGTAGACTCTCCAGATTGACCTGATCTAAAGTTATCAAAAGAATTTTGCCCGGTCAAAAAATGTGCAAATTATTCAGGACAAAAAAATTTTGTTAGCTAAAATACACATATTGTTGCATAGTTTTGTCAGACTAAATTATATCAACATGACACTTAACACACTTGTTCCAGAGGTGGTTCAGAGGCTCTGTGCCAAATTTGACCCAAATTGGCTACTAGTGGATGCTGTAAACCCAGAAATATGTTTCATAAAAGTTGATCGGATTTGTATGAAAATTGATGAGCTTGATGTGGGGACAGTTCTGAGGCCAGCTGCAAAATGTGGCAATGATTGGTCAAAGTGGGGAGGGCGGTGCAATTTGGAGGGTTGGTCCAGACCCCTGCAGGGACCTCAGACGCAAAAATGTACATATGTTCACTCGCAGGGGGCGCTACAATCAAGGTCAATGCGTTTTGACATGTAACTCCAACACTGTATGTCGCACATTCAAAAGCCTTATATCCATGGGTTCCCTAAATGGAGCTGCATCATGGGTGGATGGTTGTGCCCACTTCCCCCTAACTTTTTTCTGCCAAAAATGGCAAAAACTGCAAAATCTACTTTTTCAATCTCCTCCTAGAGATTTTGACCAAACTGCATGAAACTTGGCACATAGACACACAATATGGACCTGATGTAATGTTATCAAAAGAATTTAGCCTGGTTTTGTAGCTAGCTATGAAAATGCAAACTGTTCCATATCTTTGTCATATTGCTTTATCATACTGACTGACGTGCTGAGGACTGACCGACGTGCTAACGTATTACGGTAAGCGAGTTGTGTCATTTCTGGTGTTTCTGTGACAGCGTCTCTGTGCTGCTCTAGTGAATTCTACTAGCCTGCTTTCTGCTTTCTCACTTCAGTTGCTTTAACATCTACTTCAAGTCTTCACCCACACTAGTTCTGTTTAAGCACTTATAGCTCTCCTCCTTTTTACAACTTCCCTGCTAATCTCTTAGCTGTTGTTTGCACGTTATTAGCCTTGGTAGCTACATCAGCTCAACAGCTAGCGATGGCTTCTCCCTCTGCTCTTTCTTGCTCGGTGTGCCAAATGTTTAGCTATGCCTCTGCCTCCTGTAGCGACAGTGGTAACTGTAAAAAGTGTAGCTTATTTCCTGCGTTGGAGGTAAGGCTTAGTGAATTAGAAATGGGGCTCCACACCATGGAAAACCATTCAGCAGCTACGGTAGTTAGCCAGTCAACTGTAGCCGGTATGGAGCCACATAGCATAGCCTCTGCTAGCGGTCCTCCGGTAACACCCTTACAGCCGGGAAGTTTGGTAAATGTTCGGCAGAAGCGCAGCTCCAAGCCGAAGCCCATGGCTCACCACCAGCCTGTTCATGTTTCCAACCGCTTTTCCCCACTCAGCGACACACCTGCTGGGGATAAAACTCTGGTTATTGGCAGCTCTATTCTGAGGAACGTGAAGTTAGCAACACCAGCGGCCATAGTCAAATGTATCTCTGGGGCCAGAGCGGGTGACATTGAATCAAATTTAAAACTGCTGGCTAAAGCTAAACATAGATTTAGTAAGATTGTTATTCATGTCGGTGGCAATGACACCCGGTTACACCAATCGGAGGTCACTAAAATTAATATTGCCTTGGTGTGTGAATATGCAAAAACAATGTCGGACTCCGTAGTTTCTCTGGACCCCTCCCAAATCTGACCTCTGATGACATGTTTAGCCGCATGTCATCATTTAATCGCTGGCTGTCCAAGTGGTGTCCAGCAAACAATGTGGGTTTCGTTAATAATTGGCAAACTTTCTGGGGAAAACCTGGTCTCATTAGGAGAGACGGCATTCATCCCACTTTGGATGGAGATGCTCTCATTTCTAGGAACCTGGCAAATTATATTAGTAATTCAAATCCCTGACAACCCAGAGTTGAGATCAGGACTCAGAGTCGCAGTCCTATACGCTTCTCTGAGCTCCTACTGCAATTACCCACCCATAGTTTTCATAGTTTTATACAAACTATGTCTGTCTCCCGACCACCTAAATTGTCTATATCTAAAATTAAACAAAGAGGAGTTGTGCATAACAACCTCATAAAAATTAAACCCTCTTCTGTGACAGAAAGAGAAAACAGGAGAATCAAATGCCGACTGTTAAATATCAGGTCTCTATCATCTAAAGCAGTGTTAGTAAACAAATTAATTTCAGATAATAATATTGATTTACTCAGTCTCACCGAAACTTGGCTGTGTCAAGACGAACATGTCAGTCGAAATAAATCCACTCCTCCCAGTCATAATAATACCCACATTGCTCGAGGCAGCAGCCGAGGAGGGGGAGTTGCAGCCATTTTAGCAACAGTTACTAAACTAGATGTTCACATTACTCTTGGATGGATTACTCACGAATGCAGCATCGCACAGAAATGCCATGCATATAACATGAAAGCGTAGGAGCAGAGCTTTCCAATGATACCACACATCATCGTGCTGTCATCCCATCATGCTATAAATACAGATTAATTGTAAAAACCTGACGAATTTCTTTACAACCCATTATACAGATCTTGTTATCAGTCAATTCATATAATGAGGAATATCGTATCTAACCACATCTACGGCTTGCCTGTGTTTCTCCCTGTCTATCCACATTTGTAGTCTGGCTTTCAAGATGCAAATGTCTCCATATTGTCCAGTTGATACTCCATCAAACTTTGTATGACGAGACCAGCCACTTCACCTTTGTGCACCCAGACAACTGAGGCCTAATTATGCATGCCTGACAGGGCCGTAGTCACCACATACACTGACACTGAAAAACAACAACAAACTTTGTTTACTGCAAACAAAGTTGCAAATATTATCTTGGAGGACATCATTGCACTTGGTTGACTATTTTTCTATTATCTTAAATGTAAATATTACATGTTTCTTTCAGATAAAACACATTTTTGACTTGTGAATTAGTCAATGGAATTTCTTGCAATAATGAAAAAATATTGGCAATCATTTTCTGCCTGGCACAAACCACATGTTTTGGACAGCTATGAAGTGACAGAATGTCCCACCATCATTAGGGTCCGGGCAGCTAAGCTGCCAGGACACTATTGTATTCCTAGGAATTCTTTCTTTCTTTCTTCCGAGGAAGTCATACTTCCCAGGGGCGGAAACTCACCAAACTTTACAGAAATGTCCGGCCCCATGCCAGATTTACTTAATTCCAAGGACATGTCAATATTCCTCTTGGGGTAATCAACAGTACAGCTACAGTATTGAAATTTTCACCAAACTGTAGCCCCAATACTGCTGAAACTTAGTCCACTTAAACTCATTACAAATTATGAAGTCCATCACTCAGTTTTTTTCAAAAACTGTAAAACTTATAAAACCTATCTCCTCCCACAATTTTTGCTCAATTGTCAGCAAACTTGCTAGAGAGCATCTTCAGACCATCCTCCACAAAACTTGTTTCTCAGATTTTTTATTTATCAAAAATTAAGCCTACAGTGCATCAAAATGTTTGACTGTAAACAGTACTGTAAACATATACTATCAAATTCTTGCGAAATACATTTTCAATCTTCCTGAAAAAAAAATTGAGAATATTTTGGAGTCATGGTTGATGAAATTTGGCAAATATCAGAATTTTATTTCAAAAACTGAATTTTTGAGAACATTTTGAGTTCTGCTCTCATGGGAACAACTGGAGTCAATGTAAAAGTGACATTTTTAAACATCAGATTTTCTCTTATGAAGCAAAACACTTAGAGTTAAAAAAAAAAAAAAATCACCAACATTTCCATGCTGTCAAGATGCAATTCATGTATTATCATATTTTTGTTCAGTTAACAGAATTTCTGACATTTTGACCATTTTTGAAATCTGCCTCTCTCTCCTCCTTTGATCAAAAATTGAGCCTCAATGCAATCAGTCAATGCAATAATGACATAGCTAAACATCAGTTATTCATGGAGCAAATCAATCACTTTTAAAAACAAATCACCAACATCTCCATGCTGCAATAAGTGTATTTTCAGATTTTTGTCTTGATAACTGAATTTTTTATAGTGGTTTCAAATCTGCCTGCACAACAGTGAATGGCTTACTCAGTTTGCGAAGCCACTGTTGTATTGCCACTTGCCAATTAGCTCAGAGCGATAGATGATTGGTTCCAGAAGTTGTGGTTTCAAGCCTCAAGTGGTCCAAAATGAACATTGTTGTCAACTGTCTTGTCTTCCTATTCTCCTGTTTGTTGCTCAAAATTGCCTAAATTTGCCAAAAATAGCCTGGACCCGACCCATCGCTGCGCAGCGGCTATAATGGTTCTTATATTGTTAGATACCAGAGAGTCTCCCCTCTTAATATATGGCAGAATATGTCTTTTTCCAACTTGCTATGGTGAGATACATGTAAAAATGTAAGAATTTAGGCACACGTATTTGTTTTTTTCTTTGATATAAAAATTAATATAAAATACAAGCACATAGTAGGACATAACATGATGGCAAATCTGGTTAGCCCAGATTGCCTGAAAAAAAAGATATAGCATGTGTATGTAGCCTTTATAATGACTGTGATATGAGCTTAAAAGTAAAGGCAGTAAAAATACCCCAGAAACGCCTAGGGCCCATATTAACAGGTTGGGTGTGCACCCTGGGTGCTCATCGGAGAGTGAGACCTCCTTGAGACGGGAGCGGGAGGCAGGAGGTCCGACGCTTCCATCGAGAGGAGAGGGAGACATAAAACAAAATAAGATAAAATAGGAAAAACCTGTCTCACTCTTTTATTTTATTTTCAGCGTTTAATCATGGCGGACGTGGGCAGCTGGAGGTCCAAGACATCCAGTGTGGGGAGAGGTAGAAACAAACAGCCAATGTGTATCTGTGTGTTTTATGTTCAGGTGTTGTCACGTAAATAACGGTACCCAAGCAATAAACAGGACAGACAACAGGATTTTATTTATTTTTACACTGCATTTTTACTGAAAGCTGACAGAATCTGACCCCAGCCCGAATACTATTTATATAGCTTGATCGTGATACTACTCAGAACACGTGATACTTTCACTGGTATGGTATCGTGGGGGGTGGGGCAGGGGGCGCCGAGGGATGGTTCGCCCAGGGCGTAAAACTAGCCAGGACCGCCTCTGGCACTGATATTTTTACCATACCATCTTTATCTATGGAAACCCATTTTCGCCGGTAATGGGGAAAAAAATCACCATTCCTAATCAAAATTGTGAGATAAAAAGTCACAATTATGAATGTAGCCTAGTTTTAAAATTAATTTGTGGCATGTTGTCTTGTAAGGTGTATGGCATCATGGTGGCTGCAGATCGGACAGAGGATGAGATGATTTACTGTTTCAAGGCAGGACAACTAATACACTGTGCTGTAGTAAATAGTAAATAGTGGTGATTTACAAAAACACCAAAAACTATTTTTACTTTTAAAGTTTGCTACTATACAGTACTTTATTTGTAATACTATATAGAAAATATACATTTTTACTGAAAAGAAAACTTTACATAAATATTTCTGCTGTTTAATTTCTTTTTAAAAAAAAAAAAAAAAAAAAAGTACAGCATTTCTATTTTCAAATTTGGCTTAGATTTTTTTTTCTTTTATGAAAAGTCTCCTTCAAATAGTAGCCTGCCCCTATTTGTACACTGGTCCCAAAATAATTTTTTGTTAATAGCAGCCGCGGCTACTATTTGAGGAAATACGGTACATATGTAACATACAGTCACTGGCCACTTTGTGGGGCCAGTGACTGGGGTGGCATTTCAATAGGGTCCTATTGAAATGCAAGGATTTTTTATTATTATTTAGCCCCACGGTCTTGGCCCCTGAAAAAAATATCAAGTGACATGACAGTTGATCGGATTCGAACAAAATTTGGTGAGCGTGACACGGAGTCGCTCCTGAGGCCAGCCATAAAGCTTAGTGATGTTTGGCCAAAAAAAAAAAGGAAAGAAAAAAAAAAAAAAAAAAAGAGAAAAAAAAGTGATGTTTGGTCGGGCCGACTTCCAAGGGCTCTGCGACACCCGGGGGCCGAGTCGCGCAGGGAGGCTTGGCTCCCGTTCATAACTGCTTGCAGTTCTAGTTATTAGGGCCCGAGCACCTACCGGTGCAAGGACCCTATTGAAATGCAAGGATTTTTTATTATTATTATTAGGGCCCGAGCACCTAGCAGTGCAAGGACCCTATTGAAATGCAAGGAATTTTTAGGGGGCCAAGCCCGCGGGGCTTGGGGGATGCGTTTCCCAGGACCAGTGGTGCTGGGAACCCTATTGTTTTTGTACAGATTTTTTTATTATTATTCTCTATTTTTATTCTTCTCCGCTAAAAGTGGTGCTGCAGGCTAACCATGCAAGGGAGGGTGGTGCAATTTGGAGAGTTGATCCAGACCCCTGCACGTACCTCAGACGCAAAAAATGGCATATGACAGCATCCATAAAATCTGGTCTCATCTTGCTCACATAATTAGTAAAACACATGCCTACACCCCATCTACATGTACACCCATACACACAAACACACAAATACACCCAATTGCCCTCACACACAGACACACAGACATACACAATAACATGTGCTATATTATTATTATTATCGTTGTTATTATTATTGCTATTATCATTTTTATGATGAGCGTTATTATTATTATTATTTATTTATTTTTTTTTTAAACTATAAGTCTTTATTTTAGTTCATTTGACTTTTTTTTGTGTGGTTGTTGTTTGAATATTATTGCATATTATCATTGTCTTTCTCGCTCATTATTTTTTTATTCATTTTGGCTTCTTATTTATCAGTGTTTATCTTGCCTTTGGCTGATTTTTCTGTTGGTTGTGATGGAGGTGATGGTAATGTATGGTCATTATTACTGGACGGTGGCTTGAGGGATTGAGGACTGGGCTGGGGTGGCTGAGGGGCATGGGGGAGGGCCCCACACCTGGCCTGCGGGTGGTGCGACGTGGTCCTGGTGGGGCGGGTGGTGAGCGGGATGGGCGGACGGACCTCTATCCCTATCTATCCCTCCCTCCAAGGGAGTGGAGTGGCAACACTAACAACTAATACAATATCACCAACATCAAATCAAGAAAGGTCACTCATCTGATGGGCAGACTCCCTCCCGATGGGTCTGGGAGTGGCCCTGGTTGAAGATTTGCCTGGGATGGAGCTGCTGTGGGCCAGCAGCCTCCTGAGGGCCTGGGTGCGGCCCAAAGTAAGACCTCCCTCAAAATTAAAATTAATAAAAAAAAAATAATAATTAAAAATAATAATAATAATAATAATAAAATTAAAATTAAAATTAAAAAAAAAAAAAAAAGGGGGGGTGGGGAGGTCTGTCTGACATCCGACCGCACCTATTCTCCGCCTGGGGCGTACGGCTGTGCTGTTGGGGGTCTGTGGGGGGTTTCTTCGCTCCGGTCTCTGCCACCCTACCTGGCCTTGTCCCTCAACACCACCCTCAATATCAACATCATATTATATATGATATATCATTTTATACTACTATTCCTCCATCTTTTATTACCCCAAGGGAAGGGAAAGGAAAAGGGAAGGGAATTGAGAGAAAAGAGAGGGAGGGGGAAGGAAGGGGGGAAAAAAATTCATTCACTTGCACGCGCACACACACACACACACACACACACACGCATACACACACCTCTTTAAGCTACTGTTAACTGTTTTTTTTGTTTCTGTCTTGTATTTGTATTCACCATTACTGTTTTGTCTTGTATTGTTGTATAAGCGTCACACAAATAAAAAAAAATAAAAAATAAAAAAAATGGCATATGTCCGCCAGCAGGGGATGCTATAAACAAGGTCAACACGTTTTGGGCTATAACTCCCACACCGTATGTTGCACCTTCAAAAACCTCTTATCCCCTGATTCCCTGAATAGCGCTAAATCACATGGGCTAGGCCACGCCCATTTCTGCCTATAATTTTTTTGCACAAAATCACGAAAACTCGAAAACCTACTTTTTCGAACTCCTCCTTGGGATTTCGTCCGATCAGCATGAAACTTGGCACGTACAGTCTTCAGCTAGATCTGATGTAAAGTTATCAAAAGAATTTTGTTCGGTCAAAATATGGGCAAATTATTAACAAATAACTTTTTATAGCTAGCTATAAAAACGCGAACTGTTGCATATCTCGGTCAAAATTAATGCTAACAACACCAAATCTCAGAGCCTTGGTTGGCATGTGACTGTGAGGGTTTGAGCCAAATTTGGCTAATGTTGGCCGCTAGGGGGCGCTGCAAATATGGGAAATTTATATCTCTTAAATGGCTACACCGATTTTTTACAAAATTTGGTGGGTATGATGCTGGGTCACTCCTGAGCCCATATCTTGAAGTTAATCACGACTGGTCAAAGTGGGCGTGGTGTATTACAAGATAAACAACAAACATTTATTTCAGCTCAAGTATTATGCTGAGGGCTGTGAAATTTACAGGGTAAAAATAGAATAGCACACAAACCACCCATACCAAAAATTGTGTGTGTACTCCACTAGGTGGTTCCCTGAATGGAGTCACATCTTCTGACATAGGCCCGCCCACTCCCACTGCATAGTTCTCTTTGTATATCACCACACATTAAAAACCTACTTTTTCGAACTCCTCCCAGCATTTAAGCTCTATCTGCACATAACTTTGCACATACAATCTCCACAGTTGCCTGATCAAGTTATCAAAAGAATTTTGCTACTCCAAAAAATGCGATACTTATAAATAAACATTTTTTTCTGCTAGCTAAAAAACACATACCGTTGCATATTTTTGTCAAAGTAAAAGCTATCAACGTCAAACTCAAATCAATTTATTCAGAGATCAACCAGAGGCTCTGTGCCAAATTTGGCGCAAATTGGCCAATAGGGGGCGCTATAAACAGAGAAACATCAAGTGACATGAAAGTTGACCAGATTCGCACGAAATTTTGGTGAGCATGATGTGGAGTCACTCCTGAGGCCAGCCATAAAGCTTAGTGATGTTTGGCCGGGCCGACTTCCAAGGGCTCCGTGACACCCGGGGGCCGAGTCACACAGGGAGGCTTGGCCCCTGTTCATAACTGCTTGCAGTTCTAGTCATTATTATTATTATTTATTTAGTTATTTTATTCCCCCAAATGAATTGGACTTTTCAGGGCTTAAATGTGCATGAAAACTCATGAAACTTTACATGCTTTTCATAACTGAGTGAAAATTTGATATTTCAAGTGTCGCATGCTCGGGTTCCAAATAATGGCTCAGTAGCGCCCCCTACAAAAGTTTGAGGAAATAGCCCCTGAAGCCAGTTTAACCTACGTCTATGAAACTTGGTAGGCTTATGTAACACTCAGGGACCTACAAAAAAGCCTCTTGGAGGTATGCTGTAAACCCAACAGGAAGTCGGCCATTTTGAATTTACTGTGCAATTTTGATGCATTTTTGGTCATTTCCAGGGGTCATAAATGAAGGAACTCGTCCTAGAGATTTCATCCGATCGACTTCAAACCTTGGTCTTTCCCACCTCAAGGCCTTGACGATGAAAAGTTATCAAAAGCTTGAGTTTTCGTCAATGCGTGTGACCGTGGGATGGCGTCAAAGTTAGGGGTCTCGCTTCCAAACAGGAAGTAGTATATAACTCCAGCATACATGGTCCAATCTTGCCCAAACTTCACAGGATTGATGCTGGTCCCACCCTGTACACATCTACATGTCAATAATTAGAGATAAATATAGCGCCCCCTACTGGCAACAGGAAATGTCATGTTTTAGACTTTAATGTACATCTCCTACAGAGTTGACCAGATCCACCTCAAACTTGGTGAAAAAAACGTCATAAGACGTTGATGACGCTTTATTGTGGAAACTGAGTTTTCATCGAAGGGCTTGGCCATGGCCTGGCGGCGAACTTTGATGTTTCGCCATAATGATAAACGTTACTGTAACTTGACTCCACGTGGGAATATCTTGCCAAATCTTCACACATATGATGACAGTCCAGCCCTGAGCACATCTACTGAGGAATTTTGAATATGGCAACAGAAAGTTACTTTATACATTCTTTGAGTTTTCATCAAACGCTGTCACTGTGGTGCCGCCTTGTTGCTATCAAACACGATGTTGTTTTGAAAGAACAAGGGATGCTTGAAAACTCACCAAATCTGGCATACACATCACTACATACACTCGACTCTGTAACTCCTCTTATAAAGAATTTAACAAAGCAAAGAAAGTACGCTCCTTGGTGTAACTCTCAAACACGTAAGTTAAAACAAATATTTCAAAAGATTGAAAGGAATTGGCGATTGCCCAGATTAAACAAGATTCTTCCAGTTTGGTTAGACAGTCTCAAAACTTATAAGAGGGGCCTCCGCAATGCCAGAGCAAACTATTACTCAGCTTTAATAGACGGAAACAAAAATAACCCCAGGTTTGTTTTCAGCACTGTAGCCAGGCTGACTGAGAGTCAAAGCTCTATTGAGCCTTGTATTCCTTTAGCCCTTAGCAGTAATGACACAGCTGTAAGACCTAATATATATTTAGATTGCTTCTCCCCAATTTCTCTTCAAGAATTGACCGCAGTGATTTCTTCATCTAAATCATCAACGTGTCTCTTAGACCCCATCCCAACGAGGCTACTCAAGGAGGTCTTAACTTTAATTAACACTCATATATTAGATATGATCAATATATCCTTATATATCCAGGCTATGTACCACAGTCTTTTAAGGTAGCTGTAATTAAACCTCTATTAAAAAAGCCCACCCTGGATCCAGAGGTGTTAGCTAACTATAGACCAATATCTAATCTTCCCTTTCTTTCAGAAATCCTTGAGAAAGTAGTTGCAGACCAGCTGTGTGATTTTCTCCATGATAATAATTTATTTGAGAAGTTACAGTCAGGATTTAGAGTGCATCATAGCACTGAGACAGCACTAGTTAAAATTACAAATGACCTTCTAATTGCTTCAGACAAAGGACTTGTCTCTGTACTTGTTTTATTAGATCTTAGTGCGGCGTTTGACACTACTGACCATGAAATTCTGCTACAGAGACTGGAACACTTAATTGACCTTAAGGTTCTGCGCTAAGTGGTTTAAATCTTATTTATCTGATCATTTTCAGTTTGTTGATGTTCATAATGAATCATCCATACGTACTACAGTTTGTTTTGGAGTTCCGCAAGGTTCTGTGCTCGGACCAATCCTATTTATTGTATATATACTTCCTTTAGGCAACATCATTAGAAATCACTCTATA